>JAITYX010000077.1:2022500-2742964 GCA_021018815.1 Talinum fruticosum
ACGGGACATTGATGAATTATCTAGGAATATTTTGGGTTTTTAGTTACTATTTCATCCAAATATTGTCCCTTTATATAATATTTAACTACAATTAAAATTTACGTGTTTATAAAATTAAAAACTAGTGAAAAATTAAAGTATAAACTACCCATGCATTTAAGGATTTATTATGCAAGAAGATTATTCCTTCTTAAATAATTCAAAAAGTGACCGAGTTGAATACATAAAGTTCATATATGAGAAGAAGTAAACCAATAGAAGGAAAAAAAAAATTAACTTGATTCACGGTTTTTCTATGTTTCTCATCTATCTTACTCAAATGGTTAAGTCCATTAAAACACATCTTAACTCTCAAAGTTATTCTAAATTTGCAAACTATCGTATTCAAATTTAGAATAATATTTCTAAAATTACAATATGTTGAATCTAAACATTTAAGTTCTCCAAATAACCACCAAATGGATAAGATTAAGTGACAAATTTCTTTATGGAGCATATATGCTCTCAGGTCAGCCCATTTTTCCTATTAAGCTCGCTGTAGTGATGCTTGGGGATGAAAAAATTGATTGAAATAAGAGATGAACTCATCCGTATATTACTTGGATGACGTGAACAAGGCCAGAGAATGGATGCAGAGACAGGCTATATACTCCATCAAAGCAGGTTATGTCTTATTTTTTCTGCTGCTGTTGTTGTCCCTTGGTGGAGGATTGTATGGAAAAGTTGAGCCTGGGATCGTTACGAAATGATCTTGTGACTTGTTTGGGGAGACTGTCCGCTGTTGGGGTGTTAGCAGCCAAGGGCTTGAAGGTAAAAGATCAATGTCTAATGTGTGGTGAAAGTGGACAAGACAACCGGCAGTATCTCTTATTCTCCTGTCCATTTACTTAATAGTTTAGGGCACAATTCTCAACTGGTCAAGGCTGCAACAAAGGAATTGGAGCTTTCAGAGTGAACTGAGATGGTATGCCAAATACTGCAAAGGGAATACTCATAAAAGTAAATCAGTCTGTAAAATTTGAAAGGAACAATGTATTAGGAAATTTCAGGGTAAAAGCCGAGCTCAAGAGGTGATAGTTGGTTCAATTTATGAAATTTGAAAGGAACAATATATTAAGAAATTTCAAGGTAAAAGTCGAGCTCAAGAGGTAATAGTCAGGCATATACAATACACTTGTAGCATTCAAGCTGATACACATATTATGATTTGGAGTGATTTAGTGACTATTAAAAACCTTAAAGTTTAAGTGACTTCTCTCTGGCGGAAAAATAATTCAACTTAGTTCATAACAATAGCAACTATCATTATACATTCCGTTTGAATAAATCTGAAAAAAATTTAAACATAGATAATTTTACATATATGAATATATCTCTCACCACAATAGTCAAAAATTGATTTAGCTACCCATAAACTCAAATTAGTTGCTTGACCAACTCTATATTTTTTACACGTGGAACTCGTATGTCGGTTGGGATGCAAATTCATGCATATTCACCCCACAAAAAAAAAGTCAGGTCAACTACCCACATCAATATGAACATGAAAGAGCTCGCTAGGTCTTTTATTTTTATTTTTATAATTCTTCTGACTTTTTATTCTCTTAAATTTCCCTCCTAACATACGTTTAAGATTTTTCCTTTGTATTTTTTTTGGATAGAACATACGTTTAAGTTTTGATAATTGTATTTCTATATGCTTCCCATTTTATTTTTTTAAAAATGATATAAAGAGTAGGTGATCAATTTACCATTTATAGTATAAAAGTTTGGCTAAAGAGTTTAATTGCCTAAACGTATGCGAAATAAACTAACTTGTTATATTAGAATGTTAAAAATGTCATTGTTAATTAATGTATCTCAATGTCGTATTGTGTCGTATGTGATTACTTATTGTTTTAAAAATATTATTATATGTGAAATACAACCGTACACCTCCTTAACTAAATGAAAGATGGCTTTAGTCGTAATTTTATCAAGTGAACTAATCGATGTGATATATGCAACACTTGTCTTCGTCAAAGGAAGTAAGAGATTTTCCCATATGGTCTGTCTTCTTTTAAAATCCCCTTTTTTTCATTAATATAACAATTATGTTTGCTAATTAATTTCATTTCAAAAAGATGTATGCTAATTGCGATGAGTAATTGGGTTGACCCAAATGTAAAGTATAGGTTTAAGTAAAAGCCCAATTTATCCCTTTTTAAAATGAGCCCAATTTGTCGAAGTTGGTTGGTGAATAAACTATGGGCTAAGAAGGGCCCTTAAAAGGTCAAGGCAGATGATACTCCTAAATTTCTACTTCATTTTCCTTTTCCTCCGAGAATTATGCATGGGATAGGGATAGGGATAGGGATTAGAGCTAGCTAATTAGGACAGGTCGGATCGGGTTGGTATTTATGTCGAAGTTAAAAGGTTGAAAAAGTGTGGATCAGAATCTAATCCATTTATTAAACATATTGAAAATTTTAACCCCGTGTCTGCTTTTAGTTGATCGAAACCGACCCATTTATCGATTTATTTCAAGTTCAAACTACCTAAATACATATTTGTCCATTTAAGATTACCAATTAGAATAAAATTAATAGTATAAGAAATGGTCGTTGAATCTCGTTCATCATCACAAACCCATTAAATACTCCATAGTTTTAAAAACATAAATTTTCTATCATGGATATGTGAGAAGCCTTTAGTTTTTATATTTTTATTGAAATTAGTGTACCCCACTCCCTTTAATTTTCAATTTTCATTTCCCATCTCATTTTCAAAAATTAAATATACATATTTTATTTTAATTTTAAAAATAAACGGGTTAAAAGTTATTGTGGCGTCGATAATACCAACCTCGAACATAATCCAATTAATTAAACGGTTGAACATGTCAACCTATTTAAATAAACGAGTTAAAAATCTCTACCTAAATTTACATAACTTTGTGTTAGATTCGTGTCGGTAATTGTGTTGGATCCCAACTCTAATAGAAATAGATATACATGATTTATTAGTTTGAAAAAAAAAAAGGAGGCTTGACTCACGTTTGCTTTTTGAATAATATTATCCCAATAATAATGTTTGAAATTTCTACGGATATATAACATATCCTAAATTTTTGAACATCAACTTACACGTTTTAATTTAGATGGTTTGGATATATAATATTTGAGCTTTTTAAGTTAAAGTTGATTCGAATCTCAACAACTTCCATATTAAATTATCATACAAGGTGAGCCGAGGCCTTTGTAACATTGGCATGAGGAGGGTATAGTTTCTTGTAGCATTTTAGTCTTTATGTAATACCTCTGGAAAGTTATTAAAATTATTTCCTGGCATAAAAACCCGAAATAAAACAATATTAAAAACATAAATTTATTTATGATCGCATTTTATGACGAATCAATTGCCATTATAGTTGACTCCATAACGGTTCCAACATATATGTTCAATTAGTGCGTCTTAAAGTACTTTACCAGCTTTTTTGTTAAGAAACTTGATATTTCTTCATAATCAATCCTCAAAAACAACAATTCGTCCAAGGTTGGTTATTTTTTATAGTTACAATGATATCTAATTACTTATTTGATGTCATCATCTAACATATTCAAAAATTAAATTCAAATTCTATTACACAAAACATCCCGTAGATGTAAAATAAACACATCATAGGAATATATGAAAACAAATTATTTACCTAAATGGGTTAGAGTATGTCATTTTTGTATTGAAATTAATGTAACATAGTCCATTTAATTAGGCATACCATATGTCTTTAATGTATATAAACTAAAAAATTCAAAAATTTCAATCCAAGCTCTCCTAGTTGTGTATCTAATTTATGTCAAGTTATTAAACTCTGCACTTTATTTAAATTGTCATATAAGTTTTTTTTTTCATATCTACTGGTGTCATTAATTTACAGTAAAATACATTAGTGTGCTACTTAACCGTAGTAATTGATCGTAGGAAATCTAAATAAAGCTGTCCGTAATGTAATTACTTGGTTTGTTAATGGTGAATCCTTACCCGTTTTATCCCAAAAAAAAAAAAACGTTGTCTAGGTTAAAGGAAACAAAACCTAATACTCTATCTTGTTGATTTGACAACAATGATATGAGATCACATTACGTAAAATCGAAGATAAAAAGAAACTATTATAGATATTAAAAAATGCCACACTATTTTTGACTATGAAGCAATTGAAGTTCTCAATAGAGCTCTTATCATATATTTCTATCGTAAGAAAGAAAAAAAAAAGGAAAATAGGTTAAATTATTTCTGTCAAAACCCTCATCTAAAATAGTTTTTTTTTGTTTTTTAAAGGCTCTAATTTAATAATGGTTAAAATTAAAATTTTTTAAAGATTGTTTCCTTTTGTCCCACACCGCCTTCCCAACGCTAGAACCGCCTTTCCCTTCTTCTATAAAAGGCAGCTCACCCCTTCCGATTTGTTTTACGCACTATCCCTTCTCCTCCCCTCTTCTCTCCTCTTCCCCCAACCTCTCTCTCTCTGGAGATCCTTCCAGAAAAAGAGCGCGAAGACCCCCTGAACACATTGAAGAACTGACTTCGGAAAATCTTGCAATTCTTTACTTTCATTTTCAGAAGAGAAGAGAGAGAAAATGCACCACGGTGGGGATTACGAGTACGAGAACGACAATTACAATGATAATGTGAACTACAACGAGCATATGATGGTGGACGGGGGCGAGGAGGAGGAGGACGAGGAGGAGGAGGATATTACGCAGGAAGATGCTTGGGCGGTGATCAGTGCTTTCTTCGAGGAGAAGGGTTTAGTTCGTCAGCAACTCGACTCCTTCGATGAGTTCATTCAAAATACTATGCAGGAAATTGTGGATGAATCTTCCGATATTGAGATTCGACCCGAGTCTCAGCACAATCCCGGCCACCCGTCTGATTTTTCCGAGGTGGGTTTTGGTGGGGTGGGGGCATCATTCATTACCTCTTGAATTTTTGCTGAAAATGGAACTAGCATTGAGCTTGTGAATTTGAAAATTGATCACAGTTTTTATGTGAAACTGAATTATCTGCTTTGTACGAGGACAAGCGTGGCTTTGATAACCCCTTGAAAATGGGTGATTGTAAGTTTTTGATGTAATAAATTATGATTTGGAGCTTGGGAATTAAAAACCATGATGCCCAACTGTAAGCAATGTAAGCACTTCTTGGCTCAAGTTTGTAGCTTGGGTTGTATGGTTATGTCTGTGTATGGTTTCCCGGGGGGTTGTGATTTTTGTGGGTAATTTCTGAATAAGTAATTTGAGATGACTAAGCCTCAGTTATTGCTTACGGCGCAGAGGGTTCTGCTCCAGGTGCAAAACTGTCTACCTTATCAGCTCATTGTGAGCCTTTCTTGGTGCAATTTCTTGTGTATGCTTTATTTTATTAAGACAAAGAGGCGCTTTCAAGCCTGAAAATGGGAGTAGAAGAGGTACCATGTGTTGTATAGAATGTGGTTACGGAGAAAATCAATCTGCAATTGTCATTATCGTCCTCTGTAGAGAGTATAAATTACTGAAGTTGGTGAATCTGGGATTTGTTTGTTTGTTTGTTTTTTTTTTTTTTTTTTTGCCTAGACTGAAGCATGGTTCTATCGTTCCATGATTATGGAAAGCCTAACTAAATATTCTGTTTTTAGTACACTCTGTATTAGTGTATTAGCTCTGAGTTTTTCTGTATGTTCTTATACGGTACCTTGTGGCAGAAACTAAATTTTTTTAAAAAAATTTATCATGTTGTTATGAGATTTCTTAATAAATGGAAAGAGCATATGTTTAAATACAGAAAATGTGAGTACGGATTTCAGGCTGTGTGATGTATTAGTAATCCCCCTTTGCCTTTCATGTCTTGTGGAAGTTCCTCTCAAGGGTATGAGTTTTTTACGGTGTGTACAGTTCAGCAACGTGTCTATTCTAAATCTTAGTGTTAATATCTAGACGGGCATGCCTGTATTGCTGATAGTTAGCCGTGTCTTCTTTAGGTTGCTCGGATATAGCCTAAAAGGAACACTTGATAAACTTAGATCAATTGTCAGTTGCATAGATAGAATTTGTGGACTATGATCTGCCTGGTTTCTGATCATGCTCCATTGTTTTCCAGACAATATATAAGATAAAGTTTGGCCAGATATACTTGAGTAAACCGATGATGACGGAGTCAGATGGTGAGACTGCAACTTTGTTTCCAAAAGCAGCCAGATTGAGGAATCTGACATACTCAGCACCTTTGTATGTTGATGTCATAAAGAGAGTTATAAAGAAAGGGCATGATGGTGAGGAAACCACTGAAATTCAGGAACTCCCCAAGGTTTTTATTGGAAAGGTATTTCAATGAAAGCCTGGTTTAGTTGCTTGATATAGTACAATAATGATGAAGTGCATCTGATGAATTAATATTATTAGGTTCCAATTATGCTCCGTTCAAGTTATTGCACACTGTATCGAAATTCAGAGAAGGATCTCACAGAGCTTGGAGAGTGCCCATATGATCAGGGTGGATACTTCATCATTAATGGGAGCGAAAAAGTTCTTATTGCTCAAGAGAAGATGAGCACAAATCATGTGTATGTATTTAAAAAGAGACAGCCAAACAAGTATGCCTATGTGGCTGAAGTTCGGTCCATGGCAGAAAACCAAAACAGGCCACCAAGTACCATGTTTGTGCGAATGCTCTCTCGAGCTGGAGCCAAAGGGGTAAGGAAAACTGATATGCAATCTATTGATGTTTTCTTGATTTTGGTGGGGTGATTTCTATCAAGTTACAATATAGATCTTTTTTTGTGCTTTATCTGCAGGGTTCTTCTGGGCAATACATCCGTGCTACATTACCTTACATAAAAACAGAAATCCCAATCATAATCGTATTCCGAGCATTAGGTTTTGTTGCAGATAAAGATATATTAGAGCATATTTGCTATGACTTCTCTGATACTCAGATGATGGAACTTCTTCGACCTTCACTGGAAGAGGCATTTGTAATTCAGAATCAGCAAGTTGCGCTCGACTACATCGGTAAAAGAGGAGCGACGGTTGGTGTGACCAAGGAAAAGAGGATCAAATATGCCAAGGAGATTCTCCAGAAGGAAATGCTTCCACATGTTGGTGTTGGTGAATATTGTGAGACAAAGAAAGCTTACTATTTTGGTTACATAATTCATCGGCTTTTATTATGTGCTCTTGGCCGAAGGGCTGAGGATGATAGGGATCATTATGGCAATAAACGACTGGACCTTGCTGGTCCTTTGCTTGGAGGTTTATTTCGAATGTTATTCAGAAAGCTGACGAGGGATGTGAGAAGCTATGTACAAAAATATGTGGATCAAGGAAAGGATCTTAATCTTAGTTTTGCTATCAAAGCCAAAACAATTACTAGTGGGCTTAAATACTCTCTAGCAACTGGAAACTGGGGTCAAGCTAATGCTGCTGGTACAAGAGCAGGTGTTTCACAGGTTCTGAATCGTCTTACCTATGCCTCCACTTTGTCACACTTGCGAAGGTTAAATTCTCCCATTGGACGTGAAGGGAAGTTGGCTAAACCTAGGCAGTTGCATAATTCACAATGGGGGATGATGTGTCCTGCTGAGACACCTGAAGGACAAGCGTGTGGGCTAGTGAAGAATCTTGCACTGATGGTTTATATTACTGTTGGTTCTGCCGCATATCCTATACTGGAGTTTCTGGAAGAGTGGAGCACAGAGAATTTTGAGGAAATATCTCCTGCTGTTATTCCTCAAGCTACCAAGATTTTTGTGAATGGTTGTTGGGTTGGCATTCATAGGGATCCCGATCTATTGGTCAAGACATTAAGACAGCTAAGAAGAAGGGTAGGCTTACTTACTTTAAGTGACATGATTCTGCAAATTCCTTCTCTTTATGCAGAAAGAGGCATGTGCATGTTTCGATGATGATTCGCTTGTTTGTGCCAATGATTTTTTCTTCTGATCTTGGAAGAACTTTTGCTAAAAGTTTGTGAACCAAAGTCTTTTGTATTAGCATGTGCTCTTCAAGCATGTTATTTGCTAGTTTAGCATTTTAATTTTAGGTGCTAAATATGGAGCATGAACGCTTTCAAGCAGAGTGAGGTTTTGATAAATAATCAAGGAGCCTTATTAAATGGTTAAATAAAGTTTGCTTTTTGATGGGATCTACACTAGTGATTTACAAAACTTGTTCCAATTATATGCTTGTGACGAAATTTCTGCTATTCTTTGATGCTTGTCTTGTTTTGTTGATATACAGTTTGTGGTGTGTATGTAAAATGCTGATATGCTTTTCTAATTTCCTTTCGCTATCTTAGGTTGATGTCAACACTGAAGTTGGGGTAGTTCGAGATATCCGTTTGAAAGAACTGCGTATATACACAGACTATGGTCGTTGCAGCCGTCCCTTATTTATTGTTGAGAAGCAGAGGCTTCTCATCAAGAAAAAGGATATCCGGGCATTGCAGCAAAGGGTATGTTTGACAATTCATCCTCCTGATTACTTGTCTAATAAGTATCTATCTTGTTGATTAATTTATCTTACCCTCATTTGACTCCAGGAGACACCTGATGAAGGTGGATGGCATGATCTTGTCGCCAAGGGATTCATAGAATACATTGACACAGAAGAAGAAGAGACCACCATGATTGCTATGACTATTAATGTGAGTAGAGTACAGACATATATTGGCTTGCTTTCTGCAGCCCCCTCCCTCCCTGCCTCTCCCAGGCACACGTTTCAGGCATCCTAACTTCTCAATTTGATATTGTGAAAAATGTCCTTACAGGATCTTGTGAGTGCTAGGCTCAATCCAGAGGAAGCATATTCAGAGACTTACACCCACTGTGAAATTCACCCGTCTTTGATATTGGGTGTTTGTGCCTCCATTATTCCCTTCCCTGATCATAATCAGGTATCTGATATTCCTCAATGCTTGTCCCTTATGCAAGAAATTTTATGATGTTTCAATAACTAACTACTGTTTTTCTCCCTCAGTCCCCGCGTAATACATATCAGTCAGCTATGGGGAAGCAAGCTATGGGAATTTATGTCACAAATTATCAGTTCAGAATGGTATTAGTTTTATGCCTTCTATTGTTACGGGTTATAATGTAGGGATAATCTACTATTTGTTAGACATATATATATTATTTTTTTTCTGACTTTGTTTCTCCTTAGGATACTTTGGCCTATGTTCTCTACTATCCTCAGAAGCCTCTTGTTACAACACGAGCAATGGAGTACCTGCATTTTAGACAGCTTCCTGCTGGCATTGTAAGTATCTTGCACGTTGACTCCATTCAAGATTGAACTTTTGTTAAAAATTAAAGTTGTAGCACTCTTGATAACAATTGTCTCTGCCTCGTTTCATCTAGAATGCTATCGTTGCTATTGCATGCTACTCTGGCTATAATCAAGAAGATTCGGTCATTATGAATCAATCTTCAATTGACCGTGGATTCTTCCGATCTCTGTTCTTCCGTTCCTATAGGTGGGTAGTTCTAATAAGGGAAATTGGATCTGTGGCTTGCTCTGCGGTCACTATCATCTTTGATATCATGCCTGTGTCATTGCTTATCAATTGTATCTTGTGTAGGGATGAGGAGAAAAAGATGGGAACGCTTGTTAAGGAGGATTTCGGGCATCCAGACAGATCTAATACAATGGTAGGTGCTAGGAGATGGAGGATAAATTTCTTTGCTGTGTTCTTTTGGGTTGTTACTAAAGTAATATTTTTGCAGGGCATGCGACATGGATCATATGACAAATTAGATGATGATGGGCTTGCCCCTCCGGTGAGTATATCGTTGCTTGTACATGTATGCAACTTGCAGTTGAAGATGCCTTGGTGAGATCTAACTCTTGTTGCTTGGCAGGGTACAAGAGTTTCAGGAGAGGATGTGATAATTGGGAAGACCAGTCCAATTAACCAGGAGGAGGCTCAGGGGCCAGCATCACGTTATACACGTAAAGATCATAGTATTAGCTTACGTCACAGTGAGACAGGGATGGTGGATCAGGTACTCTATAGACTTGGATAATGCTTCTTGTAATCTGAATGTTGCCTTTTTGTTCAACTCTTAAGATCAGCTTTGGGTTCTGTAGGTTTTACTGACGACAAATGCTGATGGCTTGAGATTTGTGAAAGTACGAGTGAGATCTGTTCGTATTCCTCAGATTGGAGACAAGTTTAGTAGTAGGCACGGTCAGAAGGGAACAGTTGGCATGACTTATACACAGGAAGACATGCCCTGGACTGTGGAAGGCATTACACCTGATATCATTGTGAATCCACATGCCATTCCATCACGTATGACAATTGGTCAGCTGATTGAGTGTGTTATGGGGAAGGTTGCTGCTCATGTCGGAAAGGAAGGAGACGCTACGCCTTTTACTGATGTCACTGTAAGTCATACCTAAGCTGGCTTTCTGTTGTTACAGAAATTTGTGTATATTAACCTGTCATTTTAGAACTAAATTTATCCTTCTCGTATGACCCTCTGATGAGTGAAGGGATTGGGGGTTGGGGGGTGGGGGTGGAGTTACCTTTTTGTTGTTAACGAGCCTACCACTGAAAGTTACTTATACATTGAAGGGAGGTATATTTGACATCTTGCGGTGACAAGTGCTCTACTGTTCAAGCAGTACCGTAATAGCTGCTCTTGCTGAAGTAAATTGATTGTTTTAACTTTAGAATGAGTGTCTGCCAAGTTTATTTCTGGGCAATGTGCAACTTCTTACTGTGTATGAACTGAATTGTTGACTGCATAAGTATGTGGTTTGGATTGGGTGCTCTAGGAGTGGGTGTATTTGATATTAGTAAATATGGACGATTAGTTTGCGTAACCTGTTAATTTCCTTTGGTTCTTATTGAGCATTGCCAACATCCTTTTCCATCATCAACAGGCTGTGTAAAAAGACTAATAGGGATGTAGGTTTCTCCTTGTGGCATTGTGCTTTGTTTGAGTCTGAGGCTTTTTGCTCATTCATTGACTATTCTATTGGTTTTATAGGTGGACAACATCAGCAAGGCACTGCACAAATGTGGATATCAGATGCGTGGGTTTGAAACCATGTACAATGGCCATACTGGGAGAAAACTAACTGCGATGATATTCCTCGGACCAACTTACTACCAAAGATTGAAACACATGGTTGACGACAAGATTCACTCTCGAGGCCGAGGTCCAGTGCAGATTCTGACAAGGCAGCCGGCTGAGGGGCGATCTCGTGATGGTGGTCTCCGGTTTGGAGAGATGGAGAGAGACTGCATGATTGCTCATGGTGCCGCCCACTTCCTTAAAGAAAGGCTCTTTGACCAAAGTGATGCATACCGAGTCCATGTTTGTGAGCATTGTGGGCTGATAGCTATTGCGAATCTGAAGAAGAATTCTTTTGAATGTAGAGGCTGCAAGAATAAAACCGATATTGTGCAGGTATCTTTTTATCCCTCTTCCCCTTCCCCCCTCTGTGTGGTTGCAGAATTTAAGAGTACTTTTTAATATTTAACGGATTATGGATTGTGCAGATTCACATTCCATATGCCTGTAAGTTGCTCTTCCAAGAGCTCATGTCCATGGCAATAGCGCCGAGAATGTTCACTAAAGATGTCAATAAGCTGTCTAAAGACCAGAAGAAGAAGGGGGCATGAGTCAATTTTGCCCTGTACACATGATTGATATAGGCTTACGACATTGGCTACTTCAAAGTGTCCCTCGGATTTCTCTTTCAGCAGAAGGATGGGAATATCTCGGTCACTCTTTGCTATTAAGCAAGTACATATTCCAGTGACATGAAATTCGACATTGATTGTTCGGTTTGCGATCATGAGGTGTTGCGTTTCCCGACCTTCGTTCCTTCGAATCCGGAGACTTTTTTTTTTTTTTTTTTGGGGGGGTTTAAGCCTTGTTTTGTTGGCTGGGTATTGTAGTTTCAACTCAGTTTGGTTCATTGTGTAATAGTTAGAGGCTTACAGTTTGAAAGAGGGGAGGAGAAAGAAGAGATCTTGAGTAATCTGTGGTGCTAGGATATGTATTGTTTCCAAGTTTTGTCTAAAATTCATAGTTATTAGTTAGTGGTAGGTAGTGAATTTGGCAGGGCCAATGTCCAGGAAGTCTGGAAAACTAGTCTGTAATATACTAACAATACAATACAATGTCTATGGTAGTAATCAAATGAAGTTCCCTGTGAAATCCATTTTTTGGGTTATGCTTATGCTTGCTTTACTGTTATTTACAAGGAAGATAAGGTTTAATTTGAGTTGTATACGTGTAAGGTTCAATTTAAATTATATACGTGTATTATAATTTATTTATTTAATAAAAAAATATTAGCGAAAAAATTATTTTAAATCATTTCATCTTATTGAAGAGCAACAAATTCAAACCTTTTTGTAAAAAAATCTTAAAATTAAAGTTTGTTCTTGTCATTGAAAATTTTCGGCTTAATATGAAGTATTTATACCTTTGGACTTCCTCATACAGTCCACAGTCAGTTGATATTTTTGTCCAACGATTTCTCAAAAAAGTTGAGCGATACCAAATAAATAAGGTTCCAATTCTCAATTGAGAGCCCTTTTCCCCCAAAACCCCATTTTTGCTTTCTCCCAGAATTCAGTGAATTCAAATTGAAGAATGAGCGACGCTGAACAAGAGAAGCCAGAAGCCCAAAACCCTCCTGCGCAACAAGAAGAACAACGAGAAGAAGAACGAGAACTAGAAAAACAAACCCCAGAGAACCAGAATCAGGATCAAGAAGATGGTGAAGACCCACAAGAGAATCAGAACGAAGAAGACGGTGAAGACCCGCAAGAGAATCAGAATCAAAAATCGGAAGAAGAAGAAATAGAAGAAGTAGAACAAGAAGACCCACAAGAGAACCAGAATCAAAAACCGGAAGAAGTTGAAGAAGTAAAGGAACAAGAAGACCCACAAGAGAATCAGAATCAAAAACCGGAAGAAGAAGAAGAAGTAGAAGCGGTAGAGGAACAGGAAGAAGAAGAAGACGTAGAAGCAGTAGAAGAAGAACAAGTAGAAGAAGAAGAAGAAGAAGAAGAAGAAGAAGAATTAGTAGAGGAAAGAGAAGAAGGGCAGAACGAGGAGGAGAGAGAAGAAAGCGAGGAAGATGAACAAGGGTTAGTGGAGGAAGAAAAGCAAGAGGAAGAAAAGGAACAGCAAGGACAACAAAATGCGGAAAGTGAGGAAAATGAACAAGGGTTAGTGAAGGAAGAAAAACAAGTGGAAGAAAAGGAACAGCAAGGAGAACAAAATGTGGAAAATGAACAAGGGTTAGTGGAGGAAGAAAAACAAGAGGAAGAACAAGGAGAAGAAAATCTGGAAAATGATAAAGGGTTAACGGAGGAACGAGGAAAAGAAGAAAAGGGAGAGGACGAAGAGCAAAGAGGAGAGGAGGAGAAGGAAGAAGAGGAAGAGAAGGCAGCCAAATCAGAGGAGGAGGAGGAGGAGGAGGAGGAGGAGGAGGAAGAAGAAGAAGAAGAAGAAGAAGAAGAGGAAGAAGAAGAGGAGGAGAAGGCAGCCAAATCAAAACAAAAGGAGAAGAGAGAAAATGAGGCAGACAAAGGAGTTGAAGGAGAAGATGAAGAAGACGAGGGGCCTCCGCCTGGCTGGGAATCCTTGCCGCCGCCCATTGATCCTTCTCCACCAACTCCGCCTCTTCCCGGTTCGTTTTCCTGTCTCCTCTTCCCTTTGCCTTTTTTCCTTTTTTATTTTTTGTTTCTAATATATTGTTGGAATTATTTCTGGGATATTTATTGGTAATTTGAAAAATTATAGATTATTAATGAGAATGAGAAGCGAAAGAACCAAAAAAAAATTAACAAACGAAAATGAAAGTAAATGGAAAGAAATTGTTGGTAATTTGAGAGAATTGAAGTGATTTTTTAATATATTGTTAAGAATTATTGCTGGGATATTTGTTGGTGATTTGAGAAAATTATAGCGATTATTAATGAGAGAGAAGTGGAAAAAATAAAAACTACGAAAATGAGGTAAATGAAAAAAATGCGGTGAGCGTGGATCGAACACGCGACCTTCAGATCTTCAGTCTGACGCTCTCCCAACTGAGCTATCCCCGCTTGTTGGTGAATATCTTTCACCATTTATATTACTTGGTATGACTGCTGTCCAAATATTAAATAAGTGATAAAGTTAATGTGTCATTAGTTAATTTATCTCTACAAGTAATCAATAATCAGAGTTGCAGAATGGGACAGTGAAATTTTAAAAATGTTTTGAACAGCCAAGGGTAAACTATTGTACAATTTGGGTTTGGGCTAACTAGTTGTTCCAAGTAAGTCTATATCTATGTGAGGTGTCAAGTGTCCGACAAATGTATTCAAAGTGAAATGAAGAGTATGAATAACATAGCCTTAGCTTGACTTTGATTGTGAGCTTTGCTCATTGTACATCAAGATATGAATTTGAATTTAAGCAAAAGAGACACTTGGTATGGATAGCTCCAATTCTTGGTGACTGAATGTGGGGGATGATTCCTACAGTGAGATTTTGGCAATGGTTTCAATTTTTTTATATGTCCATTAAGACCTAAGAAGAGGAGAATGAGCAAGCTCATAATAAAACAAAAATCTTTACTAGAGTAGTCCCTAAGCTTCTCAGGCCTGAAATGATGTGCAACAACATTCAAATTCGTGGTTTCTCTTTTGTGGCTCCACTTGCCGGCAATATCTATTGTGCCCCAATCACAAGTTATTAAAGATGGCGATAGTGAAATCAGTAGCCATTTGTTTGTATTCAAGCTCTAGAATCGCCAACTGCGATGCCTCTTATCTTCTCCTGTCCTGAAGAATTTGATGAATTCATTGCAGCTTAGCCATTGTATCAGGAGATAGAAGAACCGTTTGCATTGATTTATCCTATCAAAACAAGGGCAGTTGCTAAGTGATGGAAGAGAATATTAATCCTGCACTCCCCCAACCCAAACAGACAAAAGTTTGTATGTTTTCTGGGATCATTAAGATCTAGAATTAAAAAGCTTATTCTAATACGCACAGCACATTTGTATCGAAAAGCCTAAACTAATGTAGTTTAGTTACAAACCATGTTATTGTACTGTAGTCCAGCACCTGCACAATCTGGACCTAGTTTACATCATTTTCTCAAAGATGTGTTGGATTAACGAAGTAGTTTCTCTGTGCCGTGGATATTGTGATCTCAATTTCCCTTGGCTATCAACATCATGTTTTTTGAGGTCATTTTCTCATTTTGCCTCTTTATCCTTCTCTTTGGGGTATGATATTCTGTTTGTCTGGAAGATTAGAATTGTAATGCTTTGATACTACATGACATGATTTTTCAAGAGGGCAACTCAGCTTACTTCACATTTTTCAAGAGGGCAATTCTGCCCATCTTTGGAGCCTGAGTTTGGTGAGTGACAGGTCCTGAGTGGGTTGGAGATGACAACTTGCCCTACATTCCCTACTTCCCGACATTTTAACATTGTGGTCTCGCGCTCGTGATGGAGGGCCATGGGACTGTTACACAGTTATGAGGGACTGTTAAGAGTTATGAGCTCTGGCTTATGAGATCTTAACGTCTGATTAGACAATTCTGGCTTTTGCTTTGTATAGAGCAATGTTCATTGGACTATTCTTACTAACTGTAACACCTTGTGATGCAGAAAGTGGTCAAATGGTTTGTGGTTCTTGCCGCCGTCTCCTTTCTTATCCTAAAGGATCAAAGTTTGTCCAGTGCTCCTGCTGTGATACTGTCAACTATGTACTTGAAGGTCTGTCCATCTTTGATGTCAATCCTTGTGTTTTTTTTTTCTTTCCCTTTTTTTTTGTATTATAAAAGACTGACAATAAATTCTCCAAAGTTAGATGCGATATAGCCATTCCACAAGCCTGATTTGTACTTCTTGAACTCGTATTTGTCTATAGATTATCGTTTATAAGTTTCACTGCTTGCTATAGGTAAAACTGCTTACATTTGCATTTCCCCATCTCCTATTCCAGCATGATCCACAGTGGACGTTATGCTGTTGAACTAATATTTATCTGTTTCTTCATTTGACATGGTTTCCAGAGCATCAAATTGGACAAGTAAAGTGTGAAAATTGTGCAGTGTTGCTCATGTACCCATATGGAGCTCCGTCTGTTCGGTGTTGCTCTTGCCGCTCTGTCATAGAAGTAGGAGTATGTACTCTTGTTCTTCCCTGAAAATTTCCACGATTTTATATTGCCATTCTGGATCTCGTTTAAAACTGACAATAAAATTTGACGATTCAGCAACAAGGATGCTCGACCTCATCATCTAGCCAGTAGCCTAATCAAAAGAATCAGGAGTTGATACAATGATACTAACTGCATTATCCCCAGGGTAGACCTTTATTCCTATCTTATCACCTCCATCCCCTTGAGTTGAGGGTGCAGTGCTTTTGGTGTTTAGTGGATTTACCCTCTCCCCGCGTCCCCCTAGCCTTCACCTGCACAATATTAGGCTAGCAGCTAGCTATGCACATCTCACTAACCCTCAAGAAGTGAAGAAATTTTTTTTTGTATTTACAAATTACAACTTGGATCTTAGCTTAGACTTAAATTTTCAGTTAGTTGTAAAGAGTCACTTTTGTGTCATTTTCTTGGCTGGGCCTGGACTAATAATAGAGAACCATAGGGCGTCTATACTGAAATAATTCTCGAATAAGAGTAAGAGTAAAATATCATAGTAAACCGGAGTCCAACTATTTTAAGAATGAAAACTTCAGTACTTTTTTTTGATAGAAAAAACTTCAATACTTGGTTACTAATTTGTAGCATTAGTTATCTCACCACTGGAAAACATACACCTTGAAAGTGTTATAGATTTAGTATTGGTCTTGATATGGTAGTATTGTAGAACTGAATTTGTATTGAACCAACTGTTTCATATTTCCCTGATACTAGTCTCGCATTTTGATATTTGTTTTTTGGTTTCTCCCCCGGTTTTATGTACTTACAGGAGCATAACAGGCGTCCTCCCCTGTCTGTACAGCAGAGCCGTGCCTGCAGACCTTTCAGCATCCCTCACTGAACCCCTGAACCGCTTTTCTCTTCTTTTCCTAGCTACCCATGGCTGAAAAATCCTTCCGTTTTTATTCAGGATCATAATTCTAGTATTCTTTCATTTGCTTCCTGTGTCCGGTCAGGTTCATTTCATCTGTTCGAAAAATTCCATTTTCAGTAGCTTCTTGAACATCAGGATATACATAATGTAATAGGTCTGAAATTTTATTGTCGTCTTTGAACATTTTTGTCTTAGATCTCACCAGAAAATGAAATGAGCATTCATTTGGCGATGGTGTTAGTTATCTGTTTCAATTTGGTACACTTCAAATCTTTAATGCTGTTAGATATGTTGTGTAGACTCTAGTGTGCTCTGAATCCTGACAGTTCTTAAATCTTCTGGGTTTAATCTGTGAGCGTTCGTATACGTGTGGTGAACTACCCCACTAGACATTAATGGATTGTTCGGATCATGTTTGGATCGATTGAATTTATCTGTGTTTGGATCATGTTAGGTTTAGGCCGGTCATTTTTAAATGTATGATCCTCAATGAAGACTTGACCTAGTTAAAATTAAAGTTCAAATACATGAAATTTCAGGTTTTATTTCTTTCTTCTTGTACTATAATATTGTATTCGTTGAACCGTTAAAAAATATTGACGTAAAATATTCACGTGTGTTCTTGATAAACATGTAATATAAAACCCACAAATAACAGGAGGCCAAACAAAGTAAAGGTGGTTAAAATATGAAATATAATATAATATCTTTATATTTTTAGGAGTCATTTTTAGGTGAATATTGTAATAGAAACCCTCACAAAAATTGTAATATGAGAAATAATGTAGCAAATTAAATTTAAACTACTACATAATAATTATTCTTGATTCATGATTTTAGTATTAATACCTACTAATAAATATTATGATAACAACAAAAACAACAATGTCAGGAAGAAAATGAACTGGTCAAACAAATTAACGGTGATAAAAATCTAAATTATGATATCTACACATTTTTTAGTATTCTTATTCATGTTTTTAATATTTATTATGATACTTCAAATAATTTTAGAATATTTGTCCAAAAATTATCAATTATGATTATTGTGTTATGGTTTACTTGTCAATATATTTACCATACTTATCTAAAAATCAATACCTCACAACATAAGAATTATAATAAAATATTAAATTTGAAATTAATTTAGTACTCACCGTATTATTATGTTGTCATTGAAGGAAGATGGCACCATAATAGATATAAATGCATTAAAATTATAAAAATATAAATAAAAGACATTATGAGTTTAATGCATATAAAAACTTTTTTTATCAACAATGCATATAATAACTAATGAATTAATGCATAGATAACCAAAAAGGGAAAATAACAATAATAAACAACCAATGACAATATGACAAATGTCAATCCTCATCAACTTAATATATGATGATGATGATATGATAGTGTTTCCGGGAAATCTAAGTTGATGAAGTGGATGATGATTCGGATAGAGGAAGGATTTCACTGCTACGGTTTCGAGGACGTGGCACGAGCGATCCGAGCCGAGTGATGACTCGCTCGAACCCGCAAAAGGCGAAGCCCGGGTGGTGGATCCCGGGAACGCCCTCCGACGCTCAAGTTAATATCCGATTTGATTGAAAGGATCGAGGAGATCTTCCTCGATATGCGCGAAGGGATTCCTTGGGAGACGAGAAGATTTCCAAAGATGGAAGTTCTCGAGGATGAATGTGTGCTGATGAACACTAATGAATGTTCCGAATGAGAATTGAGAGTTTAGAAGCTTGAGTAATTATCTTCAAATGAGATGTCTTGTCAAATCAACATAACATGCATTGGGATTGAGGAAAGATGGGTATTTATAGGAGATTTTAAAGGGGTAAAATGGTACTTTTACCATGGTTTAGGAAACCCTAACCCTAGTGGGCTTTGGGGCCTTTACCCGACCCATTAAGGGTTATCTTGGGCCGATTCCTCCCTTATCTAACCGATTGGCCAGTCGGCCGGTGATGTTTCGGTTAAGATGAAACTGTCCGGAAATACCTCGAATTAGATAGGATGATAAATCACCTATAATATAAAATGTTACTCTCAAAACAATTATTAATCACATCAAAATCTGTTAAAACATTATCTTCCAAAGAATTTATTATCATAACGCTTTTATATGACATGTTACAAACAAGACATTAGTTGACATGCAATATGATTTCTTACGACAAATTATAAAGTACAGCACCTAATCGTAGCTAGCAAATCATACATCAAAACTAGTGTGAGTGAAAACCTGAGTTCATGGGTGGGACCAAGTTTAAAACTTAGATCTAAAATTTGGATCGATAAATATAAATTTGGATAAGACAAATCTAATCGTATTAGTCAAAATTTCGTTTTTTGGGGAGGGGGTTGGAGTTGTTGATTTGTCATTAAATCTTTTGATTTTTTAAATCATTAAATCATTCGATTAATTACTCAACCAATCCATAATTAAGAAGGCCCCTTAATATAATAAAAGTGTTAATTAGAGCCTAAGCTAACTTTGCGTTGACACAATACTTGAAATTCACATGCTCTTCTCTCTCTCTCTCTCTGTTAACTTATTAATTGCCATCTTCTGGATCTTAATTATTAACTAATTCCATTTTTAAACAATGTCTTTCTTTTTTTTTTTTTATCAATTAATTGCCATTTATTTCTGATACCAAGGTCATCCATTAAAAATTATTAATTTATTCAATTTTACATATAATCGTTATTTGTCACCAAATATAATTGATAAATTTTATAGGCAGGTTTGAATAATCGGGCACTTGGTCCCGCTACATAAAGGTGATTTCAAATTTAAATTATTATATATATCTAATAATTTTGAGAGTAAAACGCGAACAGATACGAGCTAAAGTCCATCAATAAAGATATGACCATAGACAACAATAAAGCATGAGTGTCGTTACCCTATATTGCAATCACTTTATAATGTTCGACCACAAATGGCAACCAAATAACAAATAAAAAAACTAAGTGTTTGTTTTAGGTTACAAAGAAACCATCATCTATTTTTGTTTATTTTTGTTCATTTCTACTCTTTTATGTTAATCGTTTTTTTCATTTCGATATATATGGTATTTGTATCCCGTTTTTTTATATAAGTTCGAACATGCCAAATTGAGAAAAACGATTCTAAAAACGGTAGATAAAGTGATTCATTTAAAGAAGGAACAAATACTCCTGTGGTTAAAAATAAAAAATTATTGAGGAAAAATAATATGAAGAGCATAGACACATAAGTTACTATATGAAGGAGAAAAATTAATACAACTGACATATATTGATTTAAATTATTTGACAATATTCGTATTAATATTGTCCAACATATTAATCTTGTGAATGAAAATTGTCTACTGTGAAATCTTACAGTCCGATAATAACTCGACTTCAATTTTTAAAAAAAGTAATTATAAAAAAATAGTGAAAAAATGAGTGAAAAAAGAATAAAAAAGGCATTAAAGAAAAAGAAGAAAAGTCCTCCCATTAAAAGAAGAGCAAAGTCGTTGATGGAAGACATTTCAAAATTCAATATTTTCTTTCATGATTTCTTCTCTCTCACCCGATCTTGCACTCCTCCCACCTTCTGGAAATTCTTGCTCTTGGCCGGCGATTCGATTCAATTCGATTTACTTCTCGATCTTCTTCGGGACCGCCATTGAAGCTTTTTGAAAAGGATTGCTCCTCTCCAAGTACAGTCTTCTGTTCCTCTCTCAATTTCCGTCTTACTGCTGGTAGTCTCTCTCTCTCTACACATTTTGAATCGGCTTAGCATTTGAGTTTGTTTCCATTTCCGATAAAATGAATTCTAGTATGTATCCTAACTTCAATATTCTTGACCTAATTTAGTTGCTTTTGAGTGAATTTTAGAAGGCATATGCAATCAATTTTAGTTGTTTTGGTTGGTTGATGAAGTTAAACGGGGAATTTGTGCTTTTTTCTCCCTGGATTTTGTTTTCTTAGAGGGTTAATTGGCAGAGTTTTTTTGATGAAACGAGCCCAAGAACTATCAATTTGCACCTCGTTCCAGGATAGATATTGCTTCTGTTCATTAAAATCACTTGTGTCTTTTCCCTAATTGCTGATTGAATGGAAATGATAGATGAACAGGAAATTATCTGTTTGGGAAGGATCCAAAATTGATGGGGACTCAATCTTTGGGCTGGCTCCCCCCACCCAGTCCCCTCCCCCAAATAGAAAGGCTTTTGCTATTCCCACTACTAGCTGCTATTTTATTTTCCTATCAAAATATATCTTTTGTGGGTCTTTTAGAAGTGGCATCTCTGACGATCTACTCACAAGGCTTAGGCTGTCAGTGCGAGATATATTGGTCTCTTTAAACCTCGCAAGCAATGTACTTCAAATTAGGTGCTGTTGTTGGCTTGAAAAATATGCTCAAATTGGGTAGCTCTATGTAGGATTTTGATATCATGCGGCATAAGTATCCTGTGTTTATGAGATGTGTTTTATCCATGTTTACTTTACTACCCAAAACAAGGTGCATATATATAAGTAGCAACTGACATAAATTTTGAGGATCAATCGACGTGGTTACTCTTTTGGGGACGCAGTACTGTCGATGCTTTAGAAAGAATTTCAGTATTTTCTGTGACTTGTAATATTGCAAGCACCACAGTTCATTACCATTCCATTAATTTGTTTCCTCAAATCAGAGGAGCAATAATTTCCTTTCTCTGAAGCCTCTTAGCTTCTATATTATATTTGATTTAGTCCTTCACTGATGGAGAACAATCGCCACTGCAAAAGCAAGTTTTAGGGAGATCTAAATGTGGGAAAAATCACCTCAGCAAACAAAGAGCTTGATTGTCCATAGATCAAGCATTTTGGAAATTTGTCCACTGCCTATGAGTTGCCTTGTAAGGAAGTTTTGTGAAAAATTATTGATTAAAAAAGGAAATAAGCATGGCAGACATGACTAGGCAGATAATGGGGGTTATTGTAGCATGAAATGTGCTGACAGGGTTATGTGGCTCATTATGATTAGTTAATGTAAGGATTGATTAGTATTTCATCAAAAAATAAAAAAGGATTGATTAGTAGAGGTTTGTGCTGTTGAGGTGTACCTATCCATAACAAGGAGAATCTAACCCTTTCGTTCTCCAAAGGGTTTATATCTATTAAATCCAACTATTATAACCTACAATTCTATATAAATTATTGAGGTTCATACAGTAGCCCATGACCCCATCTCTACCAGGTGGGCTTCTGGGATTAAAATACGTGCACAATTGGTGGGTTGAATAAGATAACCAATTTGGATATGTACTACTGAGTTTGATTAGTCTATGGTATATTCCTTAATGCATCCTATTCCATGTCTAAATACTTGGTATTTGAGATTTTTCTAGGGGAGTGAAGGGCTGGTTTGAAGCCCCTTATCAAAGTTATCAAGTGATCAAACAATCTCTGATCATGTTCATATGTGCCTCTGTAGATGTCTATGTAGACTAAACCTTAAAAGTTTTAAATCAATAAAAGCCTGACAAATTGTACATGTATCTTAATTTGGCCAAAATTTTCTCAACATATAAAAATATGAATAAGTTTTTAAATCTTCTCATTTTATATGCATTCACCTTTGGTTTTCACTTTCACTTCTCTTTTGCATTATCATATTCTCTTGATATGCAACTTTCCTATAAACTTTTTTTTGAAACAATCTTATCAGATGTCCCCAAAGGGACATCTTTCCATATACATTGACATTTGACAGTGACACAGCTTGTTAGTCATAAGTTCTAATATATATGACATTTTCTCAAACAGTATTGCAATAGCCAATGAGTTGAAAATTATATAGAGGAGTCTAATGGGAATACTTAAATCTTTTTTGATGCAATCTTTTTATCAATATCCATTCAAACATTTGTCGCCAAGTCCATGGTTGCGGTTGGAATGCTTTGCTGCTGGCATCCAGTTGAACAAACTTACTAAGCTGCTCAGCTTGTTATTCTCATCCATCCAGCAGGGTTAGGACATGTGTGAGTCCTTGGGGCTACCCTCTTTCCAACATGTTCTTGTTTAATGATCTTTGAGTTTTTCTTGTTTTTTAATTATGCCATTTACTTTAGTTCGATGAACATGACCCTGCCGGCAAGGGGCCATAAATGCTTTTGTTGCCTCCCCCACCCCCTCCTCCCACAAAAAACAACCCAAAAAAAGAGAAATTATATAGATTCCAGTTCATGTTTGAGCCTTCCAATATAGTGTCTATTTATGCAACTTTTGTCACTGCCATTTTATATCAAAAATATCAACCTCATATTGAACTCATTGTTGTTATTCTACTGTTGCCTTCCAGATCTATTACAGAACTAGTTGCTGAAAAGAAGTTGCTGAAACTTTATCCATGGCATTTGAGCAGAAACTTGAACATAAATGGAAATCTTTATCAGACACTCCAAAAGATTCAGAAAATCATGACGGCTGTTTTGATTGCAACATCTGCTTGGACTTTGCGAATGACCCGGTAGTCACCCTCTGTGGCCACCTCTACTGCTGGCCTTGCATCTACAAGTGGTTTCACATCCAGGGCGCCTCCCTTGCCCCGGATGAGTATCCCCAATGCCCGGTTTGCAAATCTGAAATATCTCACACAACTGTCATCCCTCTATATGGCCGGGGCCAGTCTAACACAGAGTGCGATTCTAACGGTGCTTCTCTGGACGTGGGTGTACCTCCAAGGCCGCCTGCTTGTGGGACTAGGGCTCTGTTGACTGCTGCATCACTACCTAGCCATCGGCTTCCTCCATACCGTAATCCTTATCAGGTCCATGAGCCATTTGTCCACCCATATAGTGGGCCTGAAGAGGTGGCTTCCTCTTCGCCATTGTTTAACCTGACAGGCAACGCAGTTGCTAATGTCTTCCAACCGGTTGTGGGGATGTTTGGAGAGATGGTCTATGCTAGAGTTTTTGGCAATTCACAGAGCCTCTACACTTACCCGAACTCATACCATGCTGTTGGGAGTAACAGTTCAAGGTTAAGGAGGCAAGAGATGCAAGTTGATAAATCCCTTAGTAGGGTTTCACTATTCCTTCTATGTTGCTTTCTCCTTTGCCTCTTCCTTTTCTGATTCAAATTTTGGGAGAGAACATCCTCATTTGTCCCTTCATTTGTATAATGTGTATAAAGATCACTTAGGTGAATGAAGCCTATTGCTTCTTGTATTAGAACTAATCATCGTGTGAGTTTATGATATTGGAGATCCTTTTTGCCTTACATATTCTCATAAAGTTTTCTGCATTCCAATTGCCATGTCTTACATCCTGTAAAACAGCTGATTTCAAACCGAATCCATATACAACCTTCACATATTTTACCACCTAAATTCGTCTGAATCTTCAAAATAAATTCTCTCTCAAAATCAGCTTATCTGCTTGTGGAGGTAAGGTGCCTACTTTTAGATCGTCTCAGATTTTGCTCCAATAGAGATCCACAATAGGTATGGTGTTATTGTTTCTCTCTCAAAACCGAGTCCTTTGTTTTTCGTCTTCCTGTGCTTCACTATGCCACAAGCAGGACTCAGGAGCCTGAAGAAGAAACAACATCTTGACATCAAGCCAGGTATATAGCTGTTGGAACTGTCTGTATTCCTTTTCCTGTTCTTTTGCAATCTGGATTTGTCTTTGGGTAAAACAAATAATAATCTCTGAGGCATATTCACTCTACTGAGGTTATTACAATGTAATAATTCAGGAGAACCAGTTTGGCAAGTGGTCCTGCTCCTCCGGGAGAAAGATAATGGGGAGACCAGTAATATACCCTGTCCAGCAACAAGTACTGGACATATTTTTCTCCTCTCTCTCTCTCTCTCTCTCTCTCTCTACTAATTCTTGTAGTCCCATCTAATCCATTAGGGAATATCTGAATTCTAAACTATTCTTGGGTCCTAGGGTGCAATTTGATCAAGTGGGTTGTTGAACATGTTCTGTTTGTGACCCGAATCTCTCACATTTTGGAAGTGCATGAGAGTGAAGAGTTGACTGATGAAGAAAGAGGGGGAATAAGGATGCTCTGTGTGTGTCTATTTGGTGTATACGAACACTAACAAAAACATAGTGCGGATCTTGTCAAGCCGAGTTGAGAAGATTTAGATATATGCAACGTTTTTGACTATGACAAGAAACCTTGTGTTGCTCTTGCGGTGATTTTCAATTTGTTTTCTTTGTTTTGGTGTATTAAAGACTAAGAAGACATTATAGTCGGCGCCAATAGAAACTTTATTAGTTAAGTTAGTTCACAACCATACATCGACACACATGCATATGTAGGTTATAAGGTTTTAACTAACCTATTTTTAAAGGTGCATCTTTAACTAACCTAGTTAATGAAGCTTCTTGGGCCTTCCAGCTCTCATGAAATCCCTGTTTATATCCTTGGGTTGGGACACATCAAATGTGATTACTCCATATTTCTCTATCCTTGCTAGGATTTGAAAGATTTTTTTTTTTTTTGGGTGGGGGGGGACAAATTTATTTTCCTCTAGGGTTGCGTAGGTTAGGAATGAGTAGGTACTATTCCTTATTCTGATCCTGAACCCTTAAATTCTCATGCATTTGCAGAAGACATAACAATTTTGCATTTTTCTTCCCCAAATCACTAATATATTTAATCCTAATATATATATATATATATATATATATATATATATATATATATGTATGTATGTATGTATATGTGTGTATTCTACATTTGAAGTCTAACCTGATTACTACATCAAACTTTTGAATTTTTTTAATTTAATAATAGATTGTATTTTTTTGGAATAAAATGTAATTGAAGACTTATGATATTCTCTTTACAATATAACCAGGAAAAAATCATTGACTTTCAAACTTTTTGGTTTGGTTGGGGTTAGATGTTCGACATTGTAGCTAATTCTGAATCTAATTAATTTCAGACTAAAGTTAGATATTTTTACCCAAATCATTAGACCACCTATTAGTACAAATTGGACTATCGCTCAATTTAAGAACAGCTCCTCCCATTGTTAATCCTGCTAGTAAGGCTTAAAATGTTAAAATTTCATCATAGTTCCGAGACTATCTAGCTAGGTAATTCTATCAGATACAACTCCTTTTTCTTATTTTTTTTCTTTAAACTATCCTTCTATTGACCTATGATTCGAAAGTATAATGCATTATACTTTAAGGATTACAATCTAAAAGCTAACCCGGAAGCATGATAGAGGCTTTTAAGAATAAATTTGGCAGGGTCGGGGTGGGGGAGGGGTTCCGAGAAGATGACACGTGGTGGCCAATGGGAGGGAAGGGAAGAGGAATAAAGCCTCCAAATGAAGCCCTTTTGAAAAGTTTCCTGATTTTTACCAGAATTCCATACAAATTTGTGATCTAGATTGAAGGTATAAGCTACGTGTGTATTATGATTTATACATATAGTCGAATAAATTTAAAATCTTTTTCTTTACTTCCTTTCTTTAATAAAGTAGAAATAATTTAATCTATCTAAAATAAGTAAAAAGCGACAAAAGAGTTCCAATCAAACCTAAATTCTGGCATCAATCTCATGTTAAATCGAGTTTAAGTTTGGATATGCTTGACTTGATTTTCTCTGAAAATTATTCAGTTTTGAGATAAATTTGAATCTTTACTTAATCAGGCTATTTTACTTTAACCTTTTTGTAATTTTTAACCCATTTTAATTTCTGTATTATTAAGGTGTTACTAGCTTAGTTATAGCCAGTGATAAACCCGTTTTATTTCAATTTGTTCAATTGAATCAAGGTCTAACTGTATTATTATTATTTTTTCTAATAAATTTTCTCCTCTTGTGAGAGTTTGGGTTTCTCTCCTTTTTGTGAGTGTTAGGGTTTCTTTCCTTCTTGTAAGAGTCTTGCTTCTCACCTTTGTGTGAGTTATTTTCTTGCGAATATGTGTAAGGTTTATTAGAGTTGTTGATTCGATTAGAATGTATATTTTTTATATTTTTATCAATTAATTTCGTTGATTTCGGTTGAGAATGATTCAATAATAGAATTTAATATGGCTCGATAAAGTGATATTTCTTTCAACTTGGATCTATTATATCACATAGAAATCTATGGTATGAAGTAATATAATAGCTTGTCGATGGCTGAAAATTACTGATTAAAGCGGAAGAACATGGTTTGTGATCGGATTGATGTTGCAAGTATAGAGTCGAACGGAAGTATATTTATCATTAATTTTATCAAATTTAAAATTTTAGATTTATTCTTATTAAAAAATTATCTTTATAAATATCGTATTCTTTTTATTTATGAAATTTCTCTTTCTATCAAAAAAAGTCAACCCATTTTATTAAGTCTATAAGGAGCCTATGAGTTGTAGGAGTTTACAACTTTTATCAAGAAAAATTATAACCATCAGGATTCTTTTCGTACCCTCGTATCAATGGAGCCAATTGCACTAAAGTAGTTAGATTCAATCAACTTTGTTCGTTAAGTTGTTACTAGTCTTACTTCGGTAAGGAAGAGATTAAAAGTTCGAATTTTTAAAAGTACGCTTATAAGAAGAGTTTTTACTTTAAACGCTCACATCCCTAAAGGGATTACTCCTTTTATAAAATTAAAAAAGAAAAGCTAGATTCAAAAAGAAAAAAGAAAAAAATTTGTGTTACTATTTAAATAAAGTTTTATGTTCATAATCCCCAAAGATGGAGTGTATTAACTATATTTTTTTTGTCTTTCTCACTTAAAGAGTGAATATGTGATCTGGCACATAGATATTTCACCATAAATCTTAATTGATTTGTTCTTACTTTCCAAAAAAATGTTCTCCAAGTCGAACCATAAGAGGTAGAAATTCAGTCCCACATTCCCTCCAAATATTTAACTAATTTTTCTCCTGCTGATCCAGTTTTTTTGTTTTTTTTTAGTAAAGTTCAAAAGCACGTATAAATGGAATTTGAATCTTAGCGTAAAGATTTCATCAACTAAATTAATATACACATGTGTGACCCTGGATTCTATGATTTAACGTTGGAACATCTTTTGCTTTCAAAAAGATAAATACACAGAATATTATATGTAATCTTTCTCTCGAAACTTTTATCAGTATTGAAATGTTGAAGCTTCACTTGGCTGAGTATTTGCACGAGTATCAACCCTAACACCATGCAAAGTACGAAAGATCGAAATTTACCATAATATGTATAGTGGACTCATATCAACTAGGGTTTTAACTTGTAAACCACCATTTTTTTTGTGGGTACTTTATATATAAGGATACAAGCATAACTCCATGACTCTCATTGACTTCAACTACTATACCACTTAGTACTAGTTGTGTACTAGGGCACCTTTCTTTACTTATGATACATCACAATTCAACATTCCTTCAACATACATATAGTTTTCAGTAAACTTTACTGCTTGCTGGTTTCTTGGTTGTGTAGTGTTCACAGTAGGCCACTCCACCATACTTCTGAGCGGCTTCGACACTATCGATAACCCTCGTCTCTCTCGTTGCTGACGGAGCATAAAACCGCGTCTGGCTAGGTTGAGGGCGATAAGTGAAATGATGAACTTGAGGCCGCGGCTTCTGCCTCTTTTGCTGTTCAATTTGATCCAACAGCATGAAAGCTTCTTCTCCAACTTGTGGAAGTTTGGTAGGATGATGAGGTGCCATTTCACTTCTATTACCTAATGGAGCTTCTTCTTCTTCTTCTTCTTAGGGTTTTTTTTAGGGTTTTTTTGGGGGCCTTGTGTTTTGTTGGGAGGTAGGGTTGAGGAGGATGTGAAGAGTTATATGACCTATAAATAGACCAAAGTTGATAAGCTTCCCAAGGAAGTGACCAGAAAAGTCGGTCATTATTATATTCCCCATTTTTTTATTCTTTCCTGATAAGTGTGGAGTGTCCACATAGAGGAAGCAATCTACTTAATTATTCTTGATCGATGCTTAATATGCTCCCATCTAATTGAGTTTATTTTAAATTTAAATTTGTCCCGTTTCATTTAATTTTATCTTCCAATTTTACTGCTTCGTACAACTCCTTACAATTTTTATAACTAACTTTACAACTATATTACAGCTTCCTTATAACTTCTTACAATTGCTTACACTTCCTTAAAGCTCCTTGCAGCTAACTAACTTTTATAAATGGAAGCTTGAAGCGAATTTAGGTGAGGGAAAGCTCGGAGTACTTAGGGTTATGCTTGAAATACTGAGAGAAATTGGATTAGAAAAAGAGGGTAATGCCTAGATAGGTGCTTAATTGCTAATGTGAGCATTTTTTGGGGTTGTATTATTAGCTAATTCAAGTTAATTAAGTTAGTGATTATGATTGTTATGTTATTTAGTTGGCAAGCAAAGCATTTTTTAGAAATTAACTATAAAATTATATGGGGTTCTTTGATTAGTGAAGCTAAGTAAAAAGCTTTATCTAATTGGATTGTATGAAATAGAAGCTAGTTTAGGTTTTTGTCTTAAAATAATATCGTACTTGAAAATATACATATTATGAAAAAATCCCACCGTAATTTTCACCCCGAATATATTTATCATATAAGAAAATTTTGATCCATCACAGGTATTTTACGTTACTTTTGAAAATTTGTCGTATAACTTATGAAAACAATTTTGTTGGAAAAGTAAATAGAAATGAAGCTTCTTTGAAGGGTGAAGTTAGGTCTAGGTCTAGGTCAAGGTCAAACCCTAGTGGCCCTGTTCATGAATCAATCTAGTTAAGACGACTCATTGGGTCAAAAAGCAGTTAAGATGCCTTGTTTCAGATAGCTTGCAAGTTATGTATTGCTTGGCACAACGTATTCCATCTTTTTTTCTTCTTCTACCGTATATTTTTCTCATCCATAAGATTTGAATATGAGATTTTTTAAAAGAGGAATCTCGATTTCATTTAATTATAAAGAGTTGTAAGTAAAATTATAAGGAACTCTAAGCAGTTGTAAGATACCTGTAAAGTTAATTATAAAAAATTGTACGGAGTTGTAAGCACGTGTAAGGAAGTATAAGTAGATATAAACAGTTGTAAGAAATTCTAAGGATTTGTAAGCTAAATCTAAATAGAACAGGGATTAAAAGTACTTGAACTATCTTATGTTGTTATTTCTTAATATGACAAGATGCTACATGGATTTCAGTCGATTATTTTTCATCCAATCGAAAATTTTAGATGATTGATTAAATGAGGTTGTTGGCGATTGTTTCATCTCGAATTGAGATTAAATCTTAGTTACAATGAGGAAGGTTTGAGTTTCTACAAACAAATACTTAAAAACAAAATAACTATAGAAATTCTGTTTAATTAGAATTTAGCTAACCTCATAAAAGTCCTCTTATTTTCTTCTGATTTTGACATCGAGATGTCAATATACATGAAACTACCTTACCTCTAAATATGCATTTTTCAGAAGCCAACCATTTCTAATATTTTGCATCGAATGTGTGATGTCAGGTTTGGTGGGTCTATTTCGAGTTATATCAAAACGGGGTTTATGTTATGTCTGATTGACATTGATTAAAATCATATAATAGGGTTTTGGGTAATTATGGGTCCAACTTGTTTCGAGTTGGTCAGGTAGTCAAATAATTTGGTGAACAAGATATACATGTCCTACTAAACTACGTTAAAATTAGTTTGTGTTGTTTCAGGTATAAATAGTAATCAGGTTAAATTTTAAATTTGGAAAACTCGAACTCAAATCCAGTCCAACCAAAACGAGCTCGTTGCTTGTCAATAGTAAGGTTGTAACATCTGAAACTCCCAAAGTTCTGCCTGAGTAGAGTCCCCAGTGGGTCTCTGTTGCTGTTGTTCTGACACTAGTAACATTTTTCTAACCCATTACTCAGATTTTAAGGTTGCAACATTTGATCAGACAAATCATCCAAGTTATCAACAAAACCAGGTAAGCTAAATTTTTGGGTAGATCAATTAATTTTAGCCCAAGTGAGCATTAGTTCTGCAAAACCATAGTCATAGTTAACTTTTGTGGTGCCCGCTAAAAAACTGCCGCGACTCCTAAGGCAATGGATGCACCTAAGAAAGAGTCCGAACATCACAGAATACAGAAAATAGATGCTTGTACGTCCAAGAATCAGAGCTACGCGAGAAAGCTATAAAGGATTATACAATACAATTACAACACGAGGGAAACCAGGGAATCCACCATGAGAGTCTGATATACGGCACCCAAAGTCTCAATCTTCATTACAAGGCTAAGACTTCAAGACTTCATTGCTTCATTACAAGGCTCAGACTTCAAGACTTCATTATCAACAAACGGATTTATTTGGCGTAAGTTAAAGCCGGCATACATTCCTAGGACAAGGACATGTCCTGGATGGTGAATGAGTTGCAACTTGACAAGAGCTCCTTTGCTCAATTTCCCTAGGATGGCACAAATAGGCCAAAAAAGCAAATTATTTTACAATAAAAATCTGGTATATACCTCCAAGTACACGACACTTCAACGAATAGCATGCACTGAGAGTACTGTATAACAACTGTTGAGAAGAGGGCTGAAACATCAAGCATGTATATGACACGGGAAAAAAATCACATCTAAATACTCCCCAAAATATGAAAAGATCACTACTCAAGCAAGTTTAAAACTTCAGATTGTTATTCAGAAACATCAAACGATCCATATTAGTAATATGCCTATTCTGAGAGGGTTTCTTTGAGCTCTCCACTGTTTTTCATCTCCAACACGATATCGCAACCTCCCATCAGCTCCCTTTGTAGTAAAGCTGAGGGTAAGTCGGCCAGTTTGAGAATGTCTTCAGCCCTTGCCTGACTTCCTCGTCGCTCAAAATATCAAAGGACCCGAATGTCACGCCCTCTTCCCTCAAAGCGTTCACCACCTTGGAGCTGAAACCGCACCTAGGAGCATCTGGGGTGCCCTTCATGAAAAGCATAACTGATGAGCTATTGACCAATTTCTTGAGGCGGTCATCAAGGGATTCTTGAGCTTTGATCCCTTTCTCAGCTAAGACTTTCTTCAACTCGCCACTTTTGTGCATCTCTAACATGATGTCGGACCCACCAATGAGTTCACCCTTGATGTATAACTGAGGGAAACTGGACCAGTTTGAGTAGACCTTGATGCCTTGGCGAACTTCATCATCACTCAGAATGTCAAAGCTCTTGAATTCCACCTGTTCTAGATGAAGTATTTCAACCGCCTTTCGGCTGAAACCACACTTGGGTTCTTCCGGCTTACCTTTCATGAAGAGCATGACAGGGTTGGAGTTGATGATGCTTTGAATACGGGAAGTCAAAGATGAACTCAAGCCGGTGGCTTCAGAGATGCCACCCTTCCCAGTCCCAGCTTCATCTGGTTTGCGCTCAGTCGAATCACCACTTTCTATACCATGATCTCTTAGAACTTCTTTCAACTCACCACTCTCATGCATAGCAATGACTATGTCACATCCACCAAGGAGCTCACCTTTGCAGTAAAGCTGAGGGTATGTTGGCCAATTGGAAAACTTCTTCAATTCCTCTCGTACTTCTTGGTTAGTTAAAATATCAAAGCTTCCAAATTTGACCTTTTCTTTCTTCAAAATGTCAACTACTTTCTGGCTGAAACCACATTTAGGCTCTTCAGGGCTTCCTTTCATGAATAGCATAACCGGGTGCGAATGAACCAACTGCCGTAGCTTGTTAACCACATTACCGGAGCCAGCTGGAGATATGTTGATTGCTGAAGAAGTGCCATTGCTTCCAGCAAGTTCTTTCACTGTTTCAAGGACAGTGGGTCCAGCAGCCAAGCCAAGGCTGGCAGGTGCAGCAGGTTCATCTGGGACAACTGAACCAGCAATTTTAGCAACTTTGTTTGCCAAGCTGGATGGATCTGCCCCTCCAAAGTATCAACTACCTTCCCACCCTAATCACACAGGTTAAAGGGAATCCAGCTGGACTGAGTTAGATCTGGGAATTCCCAACATATACATAACACAGAAAACAGTTTTTAGTCAAATGAAAATAGGAGCAGTAGGGAGCAATGATCTATATTTCAGTCCAACAGAAAAATCCACTTTTTACAATTCAAAGTTAACACTACTACATCTAACAAATCTAACCCCCCCAAAAAAAAACAAAAAAAAAAGGGGCCGCCTATTTAAGCTGGAGGGCTGGACACCAGGTAACAGATATGGCTATTACTTAACACAGGGCTAATTACATTTTTAGAGTAAATCGTTAGCCCACAAAGTACTAACTCATTAGTGTTCTTTCTAAACAGCAAACTAACCCAGTAGATTGTTCACTAAATGCTAACTCAGGACTGATTTTATCCAGTAACAAACAGAAATGAAATTTGTGAGCTTTACATCCAAAAAAATGACCACCTTGCTGTGTCATCAGAGTACTCAAATTGCCTTCTTAAAGCTATCCAAAAATGTTAAAACATCAAGTGGTCATTCATTTTTATTTTTTCGAAAAACACCCACAGTCCTCTACAAATCGTCAAACTATGGAAACGGAAATCTAAGCAAACATTATTTGCTGCTATATTTCCGCTATACTTTTTAAGTCAAAGATAATCAGAGTTCATAAAGAAAGTTCAAGAACATTTTCAGCAAGTCTATAAATGGAAGTTTTGACAAGTCTATGGGGATTGGGAAGGTAATAAAAACGGTCCTCAATTAGTATAATTCAGTTTGACCTGGGCTCTTAAACAGTGATTTCAGTGTTGTTTTGTGCTCCAAAGTGAGAAACATATGTTCTTTCTTGCCAGCATACCTTTCATTCACTTATCAATTCCAAGCAGACGCACAATATTACAACTGAAACTTCCAAATCTCAACACGACATTTGATGTGAAGGTTTAAGCTAAATATGCAAAAGGACCTAAATCAGACTTTTCTAGCAATCTTGAAAGATCTTACCTAGAGCCAATGTATGCACACTTACCTGTTATTGGGACTACATCATTAGGCTACATGGACTGTCCAATTACGGTACAATAGACCTTTGAAACTGATCATCGTCACCATTGACAAGCAACTTGAACCACAACATGGATCCCCACATTATTGCATTTCGGCTTTTAGCAACCAAATGTATGGAGGATGATGTCACAATAGCAGAACATGAACATGCCAGTTGGTAGATGGATGAGCCAATCAAACAAAACATATAAGTTAGCATAAACCCTATATTTAGCTCTTAGAACAAACCTACGGCCCTGAGCTTACCATTTCACTATATTTTATGACCACAACTAACTTGCATAATATAAGCAACTTAAAAAGCACGTAACCGTCCTTTCCGCTGTACCGAGTATCAAAATAACAGACTATGCCTATGTTACTCAAACCAAAATAGCCAAAGATAGAGCAGATAAAAGTAAACCTCATTTGGCTGCTTCAACAAGTCAAGAGAATATTTATACAATTAATCCAGCACCATAAAACAAGTAACTTAGAATCATATACGCTAAATACATCAAAGAACTATGACTGTTAATCTCAGTTACTTTGTCATGTGAAACCTTACAGTGGCTACTTCTGAGCTTACCTTAAAAAAGACAAAGTAAGGGACAGCAGAAACAGAATAAGCCTCGGAGATCTCTGGCTGCTCCTCAGCTTCAACCTACAGCAGATTGCAAGGCATGAAATATTATCATCATGTAACTCAGAAAACATTACAGAAAAAATTTCTAAAAATTAATTTGCTGACAGAAAAAAAAAAGAAAAGAAAAAGAAAGAGCAAAACCATCCCACAACCCTGAACTGGGTGAAAAACTAACATAGTATATTCCAACACTAATTTTGCAAAATTAAGCTATCTATAGCGTCAAGCCCAAATTTTGAAGGATAAAAGCATAAATACTAGCTTAGGGAAAAGCAAATTAAAAGATCCGTACATTTTTCAAGTTTGACATTTCAAACAACAACTACAAAAGTAAACCTAGTTAATCTTGTTCCACAACATGTGGTATTAAATACATGCCTTCCTAACTCTATTCTTTTCTATATAAGTAGTAACTGATAAGCAACAAACAGCAAATCAGTCAGGAGACTCCAAACATGCTCAGAACACTCCATCCTTTTTCATCCATCCAGATCTTCCTCCTATCTCAACACCGGAATATTGGTAATAAGAAATTTTCAATTTTTGAGGTAGGAAACAAGGCATTCAATTAATCATATATCATAGTATATGAATGAGATGGCATACTACTGGAACCAAATAAAGTACATAAGCAGATGAAAAGATGAAGCTTTTTAAGATGACAGTAAGCACTTGTAGATTGATGGTGCTATTCACATTGCTCCATAAAACAAATCAAGATTAAAATATGCCCAGGCTAAACAAATAAGGAAGTCGTGTTTTCACTTCTATAGAATGATCATCACTCCATCCAACTGAATCATGTAATTCCACAAGGAACAAAAGAAATTCACTATAAAAAATGTAATAACAATTTCACTTTTTGAAATCTCCAGTGGAAACATATACTCGAGAGACCGACCTAAAGGCTTTCTCCCACACTTCTCCCCTTCTTTCTAACATAACAGCAAGAAAATAAAGATTATAGCCTCATGGTAACTTTATGAGTCTAAAACAATCCAATAACTACACGCATGAAAAGAGCTCTTATACCAAAAGTAAGTGCTTCAACAATGTTCAAGGAAAATACCTTAAAAGGATGACGGACACACAACAAGAATGTCGATATTGAACTTTTTTGCGTTAGGAATAGATAATAGTTAGATGACAATTCAGTAAGTTATTAGGATGGACCCATGGAGGCCTTTTGGTACTAAATCATACAACAGAAGGTGAAAGGGACAGGGAAACAAAAAAAAATATGGGGAGAAAGATCTCAGCCTTCTTAGTGCTTAAGAATCATAAAAGTCCAGAAGGTGTCCAAGTCTCCATGGACATATTTTTTATATTAAAAGCACTGTCCCAGCAAAATCAGTTGATCTACCATTGACCTCAAGGAACTTAGTTGTCGTCCATCTCCAAGATGTACCTCAAGCATAACTATAAATTAAGAACTAAAAGTTGAAAATTCACCTTAATTTTCCCTTTCCTTCCTATTTACAGATCCCTCCCTCTATCCACCAGGTTGGATTGCCGCACAAAATACCATGCTTTATTAGTCACCTCAACTACCCAGAATCCTAGCCACTCTACAATAAAGATGAGCATGAATAGCATTGACTAAATAGAACAAATAGGCTAACACAAAGAGACTTTCCAAAACAGCATAGCTTTCAACATAACTAACAGGAGCTCAATGATTGATTGGCTTGGAAGTCACAGTGAATTCAGATTCTTACTAGTCCCAAACTGAAGTTCATATCTCCTTCTCCCCACTATATTTAACACAATTCAAAACCAACAAAGCACTCTGTCATTGTCATCAGAGTCCAAATAATATGTCTCATAAGATACTCCCTACATCTTAACATAACTACTGCTCTTTCCAAGGGACCAAAAGGATCATAAGCTTTCCCAAATGACAATACAAGATAGCTTCTCTTGGACGAGAATGCTTCAACCAAGAGAATATCGAAGCACGCGAAGAGGGTAATCTGATCATACAAGCAGCCTAAAAATAAAATAAGGCAGTCTCTATATGAGAAACTCTGGAGACTTGTCTTATTTAAGCATTACCAATTTGAAGACACCATATTATTAGATAAGCCAAAAATTCCAATGCACTCGTATAATATGGGATCCCCACATCTATAATAGTTGACATAAATCATTCCCATAGGCATTTCAAATCAAACACAACAGCTACAGTAATACACTTAGTGATGAACTAATAACTAACCAGCACATCCAACCAACCCCCCAAAAAAATATTAAAAGGGAAACTTAGTCAAAGCAGTCCCAAATTTTACAGCATACTCAATTAATCAGCAAAACCACAGATCAAAATCATAAAAATGAAAAAACTTGATTGTGTTTGGACCATTTCATAGGAGATCATAACCAGTAAACCAACTGGGCACTTCCTTTTTTTCCTTCTTCAATTAAAAAACTAGTAATTATATTAACAGAGGCACTAAAGAGTGATAGAGTAAAGGTGGGAGAGTACCCTTAAGAAGAGGGCGTGAGGCAAATCGGTGGAGAGGTGAGAGAAAACTTGGTCCATGTGCTTAGAAGCGTCACACCACCCTGCCCAGAAGTGCACAATGACTGGAGTACCCTCCGCCACGGCCTTCTCCAACTCCGCCTTTGAGTTCACATTCTTCACGCTTCCACCCTTCATCTCTCTCTCTCTCTCTCTCTCTCTCTGCAGAAAATGGGTTGACGATTGAGTTTATTAGAGAATAAAAAACCTAAACAACAGAGAAGGGAGAAAAGGGTTTTCGGAATTTCGCTGTTAGAGAGAGAAAGTAAGAGAGAATGAGGGGGAGGGAGAATAGTATTCTGGTGTTAGGACCCCACAAACATCTCGTGAACGCTAACTACGAATAATGAATCTGAGCCGATGATTGTTTCTTGGTGCGAATCTGAGCCGTTGATTAATGCATCTGATGCTTTGGATTTGCTACAATTGGGTTCTTCCAGAACCTACTAATTTGGACCCTTCGCAATCACAGGATCCACGGCCCCACCTTTTTTTTTTATTTATTTTATGAAACCCTCGGTATTCTACCCATATATATATATATATATATTATATATTTTTTCCATTGCCTGCCCATGTTGTGGTTGCATTAGTTATAAGCCATGTGTAGTATGCCTCACTTTTTTAGTCGAAAAATATTTTAAGAGCCGTGTAAATATAGGCAATATTTATTATTTAGTCATAGCAAGTAAGTTATTTGATTTAATTTAGATCGGTTGAATTTCTAATCTTGCCATATTTGAGTCAATAAGATTAAGTTTAGTTTTAGTTTTTAGTTCATCCCTTTTTAGTTTGGGTTGACTTCTAGTCACTCAAATTTCGATACAATAAATTTGTCTTATAAACAAAAGTAAGTTTGAGAAAAATATATTTGAGTCGAATTTAGATTGGGTCGTTTTTGTTCGAGTAGACTTCATATCACTTTGTTTTTACACAATAATCTTGTTTTGTTAAGATAAATAAGTTGGAGAGAGAGAGATTTCTAATTACTCTAATTAGCATAAATGGTGTAATTTAATCCAAAAGTAAAGACAATTTGGCTCAACTCTGCCATTTTCATAAGTGACTCACCACCAACCATACATCTTATGCTTTTGTGAACCACTAAGTGACTCATACTTCACCTCTAATTTATCTTTAATTTTTTTAATATATATATATATTATTAAACGAGATATCTCAAACTTAATAAAGGAAGGAAGACCTTATAACAATTTTATGTTCAAGTTTAATGTACTATCCTCTGCCCTCAGTGATTTTTATGAATCGGAAAAAATAAAAATTCAACTTTAATGTGGTTTTATAATTTTTAAGATTGCTAATAAATGTTTTCTTCAAACAAAAAGGCAGACACAAATTACACAAACTTCGCTAATTTACACAAATAATAGATCATTCATTCTCGAAACGAAAAGGTCACAACTGTTGCATGATACACGAACTTTGCTAATTTACACAAATAATAGATTATCCATCCTAGAAACGAAAAAGTCACAAGAGTAAAGGATATTTCTGGTAAATATCATGACATGATTCACATCCCAGCATTTTGCAAGGGAGACAAAAGAGGGGGTTCAATTGAACCCAGTATAGTCTTGTATTCACATTTAAGCATTTTCCAAAACTTATTCCCGGTGAATGGATCCCCTCTACTTTCTCTGCAAAATTCCTTGGTATACTACAAAAAGAAGGATCAGTTTCACCACCCATCACCAAAAGTTGGATAAAAGCTATATCTCATTCTCCTTGACAAACTTCAAGTGCTATATATTCTCCTCATCTTTCATGCATGAGGATCAGGTCGCGGCTAAAAAAAAAAAAAAGGGTCCTTTCAATGACTCGAACTTCCCCTATTCGACAAAATCGAGAAAATTGCTCATGAAGACACTTTTCAACCCCTCCTCGGTAGAAAAGGCTACAACCTTGCTCTCAGAGCTTATATAGCCTTACTAATTCCAGTAAAGCTTAAGCGTTTCGGGTTTATTTTGTCCAAGCGTATTGATATTGTACCAGAGTTCCCATCTTCGATCCACTCAATGGCTTCCTTCTCTAGAAGTTTTATAACCTGTAAAACATTGAGGAAAGAAATGTGACCTTGTCCACCTAAATTCAACATTTATCGATGAAAAAGGAATACATATAATGGAAATTAATCTAGATGTATGAACTAATGTAAATTGATATAGATGTATAATATATGTTACCCAAACTTTGTGTTTTTCCTATAGCATATGATAAAGATGGGATACGGTGTGGATATGACATTTGACAATTCAAATTAGGCTAAAAAACATATTCCTTGAGGATAGCCATGCCAGACACTTGGGCATATATATTCACATCAGATCTTGTACGGAGTCTAGCTAACATAGAGTACGAACACTTCAAATTAGGCTAAAACCATAAACTCCTTGAGAAAAAGCTGGTGTATTAAACTTGTGAACATATCTGCATTGGACTTTTGCACATGTTCAAGCTAATATTGAGAACATATGAAAACCGCAATAGCTCAGAGCAACAAAAGTTCTAGGAAGAGAATTTGTTAAGAGTATAGTTTTGAGGCACGCCGTAAACCTTCAATCGTCAGTTTTTGGTTAAAATGGTTCTTGATAATGATATCAAAGCCATACTGAATAAGAGGTCTCATTTTTGAGCTCAACAATCCTTGTATTGATTTTTCTGCAAGATAAGGAACTGCTTTTTTAGTGAACACTCTTCAAACCCAAAGGCTATTGCATGATGGGGAGTCTACTATATTGTAAGACCTGTATTGAGCATTCAAGTCTTTAATCATCAATCTAAGCTTCAGATTTAATGGTTCTTGAATAGAATTTAATGGAGAAGGTATATTAGGTCCAACATCATTCAACATTTCTTATTGGCCTTTATGCTCTTCAGTTTTAACCCAGGAAGAATTCAGCTTTGTCCAAATTTCACATCTATATTTACTTAATATACGTAGATTCTAGATGTGATATAATACTAATTCATCTTTGAATATTCTAGATTTATTTAGATACTACACAAACAAACATAAAAATGGAACAGGAGATCTGAACGAGGCCAACAAGCCCTAAAGTTGAAGGGAAAAAAACAAGTACTGCAAATAGAAAAGCCAATAATTTGAATCAGGAAGGCAATCCAGTGAGTTATTGAGCGCTTACTGCTCGCTTGCGCTTTTCAACATCTTGCTCACCCACCCCAAAGATAATCTTGAGATTCTTGATTGCTGACAACCCAAATGACATGCAAAAGTTAGTCCTAGAAGATATAAGATGCGAAGGAAAAACAAGAGCAGAGTGAAGACCTACTCAGAATCCCAGAGAGTGAACGAAGGTGAAATTTAACAAGTCGTACTGCCTCTTTGGCATCATGATGTTGCAAGTCCAGAGACATATCATCTTGCGTCTCTCCATCTTTGCTACTAGAAGAGATAAAGAGGCAGACAGAGAAAGACTCAGTCAGAAAGAAGAAAAAGTGCACATCAATGTCATCCACCTAACATATCAAAAAATTACTAACCCAATTTCAAAAATCTTTTCAGCAGACTCTTCATCAGCTTCACAAGCCTTGTTGTAAAAGAACTGACCCTGAATCAAGGAACACTGAACATCATACAACTGACCATTTAAAAAGTGAAAAGGATTTATCTAAGCCACCAAAATGGACAAAATTTTATGTTACTTGAACTATTCATTTTCACCTAAAGTACCAACTTCAGGTACTAGACAATCCTTCACTTTTAGAATAAAATACAGAGAATTATCATAAAATGGCACAAGTTTATCACTGGTTCACTATCTTCTCGTAGCTCGCCCTACTCCTTGGATATCTTTTCCTCACAAAACACTCTTAATTTGGAAAAAAATTTCGGGAACTAATCTCTATACTTAGCAAAAGTAAGGTTGTCTGCATCTAGATCTTGCCAGACCATGTTTTGGTGGGATGAACATTAGTAGCTGGTAGTGGTGTATCATAAAAATGGCACAAATGTGATACTTAGATTAGATCCTATCAGGTATTCAATTCTTGAGACTCCACCAGGGTATGGTGTATGGACAAATCAAAGTCAACCTTGTAGAAACACACAGTTTAAAAGCACTCATTTCCTAGTTGAACTTCATTTGTGGGCTTCCACAGCTGTTACCGAGACATTGAAAAATCACACATTAAGTCATGCAGAGTTTTACAATTCTTAGGCACACTGAGTTTCACAACACTCTAGATCAATATCTCCAAAGTATTCAAGGTAGAATTTCAAATGCTGTCTACGATATAATTGCTTTCAATGGGTATATCAATCTTGCTCATCAATTTGCACCTTCTGCATCATTTATATTCATGAAAATTGAAAGCATTAGCAATGTGCAGAAGAAATTGAGCCACGTTAGACTATTTGCAAATTGCAAGGGGAGGGCATCAACTAGTACTCTGGTGAACAGCCTCATAACTGTTACATATATCAACTATACACTATAACTTATCCTGCACAGTGCTACTAGAAGAAGATAATACCAACCTTTTCCAGAAGTATGCTTGCTTGAGCACGGTCACCACTGGCAAAAGCTTCAGCAGCCTAATAGAAAACTCATGCCTACTTATTAGCATCTGAGTTGAGAGGCCCCAGAGCATCTGTTTTTGGAGATGCATACAGCCTCATTTCATGGGTGCAAAAATTTTTAGTATTAAAACTTACAGCTTTGTAATAGTCCTTCATTGTTTCACGATATTCCCTAACAGTTTTGCGAAGGATCTGATATCTCTCCTCTTCAGCTTCATCTATGTCACAAGATACCACGAAAGTGTAAGAAAGATTGAAACATGATGCTGGGAGGTCAGAAGCAGATTAAATGAAGTTAAATGACTACATCACGCTCAAGAGCCATTACAACCACGTACAATGAATTCCACTAAAACAGGGTGCAAATTACATAGACCTACCCCTGACAATCAAAGAGACTATTTCTAGATACCCACAAAAAGATTTTTGAAAATGGAGGTTCAAAATATACCAAGCAAAAAATTTTAACGACATCAAGGCAATAAATCCCTTTTGTTAATCTCCACAAAGGAGCACTTTCAGAGTAGGAGCAATAATCAAAGAGGCGTTTGCTAAAACATTTATATCTATAATTCTATATAAATATGTATATACACACATCTATAGATAGACTGTATGTGCATGTGTGTGTCGAATGTACTATATGTATATATACACACAAGGGTTGCCCAGGGAAAGTTGTATGTCATAGGGAAGAGGATTGGCAAACCCCACAAGTTCTGGTGGGATCCGTCTAGAAATATACATTTGTAGTTTAACGAATAGAAAAAATCAAACTACAATATTAAAAGCACAACCTAGTATATAGTTTGACATCGCAAGGTTAAAATCTTGGTTCCACCTCGAAGAACCACCTGATAATTATACAGTATTCACACCCATTATTTTAATAGGTAAGAAAATTACAATAAAACCCCTTCACTTTGGAAGGATTGGAACTATGAAGGTAGTAAGGAATAGGTAACTCCTTAGCCCCGCCCCCCAAAAAAAAAAAAAAAGCTTTTTCCATCTCTAATTTTTGTTAGCCAAATCAGTGACCCATAATCCCTTTTTTCCTAATTATTTCCCATAAGATTCTAGAGTCAATAAGTCCAAACACAGCATGGATATCGACAACGTACATTTTGCACCAGGAGGTACCAATTCAGAATGAAGAGCCTAACTTGTTTAGTTCTTTCCAACATTCTTGCAAAGCCCCCAGTGCAAGTTTGGCAGTTTGGTGCATTACTCAGAGAATTAGACACCAGATGTCCAACAAGATTTCTTGAATCATGAATGAACCATGAAATGAAACAACATGCAGATATTGACGGTTCAGAACACAGTGCACACCTCTTGCATTGACAAGGATACAACTAGTAGCTTTCACGTTTTGGTCCTCAGCAAAATCCTCCTTGGGTTCAGTCACCACAGCCCCAATCACCTCAGATCTCCTACTTGATTCTGAGACATGAACACTAGAACTTGAGTCAGGTCTGCCAGAAACATGAAATGGAGCAATGAAAACCTCCTCTTGCCGCTCGTATCTCTCATTGTGTTGCCTTGACAAGACATCATTGGATCTCATGGTTCTGCTGCCACTGCAATGTACAGCTTAAGGCATTAAGTTCAGACAATAAAAAAAGATTTCTTTTTTTTTTTTGGGTTCGGAGAGGGGGAACACTCTGAGAATTAGTTCCATTCATTTCTAATTCCCTGAATAAGTCCTCCTCATGTTTAAGGTATATGGCAAAAAGACAAAACAGCTGTTTTTCTTCTTTGGTAGGATGGATGCAGAATGGGTAGCAGTCAATTAGGAGATTAGGATTAGACCTCTCAGCAAATTTTTCTTTTTTCCCTTGGTTTTGTGATGAAGGGTTTGAATCCAAATTAATGCCCTGTATATCATATGCAGTGAAAAAGTTAACAAGGTTATACATATATGTTGCATACAGTTAAAAGCTAAAAACTTAATCTAGCTTGAATGTGAATGGAATTAAAAGAAACCTGCTCACTGGAGTATACAATTCATGTTCATTTATGACAAACTCATGCAGAAGCTCATGAATATTACCTGTATGAAGAATTTATATTCAAGGTTGATGTTGCATCAACTATCATTCTAATTTGGAATAGTGGGAGAGTATAACTGCCTTGCTCTTAAGTGGCTCAAAAAGAATAAGACATTGCTTTTTCATATAGAAGAGGTCCCAGGGCAACCTATGTTATCATGAATATTACATTATTCTCACCTATGCAAAGTGAAAAAGGAAGGCCTCAGAAAAACAAGGGATGCTTAGGCATAACTTGTTTTGTGTTTACATTCCATTGAGGGCGTGGCCATAGGTAGGGCTATGTTGTGCACTAGGATTCTCCCAGTTCACCCTCTGTAGGGGTTCTTAGGGATGTAGATGAACCGAGCTGGCTTGCTTAGCCCCTGGCTTGGCTCAAACTCAAGTCAAACAGAGCTCGAGTCAGATACTATGCTTCATGAGCCGAGCCCAAGCCCAGCATGCTTGGCTCAATCAGCTCAGGTTGTTTTTTTCAAATAAATATGTCGAAAGTACAATTACTATTATAAATACAATACATAATTCTTTTTCATTCTGTTCCGTTGATTTGTTTCTTTTTTATTGTTGAATTGTACCTTCTTAGAGTAGATGAAAATTTCAATTTTATATTTATGATACTTCCTCTTTGTCCTCTTCTCTTATTCCCTTGTTTCTTGAATTCATGGCTAAATCTAGAATTGAAATCTGCATTTGATGCTTATTTCAAATCTTTCTGAGCAAGAAAGAAAGGAAAAAAGAAAAAGAGAAACAACCAAGCCCAGGCTGGGCAATCATATCCAAGCCCATGCTCAAGCCTAAGAGATTTAGGCTCGCCAAACTTTGAACCGAGCCCGAGCTCGAGCTCGAGATCGGACTTGGCTCAGCTCAATTACACCCCTAGGGGATCTTGATGCATTTCACAATAGCTACACCACCAAGTGAGGATGTCACGACTAGCTGTATCTAGGGAGGTCAAAATGCACATAGATGGAGAAAAGGTTGTTTTCAGAGGATCTTTTCAGTCTATATGGATCATTTCTCCTGATTTTCATCATCTGCTACTGTTTGAGTTTCTCTGCCAACGTCACCGCCAACTAGCGGGAATCTCATTAAAGTAGGGTTTCGGTAAATTCAAATGTAGGCACTCTTACCCCTACTTCATTTCACCTAAGTCATTATTGCTAATATTGTCAGTATTCATTATTTAATTGATATTACAAATGGTGCAGTTACTAGTTATTGTTACCATTACTTGCATTATTTTAGCTATTTGAAAATTTTTATAGACCACTCACTGTTCCAGTAGCCGTAAATTTTTTCTATAGAAAACTCATAGGGTCCTAATTGCCCAAGACAACATAGAATTTCAACACAGTTTGAATCTAGGAGCTTGGAAATACATAAGCAGTCAGTGTGTAATTTTTCCATTCAGTTGCCTCTCAATATAGAGTCAATTAGCAATATCAGAAGAATGCTTAGCCACTAAATTGAAAGCTAATGCCCTGAACAACAGTGATCTCAAATGAAGATCAATTTTGACACCCTACCTTATGAAAACCATTGTTTCTGTCGAGAGTTACAGTTGCAAGATCCAATACTGTCTCCAAGCTCTGTATGGTTCAAAACAAACACGTGCAAGTGTCAAATATCAGCAACAATGAAAATTGTTATGCATGTTTTTAAACAAATGGGCAATAATTAAATAAACAGATATACATGTAGAAGTCCATTAAAGTAGAACTGACAGCAATAGTACCATTGCTTTTACTCACAAGACTCTTTATATACTTGTTTTCAAAATTATTTTTATTTTCTTTTCTGCATGCTTCTCAGAAGAAACACACACAGACTTATATGTACAAGGAACTTGTTTCTAACTCTTTAACAACCTGTACAATTCTATCGTCTTACAATTCAATATGGATCTTATGGCCTCAGGCATATTGGAAGCAAAATCTTACCCCTGACATAGGCTGTCAAATAAGTTGTTTCCGAAAGACCCACATGAAAGATTATGGGTGTTTATTTCTTGAGTGAGGAGTTTCAAGCACTAAACAGAATTCACTGGATAGCTATTTTGACGTGTTAGACGAAAATTAGGGCACAACCACATAGGTAACCTTTGGAAAAAGAAAGAAACTAGAATAAACAAGAATTATAACACAGCTACAACAAACAATGATAGACAGCTCTTACCTTCTTCATATCGTACCCACAATTACCTGTCATTACATTTAAAAAGTTGGTCAGCAATTGCATAAAGGAGACAATTATTGCTCATGGTTATAAAGCTGGTCAGCAATCGCACAAAGAAGACAATTATTGCTGATGATCAACTGAATTCCCCAGAAAACAGCACAAGAAATGTTAGATTGAAAAGAAAAAAAATTACAATTGAGTATAACATAATCAGCAGTGCAACTACATTTCAACATTATCATACCAATAAGCAAAAATAATATCTTCTTAAAACTTAAGAAAAATATATTAAACGACATGAGAATAACCTATTCACTAGCAACTCAACTTAGAAAAAGGAAAAAAATTCTTTGCAATCAGAGGAGTCTACCTATTACCTACATCTAAATGCACCACACCACATAGGTGGGAGTCACATGGGAACCCAAAATTAGCACATGAGAAGCTAACATTTAGACGATAACTAAACCAATACCCTAAAGTCTTGCCTATGCAAGGTTGTTTTTTCCTTTTTTTTTTTGGGGGGGATGCAAAGAGGTTATATCAATTGGACCCGTCAGGCTATTTTTTTGCTCCTCAAGGTTCTTTAAATGCAATTAAACAATCTAAGGCAATGAATTGTTGCAAATCCGTACATGAAACATCTGCGGAGAACTGCTTCTGACTTCAAGCAGTTAGAATCCTAGGTCTTGATATCCAGAATTAGAGCTGAAGATTCAGTTGGTCTTCGTAGGTTGAAGCTTCAGATTAATTGAGTAATTAATGTGATTGTAATTCTTAATCTGAAGCTTCGCCCTAACAAAGACTAACAGAATCTTCAACATACATTCTGCACCTTCAAATATAGGGCTCCAAATCGGATAGCTTAAAGTAAGCAGTTTTGTCAAGGTAATTAATACGTGAATTCTATAGCAGATGCAGTGCCATAGGTTGTTTCCTTGCAATGTAAAGAAAGGAATGGATGAAAAAGTAGCAAGATAACTGAAAGTAGAGATGAGAAATCTTTAAACTGAAAAATATGAGCCAAAATACTGAGAAGGAATTCATTTTTTCTAAAAACCAGTCATGGGTTAAGCATGAGGACTGGAAGGAAGGTAACAAGTTTAAGGGTTAATTTAGCCATAAGTACATGAGAGAGGAAAGATATTGAGTATTACCTAAGACCCCTGAATAGTACTTTTATCAAGTTGAAACCCTTTCCCAAGTGTGTCCAAGAGAAAATCCTCAAAGTCCTTGTTCAAAGTGGAATCTGCATTCCTTCCTGATAAGATTTCTCCTGCAGAGTATGCTGATTTGAAGTTCTTGTTTGACTCTTCAGTCAAAGGTTTTGTTTCATCAAGAGTTCCTCTTCTTCGGACACGCCACACATACTCTTTCCCAACACCCCTGAAGTACTACCTGTAGAAACAGGATTCCTTTTAAACCTTGATGTTTGAGAATCATTAATCCCATTTACAAAGCATGAGCTACTACAGCCATTATCATCAGAAGATTTTGAAGTTTGATTTTTTATCCCACCATTAGATACATAAGCCTTATCACCATTTGGGCTTGTCTGCATTCCACACGGGACACCAGTCAGGTTAACATCTTGTCCTTTTCGGGGACGCCATAGATACTCTTTCCCAGGAACACTTGAAAAAGTACCCACAGAAGTAGGACTCATTCTTAACCTTGCTTGTGTATAATTAGTATAGCTGTTTGGATAGCATGTCTTGTTAAGGTCATTACCAACAGATGATTGTGAAGAAGTTTCACTTTTTATGCAACTGTTAGACCCAAGAACCACATCAGGAGATGGGCTCATCTGTGTTCCTCTCAGTACCTCACCCTTCAGGCTGGCATCTTGTCCCTCCCGGACACGCCACACACAATCTTTCTTACGAGTCCATGAACCGACAACTGCATAACTAAGATTCTTTTTCACCCTTGATGCTTTCAAAACATCGTTACCATCTGCATGGCATAAGTTATCATCAAAGACGTTATCATCAGATGATTTTGCAGAATTAGTTTCATCTTTTATGCTATTATTACATACATGAGTTCTATCAGCAGATGGGATTGTCTGCATTCCTCTCAGGATCTCAGCATCTGAGTCAGCATCTTGTCCTGCCCGGACACGCCACACATAATTTTTCTCACGATCATGTGAACCAACAACCATATGTCTAGGACTCTTTCTCAGCTTTGATGCTTTATAATCGTTCATTCCATTTGCATAGCATGAATTGTTGTCATCAGAAGATTTTCCAGTATTAACTTCACTTTCTATGCAATCATTTGATAAATGAGCTGTATTAGCGGATGGGCTTTCCAGTGCTCCACTTATGACATCACCAGCCAGGTCAGCATCACTGCTCGCTTTGGCACGCCATACATACTCTTTCCCAACAGTACCCCTTGGAAGAGAACTCCTTTTCAACCTTGATGCTTTCTCATCAAAATTCCCATTTGCATAGCTTGACTTACTAAGGCCATTATCATTGGAACATTGTGAAGAAGTTTCAGTTTTTGCCCAAACGTTAGATACATGAGCTGTGTCAAAAATGGACTAGTCTGCATCCCAGACAGGAGCTCACAGGCCATGTCTGCATCTCGTCCTGCCTTACAAAAGCAGAAGCTATATCTTCAAGAGATAGTATAGAACCAAATGTATCAAACAAACTCTTCAAGGCCCTGCCCTCCTCACATGTTGTGTTTGATCTCAATGCTTCCATTTGTTGTAATCCTTCATGTCCAAGAACAGAAAGTTGGTGCAAGGGAAAAGGGAAATCTAAATAGCACATGATGAATAAAGAAATCATCCAAACATAAATATCCTTAGGCCGTATAGCAACTTGAACAAGAATAAAATGACAGATGAAGCAATACGAACATCAAACGATGATTAAGTGATAGTACATGCATAGATCCCAAGCCTGACAGGCATGTAAGGAACGCATGAGATATGCCTTCAACTTCAAGAGAATGCCAAATCAAATGTACACATTTTGGGCAAAGGAGAACAAACGAACCAATACTCAAATATCCCTTATAAGACAAAAGGGTTCATATGTAGGCAATTACACCAACCATGGAACTGCAAAGAGGCTATTTGTGTTGGACCTTAGATTTAAAACTATAAAGACAATGCCTACCACTGCAAACAAATTCCTCATAAGGACATAACTAGAATAAGATATCAACATTAATGCAAAACAAACTGTTTCCATTTGTATGATGGCTTGCTCTCCATCCACTCCCCCCTTTACATCTTCACTCCTCGAATTCAAAAGCCAAATAACTAATCATGCAAACATACTATCAACATACTATCACAATGAAGCCAATAACAGAAGGCATACAACGAGTCATAAATAGTAAAAGATCAGACGATCATAAAGCCCCACTATAGATAGATCACCAAAGCAAACGATCAACTTTGTAAATATTGAGCAACTTGTCCATCCAACAAACATATATCAACCTTTCCCTTTATGGAGTCCCCTAATTGCAAGCAGTGGACCATCTTACCCACCCAAAAACACACAAAACACCCACACACATAAATATTCTCTCTCTCTCTCTCTCTCTCTCTCTCTCTCTCTCACACACACACACACACACACACACACACACACACACACACGCCAATGGTTGCAATTTGGGTAGTCAACTAATTGAGAATCTTATAGTCAAGAAATCAAATGTCTTGAATGTTTTTTTTTAAATCCATAATCTAAAAGGAGGCAGAAAATCCCCCCACCCCCCACACAGTTCATAGATTGCCCAAATAAGCAACCCAGTTCATACTGAAATCCACCCACCAAAGAAAATCACACAAGAATGCAACTTCATCAGTTAGATTTTTCTATGGGGTATAAAAACATGAAATTGAAGTTAATAGCACGAATAATGAAGCAAGCATGACAGCTAATAAGCTTACTTACAGTGCCTGCTGAAAACTCGCTAATCTTCGATGGTCAACAAAACACCTATCCCAGATCTATCTCTCTCTCTCTCTCCACCTATTGAATAATGCCCGGTCCATAAAAGATTCAACATGCAGCACAAAGTTGGTACTTCATTGGAATTGGGAGTAATTCAATTTTCTCTTTAGTCTTTGGGAATTTCTCTGGATTATTTTCTCCTCTGATTCTCATGCTTTCAAGAGAACAAAGTATTCCAGTGTGACGGTCATTCACTTTTTCAAAAAAAAATTGAAGAAATCTGCAACTCTCCCCTATAACCTATACTCCTTTCTTTTTAATTTATTTATTATTTTAATTATTTTTTAAAAATTATAATACATATTATTTTATAATCTCAATTATATTTACACATAAAATTTTAACATAATAATTAAAATCGGATTTCTAATGCATTAAGTCATGGATTCGATTTTTTCTTCAATTTCAATAATATATTAATAATACATAATGATGTTGATAAAAAGTTTTAACATTGTACTACCAACATTTACTATGTAATGAAAATTGATATTCACAATGTTTTAATTTTGTCCAAATAAATTGTTTTCACAAAAGTAAAACTAATACTCTTCAAAAGCTAATGATCATTTACTTTTCTTATGAAAGTATATAATTTTCAAAAATAAGTATTCTGTCTATTATAATGCATGTCACTTTAGTTTTATTTTTTATTTCACCAATCTTAATGACATATTAATATTTTTTTTACTCTTTTTTAACACAAATTTTGTTGTTAATATAAAAATATTATCCAAATATTTAAAATAATAAGTCATTTAAATGTTACAATTAGGTAAAATTTATCCTATCTTATATAAACCTAACAAATTAATCATCCATGTTAACTGAATAAGATCAGCATAATAATTGAGTTCAGGTAGCTCATAAAGTCACTATAACTAATTTGTTGAATAAGATTCTCAATAATAAATACTTTATGTCGTGGAACAACTTCAACTTAGATAAGTTTTAGTCAAAGCATCTTTGATATTTGGTCAACAATTACGTACCTAAGTTCGGGTTAGCTGAATTGATCAATTGATGGGAGTCAATTTTACAAGATCCATATAGAGAGCGAAAAATAAACTTCGACTCATAATTGAATCAATGGAGGATAAAATTAGTAGCAAAAAATAAAAATTATAGAGTCAATCATTGGAGAGCAAAAGAAATGCATCTATGACATGTTCTTGCCTAAGAAATTTCTTAGCATGTTCTTGCCTAAGAAATTTCTTAGCAGTAATTAATTAACTATGAGTTCATGCAAAGGTTCCATATCTACACAAAAATTGATCTTTACCCTAATATATAAACCAGCAAATGATCACCATTTTCTTCCAACTGTGAAGAGATTAATCATGGGAGCATCTGGATCTTGGGCATGCTTAATCTCCTTCCCCTAATCCTAATTATAAGTTCATCACAATGGCTAATTATCTTTGGAGATCAAGGTGATCAACACCATTCCTCTGGTGGCAGTCCTAATGAAAATGTTTCAAAACAAGCATGGGGCAGCCCAGTGCCTGTGAATGGGCCCCTACCCTTCCCTGGCCCAAAACCATGTCCTGACAAAAAGGGCGTTGGTGGTGTTGGTGGGGGAGGAGGTGGTGGAGGTGGGAAAGGACGAGGTGGTGGTGGTGGAGGTGGAGGCAGTGGAGAGTGTACTTGTAACTGCAAATGTGATTGTTTGAACAGTCAGTGCAATACCGGCGGTGGAGGAGGAGGAGGTGGTGGGGGCGGTGGTGGTTGGGGAGGGAGTTGGGGTTGGGGTGGCGACAGTGGCGGTGGCAGTGGCAAAGGCGGTGGGCCTATGATATGTGTGCCCGTGCCCACTCATCAATATGGTACGAGTGACACTGACAACCACAAATATAATGATTTCAATGTGCCAAATAATGGTGAGAAGGAAGGGAAAGCCCCAAATTCACATACATAAATGGCCAAGGTTAAAAGAACTCATGATAAGTTATAAATTGGGATCGGTCTAAATCCTAATAAGTAAATGTGACCATTAGATCCGGGCAATTTTTTATATGTTTATAAGAGCATGTTCTCTCACTTGTTACATATATATTTTTTCTAAGTATTTATTAATAATGAGTTCAATTTTTATTTTTTATTTTTTTTGATAGAATGAGTTTCAAATCTTAGATTATCTTCCTAAATTCAGACAATATTTTGCGTATAATGAACTAATTAATACCTTGAACCATGTTATTTTTGTGCAAGAAATAACTTTTAATCAATTGCTCCAAATATTTCTTCGAAAAGAAAAAAAATCTTTATAAAACTACAATAAACTAAATATCATAAGCACAAATTATTTATCAAAAACTATATTATATTGTTAATTGCATCTACCAAAGTAAAATTAAACTTGTTACATTAAAAACTAATTATTTTTTATGGAAGAAAAAAATTGTTAAGAAAGGGGAAAATATAAAAAAAATAATATGAAAAGAAAAGGTAGACGGACCAAGTTCATGCAAGGCTCATTTGATCTATTTTTGCTCCTAATAGAATGCCCACAAAGTGCTCCAGCCCTTGATAATATAATTATAATAGTAAGTTCTCATGCAACCCCCATTTTATCTGAAATTAATGCCACAATCAACAAACTTGGGTCTCTCATCCCCCCTTCTTTTATCTCATAAATGATTAAATTGAATTTTTTTCAAAAGATTTACCCTGATATTATAAGGTCGAATCAGGTTTCACAATTTTAATATATTAGTTATTCGGCTAATAAAATACTATTCTTTAAAATTTAGAATGTACAAATCAATACGTTAAATTATATTAAAATTATACGATAATAATTATGATTTGAGGGAATTAAAGTAGCTAGGTAAAAACCTATTAATAGAATCTCTACAAGCTATAAACAACATTTTCCAATATTAACTAATTTATAATGGTGATCTTTTGGTGTTAACAGAGGAAGAAAAATCGTCGTACCATCTTGTACCAGCTCAACTCATCGTACATCATTTAATTTGCGTGATTCATTCTTATCTTATAGTATTTTAAACACTATGTTTATACATCCACCATAGGATTTAATTATGTTGATTAACTTTCTTTGTTGTACAATCTTATTCATTTAAAAATGATTCAAATTAATGCTTAATTAATTTTTTTTATTTCCAAACTTCTATTTAACTTTAATTATATATTTTTTACTTTAAATATCTCCACTAAATACTTATTTAATCATATTTTCAACTCGTTATAAAAAATAATTATTCAAACAAAATTAATCCTGATGTAACGTATGAATATAAACTAATAACTACGTAAACTGCATGAACATTTAAGAAGATGACTAGGCAGTTTTTGTGCCTAAATGCAACGAGCATGACCCCGGGATTGCAGAACAAACTGGGATTAAAAAATATATATAATTAATCATTTGTTAATCTCACTCTCTAGTCATATATATATATATATATATGTATAGAAGAAGAAGAACATGTATTTAAGTACCCCAAAAAATTGGAAGAAGCCAATACAACGTTCAATCAAGCTTATAAAAATGGCGCCACCAAAATGGGCTCCTTTCTCCCTCCTAATTCTTCTCATAACCTCTTCACTTTCTCTCTCCTCTATGGCTAGGATGTTAAACCATCAAAAATTTATTGAATCCAATAGTTCTGATGAAGGTCATCTTTTTCATGAAGTGATTTCAACACAAAGTAGTGGGTTTGGGGAAGGGTATGGCTACGGATCAGGAAGCGGCAGCGGCGGTGGCGGAGGTGGTGGCAGTGGTGATTCAGGAATGCCGGGATTTAGCTTCCCTATACCGGATATTCCGAGATTTTACTACCCTATCCCGAGTTTTGGATACCCGGGTATAGGTTATGGTGGGGGTTATGGTAGTGGGAATGGGTGGGGTAGTGGGGGAGGTGAAGGGGGAGGAAGTGGTTCGGGTAGCTCGGGTGGGGGAAGTGGTTATGGAGAGGGTTCGGGTAGTGGAGGCAGTGGTAGTTGGGGTGGAGGTTCAGGCGGTGGAGGTTCCGGAGGTGGCAGTTATGGAAGTGGTTCGGGTGGGTATGGGGGTTCATCAGGTGGTGGTGGTTCAGGTGGAGGTTATGGAGGTGGTTCGGCCGGAGGAAGTGGAGGTGGTCAAGGGGAGGCAGTGGGGGTTATGGTGAAGGCTCGGGAGGAGGTGGAGGTAGTGGTGGATATGGAGGGGGCGGTGAAGGTGGAGGAAGTGGAGGCTATGGAGGCGGTGAAGGTGGAGGAAGTGGAGGCTATGGAGGAGGCTCAGGGGGAGGAAGTGGAGGCTATGGTGAGGGGGTGGGTATGGTAGCGGAGGCTCAGGAGGAGGTGGTGAGGGTGGTGGAGGTGGTGGTGGTGAAGGTGGAGGAAGTGGTGGATATGGAGAGGGAGGCGGATGGGGTGGTGGACCTGGTGGAGGAGGAGGAGGAGGCGGCGGTGGCGGTGGTCGACCTCCTCTTCTTCACCACTTGTCTTCTTTCCCACAAAATCAACTCCAACACTCAAGGGAAAGACTAAAAATTATCAAATCCATGCAAGTCATCGGGAGCAAAGCCCAAGAAATGAAGCTATGGCTCCTCCTATCTCACCTTAGAACTACCATGCCATGTTATATCCTACATATCTCATGCTCATGCAAGATAAACATATTGCATTTTCTAATTCGTAATTCTATAATAAACGCTATAGTGTATACCGTTTTTAATTTGATCATAAATAAAATAAATTGATTAAAAGTGACTAAAATGTATATTAATCATAAGTAAAATAAGTTAACTAAAAATGGCTAAAATATATATTGACGGTAATTAGGATGATGAAATCGGTGAACTATGACTTCATTGCGAAATTCAGCATGACATGTCTCCTCTTCTACTACAAAGGATGCTTGAACCATATAAATGCCCTTATTAAGGTTATTAATGAGGATTTTCTAAACCTAAAGTGGTATGCAAGATTGAAAGATTTTTCGAGTTGATAGTGACCTAACAATAAATCTTTACGACCAAGTCGTTTCACTTCAATTTCAAATCATGGCTTCTTCGGACAACACTCTATCACCTTAGTCCATTCCTTATTAAGATTTTGGTGCTTATTCTAACCCTCTATTTAGTACTTAAATAATGAAGAAAAATGCAATTCATTATTCATAGAAGAAATCAACATATTTATGTATATTTTCTAGTTGGAAAAATATTTGTTAGTTTGCGTAACTTTTTTAGGTGAGATATTTTTCTGACATAAAAATTACATTTTGATGTCGATTTTTCTCGATAATAGTTGGCGTACTCAAAATAAAATGTGAAAACTACTAATTCGAAAAAAGTACAAAACTATTATGTTAGATTCCAGTTAATCTTATATATGATATTCTTTTTTAAGATATATTATGAGGCAAGCATATTAATTAAAAAAATCAAAAAATTGAGTCTAATTTAATTTAACATTTGTCATACGGAGTCAACTTTATTTTAACTTGTCCTAAATTAGACCATTTGACTTAAGAAAATCATGGGATTAAGATGTTTGTCAAAAAAGGACCTAAACCCAAAAAGGAAAAAAAAAGAAATTTCTTTTCATTTTAAAATAACATTCATATATTTAGAACATGTTCATTTTTGTTGTTAAAAATTATTGTTAAATGTTACAAGTTGTTATGAGCTTTACTATTAGTCGTTAGACGTTATAAGTCTGTTATGAGCTTTAGAATTAGTCTGTTAGATATTACAAACTATTATAAATGGTTACAATTAGTCGAAATGAGTCGTTATGAGTCATAATGATTAACGTTTAACTGTTATGAGTTGTTATAAACTATTAAGACAAGTGTTTGGTAACGGCTTTTGGAATAACATTTAGCGTTTTAACCAAGTCAAAACACTAACCAACTAAATATTAACATTCGATAAGGTAGTGTTTCAACTAGCGTTTGCAATAACTTATACCGTTTCGAGTAGTGTTTTTGAAAAGTTAAGAATATTAGCTTTTCACATTTAAAAGTAGCATTTCATATTTTTTTGACTATCCCTTCATTAATTTATATTTAAAAAATTATGTATATCCTTTTATGTCAATTACAATAATCAACTAACTCAACCACTAAATTTACCAAACACATTTATTTAACCGCTTAATTGAACAACTATCATTAACGGTTAAAATCAAACATTTATCGAGTTAAAGAAACATTTATCCGCTACTTAAACAACTCATTTTGTCGGACTTAAGTATTATAAACACCAAAACAGACACCATTGGTGCTTTGAATTTGAATTTTGTTTTATTGAAAAAAAAGTTATCTAAATTGGAAATTACAAGGAAGCCCTCCCCACCATCGCCCGTGGAGTGGTAGCCTCGGACAACCCTCCATCTCCTTCCCTTCCTCCATTCTCTCTCCTCCTCTCTCTGCTGCCTGTTCTGTTCTGTCCACGCGAGGGGAGGGAAAAAGCAGGGAAGAGAGAGAGAGAGAGAGAGAGAGAGAGCGAGAAAAAGAGAGAAACAGAGAGAAGAGAAGGAGAAGCTTGGAGAGATGAAGGAGATAGGAGACTTAATTCCCCAGCAATGGGTGTCGCCTTGCGGGAACCATTGCACCCACAAATACGCTGCTCTCACCCAGATTCCTTGTAATTCATCTATCCTTCATTCCCTTTTGCGCTCGTCCCCAATTAATAATTCAGGGTCCTTTTTCTACAATTTTTGCGATTTTCTTTCTGGTTTTCTGGTTTGGGTGTAGCATGATCGAATTCAACTCATGGGTCGTTGGGCATTGGCATGTTCTTCTTGAAATTGCTAGGATTGATGCCCAGTTTAATTTGTTCTTTTTGCATTTTCCGAGCTCTGTTGATGCGTTTAATTATATAGTTTTGTTGATAATTAGAATCGTTTTGATCAATTGCTTTGCCATTTTTTGTTTATTTTGAAGCAATCGTGGTAGCTGGTGCAATTACAATGTGTGAGAAAGGTTGCGAAGGGAAGCGAAGTACTGGGAACTTCCTTAATCCTCTGTTTCAATTGAGGGTAAAGAAAGGGGGGCGAAAGGAGAGAGTAAGAGAGGTTGTTTGATTCAATTTACCCCTGTTTGGAAAAAAGTAAAAGGAGGGGAGAGGAAGGGGAAAACTTCACCCCTTTCAACCCCATTAGCTTAGTTTCTCTTCTCTCCAAAATTGGGGATGACAGTGGGGCGAGGGGATCAGTTTTTATGAATTCGCCCTCCTTTCCCTCCATTATCCTCCATAAATCCAAACAAGGTGAAGCCAGAGGTCGTTGAGCTCCTTCCCCTCCATTCCTTTCCATTCCTTTGATTCTTTAAGGGTATCCCTGAAACAGCCTCTTCGGTCGTTAGGGTTGAGATAATGCTCGCTTCTGGTGATCGTCGTTGCTGGATTTCCCTTGTCGAGTACACTTTGTGTTTCTTGAATACTGCTTCTACCTTACCGTCCCCTTCTTTTGGGTGTAGGAAGCTTATGCTAAATATACTTGGAAGCGTTGTGTTTCTGTGCCCTGGAGTTTAACTATCTGTTAGTGACTTTCTTTTCTTACTTACCTCATACCAGTTCATATACTTTCATCAGTATGTATCCTCTTGTTACATACATCGTTTTTGAATTGCTTTGGCCTAGATTTTGAGTGCTATGCTAGTTCCTGATTTGAAATATAGCTAATTGTAATGATGATGATCCTTCAAATCTTTTGAGAAGAGACCCTAAATAGCTAGAGCTGCTAATAGTTGAAACATGAAGCTTTTTAATGCCAAATTTACAATATGTTGCATCAGCTTTTACATGGAAATACTGATTTGTGAAATATAACTTTGCCTTTCATCATGCGCTTGTAAGTTGTGAAAGCAACTTTATCTATATAGTATACTGTAGCTCTTTTATTCATACTTTCTTAGCATTAGCTTATAATAACTATTTTCTCTGTCAGCTGTTCTCTTGCTGAAGGCTACATCTTAGTTGTGTCCTCAAATTTTACCTTGTTTATGTTTATGAAGAGATCTGTATCTAGTGTAGGTATTTCTTAGCATTAGCAATTGAGATTTGAGTGGAGGGGAAATTTTGAATCTAGGTTGTCAATGGTGATATCATGATGTAGAAAGTATTGACCTAAACTCTGTTGTTAAGGAAATAGAGGACTATAGAGTAACTAGTTGGGGATTTCCTTCTTGTTTGATTTTACTAATAGCTAGATTTGAGAGCAGGCGAAAATTTGAATCTGAATGGTCAACAGTGATATCAAGATGTAGAAAGTACTGACTGGCTACTACTCTGTAATTAAGGAAGCAGAAAACAGTGTAATAACTAGTCATATATATTGCTTTAGTCCGTCATGATCTGAAGCTCACAAAGTTGCCAAAAAGTGACTTTGATAGATTCTAAGAAAGTGCACAGTCCGAAAATCAATAATTGCCGAGGGATCTTCTCCTGAAATTACTTTGGGTGAAATTTAATGTTTTCATATTTTTGATATAGGACTCTACCTGACTTATTTAATTTTTTTCATGATCTTATAATCCTAATATTTTACAACCCAAAACCCTCCATCAATCAACTCCCACTAAAATCTTAAATTCATTATAATCTTATGATCCTAATTTATTTCCAAAAATCTATGGTACAATTATAATATGATTCTACAATCCTATGATCCGATACATAATCCTAATAAGTTTCATTAACTGCTCATACATATTTATAATCAAGAATTCACTATAACAGTGTGCTTTTGTATCAAAATCATCAGCAAAGTATAGTTGAATTCAATTTCTATAAATCTTTATAAATGTTTAGTAAGATTTTTATTCTTTTAAAAAAGTTCATTATTACAAAATCTTACAATCTCCGATCCGATTCTACGATTCTGATTCTAACCAACCCCATCAATTCTAACTAGGATCTTGATTCTAACAACCTTGGTCATAGGTGCAAAAATGTGTGTGCAAATATTACTTTTGAGCATAAACAGGTTGCTACTGTTGCCAATTGTCTTCTGTCTTGATAGTAATGTTAATCTGTTGCATTTGCACCATTTGTTATTTATTTTTGACATACGAGTTTATGATAACAATATCATGTCTAGGGGGGTTCTCTCTAATTTCATGCTGCCAAATGTAGTTGAACAATTATAACTGTGATACTGCTGCTTTCTGAATATTGCAGGGAGAGTATTTTGCAAGAAGGGATGTGGTGCTGACGGGGACACATGGGATGAATGTGAGTATTAGTCTCCCTTTATTTTGATTGATGATTGTAAGTTCTCTTTTCACCAAAGATATTTCCTCACTGTCACTCATGAATGTTTCGTTGTGCCTAACACTTTAGTCTTTAACTATGTACGATAATATGTGCCTTTTGAATTGGTGCACAAGCAATACTGTAAATATTTTTGGTTTATTATCCTGGATGAGGGGATAAGTGCAGATCTGACATGCCATATTGATGTTGGGTGGTTTGGTGGACTAGTGCTTCCTGATTTCTATGTGACACTCACAGTGAGGAACAACCTAAACTTAAGGGAAAGTAATATCAATTGGCAATCATGCCTCCCTTCTTTATGATTGTGGATGTTTTAAACAATTTCACTTCCATGAGTTATGTGCAAATAAATATAACTAAGGTGCAATTTTGGTACTATAGTTTATGGGAAAACTTTATCCAGTCTATTCTTGTGGGACTTTCATAAGAGTTCATTATGTGTTTTGAAGACACCATCTCTTAAGATCTAAGAGATTAGCAGCGAGCACTTGAAAGTGTACTGATCCAGAGGGAGGCTTCTGAATAGGATATCTTTTGAAAGTTTCATGCATGTAATTCCTAGAATTTAATTTAGATATAGCAAACCGGTTGTTTGGTTTTGGGTTTGGGTCAGGTTAGTTGCAGATGGGCTCATATTTGGGTCTAGTATTTATTTCCTTTCAGGTATGGTGTGTTAATGTTAATAATTCTTCCACTTAGTGCATAAGGAGAGAAAATGTGATCTCTATTGTGTCTGCAAAGAGCACTTTTAGGCATATTTGTACTGTATTTCAGTGTTATGGCCTTGCAATAACTTATTTCCTGCGATTCTGTTTCATTGACAAACCTTGTTTATCAATGTAGCAAGAATTGTTCAAGAAGTTCACTATGATCAGGGTAAATAAATTACAATGGACAGTCCCATGCCTTTTCTAAGAAGGCATACCCAAAGATTACCAAACTGTCTAATTATAATCTTCCTACCCAAGCTTTGAAGGTTCTTTTCCTATGTATGAGCTGCACTTTAAGTTCTCCTTTAATCTGCTTTACAAGCATATCATTACTCCTCTGCTTGCCTTGGAAAATCCTAGCATTCCTTTCTCTCCATACTGTATAGGTGACATCAGGCATTAAAGGAGCTAGAACAGCAAGCTTCTTCTTTGAAAGCTTCACATCAGCTACATATTGATTCCAATACAATCTCCAGTCATCCACCACCCCTGTCAATGTCAGACCATGGAGGATTTGTTGAGTGAACTGGCATTGCATGAAGAGATGATAGATACTCTCCTCATGATCACAGAACACACAATATCTGCCAGGATAGCCCATTTGTTCATCCTGTCTTTAGTTAGTACCCTTCTTTTCAGAACCATCCATAGGCGAAAAACATGTTTTGGTTTGTTATTCTTTTGCCAAGCCAAGTTCCACCAGCCTATCTCCTGCCTTGTGTCTTTTATGGCCTGATGGCAATATGATCTTTGTTGTGTTTTGTTTTATGGGCCATATGAGTTAATTATTGTCAGCTTCTCTCCACTTGTGACCTCTCATGTATTAGCTAGGTTTTCTATCTATATGGCGTTTCTGTGGTGTTTTATTGATTCACATAGCCAGAGTGGATTTATGTTGTTTGGTGAAAAGATTGTTTGCTTTAAGCTTTCCTTTTCCTGACTGAGAAATACATTCATTAGGAATCCTCTAAGGTGGGTTAACATCAGTTGGAAAGTGTACTTTACCAGCAGTGTCAATGTTGAATATTTTGGTTATGATGTCATAGTAATTGAACACTTTGCTTCCATTTTTGTTGGTTTTTTCCCCTGAAAAATTTGATGTATCTTGAAAAGACTAGTTAAGTCATAAAACATAATGCTGCACTAAACTAGATTGTTGGATTGTCTGTCCTATTACATCCCTGTCTTGTCTGTGTAATACTGGTGTGGGAGTTAAGAGATTAGCAAAATACAAGAAAAGAAGAGTGCATGAACCCTTGTTTAGAAGCATTACAGCTATTCTCTTAAGCAAACACATAGGATACCCGTAACTTACTTTCAAACTAAATGCATGATATCCAGGTGTCAGTGTATGTGATCAGATATGCTATAAGGACCCAGTTTTGAAAGACCAGCAGTGGAGTGCTTTTATTGATCGTTCTCCTGGAGCTGAGGGTTACTCAGAGGTTTGGTGTTCTTACTCCTTAGTCCTTACATGCTGTTTCTGACCTCCTAGGATGATTTTATGCTTAATCAATCCCATTGATCCAACTCATAATTGTTGACTTGAATAGCAAATAATCTGTAGTTTGCATGAGAACTCTGTTGGGGCTCTCCTTTCTTCACTAAGCGTTTATTCTCATTGACTTCCATATTATATTGTCATCATCGTTATTGTTATTGTGGGGACATAGTAATTATTCTACTGTTTCTTTCCTTGTACCTTTTTCTTTCTTCTTCTATCCTTAATAGCATTTTTTTTTTTGAAGTCTTGTCTCTTCAAAATCATGGTGCATTTCACTTATGACTAGAGTTCCTCTGATTCTGCTTTTTCCTGTCCTTGTTTGCAGGAATGCTTTCATGCTTGTGTTGCGGGTTGTGGTTACAAGGTCAGGTTTCTTCTCCTTACACTATGTTCCAATCTTCTCATGGCTTTTACTGTTAAAATTCATTGCTCCCGTGCCACACCTAACATAATTCAAGTTGTGACTGATGCTTAAAATTCCTGTACTTGACTCAACCCAACGGATTTGAAGCCAGACCAAGTTCGGATCTAGAATATGGCACCTCATTTTGACCCAACCCTAAGCTGAAACATTTGCATGGACTTTATTGCTTCTGTATTACTCCATAATAGACTATGAGACTATTCGATAACTGAACAAACCGAAAATGACTCAAGTACACTATTTAATCATCATGTTCTGACCTCATCTATGATCAACTTCAGCTGATATGAATGCTCCAAGAAACAATTTTCATGGTTATAATGTCTTTGCTTTGGTCAAAGGCATATAGATTATGACCTAAACGTGTCCTCTTTTCTTTTTTTTCCTTATTTCTTATTGCAGTTTGAGGTTCCTGCTAAGAAGGTTGAAGAGTGCCATCCGAATAGGCCAACTAAGCCTCCTCCCGTTGCAAAACCACCGCCTAAAACACCCGCTGCAACAGAACCACGTACGGAGGATGATATGCCCGGCACTTCTGCTTAATAGAGCAACTTATTTTGTTTAATGGGGCTCTTTGACATAGTTGAAGTTCGCCAGTCGAGGAAAATAGATGCAGAATGCATCTTATTGCCGGGAAATTATTCTATTTTTTATCAGAGTTGTGACTAGGGCCTCCCTTTTCCCCCTCTTTTTCCCTTGATATTCTTTCAAACGGCCTTTCTGATCAACTTTTTGTTCAGAGACAGAAAGACTGGATAGATGTTAACCTCCCGTTCTTGTTGTTGTACTACTAATTAGAAAGAGAAAGAGAGGGTGCCAGTTGTGACTCTTGAAATTTCAATGACATACAATGCCTCGTACAAAAAATATTGGTGAGCTTTGGTCTTTGATAGGATGACTAAATTTTTGAGCTGCTTAATGCTGCTTGCATTTTGATTTTCATGGCTGTTTCTGCAAATTAATGGCATCATAACTCTCCCTGCAACTGGAGTTGTCCTGAGAAGCGACATGCTTTCTGTTGTCAAAATACGTACTGCCTGCCTTCGGCTCAGAATTTTCGAATTGTCAGCACCAGGGACACAGGATATATGTAAGATTAGGTCTTGGTAGCCGACGAACCCCAATTTGGGGTTGTCGGTTGTAAGCCTGCCTTTTGGTGGAGGTAACACTTAGAGTTGAAAAAGTTTGATCTGGCATAATAAAACAAGTTGAATCCAAGATGATATTACTGAGAGAAACAATAAATTGATATAAACCAAACTGACTTGAAATTGATAGGAATTGACTGTTTAGTGTAAAAGTTAAGTTATTTTAGATTTTGAGTAAATGAAATGTTGTATAGCCATGAAGTATGTATATTGAATTTCCCATTTCTAACACCAATGTTCAACAATAACCTTTAATAATTTTAATCAATTTTTAAATAGATTTTTCATATTCTTATAATTCTGTCAAAGAACACCCATAAGAAAATTGATTGATATTTATGAAATTATATGAAACTCAACAATGGAAAACCTATAAAATGATATTTCTGCATTCATCACCGCTATTAAGGTAAAAATAAATTTTTCTCGACTATTAATTGAAGATATCCTATAGTAATCTTCATAATTTTTATCAATTTTTTGAAGTTCTAAATTTTTTCTAACATTTTTAAACAAACAATAAATGTCACCGAGTTTTTTTTTTTTATCAGTTACGCCAATGTAAAAAATATTTTTGGTAAAAAAAAATGCATAAAAATGGCTTTAAAAAATGACTTCAAAATACAAAAATGAATTAAATTAAAATTCCTGCGTTCTCTCACCGAATTTCCCCATCCCCGAGTGCCCAAGAACGAAAGCAACCCCCCTCTCACTCTCCACTTCATCTCCATCACTCTGCCATAGCCATAGCTTGATCGATCGAACTGTCCGAGAGAGAGAGGGAGAGAGAGATTGGAATATTGAAGTGGAAAAGCAAGGAAAACAATGCCGCAAGTAAGGATTATAGCCAAGAATTTCATGGACATGGTGGCATCTTTGCCCGCCGTCAAGCTTGATAATCTCTACGCTAACCCCTTCATATGCGAAGCTATTCTCAGGTTTTCCCTATATCTTTGCTAACCCACATCCTCTTATTCGATTCTATGTCTTGAGTTTGCTTGAATTTCTTTCCTGGATTGAAGGCAATTACGAATTCATTATGAGCTTCTGGAATTTTATGGATGGCCTTTGTAGATGATGCTAATCTTCCCCTGCTTTTTTTTTTTTTATAAATTTTTTTGCTTGGGGTGGGGAGGGGCGGGGGAAGCAAAAGGCAGAACTTTCTTGTTCAATTGTTGTAAAAGGAATCCTCAAAAGCATTAAGTTGATCAGAAGTGTTAATTATAACCCTTATGACATTTGAGGTATGAAGCGTCAGAAGCTGGTAGAGCAACAATGTTAGTTATATGGCAAGATAGTTTCTTACTTGGGTTTGGATCTATGTAATCATGTTTATAAAGGAAGAAGCTCGATTGGCGATGATATTGAATGAAAATGTCCTGAATTCATGATTAATCACAGCATATCTGTTCCATTTAAGTATCATGAGCTTGTGCAATCCCACAAGTTTGAGAAGCATATTTTCTAGTTTATAGGGCTGAACGCAAGAGCTAGTCGTACCATCACAATCCCTAGTTGATATTCTCCATAGAACTTGAATTGCAGAAAATGAAATTATTTACTAATAATAATGTATGATATATATATATATATTTCAATCAAGCATAGTGGTGCTTGTTTAACTTAACTAATTATGACTTGTATCTTCAAAACGTAAGGAACTTGCTTATCACGCAATACCGTGATGCAACTAGAAATAGGAAATATTCACATGTGAGAAGCCACTTGAAATCAAGATTATACCTGCGATTTATTCATTATGAACTTCTTTAATTTTTTTTTTTTTTGATAAGGAAAATGAACTTCTTTTTGTTGTTTCTTGTGGCTATTTATTATTAACTCTATTGTTTATCATTTTGGTGCTATACACCTGTTATAGTTTAGCGAGTGTAATAATGTGTTTTAATTTTTGGACTCAGGTCCTTACCCCCTTTGGCAAAGAAATATGTGTTACAGATGATGTACATTGATACTCCGGTATCTGCCAAGTCAATGGAAGAATGGGTACTTCCAGATGGACTATCTAAACACAGAGTTGCTATTGATCGGTTGATTCAATTAAGGGTGTTTACTGAGACTGTTGATAGGTAAACTTCCTGGAGTCTAGAGTTTATTGTATGTTTATTTCACCCCCATTGAACTTTGAGTGAACACCTAAAGATACAAATTTTTTAAATTAAACTTAGTGAACAGCGCAAGATCTTCGTTGAACTCCCCTTTTGGACTTTATTGAATTTCATTTTGCCCTTTTCTTTTTCTTTTCTACTAGACTGGATCAGTTTTATTTTATCGTCTCCGATTTTTAATTCCAGTGCTTGCAAAGTATTAGATGAAGTGCATTTTGGACATGATCGTTCAACACATTCAAAATGTGGCTATGCATGTTAGCCTTTTGCTGATTGTATTGGCAGGAAAAAGGAAACCAGCTATGAAATGAATAAGACATTTCAGATTAACCTTCAGAAGCAGCTAGTATATGGGTAAGTTTGTTTGCTTGTGGTTTATTGATGCTTGTTTGTTGTCTCTTGGACTGCTGTACGAAGAATATACAGTCAAAACTAATGGTGCAATCTTGTCAATTGACTATTGCAGTGGAATACTACCAAGGGAACCTATGCCTCCTAATATCGTGCCGCTGCCAAGTGTGGAAGAATTGGAGGCTTATGCCCTTGAACAATGGGAGGTGTGCTGTTATTTCCCTTTATTACGTGCCTGATGTACAATTCTCCTGAGATATGGTGGTCTATTGCCAGCTGTTGATTTTTTATGTGGTTATGTCTTGACCTTGTCTCACTGTCCCTTTTTGCCACTTGCCTTTCATCTTGGAGGCCAGTGTTTTCTGCTGCATCTTATCAGCTCTACCCAAGCAGAAAGATTAACAAACTTTAGTTCTTCGATGATGAAGGTTTTTCAGCGTGGACTTTTGAGTCAAAGGTACTTTCTATCTTTATGTTGTTTATCAGTATTATTGACAAACAAGGTGCTTTTTCTTTATTTTGAATGTCAAATATTAGTAATATTTGGCTCCTTAGTCTTCATATCATCCTAACTATCAAGCGAAGGGATTGCTTCCTCTTTATGCTGTCTTCTCTAATGACGTTCTTGCATTTTCTTGTATTATAGAGAGAAAGATGCTCCAAGGCTAACTGAGTATGGCTTCCAATTCCTGGTATGTGTCATGGAGATATTTGTTTTTTCAGAAGTTATTGTTAAGACTTTGTGTTAATCTGCAAATGTGACAGCTGATGGATACAAATGCACAATTATGGTACATCATAAGAGAATATATTGCAAATGCTGAGGTAAGGACCTTCTTTCATATTATGCTTCAAGTTTCATTTGATCTGTAATGTATGAATGTGAAATAAACAGGTTTAAGACAACCCTTCATCCTGAGTTATTTACATTTTTTATTATATTATCTGGAAAAGAGTAGCATTTAGAATCTTGATATATATATGGAACTCCGGCCATCTATTTGTAAAAATCTAGATAGTCCGAGAAGCATTTGTCAGCTTGTAAATTGTTGGGATCAAAATTATAATGTCTGTGTTACACCTTCAGTTTCGATTAACAATCCTCCATGTATAGAGCATTCATGCATGTATACAGAATGTCCCTGTTAGCATCTGACTGCCCCCTTTTGTGAAACTAGGAGTATGGTGTCATGCCACAGTTTGGGAAAGGGGTTTTGGGTGGGAGATTGTTTTCTCATCATGTTGTCTGGTGGACAAGGAGCTTGTCTTTTCCTCGGTTCTTTATGAACTATCTTCTGCTTACATGATGCTAAAGTCACCTGCTGCTTTTGCTGTAGGAAAGAGGTGTAGATCCAGCTGATTTGATTTCCTTTTTGCTTGAGCTAAGTTTTCATGAGACAGGACAGGTACTCACACTTTAAAGTTTTTGAGTTGTCTCTACAATTTTTATTGATTCTTCATGGTATGATATATCTGGAAGGTGTTCTGGAGTGGTTTGTATCTCTTCGTTGGATTATTTGTGAAGCTTTGAATTATGAGATCTCTTTGCTGATTGTTCCCAAAAACCTGGCGATATCATAGATTTACATAAATTATGGCTGCTTAATGTTGTTTGGTTTCTCATATGTTCTCTTGATGCTGTCTAGGCATATAATATTAACACATTGGATGAGGTTCAGAGAAACACAATCAAAGACCTTGCTGACTTGGGATTAGTCAAACTTCAGCAGGTCCTTAAACTAATCTATCTAATAAATATTTGAAAGTTTGTACCGAATATAGTTTTAATATGATTGTGGTGTTCCAGGGCAGGAAGGAGAGCTGGTTTATTCCGACAAAGTTGGCTACCACTCTTTCTGTTAGCTTATCAGATACATCAACTAGGAAGCAGGTATTTTATCCAAAACTTCAAAATTCGTCATTTCTCACCCTTAGGAAGCAGCTTCTTTGATAGCTCATGTGAAGGATTGGTTGCCCTTTGACCTCTACAAACCCTACTGAAGCAGGGTCTGTGGTCATTATTGTCGACGATTTGTTATTTTATTTTATTTTATTTCATTGTTGTAGTAGTTGTAGTTGTGGTAGAATTAGCTCGCACTCATCCATGGGGCACATATATCTGCAGCACGATATGTTTTCATCGTAAGTTGCCATATGATTTATGCCTTCCTTAATGTTGTTTATTTTTAAGTCTCTTCTGTGTCACAGTTGTCTTACCGACGGTGATTGATTTTGGATGCACTTTATCGTTTTATGTTATGATCCATCTAGAAGTGTTTCAGATTCCATTCTTGAAGATCCCTTATTAGTTGGTGTACTTCTTCACATAAAAGAAGTTTGCTCCCCCCTTTCTTCTTATTGATCCTTTAGAACATTGCCATTAGATTATAAGCATCCAGTTTAGGAGACAACTACCCTGGAGTGGGCTTCATATTAATTTGTTTACTACTTAGTATCAATTGTGCTAACTTTAAATATATTCTCTCTGATTTTTCTGTTGTGCACATGTGGTGTATTGTTAAGCTTTAATTATGTTTTCTTTCAGGGTTTTGTGGTTGTGGAAACAAACTTTAGGATGTATGCTTATTCCACCTCCAAGTTACATTGTGAAATTCTGCGTCTTTTTGCAAGGTATTCTTTAGTTTTTCCTGGTAATATCCTTGACTAAGTACTTCTATAACTCTGTTGCATGGTATGACCAAGATTCTTCTCAGAAGGATACACTATGGTACTTGTAAAGAACTTTAATGTTTCCATCATTTAATTTATTGTATGGGTGTGTTCTAAGAAATTTCGTTCCATGTTCGTATGCTTTCCTTGCGGGTTTTGTATTAATTTGCTCTTCTTCCTTGCTAATTTATTTATTTGGTTTTTGGCTTGGTAAATCTGTCCACACACTAAACCTACAGTCTAGGGAGAATCTGACCCTAGTAACTTGGTTTTCCTTGTGGAAATCAAGCACCCTACCATGAGGCTATTCCAAAGGGAAAAATACTGTGTGATTATTAGTGTTGAATGTGAGATATTTTCCTTTGTTCAACTCTTCATGCTGAAACTTCCTTGCTGTTATCATCAAGTGCATGCATTGTCGTTTTTATAAAGTGAAGCTGCTCCCTTCTCATTTGCAGGATAGAATATCAACTACCTAACCTCATTGTAGGAGCGATGACTAAAGAAAGCTTATATAGTGCATTCGAAAATGGCATTACTTCAGAGCAGGCAAGATTTTACTCTTCTTATACTTATACTTTCTACTATCATCTCATCACCAGAATCCATTGCTTTCTTTCACTTGAAGATATACCCCTGAGATCTCTTGATTTACCTTTTGATTTCTCTCTAGAAAGGTTGCCATGGTCGAAACATCGGATAAGAAGTTCTCTCAAGTTGTATACTCTGATTTTTGAACTCGGGCCTTTAGATGTGTAGCAATCCAAATCTGTATGTTACTTTTTCATTCCCCTGTTGTGACCTTCGTACCCTTTTGAAGAGCTGAGGAAAGAATTACATGAGTGAACCCCCCTTTTCTCTGTCTGAGAAGGGGGTTGTAAAAATAGCAATGGCTCTCGTATTCTCAATGATGATCTGTTGTTTTTTCCCCTTTTGATAGGGATATAAACTAGCATGAGTTTCTTTTTCTTACTCTTTTATGTTTCTCTTTATTTTAAAGTGGGTGGGACTTAAATGGGTTCTTGGATATTTGCAGATAGTTTCATTTCTACAGCAAAATGCCCATCCGCGTGTAGCTGAGAGAGTACCAGCTGTTCCAGAAAATGTTACTGATCAGGTTTCCACGGGTTCTATCATTTTTGTATAAATAACTGGGCACTTGACTGTTCTCCCTCACAATTTGCTGAATTTGTGACTCATGATTTCACAGATTAGGCTTTGGGAATCAGATCTAAACAGAGTTGAAATGACACCAGCTCAGCTCTATGATGAGTTCCCTTCAAAGGTGAAGATCAAAGTTTCATTAGGGCATTTGCCACCTATTTTCGCATTAGTTAGGCTCTTGTAATCTACAATATCCCCTTGTTATCCTGGTGTAGGATCTATTTGAAGCTGCTTGTGATTATGCACGCGAGTATGGCGCTTTGCTTTATGAGGATTCGAAAAGGATGCGCCTTGTAGTAAAAGCTGAGATACATAATGAAATGCGAGAGTATCTCCGGCGCCAGAAGTAGAGGAAATTACATGATTCTTTATATCATCAAAAGAGGGGGAGATACCATGATTCTCTATGAAAAAAAAAACACGGCTGAGAAATGGGTATGCACGATTTCAAGGAAGGAGAGGGGGCTGGAAAATCAGCCTCACTACATTTGTAGCGTTGACATTGCATATCTCCGGCCCCATTGAATGCTCACTAAGCATCGTAGACCAAGTTGACAATGGTATGCATCATACATGCCAAAAGGTGAGGTATAATACGTTTGAATGGAGGACCCTTTTGTATAAGAATTTCAGACTTTTCTCTTTTCCTTGATAACTGTTTTGTCAAAATTGGCTTGCCTCGGGATCAATTGATGGATTTCGATGGAAATTCTTAAGGTTTATGCTTATGCAAAGATTTTCCTTGGTGTCAAGAGCCAAGCAATGGCCCTCTGGTGATATTCCATGATCCTTTGGCATCATTTCTCGAAGGGTATATACTGCGAGCATTTATTTTATTTTATTTTATTTTTGAAGCTTCTGGGTATGAAGCATTTGTTTCCATGGTTTGATAGCATGAGAGTTGGTTTTAAATATTGTATTGTGGGTTATGTAAGGTTGAGATTTGGCATACTCTGTATTTTTCTTTTTATAGGCCTCATGATATAAAGAATGTTATAAAATGCCAATTCTTCAGAGCTCCTAACTCTACTCATTTTGAGTTTCTGACTCTTCTGTATATTTGGAGTTTCTGACTCTACTATGCATTTTTTAAAGTAATCGGTCATGTTTCATTTAGTTGTAAGGAGGTGTAAGCAATTATTTGTAAAATTAGTTATAAATAGTTAATACATAAGAAGTTGGAAGTTTGTTTGTTAAATTTAAATGAAACAGAGTCTTTATTGTCATTGTTGTAAAACAACAATAATACTAGCAACTCCTACTCTGGGTACCTCTTGTACGGGATCTGGTTAATGTTGTAAAACCTAAACCACTAATTGTAAGTTGGTCCCTTTTTTTATGTAAACATTAAAGAGACATAAGAAGCAGATTTATGCACAGTTTGAAATATTGCTGAAGCCACCTAATGTATAGTTATGGGTCATTTAAGACTTAGTGGTTTTATTATCTTGATTATCTCTTAATGCAAAGTCAGCTTCAATTTGTTTTTTTAGTGGAGTTCTTAGAAATTAGAATCCGTCTCTTTGTTAGTAATTTTTATTCATGGGTAAGGTTGTTTACGTTTAAATGTCTCCAAACTCATAAAAACCGGACCTATAATGGGAGGAGTTGTGATTGTTTAGCTGCTATAAACATCGATGAGATTCATAGGTGCAAATTGCTTCTTTTTTTTTTTTGTTTGTGCAAATGTGACAAAAAGGAAATATTAAACTGCCAAAGAGGGGGCAAAAAGGAAATATAACCGCAGAGTATATATCGTTCATCAGTAATCCATTTAGATTTCAGTTTCTCTTAGCAAAACAAATTATAAACCTTATGTTGCTGCCCAGGATCGAACTGGGGACCTTTAGTGTGTAAGACTAACGTGATAACCACTACACCACAGCAACCCATTGATCTTCTTCCGTTTTAAGAAAATGTTTATTAGACGTTCGTAGAAAATAATGAATGCCAAAAACTCGAATCATATACGGATCAAATTTGAATCATATAGCACAAAATTTGTCTCTCACGCATAATTTCACATTGACATTGCATATTATTGTCATATATTCCTAACATCTTCGCTACAAACGCCCAATTTTATAGTCTAAACATATACTGATTAATAATTAATAAAGATATGTATGTGTTATGACATGAGAAGACATAACCTATTCATTTTTACTCTTTTATGTTGTTAAATAAATATATTTTATAATTCTAAATGACATATTGATGCTTAATTTATAAATTTTATTCTTATCAATTACTTTTTTTCCTCTCTTTTTTATTGATTTTTTCATTTTGACGAAGGACCTGTTCAAAATTACATAAAAATTATCATATATTTTTGTTTTCTCGTTCATTATGTTCGTTTCTATTCATTTTTATTCATTTATACTGCTTTCTATTTGTTTCTGTTTCCATTTCTATTTGTGTGGTTTTTTAATGTAAATTCTAACGACCCTAAAACCTAAACCTCAAGATAAGTTAATCTTTTAACAGAAATTTTAACATAAAGTTTACAATTTTTTTATATTCCTTTGTATACCAAAAATGAAGCATTACAAAAAATAACTGAGTATTATAAAAAGATAGGAATATTAGTATAAATTAAAATCCTGACATCCCTCAGCGTCAGAAGAAGATAACACAAAAACTGGCACGAGATTAGAAGCTCCGAACCATCAATTAATTATAGACACAAACTGTACATTAGGTATAAATTAAAATCCTGATATCCAAGTAGCAACCATTACAAAAATCCACAGGAAAAGATCATCCAAGAAAAAAGCAGAGGAATAAGAGAAGAAGAGAGGAATCGAGTTAATTTGTACGATTTTTCTGAATGCCAAAGCTGTACAAGGATCATGTACATATTTACCCTACATACAAATTTTGGAAACCCCATAAAATTAAAAACCACTCCCACTACCTTCATCATCTCTTGCCTATAATAATGCAGGCAGGGATCCTCTTTTTTTTTTTTTTTTTTTCCTTCACATCAACATGATCAGAAGCGAAAATTTTAAAAGGGATTTGCACTTCTAATAACTAAAAATCTAAAAACCAGACCTAAGAGGACAATCAAATCCTTAATCTGAGGCTGATTGAGCTATGCAGTCAAGAGGGACTGCTTTTTCCTGGGTTCTTGGACTTTGGAGTAGAGTGGATCACCCACCTTCACCTCCTCATTTCAGATGAGAATCGTAGGCGTCGAATAGGGAATCGGGAACAATCAGGGGCAGCTTCTCTATGTACATAAACAGCCTCCTTAGATTCTCCTTTGTCAATGTCGCCATGTCCACCACGTCCCTGCTGTCGGTGAACACCCATAGATCACCAGAGTTCACCCTCTTCAGGCTGTCCCGGCAGAAGGGGCATGACTGTGATCTTGATCGCCTGCCCACATGCAGTAAAGCCACTACCCTCATTAGTACCCTCAACAAGATATCGGCCAGATGGCGAATTGCAGAAAACCAACACCCCAAACACTGACCCCAAAAAAGTAAAAAGGGAAGTTCTATCGGCAATGGCCAATGGATTTATAGTGCAGTCATAGGTGGTCAATCTTTCTAAATCTAGATAGGTTCAAGCACATACTACCAACGATGACTTATTAATTATGAAAAGGAACAAAGGATAAGTGCTAATACACACACGAACAAATGACAATTAATGTCAAACCATACACGTAATTTGCTCTTCATAGCATGATCGCCAATACCAACTATTTTTTATGATCGATAAAAAATTTGACTTCCTCCACCAACCAACCAGAGCAATAATGAAATGATGTGAAACTTCTCATTAAGATCTGAGATCCTATCACAAGCACTCTCCGTGCTCAATCAGAAAAGAAACCTCACTGTCCAAGAGATGCAAGCAAGCCCAACATTCATCAGACTATTAATTTTACTTGGGTACCTTCATCAGATGCTCAACACTTCATATGCACTTGAAACTTCATTCGAAACTGAAAAACACAATTTTTGGAAAATGGACAAGTTTAACCTTGGATACAGAACCACATTGAACATCAATGGACAACATTTTACTTTCCACATGTAATGTAAGCAAATCTAAGTGGGAATTACGTCCCTGGAGATCAGCACAACAAAAAAACCAGCAAACATTAACAATTAAAAGAGAAAAAGATATTACTTGATAAGAATCCAATGCAGATATTCAGTGAAAAATCTTTTCCTTCTTTTCAGGGAAGAAGACTGGGGAGGGTTACAATAGCCCATGAAAGGACCCCGTCATGCAATCAATCACGGGTGTACCCTAGTGTGGGAAGGATTGGAGGAAGAGGAAGTGATAAGGGCAGGAAACCTCCCCTCTGAATTGCCTGAACAGGGATTCCTCGGCTAGAAGATCATCCTTCAGTGGTCACAATTTCTGTATCTCGATACAAGAAAAATCTAGCTATGTCATTAACAAATGAACAATGCCATTCATCTGGCTCACCATCAGAAGTTGATGCCATAACTATGAGGCAACTCACTGGCAACCCACAATCCAGACGTGGCTCGCAACAGGTCAACACAGCTACGGATGGGAAAAAGAAGTGACAAGGACCAAAAAACCCCTTCTCAAGTTCTCAATAGGCCTAAAAGGATTTTTAATCTCCCACTACATCACCTTCAATGGTTCCAATTCCATTTACTTGATACAAGAGATCTAGTTATGGCATTAACAAGTGAATAGCAACATCCAAGTCGTTCACTTTCAGAATTTGCTACCATAACCATGCTCAATTTTAGGTGACTGTCTGACTACCCACACACCCAGATGTGGCTAGCTAACAGGTTACCGGACAATGAAAACTCAGATATAGCAACGACACACCCCAACCAACTCAAACAGTTCAAACTACATTTTCTTCCATCTCAAGAGGTAATATAGATTTATAACATAACACTGTCACATCTTTCATGGAGTGTTACAATGACAATTGACAAATCCATATGACACATTACTTCACCTAGCAAATTAACCAACAGAAACAACCACATACTACTCTTCTCAGAGCACAAATAATCAATCAGGAGCCCACAACCCCATAGGAAACTCAAGGTATCAGTCAATCAAAGACCAAACAAAAAGTCACATATACTGCAATACTACTCACATGTGTTAGTAAGCATTGCCTGCACATAAAATAGGATTGGAAATATGAAATACTTCAATCTCTCATTTCTTTAACCAATGATTCAGCTTATCTAAAGCATCATATTAAGACCACAGGATTGATCAAATGAACCTACTGAAAGGTTCTGTTTTCTGTGTTTGAGCACAGAAGACAGACTGAATATCCCCTTAACATATGCCCTCCGTAAGTCATTCACCGATTTAGATATGTCACAGCAAATTCCTGCAGTTCGGGGTGACATAGGATGAAACTCTGTAAGGGAATGTGAAAAGGGAATCACATTTAATATATTATCAAAGAAGATAAAGTCAACAAAGTCCTTACTAAAAACCCAAGAACAATCCATTATGAAGGAAAAGATTGCACAACAGAAGAAAGGTTACATAAATATATCGTCTAAGCACTAACTTATCAGTCCACCTCTTAAAAAGCAATGCAAAGGACTACGATGGAATCTCCCATCATGTCAAATAATCTATATTTGTCATTTAGACAAGTTAGATACAAGAAAGTCAATTTTGGATCACCATCAAATCAAATATAACTAAAAGGAACTCAACTCCCACCATCTTAAATTAGTATTAGACGGGGAGAGGGGAGTGAAGGGAGGGTTGAAGAGTCAGTCCATCCTCTACACACACAGCTAACCAAAAAAATGCTTTCAACAAGCAGAAAATATGCCTGAAACAATCTTGCCCACTTATATCTCTAAAGTGCTAATTACACTAAATCATACCAAGAACTCCCACTCCCCTTCTTCCCGTCTCGCACCATATAGTTGACTTGGGCGTAGCAGACAGAAAATGCAACAGACAACCTTAAGCGGTAGAAACCACAACATATGGTAAAGACCAGCAACTACCTCCACTTTGATCATGTATGCACAGCAGACTAAACTGCTGGGAAACAAAATTTACAGGCATCTGTCCACGATGGTGATTAAAGTAACCACAAAAATTCAACAATCTAAGATCAGTTAAAGAAATCTTGGATTAATATGAAATTGTGGTCGTACTGTAACTAGTATGCAACTGAAAGCCATAACACTAGCAGTTTAAAATCTTCAGCAATATCTGAAACAAACTCTGACAAGGTATACTACCCTAATTTTGGAGGCATGAAGGAAACATCACAAATACAGACTGCTAACCAGGAGGGTGCCAAGCACCATAACTACTGGCACAGGTCATATTGAAACTGCTCTGCTCTACAGCACAGTGATATGTCCTCAGTGACTACTTCAAGCTTCAATATTGGACTACTTCAGGCAATACGCTAAATTACACAATTCCAAGGTGCTCCATTGGCACGACAGCAACTAACACGCATTATTAGATTTCTACACAACATTTTCTCAGCTCATCAATTGATATTGCCTAAAGCAGTAAAGAAAAAGCGAGCAACAAAAGGAGGATTCAAAAATAAACATAGGATCAGAGGAACAGACAGAACAATGTTATGTACAGCAGTACAGCTGACCAGGAATTTCCATCCTTTGCAACAAAGTTTGCATCTAAACAGAATGTTATGCTAAGTATCTTAAAACATCAGTTCTGTGATAAACGAACCTAAGCACAAAACTAATACTTTTCATACATCCTCTCTACAGCATGAAAAGCAACTAGTCAAGAATCTCACAAATAAAAATATCCATTCTAAGTTACTCAAGACATCAGTTAACATAAAAATATGTCATTTATATAAGTAGCACCGCTTAAATTCCCAAGTCACACCCATCAAAGAAGGGGGCGTAAAGGCCTTTCAGTCAACAGGATCAAGAACACTTGCAACCCAATGACGTTTGGCATTCAACAGAATGTAGCAGGCTGCAGTCAAAATGCCACATTATGGGCTGAAAAGACCACAAATCCTCACAGCTATGCTTGCACATGACATGATTGCTAAAAACAGGGCAAATGTCAAGACCAAGACATTGAAAGAAATTACCATTCTCGATAGCATTTCAAGCACATGACATGATTGCAGTTAGGCAACACAATTTTACTATTCATCTCCATGCAAATTCCACACTCTTCCTCCCTTTCAATATCCATATCTGTGTACCGTCTGTATTCCTCCTCATCTCTCTTCCGGTATCTCTCCATACAAACAGCTTTCTGTTTTTTATCCTCAGTTTCAGTAACACCACTTTGAAGTTGTAGAAGGGAGGGATATATCACAGCTGACAAAAATGAAGAATGTATCAGCAGATATCCATGCCGATGGGTTGATTTATGTAATACAACAACATAACCTACCATAGAACTCTCTGATGCTCGCTTTCCTTTCATGTGTCGACATGGTAGTGGTGCCATCCACATAAACCTGCAAAATAAAGGAACATACTAAATCAAGTTACAAAGTTGGCAAAATAAATCATTCCATACAAAGACAATCGGGAAAAGGTTACTCACTTTATATATGAGAATCCTTAATAGGCCCAGTGCCCCAGCCAAGTTGCAGTCTGTCCACTGGACCAGGAAGAGGAAGAAGTGGGCAGCAGGAGCATATGACATTCTCATTTGAAGGCAGGCCCCATCATACTCTCTTGGGAACTCAGAAGCCCTGCAGGCCAGACCCAACAAAACAAATAAGATTACAATCAAACTAATGAACAACCAACCCCACACAGCTTGCAAGATAACGACGCCTTAACTCTATCCAAAATTCCAGCCCCTATCACTATCTTTGAAAGTTGACAATAGATGACAAACAACAAAGATGCAGGAGAAGTGGCTCCAAAATACACAATCCATCAATGAAGAATTAATTAATCCAAAAATCTTGATGCGGATAGCTCGAAGCCCAAAACCAACATGAAAGAAACTACGAAACCCAGAATGGCATTGTGCATTAATCACTTATGATAATCAATTCAAGTGAAAACCCAAATATCCAGAAACACTAAACCCCTAGGAACTCGATTCTACAAGTACTTGTCCCTAGCATCATATTCCATATAGCATTGAATTAGAGAAATATAATAGAAATGGGTGATGTATTTTAAAACTCCCTTTCACCAATAGGGACAGTATCATTATCAATTAGCTCAAAGATTCAAAAACTTGTGGATCCACCAGCTATAAACCATGATGATGAAACCGCAAAAACATCAGAATAACCAAACCCCACTTCAATAATCTGAGACAGATATTTAACAGCCGTTGTTCCCTGTGGGGTCTGAAAGGAATTGCCAACTTAAAAACTTCACATCTCAGCTCATCCAAACGGAACGTTATCCCCATTCACCCCACCGACAACAACCCCTCTCTCTCCTTTTCTTCAATTACTCTTCCTGTGTTGAAGATTAAATTTGATGGACTAATCCACACAAACACACACAGTTCAGCCTGACAATCAAACAAGCTCAGAACTTACACCTAACAATATGGACCTCCAAAAAGAGGGGTCTAACTAAATCCAAAGAAATGATGACCCACAATGAAATTTAAACAAAATTTTCAATTCTAGAACAGTTTTTAATGCCAAGGTGGAATCAAAACCTAAGGAGAGAAATTTGAGGAGGGAAATGGGGTTGGGGAGTTTACTCAAAAACAGTGGCCAATGTTGGAAATACCCAAAAGAGGAAAGTACCCAGAAACCGAGAAAAGTGAAGAAAAATGAAGAAATTCTCTGGGTAAAGGATAAATAATTAATTAAGAAAAAAATCGCAGGAAAAATGAAAGAGGAGAAGGGAAGATTTTGCTTACAGAGTATTAGCATGCTGAATATCTGCTTCAAGGACTTTGAGAGAATCCTTGAACGACTTTCGCATGGACGCAACGTACATTTCAAAACCCTCCACTCTTTTTCTCTCTCTAGGAATTTTTCCCCGGAAGAAACCCAGAATCCAAAAAAAAGCCAACCCACCAACCGATCAAACACAAACCATTAAAATAAAGTTAACTCATCAATAGAAATGATGATGAATTCCAATTCCAATTCCAACCCTTGGTTGTTTCTTTCTTCTGGGAGAGATGACTCGAATCCCAACATGCAAAATAATAAACCAAAAACCCTAAAACTATACACACTCTCTAGACTATGGAGGAGCTCTCTCTTCTGTCTTCTCTCTTCTCTCTCTCTCACTCTCTCTCACTAGAGAGGTTTTCCCCTTTCTGGGTGCTTCTTCGGTCTTCTTCGCCCTGGTTTTGCCTTTTTTTCTTTTTACCTTTAAATTTTGTGAATATTTTAGATTTTTTTTAATGATTTGCCGGTCTCTGAAAGCAAGGACGAGAAGGTGGAGAGTCTTTAAGAAGGACACGTGGAATTTTATAATAAATGTCTATCGTGTCCTTTTACTATCATCACACTGAAAATAAAATAATATATAAAATAAAATTTAAATCTAAATATTTGTAAGCTGCCGAATTAATTGCACTCCTACTACAAGAAAAAAAGACAGAAATATAAATAAAAGTGAATAAAAATAAACATAAAAAAATAAATAAACGGCAACAACGAGAAATTAACAAAACGAACATAAGCGAATAAAAACGAAGTAATGTAAAAGAGTAACATAAAAAGAAGAAATGAATATAAATGAATATAAATGAACAGTAACGAATGTAAAATATAAACAAATGATGGTTTTCATGCAACTTCATGCAGGCTCTACATCTGTTTCATAATAAGTGTCGTTTTTAACAGTAAAAATACTAATGAAATACAAAGTTTATAAAAAATTAACATTAAAAGACTCGTGTATCTATTGTTATATTAAAAATAAGAAAAAAATCATAAAAAAAATAATTAACAAGAATAAAATTGATGAACTAATACATTAATATATTATTGGAATCTTTTAAAGTGAGTATTGAAAAATAAATGGTATACTATGTGAATATAAATTCGATAAAGTTGTCTAAAGTTGTATTTGTGTGTCTAATTTTTGAACTTTCTAAAGTATTAATTAGTTAACTACTTGCTTCATTATTTTGAGTCTCATATTAATAGCACTTGAGAAAATTCAATTGTAAGTAACTTTATTATTGTAAATATTTTTATAAGTAAAGACGCCTATTTTAGGAGACCTATAAAAAAATTAAGAAAAGATTTTGTATAGAATAAATTTTTTTGAGAAATTAATTTGTGAGTGAATCGACCTCTTTATTTACATGAATGTTTACAAGAGTAAAGATACCTACATTTGGATGTTCATAAATTTTGTAAAAGTGAGATTTAAATTAAGAGTTATTGTTGTTATTGTATTTCTAAAAAAATTGATCCAACTTTTTTCTTCCAACATACCAAAAACAAAAAGAGTTGATTAGTGAATGTGGAGTAAAACTTTTTTTTTATTGAAAAAAGCTAATACTAAATTTAGTTACTTAATTAAATTAATATGAAAAGATTTAGATAATTCGTCACATATGGACTTAAAATGCTATTAAAATGTTAAAGTCAAATGGAATCAATTGTGAAGCGTTATAATTTAACAACGAACTACTAGTTGAGGTTAATTTTAAATTTGGATATAAATTTTTCTATTTCGCTATCTCGAATCTGATTTTAATCGGAATATACGCTTGTATGAATTGTCCGACTCGAAAAAATCGGGTATCGGATAGAAAATATCATCCGATTACCGATTTTGACCGAAATCGAATTTTTGTCAGCACTAGTTGCGATAATAGCGGTCTCATTCACATAAGGACGATAATATATAATTAATTATAATTAATTATTAAAAACAATCATAGATAATGTTTTCAAGATTATGCAAGAGAATTGAAATAATGAGGTTGAAATTATTAGTATAGAGAATAAAATAAAATAAGCTTATCCAAATCAATATCCAATTGCTTTGTCTATCATCCATTTGTTTTATCACACACTCCACTTCTTGGTGAGTGGGTCACTTTAGCTTTGTTTGCTAGTCCTTTGCTTTCGGTAGCTCCCATTGTTGACTTTTACTATTTTTTTAATTATTTTTTAAAAACCTTTTCTCATAAAATATCCTCTTTCATTTTAATTTTTTAACCAAATAAATATCCCAAGTGGGTTATGAGATGAGATGATGAAATTGACCTTTTTTGTTAAATTTTATTTTAATCCGAAATTTTAACTTTGATTTATTATTTTGATAGACATTTATACTCACCAACATAGTTTGTTTTGCTTTGTCCAAATCAATCAAATTGGACTCTAAAAATAAGTTACAAACAATTTTTTTGATCCAAAGTCCAACTAACAATTATTGATTAGCGGAAAATCGTGTATGAATGATAACAAATACAATTAAAGATACTTGTACTGAATGTTACACCATTTTATTCGTGTTTAACATCATTCATTCTATGATCATTAGTACACTATTTTAATTATGATCTTATATGTACCATCAACTCTTACCATTATATGAATTAAAGTAATTTTATACAAAATAAAAAGCACAATGCTTTGTTAACTCGATAAAAGAAAAATCAACTTGGGTTTTAATCCAATCACATTGTTCGTGTTTGTTCTTGTTGGTAATCAAATTTTTCTTTTTCACCTTTTAGAAATAATTTTCATCATAATAATTTTCCACATTTGCACTAAAGTATAGTAATTAGTTTTAAAAAACTTCAGCAAGTTTTCAAACGGGGAACTCTCATATTACTAAAAACACGTCTCGCATTTGAATTAAATCTTCAATTAAAAATGGGAACAAGTCAATAAAAAAATTCCCTTTATCCTCAAAGGTTATGTTAACTTTAATCCTTGAATTGTGCTAATGTGTTATAATAACTTCTTTATTAAAAGAACATTCAATAAATAACGCAATTAAAAAACGATGATTTTCGATACTAAAGATTTACTAAGACTATAAAAATATGATAGACAGTAATCACACGACAAACTTAAATTTATTATTAACTCACAAATTTATATTTGATAGGAAATAATTGTGTTAAAAAAAATGATCCCTTGAGTAGTTAGCACGTTAACAAGTAGTACAATTGCAAAACACAATACCAAAAAGAAATTTTCAAAAAGAAGAGGATAAGTAAACCTTTACTTACCTTTTTTTTTTTTAAATAGAGAAACCTTTAATTACTTCACAACTTGTTAATTAATTTAATGGTGACTGTCTTATAAAAAATATTGACGCTTTGAATATTCTTTTTTCCTTTTTTTTTAATCGAATCGGTGCATTGAATATTCATCATAGGGGTCCAATGGGCCCAGTGGACATTTTTTATATTGGATAAACACAAAGGACCTCAAATCATGCAGAGAAACAGAAAAATGTTGGAAAAATGCAAATATTTAAATTATTATATTCTTAATCCGACCTACTTTAAGCTTTTTTAGAATTAAAAAATTTAAAAACTGCCCTAAATGTATATTTAAACAAAATTCATCAAACTGCCCATCTCATAATTATGACAACTTAGTCCTTGTTTTCTTTCAAAAAGTCATATTTATATTCAAAAAATCTCATTGGTCAAAATTGAGTTATTAAAAAACCCAAAAAAAAAAAAAGATTTGAAAAGCAAATAAATTTTCTGTAATTGCTATAAAATAAAATTCTGACATTGCCATTCCTTTTTAGGAAAATATTGCAATTCCTTAAAAACTTTTGATTTATTCCTATTAAATAATATATTGTTTTTTTGGTATTACTTGTGCTTTTATCTTTAATTATTTTTTAGCGGTAGTTGTCTAGTTGCTGTCTTTCTTATTAGGAGATTGACCAAAATATCTATTTATGGGAGTAGTGGTCTCTCACCAAGTGAGATAATTAACTTTATGTTTTATTTTAGTTTTTTTAATGTGATTTTGTAAATTAAGAAGTAATGGATCAACTACGAGTTCTAAAAGCATTTGTTATATATTCGATATTTTAAATACAGTCTTTTATATTTGAGAAAAAATATGTTCAAAATATTATATTAGATCATGGACGACTTTATGAAACAATAGAAAAAGATAAGTGAATCTCTTTTCTACGTTGTATCTCAAAATAATGATCGTGAAAAATCTAACGACCAACAAGTTTCAATTTTTTTGACATTTAGAATTGTATTTGTTTCTGTAGATGCCACTGGCAAATTGACTTTTTTTTTTTTTTTGATGAAACTGGCAAATTGACTATTGAAAATTCCTTTCCTAGCAAAAAAAAAAAAACAAAAACAAATGGGCCAACCCAAAAGGATGGGCTTCACGTTCACTTTAGCAATGTCACCTTTAATCAAAATGGGCTTTGGCCCAGTTGAAAATTAAGACTGGCCCAATAATGTTTAATATTAGATCAATTTTTTTTTCCTTTTCTTTTTCCTCAGAACTGAATGAATGGAGGAGCTCAGGAAACCGATTCTATGGAATTTCAGCTGAAGAAATTCCCAGTTCACTTCAATGAGAACTCTAATCTCTCTCTACCCAGAAACCCATTTTCTGTTCAAATTTCCCTCATTTTCTTCTCAAAACAGAAACCCCAGTTTGTTTTTACATAAGAGATGCTTTATCAGTCCCCAGAAAACAATCTCCAGCTCTGTCATAGTTTCATGTTCTGCAAATTCTACCGCTTTTTTCAACGGATGGGACGATTTGAGGACCCGGGTTGATTCAGAGGAGTTGGGTGAGTCCAATCAGATTAAAAAGTTTTTAATTTTACTAGGAATTGATGACAAAAAGTATGTGTTTACATGTATATTAGGTTTTTTCTGTGCTTTGGCGATTTGTAGGGTCAGGGTTTCATCACTTGTTGTTGTCCCAGCTGCTGCAATTGTTTTTGCTATTGGGTTTTCATTTGGGTTTGTTAATGGTAGACCCCAAAAGGGGCTGAGTTTAAATGGGAGTAAAAGAAGGGCGAAGGATGAATCTTTGAAACTGCATGTTGAAAAATTGAAGAATTTAGTGGATTTATTTGATGGGTTTGATGTCAAAGTTAATGAATTGAAGAATGATATAAAGAAAGCTATTGATCATGAGAGGGTTGAAGTGGAAGACTTGGAAGGTTATGTAAGTGCAATAGAGTCAATTGCTGGGTTGGTTTTAAATGCTAGGACTGTGGCTGAAGATTGCATTGATAGTATTTCATGTGAGGGTCAAGAAGTGGATAAAAATTTGATTCAGAAGCAGAATAGGAAAAGGAAAGAAATCGGCCAAAATGGGTTTAATTTGTTTGAATATATGGGCAGTTTTCTTAGAGATGATGGAGCTGGTACAAAATCAAGTAAAACAAATGCTTTCAAGAGAGCTAGTATGACCAAGGGTGTAGATAATCGAGTCCAAGAAAAATGCGAGGTCCAGCAGTTGAAAGAGGATCAAACTCCGTAGCCACTAAGCATGATAATAAGACATATGGGGAGAGTTCGAGTGATGTGAATGGGATGAGTAAATTGGGTGAGAGGGATCGAGAAGTAGAGAGGATATCACAAAGAGCAAAAATGAATACAATGGGAGGTTATATCAATGCTGGAACATCTTTTGATGCTAGCTGGTATAGCTACCAAAATCTAAGATTCAGGAATAATCGCCGAGTTAACTTGAATATGTCAGCTTATAGGGACATCGGAAAATGGGCTTCTGATGAGAGTATTACCAGTGTCCCAGATTTTGACGACAGCAAGAGACATATTGAAAGTGATAGAACCATGAATTATCAACAGGTTCTTCAGAATTCTAATGGAGCTTATAAGTCCTCTGGAGGCAGGGAAAATGTTGATTATGAAAATTATAGTGCAAGTTTCAGAAAAGAAAGAGCGGACGTAGAGGATCAACTCCATTCAAAGAAATACCAATCTCAACAGGAGAATGATTTAGGTTCCTTTTCATCATCAACGGTTTCAGATGACGTCCTGTTTGATAAATGCCTCACAAAAGCCAACGGTCTTCTGAAACAAGCCAAACAGTGCTTAAAAGTTGGAAACGATGAAATGCTCGCAGAGGAAATGCTACATGAGTCTGCCAAATTGCTTTCTCAAGCTATAGCAATGAAACCTATGAGCTTACTGGCTATCGGTCAGTTGGGAAATACCTATCTTCTTCACGGGGAGCTGAAATTGAGGATTAGCAGGCAGTTGAGAAGGCTTCTATCTAGGAATGATGATTTTGGTTCAGAAAGCCAAAGTAGTTTATTGGATGAGACATTACCGAATAGGGATAGAATTGCAACTCTTCTTGTTAATGTATGTGAAGAGGGTGAAGCACTTCTTGTTGAAGCCGGGAGGAAGTATCGGACAGCCCTAGCAATTGATGGGAATGATTTGAGAGCCTTATATAACTGGGGACTTGCCCTGTCGTTTCGTGCACAACTACTTGCTGATATTGGACCGGTAAGGGATTTGTTATTTGCCCATTTGGCCATTTTATTGCAATAATCTTGAGGCCCTTGATACAGGCGTGAACTCCTCATGTCATACTTTCTGTTATCCTGTTGGCAATAGTTGACTAGTTTTGACATTTTCTGCTACTGGGCTTCTCATTTTAGCTTTACCTTATTTCTTGATTGTAGGTGTTAAATTCTTGGGCATAATTAGGACCCTTAAATACTTTTTATTTCGACTAAAGGCATGCCAAATTTTCAAAACATGGCGTGCTGATATATAGGCACATACTCACACAGCATTCAAGTAACCAAGTTAGTCTAATGTAGGATTAGACGTCCTCTCTTTTGAAAATGGCTTTATGTTATGTTAAGATGGGTTTTGTCTTTTGCTTCTGAATTCCAGGAAGCAGCTCTCGATGCTGACCAGTTGTTCTTGGCTGCGATTGACAAATTTGATGCTATGATGGCCAAAAGCAATGTCTATGCACCTGAAGGTATGAGAATATCTTTTTACTCACAGAAGATTAGAATAATCCACCCCCCCAAAAAAATACACACTCAAAAGGGGAAAAAATGTGCATGAACTTGCTCATGTCTGTTATCTGATTCCCACCTAGTCTATGTCATTTGTCAGAGAATGCAGATTATGCTGATATAGGTGAGGCGGGGGATGAATAATTTGTACAGGGAAAAGCAACCTTTACATTTATCTATTCATGAATTGTGAAGGAATGAGGCCACAAGTACAACACATAATACTGAAGTTTTGGTCGAACACAACGTCAAGCACTTGGCTCGCTGTCTGCGGGTATAGTGACTTGCAATTTCTGAACATCAATTTTGCTCAACAAAACTCAAGCTTTTTAAATTTTTTTCAAGCAAAAATGCTTTTTTATGTGGATCTTATGCTGCTCTGTTGGTCGTGGAACTCGTGTTCTAATAGAGACATGCAGCTCCTTGGGTTACATATATAAGAAGTTTATTGCATGATCTAAAATCTCAGTGAACCTTGGAAAATTAAGCCCATGCCTCTAGACTGTTGTGCATCATCAGACTGAACTGTCAACATAGAAATAATACAATGCCTGGCTTGTCATGAACCTCTACACATTGCGATTGTGGGAGTGAATTTAGATAACCTCTGTCCACTAAAGTTATTTGATAATTTTGTATGATATTAGGTTGCCATCTATTTGAATTTGAGGTGATTAGAGGACTGAAAATTTTGCAATCAAAATATGTTTCCCTGCTCTGAGGGAAATTACTTGCATTTTTCGTCTTTAGTTGCACTTTGAAGGATACATTTTCCACCTTACTCATGAAACCACTTTCATTGTTCATTCATATAACCCGCTGCCAAGAATAGGATAGGCCCTTAATCCTTCAAAATTAAATATTCTATTTGGTTTTCGATTTGAAAATTTCAAGCTTGAACTGTTTTTCTGCTGTTCATTGTGGTTTATTCCATTTGGGTTCTAATCAAGTTGCCAAAAACTTGCAGCTCTATTCAGATGGGGTGTAGCATTGCAGCAAAGGTCTCGCTTGCGGCCGAGTAACAGTAGAGATAAGGTGAAGTTACTACAGCAGGCAAAGAGGCTTTATGAGGATGCTCTTGATATGGGATCTGAGAACCTCCAAGTTAGGGAAGCCTTATCATCATGCATATCCGAGCTCGATTTTAGTGACCTATAGTAGTCATCCAAGACACAAGGTTTTCATTGATATGATAGCTTATCATCTTCATTTTCACCAATCGCTTCCCCTTCTCTTTGCGCTTTTCGAAATCTCCCTAACCCCATACGATCAGACAGTTGTAACAATCGTGCCATCTGTGGTCCCAATCAACTGTGAGATACATATAGGGATGGCCTGATTTTTCTGGCAAAGTTCTTTTGGCGGGGAGTGTCTTTTGTCACCAAAGTTCTTAAAATGATATTAAATTGGTCAGGAATACAGATAAATTGCCGATTTTGATATACCTAATGACTTCACCGGTCAGTAAGGTTGGCAGGCTTATACACATCCAGCCAGACTTCTGGAGGTTCAACAAACTAGAGGCAATAGAAGGGGAAGATTTTGGTATACTGGACAACCCAAGTATAACATACGGCTCGACGCCTGAGGTAACTGAAATAATGGGGTTATTTACTCCGCCCTGAATAGAATGACATATCCGTCGCTTGGAATGGTCATACTGTATCAACGACAAAACAAGGGGTTATATTTTGCACAATCTTTTTATTTTTTACCAATGGTATGATTACCACATTGTAATTTAAAAGAAGCGATTGCATGCTCTACTTTTTCTATGTTAAATTCCTCTCTTGAGTCTTAAATCAAATCCGACAGAAAAGCATTTTCCCATGTTGGGATGAAGTGGCAGACTGGATTTGCAACCTGATGGGATTCTAGCCATGGTTAAGTAATATAGGTTGGTCCCAGTGAATTGAAACTTCGTTTTCCTTAGACAAGATTTCGGGTTTGAGTCTTGTGTGTGGAGAAAATCGATAATGAGATGGCTCTACTTTTTACAGTAGTTCGACTCTAGTAACAGAGCCCTGTAGACTAATAAAAAGGGGCCTGAAAATTAGACATGGTAATATAACTTGAGTGCCTAAATCATATCATCCATTATCGTGTCCCAATTTGATTAGGGGAATGAATAAGAAACAATTTTTCAATGTTAAGTCTATCACGGAGTATATAAGTTAACATTTTCCATGTTTCAAGTCGATGGACAATGAACTGTGAAGCACTAATCTTTGAGCCAGAGTGAAAATAATGGTCTAAAAGATTAGGTTGGTTAGGAGGCCAACAGGACTATATGTGTACCGCCTAACGGAATGGGTTCGCACCCTACATACCATATTAGAGCCGACCCTCAACCAGATAGTTGTGGGTCACATTAGGCCCATAGAGGGTGAAACTACAGGTTATGTTCCTGCCGGGAGTGCTCATGAGTCTAGCACTGACCAAGTCAAATACAGGCCAGACAAATCGATCAGTGTTTAAAATTCGGACGAAGTCTAACATTTGATATCTTTCAGGTCGACAAATCGAACAAGCTCTGATTTGAGTAAGAATTGAGTTCGGACAACAGAAATAGAAAAAAATCTTATATTATAATATAAAATTTGGACGAATAATTGATAATATTACTTGTTTTTTTTCTGAATCGGATAAAGTTAAATATTCAAATTGGATAAAAATTTTCCAGCTATAGTTTAAACCCTTCCACCTCTATGAAGCCCCCACGTAATACTCTCTTGTTCTTCTTCTTCTTGGTGCTAAAAAGTCTTTGAAAGTACGTGTAGTTTAGGTAATATTTCAACCATCTCGAGAACCCTAGATCATAGGGAATTAGGAATGGCAAAAGGATGTATGATATATCCAACCAAAAGTTATTAAAATTTAAAACTCCTAACCAAAACTACGTTCACAAGATCTAGTATGTTTCCCCATGATGTTGACACATAGCCATTCAACCCTTTATAAATTGTTAAACCAACCTCTTGACCGATAAGTTTAATTTCCAATTTCCAATTTCCAATTTCCAATTTATGGTTGAGAAGCTAATATTAGCTGTTCTCACTAAGCACCGTTACAAAAATTTTGGTGTCTGCCTATTCATATTGTCGATGTTTGTCTATTATAAGATAGATATTATTATGTTAACTTTTAATAATAATTGGATGACGAATAATTTATCTAAGACTAACTGTTATGAAAGTCACTATTAGATGAATTATTAGTTATATCTTAACTAAAAATCACTCTAAAATATACTATTAGTCACTTAAATAAATTTAAAAAGTGAGACACTATCATTTAAAAAACTTATTGATATTTAGTTATTTAATTTAAGTTAATCTTATATGAGAGGTAAGGAATATAAAACATATTTGAACTTTACTCTATTACCTTTATCTATTTGATAAAAATCAAAATATATAAGGGGTTTTTTCGAAATTTTGATATTACTAAAGTTAACTTACTCGTTCGTTTTTAACAAGTATAGTTTTTTCATCGCATTTTTTCCCATAAAATTCGAATATGATACATTAATTCGACTATGAAACATACTTTTTTTGTTCATAAGCATTGCTATCAAAATTCAAACAAGGGAGTTAATCATTGGGTAAATTATGGGGTGATTCAATCATCTCTTTCCACCATATGAATTTGATAGTCCTCCATCCTCTTTATTTTCCATCCTTTTTAGGATAATTCTCTTGTAGTTTAAGTCACAGATTCATTTGTAATGAGTATGACTTTCTTTTACTGATTTGGTTTCCAACACTTATATCATGATCTCGAGTTTATGAATCTATGATATGATTTAATTTGAGTAAGAAAATTTAATTTGTTTTAAAATAAATATCATAAAAATATAAAAAAAATTTAAAAAATTAAAATAAAATAACATATTTGATAATTTAGATATGATATAACTTATACTTAGTCTCTCAATCTCTTACACACACTTGTACCCCTTCCCCAACCCATAAAACCCCCAAAAAAGAACTAAAAATATTATTTATCATGTATTAAATGAAAAAAAGTGGGTGGGAGGATGTTATGAGACTGTTGGTTGTGTGCAACACATGTGATCACCCTTTCACACTTGGTCACTTTTGGTTTTTTTGTTTTGTTCGTTTTGTTGTTTCGTTTTTCATCACTCGTATTTTTAAGAACAACGATATTTATAAAAATAAGATTATTTATATTTAAATTTTTTCAAATGTTTGGTAACAGAATCCACTTGAGAATGGTTGTTGTATAGTTAACAAACCCTTCAATTTCGTTTTTTTTGGGGTTCAAAAGAGGCATTGTCAAATGATACAATTTTATATGAAACGGGAGAAAAACATTAAAAATCTCGAAAACTAATATATCAAAGATTTCAATTTTTACTTTAGATTAAGATCACTTACACATCTAGTATATAGTTGTCGTATGAGAAATACCACTTAAACAGATGAGAAGTATCGGATATAAATCTCACCCAAGATAAAGTTTGTCCCTTATTTTGATTTAATTTTTAAAAACAGCGAGGGACAGAGGTTTTCCATTGTGATTGAATGTGGATAGCACTAATCCTAAGAAATGTATACATTACAAATAATAATTTAGATAGAATGTGAATGTAAATGGCCACCATCTTACACGGTTTAAGGAAGGAGTCAGTCTTCATTGGTAGATGATTTTGACGAGGATGAATGAGTTGGGGTTGCTGTCAAAGACACGACTTCCATTGCCGTATGTAAAATCTTGATTGAAGAATTCCTATAAATTAATACCCTGACGACTCAACGAGTCTTATTATGCTTATCTCCCAAGTGGCCCTGTCTTCAGCTTCAGGGTTGATTTACACTTCATTTGAATGGTTTCGGTCAAATTTGACTATTGCAGAACCAACATTGCCCTTCATCTCTGCTGTTGTTTCACATTTTCATTAGGAAATAGTATTAGATCCGGAAATTAGAACCACTTTCGTATAGATATGATAAAAAAACCATGTTCGAATCACTAATATTTAGTTTGAGTTCGGTTCAAATTGATTGGAAGTGGAGGCTAAACTGATAAATACCATGAACACCCCAAATGAATAGAAGTAGAGGCTCAATTGTATGTATCTACTTTTTTCGATGGATAAGTAGTGGCAATGTATGCTAATACAAGTTATAACAATATCAGTCGGTCTACATGACAAATAATTAAAATATCAGACAAAACCCTAGCTAATTCATTGTATACGCGGTTATCTTAGAAACGATCCGCATCGTAACTCCTGAAAGAATTAGAATCGCTGCTGAATAATTTCAACGACCGTAATCATTCCTCGTATGAGTGTACTAAAATAGTTTCGGTTCCCAAAATGTTAATAGCTCCGATTTCATTTATGAGCTTAAGAAGCAGGTACGGGCACTTACTACATGTATCATTAATCTCAAAAGAAAGAAAAATGGACAATCCAAATGGGAAGAACCAAAAAATGTTTGATCTTAATTCTCGACAATATGACAACAACAGACCACCCTCACACAAGATGCAAAATACAACAGAAAAACACCACAATCCGAGATCCTCTCTGTCACTAACAGAACAAGATCATGTACTCACATGGAAAACCAGCTCCACAACCCAACCATTTGTCCCCTTAGCTATAGTCTCTTACACTTTCCAACATCATGAAAAAGAAGGAACACGATCCCGAAACACTTTCAACATGCCAGCAAAGGTGACCATCCCAACCAAGCTGTAATCTTGTTCAATGACCCAGACATAATTCAACCGATGTGCCAGTGCCTGCATCATCACCGCCACCAAGGAGCTCCCAGGATGGCACACAATTGGCTCGGTCCCCCTCACAAATCCCCTGAACTCGCTCTACGTCTAAGGGTTTTCAGTGAACCAAGCTCATCATCGGATGATGAGGAGGATAGGCTCAAAGACGAGGACACTGATGATGTACTCGAGTGAACCTTGTCTAAGAGCTCCAGCATTCCATTGAGCTTCCTCTCTTCCAACCTTTCCTTGACCAGCTGAACCAGGTCGTCAGGTGGACCGCCAAAGTCAATGTAAGCCATCAGATCACCTGCAGAGAGAGTCGCAACAGCCGGGGCTAGTGTTTCATCACAGCAAGCGAGGGTATATAATGATATTTCGCCAAGCAATCTACCCTCATCGTCTAGGACTCCCACTGCAGTGTGCCCATTTTGCGCAGTATTGATTGCAGAGAGAGCAGATAAGGCGGGGTCGTCATAATGGACGGCTAGGATATCATCCTCTATTATGTTAAGGGATTGGATCGAGTGCGACGCAATGGCAGAAAAATGGTTGATGGAATTGAAGAAGAAACGCATCACATCTTCCTGGGTGATCCAGCAGAATTGACGCTTTTGGAGTAGTTTCTGTTTGGAGGTTCCAGAGCTGCGGCTCCTTTTCGGTACTATGAGGGTTTGGGCCCCTTCAAGGATGGAATCTACCGCCTCAAGCAAGCTGCAAGTTCAAAAACAAAAACCCAGATCAATATTAAGATTAAAAGCTCTGCAACACACATCCATAAGTTTCATTCACCTAATATTGGCTCTGTTCATTTCATGTTATTTGATAGACTCAATTAATGCCTATGAAACTCAAATCTGGTCACAAAATTTATGGTAAGATGAAATAAACAGAGCCATCAGCTCAAACCAACTACCAAGAGTCTAAGAGGCCAGCAATTTGGTAATTCTTTCCAATAATTCAGAAAATGCATAGCTATATCCTAATGCTATCAAATTAGTGAAATCGAAGCGTCTATCAAGAACAAGAAAGATTGAATTCAAGTATGCGAGAAGACGTACTTGAACCAAGATGCAGGATGCAACCACCACCAGACTTTAATTAGCTAGCCTGATGGCTTCTCGCATATTGGTTTTTATCTGATAGATTGCAAAACAAAACTCCCATTAAAGCTAGCTAATATAATCTACCATAAACATATCAGATTCACTTCAGAAAAACAATCGAAAAGCCGAAAATGTCTAGCTTACAGCCCAAAACGATCTGATTTGACCAGTAAAGCAGATTAGAACCTGCCCAATGCACACTTCACACATGATTTTGGGACCAATATGACCAATTTTGATGTTGGTCTGCCTACCCATTTGTATCCAGGCCCAGGTTTAGGGATTTAAGATTGGCAATTTGGGCAGGACCATCACGTCATTTCACTAATGGGTTTGATAATTTGCCGGGTTATGACCAATGACGACATCAAAAGATCAATAGCCACCCAAATTTTATTAATATTTTTTTAAAAAAAAACCTATAATGCAAGATTAAACTAAATCAAGTCAAACCCCCAGATTCAGAATGGGCGTTTTATACTTTCGGATGTGAAGAACCCGGGTTTGTATCCTTACAATTGAAAATGAATTGCATGAAAATTGTTTCCATTGAACATAAATTTAGAAAAAATAGAAAAACTCAGGAAGATATTTTGTTTTGGTAAAAGGTAAACGGAAAAACAATTGGATTGGAAATTAACAGTGAGAAAAACGCCTGATTCAAATGTTCTTCAAAGAATAATCTAGAAACCCTAAAATACAGGATACGCACAAATCAAATCGCTGACCAAATCTAACGAAATGCTTTAAATCAAAGATAATTAATAACTCAGGAACAAGTTCGCAAGTCAGAATAATAATTAATCACAAAAATACAAACGGACATCAAGAACAAATAAATTTCCCAAAAACGAAAAACGAAAACAAAAACGCACCTAGAATTGGTCTCCAATTGCTTAACGAGGTGAGGAGACTTCTGGAGGAGGAGAGAGAGGGGGAGTCGAGGGCAATGGAAGGTTGAGAGACGTTGTCCTCCCTGCAGAGGAAACAGAGGACATCGATGATGGAGATCTTGCCCACACACCGAGAAACCTCACCGGCGGCGGAAGCGGACCAGACGCTGAGGGAGGGGTCGCCGGTGGATCGGCGGAGGAGAGAGAGAGCGTCGGCGACGGTGGAAGACGCCGGGAGAGGCCTCAGCGGCGGCTTCCCAAGGCAGAGGTCAGATATTTCATGGGATAACAGCTGAACTGCCATGCACTGAAAGTTGTGGTCTTGGAGATAGAATCAAGAGAGAGAAAGGGGCTGACAATGGCGGAAAGACAAATCAGAGAGAGAGAGAGAGAGACAGAGAGAGAGAGAGAGATAGAGAGAGAGAGAGAGAGCTTGGGGTTTTAACGAGGATGTGTTGGGGGAGTATTTATAGGGGTCGAGACAAGGTGGTCACGAGGAAGGAGGTACCACGGCAAAGCATACGGTTGGGCCCCATAACCTTTTTTCGAATTTTTTTATTTTCAAAAGTTGTTTTTGCAATGCAATTACGAATTTTGTAAAAGACAAATTTACCAAAATCTTATTTTTTTAAAATTATTTCTAAGAAAAATTAAAATGTTTGACGTAAATTTTATATAAATATTTTTAAATAATTAATTTATTTAATTAAGATTTTTAAAAAGAGATAGATAAAACAAAATAATAGAGAGATAAAAATAGAAGAGAGAGATAAAGGAGAGAGAAAATTAAAATAATGCAAAAACAAAGGAGAGAGAGAGTATGGGATTATGGGGTTGTTACGAAATTTTTAAAAAATTAAAAATAGAAATAGTTATTTGTTTTTTTTTGTTGAGAATTTTTTTAAAATTATTTTTTCAAAATAGTTTAATTTTTTAAATTTAATATTTGACCTAACTTTAGTTTTTATAATTCAAAAACAGTTTTAAAATATAGGTTAAACACCCACTTATATTTTTTTATAACAAAAAAATATTTTTTCTAGTCCGACTTTTTTCGGGTCCTATGAGAAATACTTTCTCCATCTCAATTTGGTCTTCCTACAAATACAAAATATATATTAATTCCGTATAAATAATGTAAAATTATTATTTAATAGTACATGTAATAACTATTTTGACAGACAATCCTGCAATAAAAAGAATCGTCAAAGAAAAAAATAAAATCGGGATGTAGAGAGTTTACGATCTAACAAATAACTATTGTTCATATTCCTCGATAATATTTGACATGATAACAAACGAGCAACTTGCTATATTTGTCATAAAAAGGTCATTAACTAGACATCGTAGTAGCTAAAAAAATCCTTCTAAGAGTTTGTCATAAAAAGGTCATTAACCAGACATCGTAGTAACCAAAAAAATCCTTCTAAGAGTTTTTTTTTTTTTTTTTTGGCTATTTGATTTGTATGAGATGATTTCATTTATTGAAAAGGAATTAAATTTATCTAATTTAGCATTGAATTTTACATTTTGGGGATTGTTTTTGGCTAACTTTAGTTTTCTTTTAGGTTAATCATGTTAGGTAATCAAGTTTAGTAGATGGAGAAGGAATTCTGATAAGATTTGTTTTCTTTTCAACTTCAGGGGTGACGCCTTGATATGGATGTGTATTCCTTTTCGGTTATTTTTTTCTTGTTAATGATTTGGATTTAATATTATGACTAATTAAAAGAACCGATTAATTAAATATAAGTGTTCGACGAACTAGTGTTTAGATTAATTGTGATGAATATGAAATATATATAGTCATAATCTTTGTTATTGTTGTTCCGTCGTCCACTCTCCTTCTTTAACAAGAACAGTGAGTCAATGACAGTTCTCTGTTCAATTGTAGTAAATATGAAATAATTTTACATAATTAAAGCTCCTTATTACGCTCAAATTACCTACTATACATTGCTATGATTGCTAATTATATAATTATAGTTTAATATGCTTTTGGAAAAATGGTGATATGAAATATACGCATAAGTGAAAAACAAAATGAATACTAAAAAAAGAATTTAAAATATTAAAGATTGATACTCTTTGGAGAAAACCAAACAACATGTACGGGAATAAATGATACAAAAATCATTTTCATACCACATGGTTTCATTCACAATTACATTTCATTTTGGTCTAATTAAATCAAACAGCCCCTCAATGCACCGATATGGTAGCAAGTTTGCTCATGTTAATCTCATTTTTCCTGCTAGAATGAGTCGGGTTGCTCATGTTAAACTCGCTTGTTTAACAATAAATTTGTGAGATTTTTACTACCACTCATAGATGAGACTAAATATTTCTAATATACATCAAAAAATTATTGTCTTTAATAATTCAAAGTGACTAAATTAACACGTAAAATAAAAATAATCGTTTTAGCCACAATAATTATATAGCGACTAATCATTACTATAATAAAGAAAGGAAGTACTAATGATACGTATTAATGTAATTAACTATAATACGACATGTACACGTAGTTAGTTGTCACTTTAAATGAAAAGGAAAAACTTGTATGAGTAAATAATAAAGACAGAAGATTTTATTGATTAATATTTTATATGAAATGCCACGTTAAAAAATGAACAAAATTGGTGAAACGACAAATTCAGTCTAATGCAATGTCATATCACCATCATGATATGATAACCTCCATGATTTATATGATTGATCATCATCCATTGATAATCAACTCTCTCTATCTTTTTATATTCTTCTTTAAATTCTCCTCCAACAAAAGTTCCAAAAAATTCTAAAATTTTTGTACATATGTATTTTATACTATCTTACATCACTTTTTAATAACTAATTTATATCCGTGTTTTGTAAATATAATAACTATTTATATTGAGATTAATAATAAAAAATATTACAATGATAAAAGCGATCCAAATATATTTGACGTCGGTGAGTAAAAAGGTAGAACTTGTATCATGGCGAAAGGCATAATAGGTTAATTCGTGTGTAGGGTAATGAAATCATCCGTATCTTATACTAGTATTAAAGATTAATTGAGATTTCAGTAGCGAATTAATGACGCAAAAATATTAATACAATTGTAATTTTATAAATACTTGTTGTTTTACTTGTTCAGGATCCAATTATTTTCTCAAAATACAATAATTTTCCTCCCAATTAATTACAGTAATATATATTTAATAAATTTACATCACTTTTTAATAATTATAGTTAATTATTAAAATTTAATAATCGTTCATTACGTTAATATGAATGAACCTCATCTAGAAATTATGTCACCTGCGTAACTTTCTAAATATGAAAATTAGATAAAAAAATATTTTAATTAATTTATAAATTATAATATAATTTAATATTTAATTGAACCATTATTTTTCAATTTAATTATGTAAGACAAATACTATTTTATTACGTGTATTTTGAAACAACAGTTAAAATACTAAAAAGACTTTTCGTGACTCATATGACACTAAAATTCACCATGTAGAACCTATCAAAATGGAAATAGAGATTCAAATTTGAAACATGATATCAAATAACTAAATCTATTTACAATTAAAATTAATAAAACATTAAATTTCATAAATGAATTTTGTTTAGCAATCTACTAGATCAACCCACGAGGACTAGTTCCTATAAATTTTGTTTAAAGTTGCTATTAATTACAATTAATAAAATTAAATTTTAAATAAATGAATATTATTAAGAAATTTAATTTATAGGATCCAAAAAATTTTATTGAGCTGAAATTAGTAAATTAAGACATTATTGAGTGGATATTTTTCAATCTAAATTTTATATATATATAGTGACGGAATCGGAATTCAAAATAAAGGTGTCCAATGTGTTTTGGGTCAAATTAAAAGGTGTCTAATTACTTATAATTTAAAATTTTTATTCTAAAAATAAGCTATTTTTAAAAAATTTTTGAGCCGGAATACCCTTGGCTTTCATGTGACTCCGCCCTCAATATATAATAATAATAATAATAATAATAATAATAATAATAAGAATAATATCTTGGTGATCAAAAAAGGACGTAAAATATTTGTGGCGGTGCTTGGCACCCATGCATGGGCCCCCATCACGTGCGTACTTTTTGGGCACGTATCACGCTTTGGACTCACTGAATTTATACAAGCTATATAGTAACTTTTGGGCACGTATCACTTCTTGGACTCCATTTATACAAACTATCGGCAGTGCTTTGACAGTTAGGTATTTTATAAGTGGATATTTTCTGTTTTGATTTTTTTGTTATTTTAATTCATTTTTTTATTTTTTTATTTATTGTTTTATAATATTATTGAAATATTAACAATTATTTATTAATTTTACTTTTTTATTATTTTTCTTAACTTGTCTAAAACGATAAATAATTTAAAACAAATGAAATTACACATGCTTCTAATGTGTGATAATAATGGGGGAATAAAATCCCTTAATTTGTGCTAATTATGGTTAAATGGTGTGAGAGAATACAGGGAATTAAAAAAATCCCTTAGGTGATCAATCTATAATTTCTAGTCCTTTATATATATATATATATATATATATATATATATATATATATATATCATATTATTCAAAGCTATTCTTTGAGGTAAAATAATATTTTGAGCATTTAGGGAAAATAGTGTCCATAAAAAAAGAAGGAAAAATAGTCAATTTCGGGGATTTTTTTCAGCGTCGCTATTGGAGGAATTTAACGGATTGTCGTACCCTGAAAGGGGCTACTATTATTAACAAAATGTAAACTAAAAGTATACTCGGACACATTTTGATTTATTAATCTTAATTTTATCATTGAAACACTCCTATTTTTAAGATGATATTTTTCAATCTAATTATACCACATTATATTTGTAAAATTCAGTATTCATTTTATTAGTTTATTTATATCGGTTTCTTGCTTGACAAATCTAAAGAAAAGTACAAATATGCAGTTTTTTTTTTTTTTACTTCTTTTATGATATCTTTAAAAAAACAGACTTTTTCCAAAAACACTTATCTAAATGGGATGTTTTTTCAGTTATATTAATAGGTACAATTAATTAATTAAATAAATGTTTTTTTTTCAAACATTTATTGGTGACTCACGATCTATGCATGAAGTGTCATGCCTTATTCATGCACATAAGGAAAGTAGTTCATGAATAATTCATGAAGGGTACCCCCCTCTTTTCATCATTTTGTCAAAGAATGTGTAAAACGTGGAGGGAAAATCATTACTTTATTATTTTTAAAGTACCAACTTGCCAACTCCCATGCACGCAAAACTGTAAAAATTCATCATTTTGTTTCTTGTTATAAAAAATCACAATTATAAATCGGCTTTAGGTCGGATACGACTAATTTTAAATCTGGTTCAAATTATATCTGAATACGTATAAGTTTTAATTTTTTTTAAGTTTAAATACAAATGGTTTTTATCATATCATATAATTTTCATGATCCTTTCATCATTTACACATTCAATTTTTCTTTTTAAATATGTGACTTTAAGGAATGTAAAATTGTCAACATAATAGGAAAAGTTTAAAAGAAACATAAATTATTTGCTATTTTAGTGAAAATATATTAATAAAAGACATCAATAGAATGAAGAAACAATTGAACATATATTTGGCTTTAAATTGTTTTCGAAAATTACCCATGTTCAAGATTTTTTTTTTTTTTAAGGAGCCACAAAGGGCATTGCAATATAATAGGAAATGAGGATTGAACCTGAGACATAATATTCTTAGGACCTCGGTCTTGACCACTAAGTCATGACCTCATTGGTACCCATATTGAAGATTAATTAATATCTAATCTAACCAAAAAATTAATGTTATAAAAAATATAAATAATAAAATTCTTTTTGAGAAAAAAACATGAACAGCTCTTCTTTATAATGTGCATGCATGATGTATATTCATGGTGATCTGGTCAAATTAGTACTAATTTGAAAATAATTTTAATTTTTTATTCCTTATAATTCCATTAATGACCAAACCTTCAATACAGATCAACTGGCATGGTTGTCATGAAAATTGGGGATTTGATTTGATCTGATCAACGTAATTAACACATTTTTCTTGAATTAAGAGCCTTTAAATAAATGCCTTAACTTCATTAAAAAAATAAATGCATTAATTAATTACTGAGGGTCTAAACGAAATCACTAACTACCACGTTGCCCTACTTTAATGAGATAATTCACCCGTTTTATAATAATTATCACTTTAATTAATATTTTTTAATAATTTAACGTAATTAATTAAAATGTGTAAGATTTTTGGTTGACTTAATTTAATAAAGAGTATTATGTATGAATCGAACTGAAGAAAATTGGCTTTGTTAAAGACCGCAACAATGATGACGGTCTCATCTCAATAAGATTTTAGGAGATACAAACAGATATAAATAGTCATATTTCTGTGAGAAAATGCTTTTTAATAGATTAGAAAACTTTATATATGCAAAAGTACAAAGAAATTGGACTAAACAATTAACACAACTAATTATAATTATTATGAAACACGCAAGAGACTATTGACTCTGTTATAATTAGAATTCAATTTTCAGCATTTTATGGAGAAAGTAGTGGATTTGAGTATGAACGATTTCTCCAATATGGTTTTTTAAAACCCCCACAAATTAATTGTAGTGACAGCTATGTAAAATTTGTAATCAAAATACTGTGAATATTTTCGGCCTTAAATTAATTAGACAATACAATACAACGGGACAGCAGAAAATCCAATTTGAGATTTAATGTTTCGGAAACCTTAATCTTCTAGACCACAACTAAGACCTCATTAGATGCCCTTTGTAATTGAGTATATATGAATGAGATTAAAAAATAGAGAAAATTTAATCAAATTATTAAATAATGAAATGTTGCTCTATATTTTTTCACATAAGGTAAAAAGAGGAGAAACTGCAATTTAGGCCACTCTTCTCACAATGGATTCATCTAAATTATCATGTGTCAATATGTCTAAAAGTAAGTTTGAGGGACAATTTTTCCATACAAAATGAGTAGTGGTTGTGTGACCGTAGTGTGTCATCCAATCCGCTACTCCATTTGCTTTTTGAATATATGATTGATGATGCACCTATCAAACCTTGCTATCATTTTCCTGATGTCCTTAATGATGAAGTCGATATGCCAGGGCGTGTTAACTTTCCTTTGATACAATCAATGATCACCTTATTGTTACCTTCAATATGAAGTCTTTTGATATTTGCTTCAATTGCCTGTTGTAACCCAAATCTGAGTGCACTATCTTCCACAACTAGGATAGTTGTATGCCCCAAATTAGTTGCGCCCGTAACAAGGAGATTACCGGATTCGTCTCTTAAAAGGAATCCCATAGCAAGCATTACAGTTAATAGCTGATCCATCAAAATTAAGCTTGATGTATCCATTTGCGGGACGATTCCATTTAACAGGTTAGTTTCGCTTCGATCTTAACTTCTTTGTAGTATTGTACAACTCGGTTGAAAAACGTTTTCTTGATTTCCATTTAGCAGCCGCTCTCTTTGCTCTAATGAGTACTCTAATTATCAAGTTGCTCTATATATATCATATGAAATGAATATAATCAATAACATAATTAATCTAGCATAACAAAAGAACTTCAACTAACCGATTATCAAGTTCGAGTTATCGTATTGTGAATTACCGAAACAATTTATATAGAAAAAGATTTATCTTTTATAAATTGAGTGATCATAACAATGAACTATGCTACAATAAATGTCGAGGATAAAAATTTCAACACACAAAAAACAGAAAGGGACCACAAAATTGAATTTTTATAATGGTCCATGGTATACAACTATAGAATTCAAAGTGCCCTCTTCACTATTATGACTTATGAATATGCTAAAGAATATTACTAGCTAATATCTCCTACTATTATTGTCGTATGGGAATAATTATTATTATTTTTTTAATGGATGGGAATAATTATTGTATGCCTTGTGTGGAAATGGCGTAAGGGATTATGAGACCGCATTGTCTATTTAGATTTTGGAATTTAATTACATTATTATATATTACTCAATAATCACCTCTCATTTTTCTAACTTTCTTTATTCATATGGTTAGAAATAAACCACATCTAAAAAGGGGAAAAATAAAGGAAGAAAAATAGAATTAAAAGGGAATTAAAATGGTTGGTAGATGAAAATGAAATGCACTATATATATATATATATATATATATATATATATATATATATATATATATATATATATATATATATATAGTTCTATAATATATTCTACCCAAGCACATGCATGAATACTCCACTTTTGATTGGTTCATTTTATTCCAAAATAATTAATATTTTTTTCTAAATTACTCATGATAACAAGGGATTAGATAGTTTGATTAATAGCTTTTCAATATGACATTTTAGGGGTTTTGGTTTTTGACTTATTAAAAAGCTATTTAAGATATTTAGTAATTTGGTTTTTTAACAACTTTTTATTCTAAAAATTACTTTCAAAATACCTAATTTTAGTAATTTATTGTGACTGATTTTTTGTAAATTAGTTTTCTGTCTATCTTTTTGAAAACAACTAATTTTAGCAAACACTTTTATTGAAAACAGCTAATTAAAGTAAACAAATAACGAAACAGATTAATCCAATAAGTCAATAGCAAACATCTATCAACCGATTATCAAACAGGGCCAAGATGAGGAAAAGGAATTTGAACTGACTGCTACTCAATCTTTGAAATATTCAGATTTGGTGTCTTGTAGCAAGAATGGTGAGAGGAAATTTTGGAAGCAACCCGATGCTAGGGTGTTTGAGCTGAATTTTTATGCTGGGTTGTCGACGATGCATGGGTTTCCATGGGGCTGAACTAGACGAGATACACTACTTGTCATTTTGCAATTGAAATGACTCTTGACTATGGCCATCATTTCCAAGCTTCGAAATAGAGAGATTTCTAGTAACTTATGTTCGAATTTTGAGTTTTATTATCTTTAATAATTATGTTAGAAAGGGGTGTACTTCGATAGCTCATGCAATCATCCATCTCTAATCTTTCTCATTTCAAGAAGGAACTTGGATAGAACAGATGTCAGATTTCATTAACAATCCGACAATAACGGACACGTATACTTACATTGAGAATTTATGAATATAATACATCTTATTTTATTGTCTAAAAAAACTTGAAAAAATGGATTTAAAATTATATTTTAGGGCATAACTAGCCGACCTAGGTATCAACGATGAATGTATAGAATTAAATTGAACATGATTGAACAAACATTAGAGAAACTTTCAAAAATTAGGTCTATCGTTTATGTGATGTGTGCTTTTTCTCTCCATTTCTCCCTTTCTTTTGCTAACCTAAGCATTAAATCCTCGATCCCTACTCAAATCACGTACATATTTAATGATGGGCATAAAACAAGTTCTTTGACATTCGTGGGGATTTGATCATACATGAATAACTAGCGTACGTGTGCAAAGAGTTATACAAAACATGTGAATTGTATGGAGAATCAAATAAGAATCTAGGAGAATAGTCACGTTAATTTGACCCATCATATTACGTAATACATTTGTTTTCAAATTGTGAGCCCCCAAAAGTTATTGGTGATAAGATTCATACATGATGAGTTAGGATATAGTCATTGAAAGAAGAAATAACGGTAGGATTAGGTATGTTTATATGTTGTTCATTAAATTATAAACATATTAAGCCGCAGAAAGTCAATGACTCGTCCATAAGAAACGAGAAAATAAATTAGGGTTTTCTAGTGAGAAAAAAGAACAAAGGAGATAAAAACCTACAAATTTGCGAGTTTGAAGTTTTGAGCAAGAGTAAAATGTACGCATGTATGTGGAAAGATACCTATAATTGCACCAATAAAATATATATAAAAAATATACGAACTCATTATATGATTGCATCACGTCATTTAAGTGTCAATCTAGTATATTTTACAAATTTATTTAAACTAATTACATTAACATATTTAACTACTCATATTTAGGTGGTGATCTCACCCGATCCATTATCCACTCATACATCACTTGTTTATCACTCATTTAATTTTACATATTATAAAGTTTAAATATCCTAACTAATCCTACATTCCCATATTTTTCTAATCTATTTATTCTGTGATTATTATATATAGATATGATATCTATTTATAATTATTTTATATTTTCAAAATGTGATTTCCTCCTATATTATCGCATTTTATTAAAATGGATCAAAGAATGCGGATAAATAATTTTGCCGGTGGTGGATAAAGCGGATGATAAATAATGAACTAATGCTAGTTGAAGTACACTCGACTCGAATTTAATATATTGTCAGGTCTATCGTATGATATGAATAACAAATCTTTTCATTTCAACATTTTATAATTAGTGATTAATGTTTACTATTAATTATAATTAACAAGTAACGGTTATAAGTGTTTTCAATCATCAAAATTGGGTTATTTTTTGTGACCCTTTTACTCTTTGATTGTCAATTTGTTACGTCTAAATATAATACCCATTTATGATTATTTCATTTATTTTTAAAATATAATTTCCTCCTTACATAGCATTGGTTGTTCTCGTTTATTTCATCTATATTATCACTTATTTATTACGATAAATTATTTTGTCGAAGATAGACGGAACAAATAAATTTAAACGATGAATGAATGCAAATAAAAATACATTCGAATTCGATTTATTGTCAGGTGTACCCATACAATATTTGGACTCCCACATACGACGGCGTAGGGGGAGACAGAAAAAAATAGAGATTTTCCCGTCTACGTCAGCGGTGACGTCACCACAGCACTTGGTGCCAAAACTCTCTCAGCCGTACACTTAGAAAATACATATGTACGGATAAATTTAACTTGGAAAAAAGGATATCTTAAAAAATACTATAATTGAGAACGGGTCCCGCGTTTGAGGCCTTGTCGTGTGCGTTTTGTCATAAAACGACACGTAGAGAAAGGACACCGTTTCTATCACCGCCCAACATTTTTCAAATCTAAGGGCTTGTTTGGTAGCAAGAATATTTCGGCCCCATCTCGTGCTGGTTTATACTCTCAACACTGGTTCATTATCAATACCTCACAAACACAGTAGACGTCCCTGTACTTGATAAGTTTATGGTAATTTTTAAGTGCTGGTGGTTCTTTTTTTTTTGAATTTATTTATTAAATAGTCATAATTATATTTTGGGTGAGAGTGTTTTCTGAATTTTCTATATGGATCTTTAGGAATCGATTATTCTATCTATAGGAATGTTTATAGGGAGGGTGTAGGTGTCAAATTCAGATTTTTCTACACTTTATGGAAAACGAAAGTTATAATAAGAGTTGTTATTAGTGTTATTATTATAAATTTTATAATATTGGATCGAGATAACAATAATTTTTAAGATATTGGATCAGAAAAAGTCGAATTTAAGATATAAGTAGCACCAACCATTACAACTTACTGAACTTTCAATATATTTTATTAGAGTATAACATTTTTTTGAACTTTCAATCATCATCTTATCTTTTTGGTTGAGATGATTTATGATATAGTATCAAAGCGGTTTTAAGTGAAAGGTTTCATGTTCAAATATTAATATCCTCTATATTGAATTATTTTTCAAGGTAATAAAGGGTTTTTATAATATATGCGCTTCAAACCTATAGGGCATTTGTGCAGGGAGGCACCTTATAGTAGAATACATTCTTAAACATATTTATTCTAAGTAATTTGACTGAAAATGCCACAATTTCAGCTCATCTGCGCTATATATTTTAATTACTAAAAATAATAGAATAGATTTCGAAATTCAACTTATTTTGATCCCATGTTCCAAATTCATATTATTCTAATCCAAACATCCAATTATATAAAATAGGATACTTTATTCATTTCGTAATATTTGTCAGCTTTGGTTTGTAAAGAAATACCAAAGAAATATAAAATTTATGACAAAATTTATATTAAAAAACAAGTTGCCTCTAAATTGATTTAGAAATGAAAAAATTTTAAAAATAATTAATAAGGACCAATTTGGCAAGCTAGTCACTAATATGTCATTAGAATTATAAAGTGATAGATATTATTGTTAGGATCGGGAGTTCTCAAACAATAAAATTAGAAAAATTAAAGAAATAAACAAGAATGAGACACGAGAATTTTTAATGTGGAAAAACTTAAAACGGAAAAAAACTACGAATGATGCACTAGAATACCGAATAGCTTTACAAGGATTTTCACTCAAACTCTCTCCACCTTACACCTTACTCTTGCTATTCTTAATGATCAACAATAGAGGATTACACTGATTAAATAGCCTAATCAGTCATTACAACATTTACAAGCAATGAACCAAGGCAATAACTACAAAAAATGAAGAAAACGGACAAAAACTCAACAGTAGGGCCAAGTTACACATGGCATGGTCATGCCAGTTGGCAGCGTTCTACCCTCTTTTTGCGTTTGCTTCATACTCTAGCTTGGTCGTGCCACTCTTATCATGACCGTGTCGCCTTCTTATGTGAGCATGCCATCTTCATTACTTGTAAAACCCCGAGCCCAACCAACTATTAGACTCTATAACCCAACAATTATAAAAAAAAAAGGTAGTTAAAATAAAACCGATGGAATACCATTATTTTTAAAAGGATTCCGAGGGCTTGCCCCTCTAGTGCACCAAAGAGTAAGTATAGTCACTTAGAATCAACCAGTTTCGTTGTATTGTGTGGTTTATGATCTGATTGATCAATTATGATGTAAATTAAAAGGTGAAGGAATCTCAAAACTTAAATCAAAATACTTAATAGTATGGCGATACATTTATACAAAACTTCTACCTCGAGCACACGCAATGGAGCCATAGACAATCAAGTGAAATCCAATCCACGAAATAATTTGATCTATGGACAGCATCGTTGTGGTAAAGGTCGTAACGCCGGAGGAATCATTACCGCAAAAAGAAATAAGCATTATAGAATCAATTTATGATTAATATTTGTTTATATTAGAACAAAAAGTTTGGATGAGGGCAGAAAAAATTCGTAAAATGTGGATATGGAAGTGTAGCCAGCTTGACTCTTGTATATCATTTATAATTTTTGTCCTAGATATCTTCGTGTGACTGGTCTATTTTAATATATGTGCGTATATAATAAATGATACGCATACATCCAATTTTCATCAATTCATATGTACATTCAACTTAAATGTTGATAGGAACATATTCCTTCCGTTTTAAAATACATGCTATTTTAAGATTATGCGAAAATATTAAAAAATTATAAAATTTATGACAAATTTTTATGTTAAAAGACTAAGTTGCCTCTATATTTTATTGAAAATGAAAATAATCAATGAAAAAAAGAAGAGAAACAAAGCGACATGTCATTTGAATTATTGGAAATGAAGAGAAACAAATTATTGGAAATAAAAATAAGGACAAAGTTGGTAAACTAAGCAATTATCATGTCATTTGAATTACAAAGTAGTAAGTATTATGAAACGAGAAAAGTTAGTTAAAGTGACATGTGTTTTGAAACGAAGGGAGTATTAAAAGAATAATGAAAATAACTAACCAACAAAGTGAACTAAGGAGTGAGCCAATCATATTTATATATATAAATTAAATTTAAAATATTAGCAAAAGTAGGTTAAAAAAGAAAGAAACAGATGAGTGAATTTTAGTATTTAACAAACTTTCTAATATTAGAAAAAAATATGAGATGAATTTTATTGGTCATCCAATTTTTTAAAAAATTTTAGGACATCACCATGAATATTTTTCAGAGAAACAATAAATTAATGTACATGATATTGAATTGTGAAAATTAAACGAGAACCATAAATCCACACTCTAAGGATCTAGATGCGGAATTTGTTTGGCCACAAAATTCACTAACTTGTATAGTGTTGGTAGTGGGGTGGGGATCCCTGGTCCTGCCCAAGATCAGGGAAAATCTTCCTAACCTGTTTGGGTATGGGTGGGGTAAAGAATTAATTCCTCGGGAGGGGATGGGGCGGGGACGGAGGGAAAATTTCTCCTTTGTCCCGTTTCTTGAACGAGTGAAATTTCCCGCCTAATCCCCTCTTACATTGATATACATTATTATGAACGTTAAATTGTATATACAGTTTTTTGGTAGGAAGGTAATTGTAAGTGGAAAAATCTCAAAAGATTTTTAACAAGTAACTGAGTTTCTCCTGGTCTCAACCTATATCCTCAACGCTTAGTCTCACTTTCTCTCCTCTCGGCTCTCGGTCTCTTTCCTCCCGTCCATTGCTTAGGCTTAGTAGCTCTTATCCTTTGGATCTTGCTTTCTTCTCCGGGCCGGGAGGCTCCTCTAGATCTTGCTCTTTCCTCTCCTCGACTCTCGTTTTCTCCTTCTCTACTCTACTACTCACAATTGCCCGCCACCAAACTCGAAGAATGCGTTCGAAATTACATACAAAACGCACATAACACAAAACATAAATAGAAATGAACATAAAAGAGCAAAACGAACATACACGAATAAAAACAAATAGAAATGAGTTGTTCAATAAAAATGAACAAACATAAACAAATATAACGTAACATAATCTATGAATAGATTATATTTCTCATATAAAGTCGAACAGACCAGAAGCTCTCTTAAGTCACAATCCTCGCTCGCGATCGCTTCATCCTCCTTTTGGTTAGTACTACCGCCTCAAATCATTTCATATCCGGGCATTAAAATATGACTTCGACAAAGCAATGCCCAGCGGGAGTAGGGGTGGGGAATATCCAGCTCGAACCTACTCTGTTGTCGACTTTAATTTTACATGTGACCGGTAATAATTAACATGTAAACTAAGAATTATGATTAGTTTTTTATATCTGAAAGAATTAGGATTAGTTTTCATATATTGTCGGTGATGAAAAATCTATAAAATAGCATAAATATGGTCAAATCAAGGGGACGAAAAAAGCCATCATTCTTGTGATGTGCTCCAAAGTTTTCGGAGAAAAATATCTCGTCGAATTGATTTGTAGATTTTTGTAATAATTGAGGCCTAGAGATCAAAATCAATTGGGTTTCTTCTTCTTGATTATGGGAGGTACTTGTAACTTTTTTAGTTATAAAAATAAAATTTTAAAAATGGAGTTTTCGAAGGCTACATGCATAATTGATAAGAATATTCTTTTTTATTATTATTATTATTATTAGGCGATTAGGAAGTCTTGATTTCTTGTTACTGTCGTGAGGCTACTCACGTGGCAAACATTTTAGCAAATATTGGAGTGAATTTAAATGTTGATGTCATTTCTTTTAGAAATGAGACATTTCTTGTATAATTTATGAGTGTCGATTTTAATTATTAAGTACGTACTTTATCAATATCTCATTTAGAGGGAAGAAATCAATTTGTGATCTAATATAATTAAGAACTCAACATCAATATTAAGCGAAAATCTCACTTACTATAATGCGAGGGATCAGAAACTAAATTAAGCTCGAGTCGAACATACCCGTACTTCTGTTAATAAGTTGTAAATTGAGAAAATAAGAAAACCTTGATTGGATAAATACTTTGACGAAGATTGGCTTAGATTTGTTAATTAGACAGGCCAAATAACGCTTACCAGCAATATATGCCCAATTAGAGAATATATATATAAGCAAGATAAAATTGATTGATAAGGACTTCCACGATGGATTTGCGGTCGATGAAATTACCTGTGGATTTGACTACGCCCCCGTTCAGCCTAACTTTTCAAAAACTTTCAACAAAAACCGCGGCTCAAAAAAATTTGAATTTAACAAAGTCTTCAATGTATAGGTCGGTATCGTTCTATTTAGCTGATAAAATATTTAATAGTTGGTACTAAAACTTGTCGTAAATTTATTTATATTGGCATCACATCTTCTTTCACACTACCATGACGGACTTAAACTTATTATCAAGTAGTCTGTAAGTTTTTAAGTTGGACTATATCTTTTATAATGATTTTTGTTCGAATTTAATGCAAATTAGGATGTTGAAAGTTCAAATCCGTAGTTAGTTTAACACCTTAATTTTGTTATAAATGGCACATAGGACACAACCATAAGACATTAGCTGTATCCGAAAATGAAATGTACCTAATTGACTTAGGGTGATCTCAACTAAGAGGAACTTGCACTAGAGAGATCAATTCGGATCCTTGAAAGGATCCGCAACCAAGGTCGTACACTCGGATTAATCTAATTAGAATCAATTGGGACGACATAAGATTAGGATCGTACAATTGAATTAAGAGTCTTAACATACTACGAACAAAGGAAAAAATATCAACTTTAACATTTTGTCTACATGAAAACACCAAAACTCAACATAAGGCAATGATTTTAATTGCCTTATTCGAATATTCTAACATGATTCTCATATGACCCTAAACTGTTTTAAGATGATTAAGCTAGAATTAGGATCGTTCTAATCCTAATCCTCACTATTCTAGTACGACTCTAAATGATCCTAATCAATACGATTCTAACATGACAGCAGCTCTAGCACGAGTTGCGTTGGAAGGTTTGGTCACTTTTAGATTGTATGATCATATGACCAATCCTACTATCTAGATCACTATTTCGATAAGTTTGTCCATAACTCTATTTCTTCTCTTATAATAGTACTTAGATTTTGATTCGAACCGTCAATTATTCTATACACTCTCCTTCAAAACACAAGTAACAACAATAAAATTTTCGAATGGATGAAAACTTGAGTATGTAGATCATGATAAGGGGAATTGACTCCTGCCATGAGAATACATATGGCTGATATGAATCGTAGGAGGGAGATCATGATAAGATCAAATGTTTATCAACGTAACATCATATTCATAGCCCTGGAATGGCCCCCGCATACAAACAACGTCCATAAATAAATAAATTAAAGTGGTTAACTTTTCCCCTTTTTTCTATTAGTTTCTCCCCTTTGATTATTAGATTTTCCCTTATTTTTCTAGCTGTCATATTGTCTAAATATTTTAATATTTTTCAATCTGTATGTGTTTTTTTGTACTTATTATAAGTATTTTATTTATGATAAGTTTTGATTGGTGCTATACATTAATGCTGATCGAAATCAATGAGTGTTGATCAGTATGTCTCAGTTATTGCTATTTATAACTAGCCTTATAATTATATTATATCTACTTACAACTTTTTATAATATACAACCTTATAACTAAAAAGAAAACGGTGTATATAAACTATAACCAAGAAATATGTGATCAATGTTAGTAAGTGTTGATAAATAATAATCAATATTAAATACTAATAATGTATAAATTGAGAATAATAACAGGCTTATAATTATATTTTACTAGAAGTCTAAATTAATTTGACACAAACTGATAGTAAATATGCAGAAGACTTTTTCAATATATATATATATATTAAACTCACATTATATAAGCCTAAATAATTAATGTAATATGATTAAAACTTTTCCCCAACGGATCCAATGCAAACCTAATTCGAATGACCTCAAAGGATCCAATGCAAACCTTTATGAGTGTATGTGTGGAGCGTTAAAAGCTAAAGAAAGTCTATTTTTAAAAATATTTAATCAAGGATGAGCGTTTAAAGTAAAATTTACTTTAGTACATTTATTATTAAAGATTTAAACTTATATTATTCTCTTTACGAAGATGAGGCTGCCATCACCTCAACTAACGCTTTATTAAATAAATGTTTGTTTGTTTTTTTATAGAAGGAAGAAGTGAAATATGCCGAATAAAGTCAAATAAATTTTATGGGCAAATAAATTTTATGGGCAAATAAATGGCACTATAATTTGGTTTTGAAATCTTTAAATTAGTATTAATTTTGATGTTGCTGTTGGGGTATTTAAAAGTGTTTCTTTTTTTCAGGGTTTTTTTGGTTGGTTGGATTATTTATGCCAGTTTAGTATGACCGATTCGAATCACATCACTCGCCGTACCACTCAATTAAGCTTTTACACGTAATCACACTCGTTTAGCTATCACTGTTTACAAATATTCATGTCACTTTTCAATGTAATCTTGTACGGAAAAATCATGAAATTAAAGTTCAATCTTTGAAAAAAAGGGTTTTATTTGTAAAAGAGTGATATTCATATCTTGTAGCAGAATGTTTAATTATCTTGTTTTTATTATATTATATGATTTAAAATTACAATTACGGATATTTAAAGTTATAATTAATTATCAAATATAAAGTTATAGTATTCATCGGCTACGGCACCGAGAACAGAGTGATATCTTAATCGGATTAACTTTATCAATGAAAGCATATCATACACGTATTTTATAATTATATATAAAAAGATGATATTACGTATTTATAAGTTATAACACTATTATACTATTCAATTAAACCAATTTTTTTTTAATTTAACATATGATAGTATAACATTAATTCGAGATATATAAGTCACTTAAAAGGTGTTTTGATGCATATATTTTACTTAGTAAAATATTGTAATGAAATAGATATTGACAAATTTGACAAAAATTCAATTTTTAAATAACTAAACGTACATGCATAATGATACTAATATTTGGCCCCAAAACTAAGATAATTTTGTTGTGATTATCTTTTATGACTTTGTATTTTTATGTTGATGAAAGATCTTACCATATGTGTTATAGTGACTTCAAAGTCGAATTTCATCCAATATTTTCGACGGTTGACGTCAATTATCAAAACTCTTTTAAGAAGAGACTAATAATTTCTCATAAAATGGAAAATGTTACAAATGAGAAGACAAAGTTTATTTATAGATATACATAGACTGAACTTAAATTGACTATTGATATAAATTTCAATCAAAACGGGTTTACTATAGACAAAAAAATATCGATAACAAGTCTTGTAACACGAACAGAGAATTGAAAGGAACTTGTAGGAGATAAAAAATGTTCGAAGGAGTTGGAACTTTAGAATTCTAAGCCAGACGAACAGGTATGTGGCTAATATATGGGATGGGTGCTTCTTTTGGAGTTGTTCATACAGACTATGCCTTTGATTCTTAGAACTTCGGTTTAGAATACCACCTGCCTGCATCGAAATTTTTATCCCGTGAAATTGACGTTGTGTAAGTTCTGAAAAACCTAACAGACGGAATACATGTCTTGATATCAAGTCTATTTATGGTTTAAATTTGTCGTCTCATCTCGACATTTTGGTCAGTAAACAAGAATCATTACTCCAAAATTGAAATTTTGGCAACCCCTTTGAGAATAAGGCATTCATTCCATGCATTGTGTTGAAGGTTATTTACCAAAATTCATTGGAAGAAAGACGAAACAAAAAAATAATAATTGAAGAAAAGTAATCTTTCAACGTGATTCATACATCATTGATAATTTTGCTTTTCTCTAAATAATGGTAAGGGACATAATCTCATCTCGGGCCATTAATTTTTGTTTTTATTGCGATGGGAAATAGTTTCTGTTGATTGTGCTCGTGGATCCCAACTCGTACTATCTTGCTTGCTCTTTGTTGGACAATAATAAGATTAGACATGATAGTCTTTTTCTTCCATCCTCCCACCGGTTTGAATTTGGAGGCACAAATTTTTCTATAGAGAAAGCTGTGTGGAATGGATGGAAACAGTTAGGGCTTCACATATCGCCCATCCGTCTCAATCAGCTCTTTAGAGCTTCCCGAAATAAAAAGTTCAACCGAGTGAGTTTGCTTATTTAAAAAATAAAGAATTTATCATATGATCATACATATGACCCTTTTTGAACCTAATTTAATTAGATGTTAGTCAAGATAAGTGATGAATTTTTAAGCGATATAACTATTTATTTATTTATTTGATAAAGATGGGAATGATGTCGGTATGATTTGATAATACTCTCAAAATCTTTAATAACCGAACTAACTTATACTTAAAATAATTTTGAATTTATAACTTGGTTTATCCATTTTTATATCTATGTTTATGTTTACATAGCAAAAAGGCACATTAGTGTCGTCGATTAGAGTATGAACCTATTGTTATACTTCAACCGTTATTTTAAGTTATTAATTGAGTTGGTTCCCGAGTATAGTATCTCGAGGTCTCACTTTCGTATCTCAACAGTTTTCATATTGATAATTATGCAAAATAAGGAGGAACATTTGTAACTTCAACATTTCAAGTCTAATGAGCATTTACACGAGGAAAATAAATCTAATCTCAAACCTTCAACAGTCGGTTTAAACTCCTTAAACGATATATCAATCCTTTATATTAAATGGATCATTCGAATCTTATCTTTGAAACCCATTATTATTAGGCATTTTCTTTTGCTATCACTTCCAAATAGTAACTAAAGTAGCCAGCTTGCTTGATTGAAGATCTTTAATTGATATGATTATTAGATAGTTGACACTAATTTATATGCTTCTTTCCCTTTTTCTCCTTTTCTTATTCCTTCAAAAGTGAATAATTCGAATGAACGAAAATAATTTGAACTTTAAAATAACTATCAGCGCTCCGAACTTTAATACTTTTTATTTTTAATAGTTCATGGGTCATTTGAAAATTGTTATTTTCGTGCAATTCCAAATGATATTACCCCAAAAGTAACACAAACATGTGAAATTCAATTGCCTATATTCATTCGATAGTTTAAATTTCCTATAAAATACAATTTAAAACTACCTTTAATGAACAACTGATAAAAAATACTTTCAAAATTCAAAATACTGTAAATTATTTTTAAAATACGAATTATTCTCCTATAATATATTCAAAATGTAAATTATTTACATCCAATAAAAATATAATTTTCAGATCACAATCAACAAAATAAATGCCAATGTCAACATATTCGAGGATAATAGACTCTCATCATCATGTGCTACCAATTAGCTAGCAACTTTATATCCACCCATATGTGTAACCTTCTAATTTGTCACATTCTTTTTTTCCCCACATTTCCATTCATCCTTATCCAACCCTTTAATTTTGGTCCTAACTCCTAATCCCCACTATGTTTCCAAAAGCAACATCTATATATGTATGCTTTTAATTTTGGTTTTAAATATATATACATTAATTGCTTAAGATTCTGCTTAGATATGATTTAAAATCGGTATTATTAATATTAGTAGATATTACTTTAACTTCCATATTTAAGGATGTACAAAAAGATTCTGCTTAGATATGATTTAAAATCGGTATTGCTAATATTCATAGATACTACTTTAACTTCGTTATTTAAGGTGAAGGATATACGAAAAGAATGCTGTTGGATGAGATTTGGGAGTGTGCTTATTTGATGCATTTGTTTCTTGCCCCTTCCTTGATACTTGTCTTGATAAGGAGAGATTTTATGAACTTAATCTTTAATATTTTTTATTTTTGGTTTAATTAAGGGTGTAATCTTTTTTGAGTCACGATCGTTTAAAGTAATGATGTAAACAATTTTATTATATTAATGATAAAACAGATGAAATTAATAAATTATATAGATTTGGAAATTTTGTACGATGTTAACCTTTAGATTATGTGGGGTTTAAAGATCAGCATATGACAATGATGTGCTTAGTTAGGAGTCAACATGAAGTAGAAAAAGTTTTTGAGTTTTTTTCAAAAGGCAGTTTTTTTTAAAGTTTAAAAATACAATTTTGATTAAATTTTATTATTTGTAAAGATAAAATAGATGAAATTAAGATAGATTTGGGAATTTTTTTCACTTTTATTTATATTAGCTTCAATATTTCCATTTCCATTTTTATTCCATTGCTTGTTTTATATTTAAACATTTTCAAAAGAATGTATAATTAATGAACAAATAACAATACATTCACCACACATCTATATGATAAACTAATAAATTTTCATCCTTCCAAAAAAAAAAAAACTAATAAATTTTCATATAATTTTCTATCATTTCATTTCTTTTTATTTTTAGACATTTAATAAGTGCTTTTTAAAATGTGCTATTCTTTTTAGACACTTTAATAAGTGATTTTCTAAATAAAAAAATAAAATAAAATAAAATAAGTGATTTTCTAAAATGGGCTATTCTTTTTAAAAACATAATTACAATATAAAAAATTATTTTCTCTGTAATCGTCCTATTTGTATGATGCAATTTACTATTTTTTTTACACATTATACTAAAACAATTACCAATATTTTTAGGAAAATGAGACACCAGTAATCTCAAGTTTGGGGATACTGAACGTCATTAATTTCAGTAGAGAAATTGGGCCTCATCACTCCCAACTTTCAATCTATTTATTCTCATTAATCTGTACTTTGAAAATAATAACAAATGATGAGTTGGAGTATGAGATAAAAAAACACTATTGGTTTTGAGTATAAACTAATAAATCTATGTTCAATATTTTTATGTACAACTTACAGATTTTGATAATGTTCATATATTGGAGATATTAACATTATAAAAATGCCCTCTGCAATGATACTATCAAAAATTATAAATTGATTTTTTCTTTAAAAAAAAAGTTAATTGGGTTTCGAATTTTAATTGTATCGGATCTATTAACCTCCAAATCTGCTCCGATCGGCTTCAAATTTGGATCATTTTTCTTAGGATCAAACTATTTTTTTCCGAATTCCAATTGAATTATTTTGTCTCGATCAAGTCGGATTAATTCGGATTTAATTGCTATCCCTAAATGGTCATTAAAATGGCCCTTAAGAATGTAATGACCCGGCCCAACTACTGCTCATGGTTTATGAGATCTAACCAAACTATTTGGCGCCTTGAAGCCAACTGAGCTAGAGAGCCCATTGCAAATCAAACAGTTCACTGTCAACATTTTCAGATTTTGAGATTTCGGAATACTTATCGTAGAGCAAGTGAGAGTAAATCACAAATTGCTAGGGTTAGGGTTCTTCTGCAATTTTGTTGAAATTGAATCGATATGTCTGATTATGATCGTCGGCCTAGCAGTATGAGCAGTGATCGAACCAAATCCTCCTCGCGAAGAGGCTCTGATGATCGGAGCTCCCGTTATAAGGTTCAATTTTGTTGCGCTTCTTCTTCATGACTTTGATTTGTTCATGGATGAGATAATTTTTGTGTTTTTCGTCGTTCTTATTGCTGTCGTTGCTTAATTTTTGCGTTAATTAAAAGTGAATGTTTGCATTTTCTGTTTTCCATTTGATTTTCTCTGTCTTACTTTTTTTTGGTTTATGCGATTGCATAAGATGAGAATTTTAGAGTAAGGAGAGCGGAGGGTTTGGAAAGAGGAAAAGGGGGGTTTGTAAAAGGAGATGTATCTGATCATACAACAAGGGATGGAACAGGTTTGGGTTTGAGGAAAGTACTTATGAATTCTTTGAGTGACTGTGGGAGAAACTCATTTTTTAACTGCTCCTTGATATTGATGACACATCGTAAGCTGAACAAGTATGATTAATGCTATGAATTATATCTTTTCTTTGCGTTTTAGGGAAAAGAAGCTGTTGTCTATATTGGACGGAGGAATTGGAGACATTCTAAGATTATCTTTTATGGCATTTCAGAAACTGTGTTGTTTATATATCTTTTGTGGCATTTTGGAATTGTATAGCGAATTAACTTATATCTTGATTATGCTAGTATGATTCATTGGCTTCTAGCAGGAAGGTGGGTCTTTTAAGTTAATTAGGTTCTTTCTCATCTTCTATGCATAACTATTGATTATTTTTGGTTGAAGTCTTCTCCTGTGATTTTTGTTGATTGCTCTTTTTTTTTGTTCCTGTAATTGATAAACTATTACACTTAGAGTAAGTCAAGGGAGCTGGACCATGAGGTGTCGAGGCCAAGAGAACGTGGACATCAACATGACCAGGACAGGAGAAAGAATCGCGGTGATCACAGGGACTATAGGGATAGAAATGCTAGGGATGAAAGAAAAAGAGACAACCGTGACCATGACAGGTGGCCATGTCATTCTTACCGCTTTCTTTCGCTCTGTTTGTACATGTGTATGTGTTTATTGAACCCTTTTTCCTTATAAAAAGTTCTTGTTTCCCATATAATACTGCATCTTTTTTCCTTATAAAAAGTTCTTGTTTCTTTCATAACTAGAAAAATTCATTTCTTTAATGGTTTCTTTGGTTGTTTGATACGCTTCCAATCTGCATTATTAAACATTTTTTGAAAAAAATTTCTGTTGGCTAATTATTATTCCTTTTAGCAATTGCTAGTTGGTGTTTTTGTCGTCTCTTATTTCAGTTGATGTAACCCTTGTTGCAGGCCTCAGGGTAAGGACTGGAAGCATAGGGATAGATCACGTTCTCACTCACCTTCTCATTCAAAAAGGTACGGAAGCTCCATTATATATCTGGCATCTGCAGGTGTCTAAACTCATTTGGTTTTCTTATTTCAAATGTCCTATTAATTCTTTTATTAATGGTATGTGGTTTCTACTTAAAAGAAGAGGTATTTGGTCCTTGGGGATCCTCTTGCTCACAATTGGAACATGCCTAACTTCCTTTTGCTGTTGAAAAACCATGCTCAAATATGTCTTTGTCATAGAGCTTCACAGGATAAACCTGGATAGTAACAATATTGCTCTTGCTGTTATCAGCACTTTAGAGAACTTGGTGCCATGAGCTTAAATTTTTGGCCTTCTTTGTCCTACTTGGGGCCTCTGGTTATTACTTATTAATAGTTGTCAATCTGATGACCTTGGACTATGTTGAACTTGAGGGGGCACTTCATGGAGGTTACATTTTCTTGCTTTTGAAATGTTCATCACTCTGGATAGCTGCTAGATGATTGTTTGTGTTGGGCATGTGTTAGAAACCCTGTCATGTGTGTTGGTGCAATAAGGGTATGTTGCTAAGTATGATGCCTCAAGGCTTCTTTGTAGGTGAGGTGTAGAAAAATTGCAAATTCTACTAGTACTGCTGACTGGTGAAGTTTTGTTTTTGTCAGCTTGCCTAGTGTTTTAATTTGTCTCAATGATTTTCTGATGGGGCTGGATCTTTTTGACAGTGCCTCAGATATTAAAATATTTTATTACCAGTTGGTGGCTCATTGTTGTATTTGGTGTAGTATAATTGGTAGGAGTTTTTCTGTTCGGTGGGGTTGGCAATGGTTTTCTATTGTCTTTTTCAATGAAATGTTTTTTTGAAGCTTCGTAGAAGAGTGAAAGACTTACTGTGATGAGTATATTTCTCTGCTCTTGAAAGTTCAGCATACACTGAAAACTATGCATGTCCTGCGTTGCCGTGGCTTGTCTCTTTATATTTTAGACTATCTACTGCTTTTGGTGATGTACGTGCTAATGGTTAAGGCTCAGTATCAAATGCTGCTCCCTATTGTGATATTATCATGCTTCAGCAGTATTCAGCTCTGTTTATGCTGTTCTCTCATTATCGTTACTTCACTTATGTATGTTACGATGCAGCAAGCGGACTAGTGGTTTTGACATGCCACCACCTTCAGCCACCTTGCTTACTAATGCTCCCGTAACAGGTTTGCACTTGTCTATGGCAGTCATATTTCCATTTTTCTTATGTTTTATTCATTAGTTACGATGACAGGTTTGATTCTATACTGTGATGATGTTCATTCATTATGTTGGTTGTTTCTGTATGAGTATCACTTGCCATCGGAACTGAGAATTGTACTTGTGTTGTTGGCTGTTGTGTGTGGTTCTTAGTCTGTATATTGTGCTTATCATGTGAGTGAGAAGACAATGTTGGGTTTCTTGTCCAACTGTGCTATCCATGGCCATGAGCTCTGTAGATATTATGTTCGACGGGAACAATTGCATGCAAGGTTTAGCTGGATCATGTCAGCCTTCAAGAGACAACTGTTGTCCTTTGGTAGCTTACTAAATACCAGCTTCTTCCGTGATGGAATCTATCTCTTATTTACTGTGCGAATGATCTTGATACTTAGGGATAAGGTAGGCTATTGTTTTTGCACTTGATGCATTAAATGCTATTAATATTTCTGATGTTCTCTTCTAATATTCTGAATATTTAGCATTTGCTTTTTAGTTGATAATGGGCACGAATGGATTGAGAACATTATTTTTCTTCTACTGGTTTGTAGATCAGCTTCCAGGACCAACTCCGTCAGTTCCAGGAGTGCTGCCGAACATGTTTTCTGGGGTACCATCTCAGGTGTCAAACTATTCTATTTGAGTTCACCCTCAATCCGTCTGTTTGTATTTCAAGAAAATTAATCTCTCCCTGCTTCTATGTAGGTGAGCCCTTTCTCATTGATGCCAACACAAGTTATTATGACTCAGCAGGTACATCCTTTTCTATGAATTCAAGAGGTGTTTCTGTCCCTCTTCTTATTTTATTTTTATATTATAGGCTACTAGGCATGCTCGTCGAGTCTATGTTGGTGGGCTTCCTCCTTCAGCTAATGAGCAGGTAGCACTCTCTTGTTTGGACATCTAAAATTGTAATGTCCTTTACTCAAATTGAATTCTCTTAAAATGTTGTATTTACTTGATAAACTGGTGACAGATAACTGAAAATGGTAAAACTCAATTTTTATAGTTAAGTATATGGTATATCGTTGTATTGTGATCTTATCTTATCATATCATACATCGAGTTGAAATCTTTTGAAGGTCAAAACACTTTTACGCTAATAACAGATAACTCAAATTTATATATAACTATATGGTATATGATTGCATTTTTCCCTCTTTCCTCTGAACAACTATGCTTTCAACTATTATTCAGCATGAATTGGGTTTAGTTTCATTGAGTATTTGCTAATTTTATTTGTGAATTTGTTGATTTTAATTTGATTTATTGAATTTGTTTGAATTTTGAAATTATTGCAGTGCTGCTTGGTATAGATGTTGATTAAGAGATAGTGCTTGATTGACAACATTGTTCTTGCCAAGCTTTCTTATTAATTCTTTGTTTTTCTTATTCTTCATAAATAGTTAATATGTCCAGCAATTACAGCATAATATGAATACTGCTGGAATGAGGCCAATGAGATCTACATGTAGGCGACCTTACCGTTGGTAACAGGGAGCTTATTATCAAAAATATAGTAAATGATCTAAAAATTGTTAGGAAAAGAGTAAAGACATTTTAGAACTATATTGCAAAGAGGGAAGAAAATACACACGCATGCACAGATATCCTTACTCACACTCACATATATATTATAAAGATATATGAAGTTGTATTAGTAGCTGTCAAATGACATGCATGAGAATGGCACTCATAGATATGGAACTAGTAAAGTACATATAAAAGGAAGCATTATATAATGAATAGGGATTAACACTTTTAATATTCAGCAATAGTGGTAGTCATAATATACTTCCCATATGCATGGAACAATCTGATGCTAGGTTCAACCTTATGGCTTATACTAGGAACAACCCTTTGTTGAGACATGTGATCACAAAAGACATGATGATCTATCTATCGAAAAAGAAAAGCTTTAGGGGCTCTCATTTAAGGTTCTATGAATCTATAATTTTAGACTCGCCGAGTCTCCTACAGGGGTCGTATCCTCCGTACGTTTTATTTTTTGGGAGATGATACCTTTTGTACCTTGAATATATGCCAAGTCTCTTGAAATGACTTCCCTTTAGTTTTTCTTAGTCCTTCAAATGGATAGGTAAAAATTCTCACTCTTCTTCATCGATCTGTCTATTTGCATTATCCTAATATGACCTAACCATTGTAGTCTTGTCTCACACATCTTAGGGGTGTTTTGGAACGGAACTTGGTATCAAGTTCTCGTGTTTGATTAAGCTTTCAAGGATATGGGGCTTGATACCTAGGGTTATCAAGTGCCCCTCAACGCCAAGGGATTTGATTCTCCCCGTTTGCCAAGGGTTCAAGCCACTTCCTCTCAGGTATCAACATCTCCTTTTAAAAAAATATACAATAATTCTTAGTTAAGAATGCACATGCCTAGTGTCACGGAATGCTCCGGAAGGGTCCCGAATCTTCTAAAATTCTCTCCTTGCTTCCACCAAGTTCTAGAGTATTCTATACTCATGTAGACTTGTAGATATTTGTATAGAGAATTCTACATACGCAATCTTAATCGTTGGATCAAATAGATCTCCACCCTCCATTGAGGAGGTGGCCATGTATATATACCCTCATGGGGTCCTCATTTGTAATCATCCATTCCAAGAGCTCAATACAAAACATTTTCCCAAACTCTCTAAGTGTCATTAGCTTTCTCGAGCTTAAGTCAAGCACTCTTGAGGGTTAATAGCAAGCTTTAGAAGGTTCTCGGGGTATAGTTTGCTAGCGTCGCACGGGAATCTAGTTTGAGTGAATTATCGTCCCGTGACGGTTGGTATCGAGCCAAAGTTTGGGTAAGAATATCGAGCATCACCGAAGGAAGTCAACAAGGTGGCAAGAAGGGTCCGCTAGAAGTCCCTGGAGGTGGTTGCCGCACTCGAGGAAAGAGTTGCTCAGCAACACCCTTCTCGGCGGCTTAAGGGAAGAAGTCGACACCTTGACCCATCGGGTGGGTGAGCTCTAGTCGGAGGAAGAAGACTCGGAGCTCAAGGTGGAGATGCAGGGTGCCTTGAATGTGGTAGCAACGGACTTCGCCAAAGAGGTGGCGGACCTTAAAGCCACGTTGGAAGCCAAAGACGGAGAAATCGAGAGAACTCGTGGCTGCTCTCCATGAGCAATAGGAGCAAATGGAGAACCAACCTTCATCGCCACCCTCAAAAATGATGAGGGGCCAAGGATGTCCAAGCACCCAAAGCCATCCAAGAGGTGCTTGGACGAGTTTCAAGATGTGATGTCCGCCGAGTTGCCGAAGAAGCTTCTTCCCGAGCGGGAAGTCGATCATGCCATCTAGTTAGATCCGGGGACAAAACCACCAACATTTGCGCCCTACCTACCGCATGGCACCTCCGAAGACAATTGAAGGAATTACTTGTTCGCTGGTACATCCGTCCCTTGAAATCGCCTTACGGTGCGCCGATTCTTTTCCGTAAGCAGACAACGGGTCCCTCCGGCTATGCATCGATTACCGAGCGCTCAACAAAGTCACCATCAAGAACAAGTACACGATTCCTCGCATCGACGATCTATTCGATCACCGGGGATGCGAGGTACTTCACCAAGTTGGACTTGAGAAGTGGCTACTATCATGTCCGCATAGCCGAAGAGGACGAGGCAAAGACGACATGCTTCTCCATTTGCTCTCGGTGCTCATGGAGAGCGGCCTCGAATTATCCGATTTCTTCATCTTTAGCTTCCAACGTGGCTTTAAGGTCCGCCACCTCCTTGGCGAAGTCCATTGCTACCGCATTCAAGGCACCCTGCATCTCCACCTTGAGCTCCAAGTCTTCCTCCTCCAACTCGAGCTCACCCACCCGGTGGGTCAAGGTGTTGACTTCTTCCCTTAAGCCGACGAGGAGGGTGTGTTCCGGAGCAACTCTTTCCTCGAGTGCGGCAACCGCCTCTCGGGACTTCTCGCGACCCTTCTTGCCACCTTGTTGGCTTCCTTCGGTGATGCTCGACATTCTTACCCAAACTTTGGTTGTGATACCAACCTGTCATGGGATGATAATTCACTTGAACCTGGATTCCCATGCGGCGCTAGCAAACTATACCCGAGAACCTTCTAAAGCTTGCTATTAAGCCTCAAGAGTGCTTGACTTAGGCTCGAGAAAGCTAAGGACACTTAGAGAGATTGGGAGAATGCTTTTGGAATAGATGGTTACAAATGAGGACCCCATGGGGTATATATATACATGGCTACCTCCTTAATGGACGGTGGAGATCTATTTGATCCAATGATTAAGATTGAGTATGTAGAATTCTCTATACAAATATCTACAAGTCTACATAAGTATAAAATACTCTAAAACTTGGTGGAACCAAGGAGAGAATTCTAGAAGATTCGGGCGCTTTCGGAGCTTTCCGTGACAGTGGCAAAATTTCCGGCGGAGTTTGATTACGAGCTTGAGTACAAGCCGGCAAGGCTAACCCGGTGGCCGACGCCCGAGCCGTAAGGGAGGGCATGCCGACATAAGCCGGCCTCAAAGTAATTTGAGGGATCGGATCCGCGAGGGCCTTAAGCACCATCGCTTGACCTGCACCATCGTCAACCTCGTAAAGGAAGGCAAGACAAGGAGATTTTGGGTTGAAGATGGCCTAGTAATTACAAAAGAAAACGCCTTTACGTGCTTGCTCGGGTAGAGAAGTTGTGAAAGAGTGCCATAATAGCAAGTGGGCGAGACATCCAGGATTACACCGCACTCTTCCACTTGTGAGTGATTCTTACCGCTGGCCTCACTTGAAAGACGATGTCGAGGCATATGTGAGGACTTGTCTTGTGTGCCAACAAGACAAGATTGAGCAAGGAGCTCCTGCTGGATTCTTAGAGCCACTTCCCATTCCCGAGAGACCATGGGAAAGTGTCTCTATCGACTTCATCTGTTGTGGTGGTAGATCGGTACTCCAAGTACGCGACCTTCATTCCGGCACCCAAGGAATGTTCAGCCGAGCAGGCCGCCGGCTATTATTCAAGCATGTGGTGAAGTATTGGGGCATGCCGCGTTCGATAGTGAGTGATCGGGACACTCGCTTCACGGGCCATTTACGGACGGAGCTATTCAAGCTCATGGGGTCCGATCTTAACTTCTCCACCAGCTTTCACCCTCAAGAGTGATGGGCAAACGGAGCGGGTGAATGCACTTTGGAGCTTTATTTGAGGAGTGCCTCCAACGAGATTGGGCGAAACTACTCGACAGAGCTCAATTCTCGTACAACTTACAGAGTGAGTCCATAGGCCGGAGTCCGTTCGAGATTTTTACGAGCAACAACCTCCGACTTCGAGCACGATTGCCACAGAGTTATAAGGGTCCAAGCACGTCGGCATTCAAATTCGCCACTCGCCACTCGCCATCTGGAATGATCGAGCGACATGGCGCGGTTTATTTGGAGAAAGCCTCCAAGAAGATGAAGAAATTGGCCGACAAGAAGCGTCACCCACCGAAGTTCCCGGTTGGGGACCCGTTCTAGTTAAGATATACAACCACGTGAGGTTAAGTGGTCGTCATCGGGACTTATTCGGAGATTTGAAGGACTCTTCCCCATCCTTAAAAAGGTTGGGGCCAAGCCTACAAGGTAGAGCCGCCTCCGAAGATCAAGTACCATCCTCGTCTTCCATGTAAGTCTACTCAAGCCTTGCCATGGTGACCAAGTGGATCCAAGTAGGGGCATCTCTCAACGAGCGCCGGTGGGCATAAGGATGCAATATAATAAGCAAGTGGAGGAGATACTCGCCGACGAGTGGTCCGTCGCCAAAACAAGCCTCCAACACGAGTTGCTCGTCAAGTGGAAGGTTTGGGAGCCTATCCGAACTTGTGACAGTTTAAGGAACAAATACAAGCATTCAAGGACGCAAAGGCTACGAGGATGTCGCTGGATTAGGTGGGGAGGATGTCACGGAACGTTCCGGAAGGGCCCGGAATCTTCTAAATTCTCTCCTTGGTTCCGCCAAGTGTCCACCAAGTTCTAGAGTATTCTATACTCATGTAGACCCTTAGATATTTGTATAAAGAATTATAGATACTCAATCTTATCCCGTTGGATCAAATAGATCTCCACTTGTCCATTGAGGAGTTGACCATGTATATATAACCCCCATAGGGTCCTCATTTGTAACCATCCATTCCAAGAGCTCAATACAAAACATTCTCCCAAACTCTCTAAGTGTCCTTAGCTTACTCAACTTTCTCGGAGCCTAAGTCAAGCACTCTCGAGGCTTACTAGCAAGCTTTAGAAGGTTCTCGAGTATAGTTGCTAGCGTCGCACGGAAATCTAGTTCGAGTGAATTATCATCCCATGACACTAGGCGGGAGGTGGAGGTGCTGGCTGCTGGTCCCTCATGATACCCCAAGCGCAGCAACTCCCAAAAGCGGCTGGAGGCATGTCTTAGTGTTTTTTGAGCGGCCAAGGTATGATAGGAAGAGAAGAGAGCTCATTACCATAAAAATGTCAATAGTCAACACTTATCAACATATAAAGGATTTTCAAGTAGAACTCCTCAATTAATTAAATTAATTGCACCGAATTTTCCCTAAAATTGACAACTCTAAAATCAAAACCCTAAAAATTTTATAAAGTATTTTTCATGTGAAGCCCCTGGGTTGCTCCTTGTGACCCCTTGCGCCTTGTGTCACGGGCCGCTCCGAACATTCTAGAATTTTCTAGAGTTCTCTCATTGATTCCGGAAGAGCCCGAAATCTTCTAGAGTTCTCTCCTTGATTCCGGAAGAGCCCGGAATCTTCTAGAATTCTCTCCTTGGTTCCACCAAGACCTCTCAAGTTCTAGAATGTTCTACCCTTATGTAGATATATGGATATTTGTATAGAGAATTCTAGATACGCAATCTTAGCCGTTTGATCAAATAAATCTTCACCGTCCATTGAGGAGGTGGACAAGTATAAATACCCTCAAGGGGTTCATTTGTAATAAATCATCCAAAGGATCAATTCCAAGAGTTCAATACAAAGCATTCTCCCAAACTCTCTCTCTCTAAGTGTCTTTGCTTACTTAGCTCTCTCAAGCTTAAGTCAAGCATCTTTAAGGCTTACTAGCAAGCTTATAAAAAGGGTCTCGGGTCTAGTTTGCTAGCGCCGCACGAGTCCTAAGTATGAGTAAATTATCGTCCCGTGACATTTGGCGGACCTCATGCTTTTTTAAACTAAGCAAGAATTTCATTGAACTCTAGCTGCTAACTTGAGAGAGAAAGAGCGAAAGATAGGGTGACAAGTCAAACCATCTGCCGTAAAGAGAAAAAGATGTTGGCTTTACGGATCTTCCTGGGAGACTAGGAGGAGGAGAGAGACAAGCGACACACATCTGCCTGTGAGAGGAGGGGATGAAAAGGCGCCAGCAACCACCACAAACCAATGAGAAATGCTGCCGGAAAAGAAATGGCGGAACACTTTCGATTTTCAACGTTGAACTACCATTAAAATAAAACCTTCCGTTTACTTAGATCTAGAATTGAACTTTAGGAGATGGAGTAGTAGTATCATCGATGGGAAAGAAGATGGGTGAATTTGAGGTCCGGCAAGGCGTTCTTGGCTATTGGCTATGGCTACGGAAGCAGTAGCTTATGGGGGAAGAAAGAAGAAATTTAAGGTATAGCAATGGTGGCCAAAACTAGGAGAGAATATAGTTGCCAAAAAAGGCCTTTATAAAAGACAAAAAAAGACTACATAATTACATTTCATGTTTTTTCAAAATAGAAAGAAAAATAATAAAGTACCAAATGTTTTTGAAAAAATAATATTGATAAAAAATTTGATTCCATTCCATGATTAAACCAAATACCAAGAATGATATTGATTTTATTCCTTTTGACTAGCCAAACAAATGAAATTAAAGGATCAAGTTTCATTCTATTCCTCCAAAATAATATGCCCATTCCACTCTATTTCTCTTTTGGTGAACCAAACAACCCTTTAACTTGCTCATCTTACCCAATCTTATGTGACCATAAACCCATCTCTCGTCTCTTATCTCTCATCAATCATAGTGCATCGTTAAACAGGGTTGGTCAAAGTCTAACATTCATGCTGTAGACATTGTTTTCAACTTAATCTGAGCTTCTAGTTTCACTAAAGCTAAGAGTTGATCAATTTCCTTATCTGGCTTGTATGTGGTGGATAGTGTAATCTCCAACTTCTCATTTGTCTGCTATGGTTGACCAATATCTGGTATCAGCCACGTGTTGGTAAAATTTACCAGATACGTATCGTTTGAGCTATTAATCTTTAAAATATAAGGGATCCTTCCAGGATTTGGCGAACAACATACTCTAAGGCACATTGTCTTGAATCCATTTAGCGAGCAGAAACATGAGCTTGAAGCCAATCCTTGGTGCAACATTCATAAGAAAATTCTCAACATGCCAACCAGGTTTTCTATCAGTGATCTTAGTAACTTCATACATATCTTCATGACTTGAATGTAGATTATATGAACCATCTATATTTCCCAGCTTCTGCAAAGGACCTCTTTAGGCATTTTACATAGGCCTTCTCTAAGCTCTTGTGATTTTTTATGGTAATTTGTGCATGATTATGTATGTTCTATGTAGTCTAATTATTCTTGTTAAATTATGATTAATTCAGGAAATGTACTTTGTAGTTGCATGTTAAATTTCACTTTTTCTGTTAATTAATTCCATCATGTAGACATTTGTGTATTGCAAGGTGATCAACCAGATCATGTTCTGAGCTATATTCAGACTGACAAATTGTGGTCATGTTTAAGTTGTGATTTTTTTTTGTGTTTTCTCTTATGCTTATCCCTCTTTGTAAAAGGATTTCTCCTGTTTGTTATAGACAATTGCAACCTTCTTCAGCCAAGTTATGACTGCAATTGGTGGAAATTCATCTGGTCCTGGTATGTTGAGTAGATTGAATGCTTTATAAATTTTCTTTTCTCATTAGGGATTCCACAGAACTGAACTTATGAAGGTTCCCCCCCCAACCATCCAGCTTGAATTACTAACATATCTCTGTTAACAGGGGATGCAGTTGTCAATGTGTATATCAATTATGAAAAGAAGTTTGCCTTTGTAGAAATGAGATCTGTTGAAGAAGCAAGTAATGCAATGGCATTGGATGGTGTTTCATTTGAGGCAAGCTTCTTTTCTTGCCCCCTTATCCCTTAGTTCCCTTATGCTCACGTCCTTAGAAGTGTGTGTTGCCTGTCTGTTTTATGTCAGTTTGGGAGGATCCTAACATGTGAAGCATGAATCTCTTTCTTTCTAGTTTCTTTTTAAAAAAGAAAAATCTAGTAGAAACTTGTTATGGTAAATTTTTTTGTTTTGTAAAAAATCATTTTTATACAATATTATAATGGAATAAAATAAATTAGAAACTAGTTATCCAAGTAACAATAGGGGTTGGATGTATCAATTTTATTTTTCAATAAATATTCAGTTTAGTTATAGATATCATATACTGTTTACTAAACAGAAAGACATCTTTATTTTTCTCCGAAAAAAGAAGAGAATAGCTAACACTTATAACTGAAAAGAATTATTGTGAATTTGTGATGATCTGGAGACAAATGAAGCCCATAAGATTAAGGGAGAAAAGAAAATGGAAATGAAAAATCAAGTTAACATGAAGACATGGATGAGAGATATGGGGAACATCCAGCAATGAGTGTAAAAGTGAAAAACAAAAAGTTAGAAAATCAGAAATTGGAAGATCAAAAATTGCATTGGAAGCAAGTTTCGAAGTTGCAATACACAGGTACAGAATGTCCAACAGAACCATCATGCCACTGGAAACTTGCTGCTTAGTGGAAAACCTGAGGGAGGAATAGTGAGGTAACCAAATGTAACAAAACCATGCGCGAGTGAACACTTGGCCTTGCTAAGCACACGTGGATTCTAATTCTTGGTGAAGGGTTCTATTAATCAAGTAGGTAATATTCTTCTTCCTCTTCTTCTTCTTCTTCTTCTTCATCATCACCCACAAACTCAGTCTTTGGTTCAAAACCAGTAGAATGCACGCTTTACCTGACACTTTACCTTCTTTGGTCCAAAACCAGTCGAGTCAAGCAGTCCGGGCACGAGGGGTCACTGGGGGACCATTCAAAAACCCTATCTGGTGTCTCTTTTAAATAATGGTCCCAATCTACAGGGACATTCTTTGTAAAAAATAAAATTTGGTTTTGTTAATTTTTCCTTGAAAACTTATAGATGACTAATGCCCTAAAATCTCCCATAAAATATTAAAACAAAATAAATTAAAGAACAAAATTTTAAAATAAAAATTAAAAAGAACAAAATTCTTCGCAAGCAACCTAAAAGCTATTCATGTGGTCGATGAGCTATGGTCCTTACATTTGTGCATGCTTCATCCTGATTTCTCATGAAGTGGTTTGTGTGTCAATTGATGCCAAACTAATGTTTCTGATTGTGCACGTCATACCATCTATCAACTGCTTATTTGTTCTCTCTTGCTATCTTAGGGGTTTCTGTCAGGGTGAAGAGACCTACCGACTATAATCCTTCATTAGCTGCTGTTCTTGGTCCAAGCCTGCCAAATCCCCACTTAAACCTAGCTGCTGTGGGCCTTGTGCCAGGGTAAGTGATATAATTACATTGTGAAATTGAAAAGTGCTAAAGCTACAGTCAACGTGATTTCATGTATATTAACATCTGAAGCCTTTTCACGTGTTTTCATTGGGAATGTAGGTGTTATATGAACAATTGACACTTTAGTGCGCTGAGGTATGGCCACTAGATAAAGTGGTCCACAACTTTGTGAAAACATTAATTTACTACCCTGTGGCTTGATGAAGTTGTAATAGTGTTCTCTCTTTCTTCGCAAAACGTCCTAGAACATACTTTTGACCCCACAATATGATAGTTTTTGGTAATTTTAATTTTTGTTTGTTTTTGAAGAAGTTATGTGTCCTCTAAGTTATCAATGACGATGTTAACTAAGTTTTGGTAATGGTAATGGTATGATTAGTCATTAAGAGATATCTAAAGCCATAAATACTAGCATAGTTTCTTAAAAAAAAAAAAAGAAACCCAAAAAAGATAGTAAAATTAAAAATATCCCATTTTTTAGGATCAAGACATGATTTCCAGAGCTTCTTGCAAAGAAAAGGCCTAAATTGTTCATTCCTTAAAATCTCATAGTATTATATTAATATTTTTACAAAATTGTGGGCCACTGTATTCAATGGCCATACCTCAATGTACTAGAGTCTCAATGGTTCATGTTATATAAAGTGCTTATGGAATTCAGTCTTAATTACCCAAATATACCATAAAAAAAAAGACAATGAATTATTTGCTGTTGGAATACAGGATTCTCTCTTAGTTTAACATTTAGGATCATATATAAGTTCTTTTCCTGTATGCTAAATTATGCTGTGCATACGTCCATGTCTAATCGAAATAGAATGATTATTCTGGTGTGTATCAGAAGTTAATTAAGTAGAAAACTTACCAGAAGTTGAAGCCGGAAAGTGGCACTTCAATGCCAGGTTGAATCTTAGTTTAAAAAGCACGACCTGAGCGCACCTAGGCACAGAAAGCCTGAAGGCCACCCCTTGCGCCTTGCAAAGGGTGAAGCATAGCCCCTCCAAAAAGCCCTCTGAGGCGTGCACCTCCGTGTGTGCCTCGTGCAAGCAAGCGCGCCTCGTGCGCCTTGCTTGCCTCAATGGGCTTTTTTTTTTAATTTTTTGCTATTTCTTTCTCTCTCGCGCGTTTTCTGTCTCCCCCTTCTTGTCTATGTCTTTGTTAGACAATGAGTAAGTGGGCAAATTGCACCATTTTTTTCAATTGGTGTTATTATTTCTTTTTTTTTTTGCTTTTTTGGTTAAAATCGTAGCAAATTCATTGTGTTATCACAATCTAAGACTCTTTGTAGTAATTTTTCGTAGTACAATTATATCGACTCACTTATTTGATGTCATCAGTTAGCATATTCGATCAATAATATTGCTTGGCATTGATTTTCAAGTATTTTTAAGTAAGTGCACCCCGTTCCAAAAAACCCGCGCCTTTGCCTCAAAGCCCTCGCCCGGCCCCAGGACCCTTTGCACTTTTGTGAGCCTTGAGCTTTTTTCAACTAAGGGTTGAATGACACAAAAGATGGATAATTTGACAAAAATTTCCCATGCTCATGGGCTTGGCTTAGCACTATTAGAATTTAGTTTGTCTGGTTTTTTTTTCTTGGTTAATTAGTTGCCTAGGAGGAAAAGAACAACGTTATTGTAAACAGCTTTAATCTTGGAGTAAATCTAGTTTCTACTTTGTACACTTCCTGCCTTCCATGAATGTAGAGACTTTTGATCCTTATGTGATTCAGGATCTGATTGACTTTTTATCACCCTGATTGACTAGATTAAAAATATGGTTAGAATAATTAATTAGATATCTAATAATTAACCTTTGTGGGACTACACTTCCTAGTTGTAAGACAAAAAAATATGCCCTCTCCACAAGCCCCAAGCAAAAAAAAAAAAAATGATTTTTTGGCACCCATGTTTTTTGGGGGTTGGGGTTGAGGGGGTTTCTTCCTGTCCATGAGAATTTTTTGGTGTTCGGTTATCACTTGTTTGACTTGGAATGAAAGTTATTAGTCTACATTCGTTAATAGCGGGGGAAGGAAGGAAATTTGGGATGTTACACAGACCATCTGTATTGTTTTTAGTAATCTAGGAAATAGGATTGTAATTATAGCCTATTACAAACATTGATGGATAACTGTCTGCAGAACTAGTCATTTAAGGACAAGAAAGCGCTAACTATGAAGGTCTCAAAAATATACTACTTGCTATGTATAAATATTTGATATCTGCTGATATATTTCATCATTGTAAAACCTCCGATTATCATTGATCATTGGAGGATGCTTACTTAACCCAAACATCATATGAACTCATGGTGCTTGTTGCTGTCAATAAATATAGTAACTTCTTGCTTCACACAATTCTATACACAAATTGAAAGACTAATTGTTCATGATATTACAAATTCTTCCAATCTAATCCAAAATTAAAAGTAGAAAGAAAAAGATATTGCCTATTTCTAGTAGCTAAGTCTCTATCATTTTACCTGCTTATTTTCCTTATGTTAACATGTAATCTTTTTATCAGTGCTGTTGCTGGGACAGAAGGACCTGACCGTATTTTTATTGGGGGAATACCATACTATTTCTCAGAAGAACAAATGAGAGAGCTACTAGAGTCATTTGGGTACACCCCTTGATTCTGCAATTCTTTTCGTTATTCAATTCTTCCTTTTTAGTTGTGGCTAAATCGTGACTGTTTTAGTTGTTTGTCTGTCTGACCATGCTTGTGTACACTAAAGAATAATGATTAGTTTTGGCTTGCATATGACATAAATACCTATATTTATTGCTTGTTTAATGTAGACCTTTGAAAGGATTTGACCTTGTCAAGGATAGAGACACTGGAAGTTCCAAGGGCTATGGTTTTTGTGTTTACCAGGTCAGCAAACTGTCTTTATTCTATATTGTTCAAGTCTAGGTTTTGAAAATAAGCCTGTTGGCAGCTTGAATGTCTTAAACTTCTACTCTCTTCTATGTCACTCTTTTAGTCTCTATTAATTTCCTTTGGGGAGTGGAACTTATTTTATTGACCAAGATCATATATTGTACTGAGAAATGCATGTCAAAGTTCAAACATAAGATTTTTTGGTTGTTTTCCTTAGTAGTCTTGCAATTCTTTTTGGTTAAATCGCAGGATCCAGCTGCAACTGATGTTGCCTGTAATGCACTCAATGGGTTGAAAATGGGAGATAAAACTTTAACTCTGCGTAGAGCGGCTGTCAGGTTTGTTTTGTCGTCTACTAGAATCTTGCTAGACTTGTTTTCTATTATTCATAGTGATGTATTGATGTTAGTTTAACCCACCTTTTTTAGTACTTGGGTAAGTCTTAGTGTTCTCTGTATTAAGCACTTACCAACATGAATTAATATCTGTGCAATCACGGAGTTAGTGGTGGCGAAGGTGGTTTGTTTTTCAACATTAATTTATATGCAATTAATGAACAAAAGCATTTTAAGGATGGAGTAGGACGGTCCCTTAATGGAACAATATCTGACAACTTGGTGTTTGGGAGAATGGGGATGTGGCTCTATGAATGTATTTAGATGGAAGTAGTTAATAATGACATTTTCTGGTTATCGAGTAGCTTTGTCTAGCATGTTCTGAATTTTGTTATGATTCGATTATACAGCAATGGGCAGGCAAAATCGGAGCATGAAAGTCTTTTGGCACAGGCACAGCAACATGTCTCCATACAGGTAAAGCGGTATTAACCTCTCAGGATTTCTAAATTAAATAGACTGTTTGCGTGATTTTTGAATTGCTTATAAATAGACTATTTGCTCGATTTCTGTAATTTGCATCTGCAGAAAACTGCTTTACAAGCTGGTGGGTTCGATATTGTTGGAGTAACTTTACCGTCTTTGACAACCGCAGACAACCCTACTAAAATTCTGTGTTTGAATCAGGTAGGAGAAATGTCAAGAAAATTTTCACTATTATTTTTAATGTCCTCTCATTTTTGCATTCGTGACGCCTCTATTGCCCAGGTGGTGACAGTTGACGAGTTGAGAGATGATAATGAGTATGAGGAAATTTTAGAGGATATGCGAGATGAATGTAAAAAATTTGGTGAGTGGTTTTTAGTGACTTTGTGTTTACTTGTGAAATAATTTCCTATATATGCCTACTATTGTTGTTATTGATTTGCTCTATTCTTTGTCAATCAGCGTTTCTCATGTGGAATAGTTAAACATGGTTAACTGTAGCTCCTCGAAATTGCAGGCTAGTTGCAATTCGACATAAAGGTCTTCATTTTCTTAACTGATTTGGAACTTTTGATTTAACTTAAGCGTGGTAGTTTAGTTGTGGAATTTTCACTGGACCTTCTATTATCCTATCATAAATGTACACAATGGCTGGACTTTGTTCTCAATGAGGGACAAATTCTAATTAGTAGTCAATCGTGAATTTTTTTACTTCAACTTGCACAACTATTTTCTCACTACTAGCTATATGTTGCTGAATCCTTGCGCAATATTTTTTGCCTTGTATCCATGGCTTATGGAACTAACTGGGATCCTTGCTTTGTCTAGGAGTGTTGGTGAATGTCATTATTCCTCGGCCAAATATGGAAGGGGAGTTTATCCCTGGTGTTGGAAAGGTAAAGCTGTATTCTTACTCCCTATTTTTACTCGATTTCATCACCCCCCTCAAACAAAGAAACACAAAAATGCATCCAAAATTATTTTTTCTCATCTATGATTCGACTAAATGCAATTTAATTTTTGGTCATAATTATGCCCTGGCGTTATCAAATTGCTTGCTTTCTTATTATGTTTTAAGGATTTGTTGTGTGTGGTGACCGTGAAATTGGTAGAAATGGAATAACTGGGTTTTGGTTAGAAGAAATTATCGGACTTGTAAGTGTTGAACAGCAATAATCATAAAGGATTACTCATCCAGTAGGTGATGCTGATGGGTATTTGGAAAAAAACGACAATAATGGATTTTCATGAGATGATCCAACTTTAAGGTAGATGTCAGATACATGAGATGATCTCGTTTGTTCTTGCCTTGCTAGGTGCTGGTAAGCTGTAAGACAGAATTTTCATGAATAGTGTCATGAATAGTTTGTGAAGTATCCAAAAAGTAAGATTGTAATGCTAAGTGGTTGCCCTTATACAAATCAGATGCATGAAATTCATTGAATCATTATTTAGAACCATTAGAAAGAGTAGTCTAGTTGGATTTGTTGCATCTGATGTTGCTTATTAAGTTAAATAATTTAGCAAGGTACCCTCCCAAGCCTCCTAAACTGAGGTTTTCCAACAGTGATGAATCCTTCTAGAAGTATGGAACTCAGCCTCAAACTTAGTGGAGTGAGCTACTTCTTGGTTGGTTATCCTATCTATTAACTTTCCTCTGCAGGTATTCTTGGAGTACGTTGATTCTGCTGCCTGCTCGAATGCAAAGAATATGTTGATAGGGCGAAAATTTGGAGGCAACACTGTGTCAGCTGATTACTATCCGGAAGACAGGTACTATGGTGCTGATTACAGCGGATAATGAGAAAACAAGAGTCTTGAAGTCAGACTCTGTCGTATGTGAAGACATTGCATTTGCATGTACAATGGAACACCTGTATGAACTTCTACTGGTGCAGGCAATTTACTGTGATATTACTCATGTGCTGTATATTCCGATGTATAATGTAATCAAATCATACCCTTATTGGCTCTTACTCTGGATCGTGGACTGAAGCAAAATGTGTCATTGAATTGCTTTCTATTTTGGTGTACGTTGGTGTTAAAATCCTAGGTCTTGAATGAAAACGAGTTTTATGCAGTTCTATTACAGGAGATAAGATTGTCTACACCTAAACTCTTCTCTGCAGCCTATCCTAGGCAAGGCTTCGGCATACTGGTTTCCTTCGGTCGAGTTTGGTTTGGTTTCATCATCCTATCCTAGCCCGAGCAAGATCTTGGGATCGTTGCGTGATGTTTCTGAATACAAGATGTTCATGATTAGACATTCAAACTCTTGCTTTATTCCATGTCTCACATGATCTATTATTAATCACGACTAACTTAAGGGTCAACTTATCATAATTCATAGGTTATTTATTGATGAGGAGTGTAGTGATATCATTTCCAAACTTATCATTGTAGATTTCATATTTTGTCAATCTAACAATCAAAATTCATTACGGGTAATTTCAAAAATTAAATCGCTATATTGATTATTAATATACATTTTGAATAAAACAAACAAAAACAACAATCTCACTCAGTCTTTTAGTCTCTTTTTTTTTAATTTACAGAAGATTAACATTTAAGATAAAAATCTTCTCAACAAGCGCACTGTCAAAAATTATTCTTTTCTTATCAAGATAGGGACCGCTACCATCTCAAACAATACTTTGTTAAATGCCCTCTTCTCTCCCTGTTGCCTCTTCTCTCCCTGTTTTTGGTTATGCTGTAGTGTTCTTCTTGGCTGGTAGCCACTAGTAATGGTCACCACTCAGTAGTGTACTGTTTTGTGGTTGGTGGTAGCAATTAACCAAACACGTGTGGCCACATCACTGACCCATTTTTAAGAAATATTTGTGGGACTTGTGCTTATCCATATCCATAACTTTGACCAAAAAATAAAAAGAAAAATAAAAATGTATGAAGCTGAGTCAGATTAATGTCACGGTACTTTTGCTGTGGATAACGTCCAAATTGAGAGATTCCATTTCCTTGGTCTTCTACAACTCGCCGCGGTTTTTGCTTCCCAATAACTTGTAATTAATTATATGATATCTCCTACTGACGTGTCCATTACATTCTTAATTATTTTTCAATGCTCATATCCAATTTTCTTTGTCTCCTTATCACAAAACAAAGAAAAATTCATTGTGTCCTATAAACTAAATTTTTTAATTAAATTTTAAAATTAAGAAAAAAACTTTGTCATGTGTAGCAATCTTCATGTAAATAATTATTGGCATAAATCTTTCCATAAGGGGATAAAAAAGAACTTAGAGCTAATTTATTTTTATATACTATAATTCTTTGAGTAGCTGTCAATAACTCAATTGATAAAATTTTAAGAATTATTATTAAATAAAATTAATCATATTTATTTAAATTAATCTTGCTTTTATATCGTCTTTTATTTTTTTAAAATTCTTTTAATAAAAAAGTAATCAACAATCATAAAATTAATAATATCTTCTGAATTAGTAAAGAAGATATTATTCTCATATTATTTCATGTCTTATTCTTGAGCTAATTTTCGTAAATGATTGTGATATGTATTTTTGTGAAGTTTTCAATGTTGATGAATGAGTTGTTTTAATATATAAAAAGATTGATATTTTAGGTCAATAAGGCATCATACTCACATCAAAATAGTTGTCTTATCAAGATCCCCTTGATCAATAAGTTTCTTAGGTAAGTTAAGATAGATTCAAAATTGTGTTGACAGCGAATTTTATCGAAAAATTGACCGTACATACTTTTATAAATATTATAATTTATTTTATAAATTTTAGGTAATTTAATTAATTAAATTCAAAAAAATATTAAATAATCAACTCAAACTTTATTAATTTGGTATTTGGATGTGTCCGAGTGAAAAAGAAAACAAAATATTTCTACAGTTTTTTCAAAACTAACTGTTATAGACAAAAATAAAAAAATATTTCCGTAAATATATCCAAATTCTAAACAAAGAACACTTAAAAACTTCCAAAATTGAAGTAATCAAATATAACATTTAAATTTTAATCGAAGAATATAATTAACTAATAAACTAATGTACTTTCTATAATATTTTTTAAAATAAACAATAAATTCTTTTATGTTTTTTTCCCAACCTTTTATGGTGTTATACACTCCACATGAGTTAATATACCTCCAAGGCCGCATATTTTAATCCTAAAAAATATGTTATTAATCATATTTGTTGTCTTGAAGCCTCAATGTCAGGGCTCAATCACTAACACCCAAAATTGATATAATAACAATAAAATACATATAAAGTTTAAGAGATAAGATTTAAATTTAGAAAAAGGAATATTAAAAAGAAAAGTTAATGGATAAGATGGACAAATCACCCAAAATATTTTATTCAACCAAGACCCAGCTGACCCAGATCTGATCTGATCTGTCATTTTCTGGACAAAATCTTTCCATCCCTGAACTGCTTTTCTTTTCCCATCAAGCTATAAATACACAACCTTAAACCCTATCTATCTCATTCATTCTACTCTTAATCACCACCAAACAAAACATTATCCACTCTGCAATTTTCTTTTCTTGAGGTTTATTCCATTGCATTGTTTATCTTTCAAAGAGGGAGAAAATGTTGGCAATATTCAACAAGGGGTTGGTGGATCCACCAAAGGAGCTCAACTGCCCTAATGTGCAGGGTTCTAACAAGGTGCCCAAATCCCCTGAAGAGATTGTGAGGATTTTCCAACAAGCTAATGCCCAGAATGCCCCCTTTCTCTTGGATTTGGCAACTCTGCTTTTCTTGGTTATTCACCTTCCAAAACCCTCCAACTTCACCAACAAAGGTGCCTATGCGTCACATCACTCTTTGTACTTTAAAGGGGTGGGATTGGGTGTTCTGGTTAAGGGGCAAAATGGGCAGATCTGGATGGCTTTGGCCTTGATTGGACCTACTCCTAACTTGTTTTTTGTGGGCACTTTAAATTTGGTTTTTTCCTGAGCTAAAACCCCAGTGTTGATCTGATCAAAATACCCAATGCAAAATGTGATTAATTATGATTTGGATGTGCAGGATTTTCTGTGGGATGGACAACATGTATTGCATATTCTTAGGTCATCTAAACAACCTGAATGCTTTGATTAAGCAATATGGCTTAGGCAAGACCACCAATGAAGCTATGTTTATCATTGAAGCTTACCGGACCCTCAGGGACCGTGGCCCGTACCCGGCTGACCAGGTCCTCAAGGATCTTGAAGGCTCATTTGGGTTTGTTATCTATGACAGAAATGCTGGAACTGTCTTTGTTGCCCAGGTAATTAAGCCAATCAATGTGGTCTAGTGTATTTTTTTGAAAAGTTGCATTTTTTTCCTCTTTTTGTGGGGTTTGGGTTTGATCTTTTGATCTGGTGCGTGAACAGGGTGCAGATCAGAGGGTGCAACTTTTCTGGGGAATTGCTGCTGATGGATCTGTGGTTATCTCTGACAATAAGGATGTCATAAAAGCAAGCTGTGCCAAATCATTTGCTCCCTTCCCATCTGGTATGTTATACTCAATTTCTTTTGAATGTTATCTAATAATCTATGACCAACAATGTTTTATATTTTTGATAAAAATTTTGGTACATTTGATACCCCTGCCATCCACATTATGGGAAGAAGCATTTCAAACCCTAAATTAGACTAAATTTGTACAATAAGTTGGATTTTGCATGTTGGTTGTTCACAATTCATTCAAGTTTGTTTAGTTGAATTACAAGTCTTCACACAAGGGGTTGATATAATATTGGATCACATTGTTATCATCTCAAGCATGTCGGGTTCAAATCAAGTCACTTATCGGTCAAATTTAGATTTATAGTCGATCTATCCAATATTTAATAGTTAAACAAACATCAATTAAATCCGATTTGGGTAAAGTCGATTCAAGTTTAGATAGAATGAGATGTCAATTAGGGCTGTTATTTACTTATTGATGTGGGTTTTTGGATGGGTGCAGGATGTATGTTCCACAGTGAAGGAGGGCTAATGAGCATTGATCATCCAAAGAACAAACTCAAGGCAATGCCAAGAATTGACAGTGAAGGGATGATGTGTGGAGCAAATTTCAAGGTGGATGTCACCTCCAAGAAAGCCTCTATGCCTCGTGTTGGAAGTGAAGCTAATTGGGCTCTTTCTGGTTCTCAAGCTTGATCAATCATATCATCTTCGATCAAACAAGGATTATCAAGTCTTCTGCTGTTTCAATTTGATTTGGGGAAAAAAATTCTTGAAGATGACCACTTCTGTTTTAGGTAGGGGTGCGTGATACACACGTTCACTATTGACACACGGGCGTGTAATTGTGTTATAGTTTTCGTGTTAACTTCTATATGCACCAATATAGGTGGTTTTTTTCATTGTATTATGCCCCAAGTGAGATGTACAGTTTACTTTTCATCGATGGTTACTAATAAAATATGTTTTATTTTTTTATCAATTACGGTATTTTTGTTATCTATTTATTTTAATATGAATTGTTAAATTGGAAGTGTAATTGTTGGAATGCGTGTAGTACATTAAAACTAAATAAAATAAAAAAATGTGACAATTTTTCCAAATTGAGTGAGTATTTTGTGAATTTTTAATAAGACTTATTTTCCGTATGAGTTTGTTGTTTAAAACGACATTTGCTATTTAAAATTAATACTTTAGTTGAGAACACAGTAGTGTCATTTTCATGTTATTTTATTTATTAGTAATGTATCGGTAATGTTTCACTCATGCTCGATAGCTGAGTGTCATTTTCATTTTATTTTATTTTTTAGTAATGTACCAGTAATATTTCACTCATGCACAGTTTGTCGGTCCCCGAAACATCGGTTTGTCAATTTCGACTCTTTTGTCTTTAAATAAACCCTTAATTAAAAAATATAATAAAATGTTTAATTAGAGTAAAGATTAAAAGAGTCTCATACATCCAATCCAAGAGATTAACATAAGCTTGAAATCTATTACAATTTGGGATCACTCCTTGTTTGATGTGTGCTGCTATTTTAGTTATAGACCCCATCATATTTAATGTTTTTTTAATGAAAAGATCGTATATTTAATATTAAATGACGACATTGTATTTTGTGGGAGTCTAAAACTCATAGATAGTAATCTATTACAATTGTCATTGTTATTCCTCAGTTTGTATTGGCTCCTATCCTAACCAACTATATACAATAAAATATACATATATATTGAACAAAAGAATCCCTTGGGTTCTCCCTTTATTTGTCTAATTATAAGTGAAATTACTAGAGCTAGTCCCATAGTTAAAGGTCTGGTTGTTTTTTTTTTTTTGGGGGGGAACTTTTATTGAGTAGATTCCGAGTATGAGTTTGAGTAAACCCCTCCTGTTTGTATGAACTCGTTCACCTAATCGATCCTCCTCCATAAATTAAATCAAACACATGACATTAAGAGTCTTGGATATGCTCCTGACTTTGTTCCATATTTTCGTATCACTTTTCTGGGACCAACAGTCCCCAAAAACCATCTCTAGCTCAGAGCTACAAAAACAAACTGTAGGGTCATCAAATTTTGAGTCTGGCTCAAGCAAAAGGGGGAAAACAAAATGCCCAATAGCCCAAGCAAATAAATCTTGGGAAGATGGAATTAGGATTTAGCAATGTGAACAAAGATCAATCATTTAATATACATTTACAGGGAGGCATGTAAAAACAAGGACAAAAAAAAGAAACAAAAATCAGTTCAGGTAAAGTACAGTGAATGGCTCTACAAAAATAAACAGAGTCACAACACTTCTTGATTGCTGGAGAAATCTGACCCTGCATTCCGAACAACTCCCGGCCTGGATACTGTTCTGTTTGCTCTTGGCTTTAGAAAGGGAGGAAAGAGTCAACATCTTGGTTAGATCACTGATCAATCTATCCAAAACTCAAACAGCCCATCGCACTTGGGCCATAGTTCAGTCCGAGTCAACAAATATCTGCAGAAAGGTAGTTGTAAAGTGAACTTTCGTGGGGTGAGAAAATTGCATCACGTATTCAGTCTCCAGAGGTAAGCACCCGGCTAATCTCAAAAATGAACTTTGCAAATATCAGCTCAAGAGGTGCTCTGGCAGTGGGCTGGATTTGGGTAGGTTAACTTTTATGTCATGTCGGAATGGGTTGATGGAATACTAGCAGTTGATTCAAACTTGTCTAGGAAATGCAATTAATACTCATTAGGAAAATTACAGATCAGTTCAGTCTGGGTGTTAACAATGAGTTGGTTTTAACTTTTAAGGTTTCTTTGCAGGTCGTGCATATCGGAAATTTGGTATGGATAAACTTTACTACATCCATGGTATGCGATGGTATTGTTGAAAAATATAAATGTTTAACCTAAATTGTCATACTGATGGATTGGATGTTTACTACAAGCCCAGTAGAGGTGCAAATATAGTATATGTAGAGAACCAGGATCTAAAACATCGTTGTTCATAAAAGAATTAAGTCAACCATAAAAGTGACATGGCTCTCATATCCAGCTCTTCTCTAGACCGGTTTTCCTAGAATATTTCCCAATTCCCAGGTGTCTGGGCAATCAATTCAAAGGTGACAAACCTTTGGAGAACATATGTAAATACTAAATTGAAATTGTTGCAAGATAGGTCAACACCCATTTTAATGAATGACATACCTCTAGATCCGGTAGCGGTTCATACGTCTTCTTCTCAACTGAATCAAAAACTGTTATCCCTGTGATTTTCTGGACCCCAACTTTAGTCGCTATAAGGTTCTGCAACCAACCCACAGTAATTGATTAACCCATAATGGAACAGAAGGGGAAAAAATTAGTATCAATCACATTTTAGAAGGAAGAAAGATCAGGAAATACTATCTAAATAGAAAGATCAGGAAATACTATCCAGATGGCTACTTAGGCCCTGTTCTTTTAGCTTTAGCTTACAACTTTCCAGCTCCTTCAGTTCAGTTCCTTACAGCTCCGAGCTCTTCCAGCTGCTTAAAGTTGCTTAAAACTCCTTACAACTAAATTTACAACTTCGTACAACTCTTAAAGCTCCTCACACTTGTTCACATATTCTTACAACCTTCTAGCTAAAAAAACAGGGTCTTAAATTGATTGTGTTTCACAACCGCACCCAGTATAGCTACTGGTGAGTCTTAGAGGTAATACCAGTCAAGTGAGAACTAATTACTAATAGTAATGCAACTAGGTCAAATACAATGTGGTAAAACACAGGGAAATGTTTTTCTTTTTTTCGTTTTTTTTTTGGTTTGTTGAGAAAGATGCAAGGAACTATCAACGCAATTTGATAGTTTCCATTTTCTAACTCCAACGTTGAAAAGCATTCCACTACCCTTTGAGGTCTGAACAGTTTCCAGTATGCAGGTGAATTGTCACAAACTGGTTTCATGGTGTCTGGGGGAGGGAGGGGGAAACTGCAATTTAGGTTAGTTATTCAAATTTATATCTAGTAGTTAACAAGCATAGCTAATAGAAAGAGCTGCCAGCAGTCCCCCTGAACAAAACTAGAATCCAAAAGAACTTTTGAGTCAGAGCAGTATTAATACCATCTTTAAATCTACAGAACTAAGAGCCTGAACTTCTGGCAGAGCCTGTAGAAATACATCAAATACCCAATTAGAATCTGATAGGACTTGATTAAATTTAAAACAAAAAGGTACAAAACCAAAACCTGTAAGTAAAGTTACAAGAAGAAGATCAAGAAGACATCCCAGGGTTAATGCAATTTACATGTTCTCAACCTCAAAAGATCTAAAACAGATTAGATACAACAATAGGCATGTAACAGCCATAATTGAGATTTTACTATAAACTGTTTCAGCTAGCAATGTTTTAACACAGCTGTAGATGACGTTCAGATGGGATCAACACTGAGTGGTGGTGGTGGTGTCATATACAACAGTAAATGTTATTATACATAAAATTCAATTAGAAAGGCAGAAACCAACACAGACAATAAGCCATGAGTCCAGGAATTTTAGTTCCATGTCAAAACAGCCCTTACCATAGTCTGAAGGCCATTAACCATGAACGCCCTCTCCCCATTAGCATCACCTGAAAACCATATCTCAAATGGTCCCAAAGTCCGGTCTGTCTGGTTGGTGAGACTCAATAGCACCTGTAAGAGGATTCCACGTAAGTAAACACATGTTTTCATTTCTCTACTAGCTTTCTAACTTTCTCGTAGAATATTGCTATGCTCAAATTTCAGAATGATCAAAGATTATCCGCTGCTCATTATCATTTCTCTGGATCAAAAGTTCATAGAACCCATCTCAGGCAAACTTAACTTCTAGAATGTCAATGGAGAACTCAACTTTACAATGGCTGTAGAGGTCCAACAAGAGAAAGATCCAGAAACAACAGTAAAAAACCCTCACCTCAAAGGGTTTATGCAAGATGATAAGCTGTGGAATCTTCAGAACCTGCAAGTCAATCTCTTTGCGAGGAACAGGCTGCAAAACAGATTTCATGAATAGCTGGACCTCACAGGAAAATGGCACTTGATAAAGAACAAAAAGTAGTAGTTTCTAACACAACTTAGAAAAGATTAAACGATAGTAAAGTGCAAAGGCCCTGCAGGAATTCATGAGCAAAATCCAGCAGTCTCCATCTCTATGAGGCAGCTCATCTTCATCTATTCACTTTGTTAAATTGACAAAGTAGCTAATCATAGTGACAAATTGAAGCCTGTCTGAATTAGGAGCAAATGAGTGTGACAAAATTTTCTTTGTTAAATTCTTCTATATTGAAAGGTATCCAGTATGCTTATCTGGAGAAATACCAGCCTTTCAACAGTAAGTTGGCATATTTATACCAAATAACAGAATAGCACAGTGGCTCTCAAATCAGAAGTTCTAGCTTTGCCACTGGCTGATTGCATGAACAGATAAAAAGTACTTGGGCTCAAAGCACCTAACTGGAAGAAGGGCAGCAGTATTGTCTAACACTGTTCTTCATCCACCCCTTCCCCCTCCGCAACCAACCCAAAAAAAAAAAAACCAAAGTCCAGTAGAAAAGGTTGTCATTCTCTAGTAGGCGATGTATAGGCCAATGTAGACAAGTTTCAGACCCAAGTCTTGGTAAAATTTCCTGACGTACTAGACTTCATTTTTATAACACGATGTTTAGTATAATTGGAGATCACAAAATTTCCATGGCAATATACAATTAGTAAATTCCTGTGTGTACTTACACTACCAAGAATCTGCTGCGTCTGCAAGCGCCCAGGCTCCCCCAAATTTGTACGCCACGTTATTTGAAGTTTACCAAGGATGTTGCTTCCCTCAACTCTCGTTTGTTTAGATTCTTGCGAAGACAACTTTAACTGATATAGAAAGTTGTGAATTCCACCTCCAGATCTGATCAGGATGGGTGGTTTAAATATTTCTGCATCACTGAAAACTCTTCAAGTTAACAGATGAAAGAACAGCCAGCAGGGAATTAATATTCATCTGTATTAATCTACAACACTCTCTCAAGGTCTAGCAACCAACCTGGAGAGTTTCTTTTCTGCATGGTGCTTATCAGCTGCTAGCGCTGTTGCCCTCCAATGCTGAGCCGGCTGAAACTCAACTTGATCCATAAAAAGATTTGCCTTGGTGTGGTTTTCAATACAAGCTTCCAAGAAAGTGAGGTCCTGAGGAACAAGACAGATAATGCACTTACCATAAGTAGTAATGACTGATGCTCAACCACAACATCCTCAACCTAATTTTGACACCCCTGATCCTACTGATTGAAATGAGTCTACAAATATTCATCCATATCCAAAATCTTGATTGTGATGCAGATAACATAAATTTGGCAAACCAGCACAGATTAATTATACTCTTCGGATGTTTGTTAAATAATTCAGCATGCCATGACAGCAAAAGACCATCAGTACAATTTCAACCATATGCTTTAGTTTTTAGGATTAATGGCTTCTTAAAGTGGTTGGAAGATATTTTGACCAAGCGGCATGATCAACACAAGCAAGCCATCCTTCTCACTGATTACCATTTTAAGCAAATACATTTTGTGCACTTCGTGCAACACATGGTTTTGAGGATTGTTACAACTTTGAAGCAAAACCATCATAAAATGTTGAAGCCACACATCTTTGCACATTAAGGGCAACAACCTTCATCTGCCTCACCCTAGACACGAGCAACACACTCCGATAAGAGAAGAAAATAGAAAAGGAATAAAAAGAAATTCTCCATTTGAATTTAACTATCCTGTGTAACAAGACTAAACTGGAATATAACTAGTAAAATACACAATAACAAACTAAAACCCATAGACCATGTTCATACATGTGCAAAAGGGAATGCTCGACTTACTACCTCCGAATGCCAATGAAAGTCAACCTACCTTGACAACTCGGACCTGCACCAATAAGCAACTTGAATGTAAGACCACACAGACAAGGAATAATTCAAATACCAGATGCACAATTCTATGAATTTTTACGCATACAACCAGGTACTCCTAGTTGAGGAAGATGATGAGATCATACCTTTGTCCTGACTGAAAGAGGGTTTGCAACAATGAACTTGAAAAACTGAGGCAGATATTTGCGATCACCATCACCATCATTGTACAAAGCTGTGCACACTAACCTGTAGAAAACACGACAAAGAGCCATTACAAATGAGAGACATAATACATAGATATGCACAACCAGATAACCAACTTACGTATGTGCCCCCAGTTCCTTCACATCATGTTCAACAATAAAATCATAACGTCCCCCAGCTCGTATGGTTTCAACTGGAGACTTGGATGTATCTAGTAGCAGTACCCTCTGCCTTTCAGTCTGAATTTCTGCCTGCAACCAGTGACTAAGTTAGAAACATTCTTCAGCACTATGCAAGTAATATGAATCAGCAAATCTCAACACCAGAGGCATCAGTTGCTCCTTCCTTGACCAATTATATGCAATAGCATAATCAATAGAAGAAACTACTTTCCAAAAATTGGAGGTTACAACATTTACATCCTTATAGAAGATATGAACATGCATTTGCTAGAGTTAAGTTGTGAGGAGAAGTGCAAAGTTTTGCTAATCATTTCAGTTTATTATAATTAATCAATAATTGACATTTATGAAAGAAAATTTTTAAAAAACAGAAAATATATTCTTTTCAAATTTGTTCATCCATCTCCTATTCTACTAAACAAAAAATTTGTTCATCCAATTCCTAATCTATTAAGCACATCCCTCTCCTTTTGTTCTTATGACATCACCAAAATCTTTTTAAACAACATATAAGTAACTCCTACATCAGCATTAGATGTCCCAGAATCAGGACTATTATGATAATCAAATCTTCTTCTTTTCTCTTTCATTGAGCAAAATACTCCACATGACATGAGTCCGTAAATATCAGCAATTGCATATAACCTACCCCAGTCCATCTCGATTGTCATTTATTAGAAATTTTTGAAGTCAAATATACAGATCTTTCACAAGTTTCTTTCAACAAATATACTGAATTTCATAATTACTGCAATTGCAATTTAGAATGAGAAGGCAGAAGTCTCAAACTGAATACATTTGAAAATTCCAAATTAATATTATTTGATAGAAAATACTGATCAAATATATATCAATCCTGAAAGCTCCACACGAAAAGTCACAGCGATTCATAGAGATAAAGAGCAGCTTATATTACTCTTTTAATTGGGAAAGAGATAGAGAAAGCGAGAGAGAGTTTCTAGTTGCATCTTCTTATCATTTTATTCCGGATAAGGAAATTTAATATATTAAGAACTTATAAACAAAAGGATGGGTGCTTAGCAAGCATCCAACAAAAAAGACTATGTACATTCAAAATAGAACTTATTCACAAAATCTATGACATCAAAAGAAGATTGTAGAAGTTCCCATCATCCAAAAAAAGGAGTCTTCATCATTTATCTTTGATACGTTGAAAAGGTGTCTCAACTCCCTTTGAAGATACTTTTGTTTCTATCATGCCAAAATACTCCAAAAATTGCTTGTGGGATTAGCATGGCATTCTTCTCTTTAGATTTTCTACCGAAGAAACCCTTCCCAAGCCAAAAGATGATTCCTTACAGCGTTAGAAGCAACCAAAGAAACTCCCAAGCAACTAAAGGCTAACTCCCAAGGAACCCTTGCAAATTGACAATGAAGCAGTAGGCGATCAAGCAACTCCAAATTTTCTTCACAAATTTAAACATTTATGCAATAAGATCTTTCCGTTCTTTTGTAAATTATCACATATCAAAATACTCCCATGAGATGATTCCAAAGCAAAAAAAAAAAATGACACCTTTAAAGAAGGCGAAGACTTCCATATGATCTTACGAGGCAATTGATCAACTGGGCTAGACTGAATGGCGGAATAAGAATTAGAGAGAAGCTCCAAATAAGAAGATTTGCCAGTGAAAAATCCTTTCGCTCTTTAAGAATCAAGATCCCAATAACCTAATCAAGTGATGAGTCCCAAAGTCAAATCTAATTCAGCTAGTTGAGACCCAACTTCTTTTTTTCTTGTTGTTGGTATCATTCATTTGCCTGGTTGCTTTAAAATATGTAAGTTTCCTCTGCCCCAAATTCTGCCACTCCAATTTTGGATTTTTCTTTTTGCAGTTCCTTATGGGGATTTTTCTGCTCCATACTAGAATAGGATATGGAAGGGGTGGCTGATGGTCGCTCACAAAACCCAACAGAAGCCTCTTACCTTCTATGTTTGTGATAGAAACGTAGAGACTTTTGGAGCCATATCATTGGATAGTATCGATCTGGGAAGAAATTCATATGGTTCCTGTATCAACTAAAACACCATGGCATACATTAAGTGAAGTGTCAAATTAAATTTGCACTACAAATTACTCTTGTTGCATTGTTCCGATGGAAGTCCAGATGATTAATATTAAAACACCTATGGAATCCAGAAGATTCAGATTCAAAGGCACAATAATCCCATCCCAAAAGAAAGAATTGTCGCACTGTTCTGTTGGGACTTGGGAGTAAATTACGAGGAGAAGATGATCAAGATTTTTCCCTGGGAGCAGGATGTCATCTTGCCTATGAGCCAAGAAATTATCCTTCTTCGTCTACAAAAGACCAGTTTCTTTTCCAGCAGGTTAAATTTCTACCTAATTTTGCCATATTGTCATCAGTGATAAAAACACCTACTCAGTAAGGTGGCAAAGTGCTAACTTAAAAAATTGTTCGATAAGCAACTACAGTTACCCATACCCCATTTATTATCCCTCACAAAGAATCGAGATAGAAAAGGCTTATCAGGCTAAAGTTCTAGTTCATGTAGCGCTAACTATTCATTTGACAACTCTCAAGGATACAACCTCTTGTACTAGTACAATTTTCCTACCCTTTTATAACTACCAAAATGTCACTTTCAGTTCCTTTCTGTAAGTCCCCTTAGAAGAAGAATCACTACAACCAAATCCTTGCAAGTGATCACAGACAGAAATATTTTCCAAATACACAAAACAATCACCATCAAAAAGCAGAAATACCACATTCAGCGAATGCAGCCATTATCATCCTCCGCAAACAGCTTGTGTTATTCATGAAAGAAATAATATTATTCCAAACACATGCATTTCTACATGGAAATAATCTCTAGTTCTTACTACAAATAAGTCAAAGCAAATCGTTCACTAAAACTGCCCATGGCAACACATATTTTCGTCATCACATATAATCAAGCTAGCAGTTATCACTTATCATCCACAAATCCAGAACAAGTGAACCCATTTCAGCATCAAAGAATATAGTCCATCCCCCACAGTGGTTACAAAAATCCAAAAACTAGAAATAAAAGCAGCATGAAATTTCTCTTATGTAATTAATAACAGGGCTGGGAGCAATTAACTGACCTTTATGACAACATCCCTGACCTCAAAGCTTGAGCTATTGTTGATACTAATATAGCTACAAAACGTCTCCCCCAAATATATTGCCCTAAAACATATTCCACAAAAACCCAAAAATAAAATGCACAATTATTAAATTGTAACATAAGATTGACTGAAACACCAAGCACCAAATGAAACCAAAATGCACTGTAGAACTTGCTCAATGTCACACCTATACTAATCAAAAGAGATTCAGATGATTGAATGCTGATGAGGAACACCTAAAAATTAGCCTCCACATACAGGGAAGGTGAGCATTCTTAATTAACCCACTAAATTTCGAAATCTGATCCGGTAACAAATGGGATCATGAATTTTAAATCAAATCAACAAAGCAAAACGAAATGTATGTTGAAACCAAAAGGAGGGGTTAGACGCACCCAAATATATATCCCCAAAAAAAAAAAATCCAAAAAGAAAAATTGCACATTTCATTAAGTTGCGTCACGAAATTCACCAATCATCCAACACAAATCACCAAATGTAATCAAATTGCGGCACTTAAAACTACTCAAAGCACACAGATCACAAAATTGAGCAATCAATAAACGTAAAGCTAAATGAATTGTACAGCTAAAAAGGCGGCAGAGATGTACCCAACAATACTCCAACAAACCCAAAAAGAAAAACGTAGAACCCATTAAATTCATCACACAATTCATCAATCATCCAACACCAACCCCAATTGAAACCAATTTGCAACACTTAGACAACTCAAAAACCATTCATCACGAAATTAGGCAAACAAAAACAGGGGAAAAAATGAAATGTAGACTTACCCAAAAGATTGGGGAAGCACAAGGAGACCAGATAAGCCGGTAGCGTCGGAGGAGTCGGAGAAGAGGAAGCGAGAGCGGAAGTTAAGATCAGCGGAGGCATCGTGGGAGGTGTGAGAAAGGGAGGAGAGGAGAGAGGGGAGGCGGTCGGCGGCGATGGGATCATCGAAGAGGTCTTCGCCGACGAGGATATCGGCGGGGTCGAATCGAAGAGGGGATTCGACGTGTAGTGATGGACGGCATAGCCGCATCACTCTGAAGGCGAGCGAGTGAGATCCTCCTCCACCACCTGTTCCTGCTCCTGCTGTTCCACTCATCTCTCCTCTATCTCTATCTCACTCTCACTCTCTCTCTCTCTCTCTCTCTGTGTCGCCGGCGACTTTTTAAGAGACGATCACACACAAAATCTCTCCCTCTCTCTTTTCTCGGTGTATATTCCGGTGGAATTTGGGTCAAACATAGATGGCAGTGGGTGCCGGGCCCGATCCTGACCCGCTAAGTCCCCCTCTTTGATCGAATATAGGTCCCAGATTTAATTAGGATTCAATATGTTTTTGTAATACATCTAAACCGAGTTGTTAACCTGAGTACTCATGGCTTCGTAAGTTAATCTAAATTTTTATTCTTACATGTTGGGTATATTGTAGAGGACGTAAAATATTACTTATCTAAAAATATAAGTGTTTGACAACGTAATATTTTACATATTGATTATGAGTTTTAGGTTGTGTTTTGAAAAACTACTCAAAGTAAAGTTTTCAAAAACACTACCTAGTGTTTGCATATAATTTCTGAAATTTTCTTTTTTATTTTATAAAAACTTTTATCAATTATATCATTTTAAGTCATTTTATACAAATATGTTACTTAAACGATTACTATTACCAAACACGCTTATTTTAAATCACTAGATAAACATCTAACACTAACCATTAGTCGATAATGAGTTAATTGCTAATAAAACAGTTAACGATTACTAAAACAATTAACCACTACTAAAACAATTAATTTTACCGAACAAGCCCATTGTCAACTATTGTTATTATGCTTCTTTGCATTTCTTTTGTTCTCTTGTCTATCTCCTGTTCGCTCCCGATCTTTTGTGTCTTTCGCTTGCAAATAGTTTATACTTTGTCTTATGGTTATTGGATATTGTAATTTTTGCCTTTAAACGGGATATTAGTCATATTTAAGAGAGTATATGTTGTCAAATTCCTTATAAATGTGAAAAAATAAAATGAACATGTCACAAATTAGTATTAAATACCTTAAATCTATTAAGGTCTCGTTTAACATCCGTGGATCAAGCAAACCTACCAAATGCGGGCTCGGGTCCAATCTTTATAGATCTAGTGAATTTGAATCGAATTTAGGTCCACATATATAAAAAATAAATGGGTTCGTATTCATGTGAATACGATCCAAATCCGTCCCACCGCCACTCTTACCTCAAGTTTGAGGGCAAGATGGTCTAGTCGGGTTGGATGAAGCTGGGGCCATTAACAAAGTGAATCATGTGTTTAAATGACTATTATAGACAATTTCTATTATCGATCCGGCCCGTTATTGATCTTGCACTAAATGAGTTGATTGATTATGCACTATGTAAACCCAACACCTTGTCCGTTCAAAGTTTCAACTCTTTAACCTCTCTTCTTTCTTTTGCTTTTTTTTTTTTGCATAAAAAACTCTTGAGTTATGGAAACAATTTAATAGGAGAAATCTTGTCAATTTTTTCTTAAAGGAATTTTCTTAATCATGAAACATCCATTGTACAAACTCTTTTCTACGTTAGACCAAATTTACAATGTGAATAGCTTCCTAACCAAACCCAAACAGCAAGGGTCATGTGATTGGATATAAGGTAAGATGTACACTACATATTCCTCTTTATCTTGTGAAGTGAAAAGTGAAGAAATTAAACATTTAATAAAATTTAAATTTTATAAAATATCAACAAATTCATTATCAAGGGAGCTCTAAATGCTCAACTTGAGGATGCGGATTACATTGTCATCTTTAAATCTCATTTTGTCTTTCTAAATTTATTATTTCATATAACAACTACATACGTTTTTGTTTCCTAATACTTGTTACATCCATTATTTCAAATATGCAAGTGGTATTTTTGCTAATTTAGCAGTTGTAAGAGGACACAAATGATGTCTAATAATCATATCATCATATCATCATATATCATCATATATATATATATATATTTATTTATTTATTTATTTATTTATTTAATTAAAGCTGAGTGCTTTCTTTGTGGGTTAGACATTTGGCACATCACCATTGGCTCCTTTTGTTTTATTATTTTTTTATATTATCAAATTTTTTTATAATACCCACATTATTACCTATAAATTTTAATTATAAGTGAAATTAAGTCCATTGACTACTCTTGAATGACTATGATCATCATTATACTTTATTACCTATAAATTTTGATTATAGTCATAATCAATATTATATTTTATTACACTTATTATTTCATTACCTCAACACTTATAAATTTTTTAAAAAAAAATACTTAATGAAAATAGTATTTATTGTATATAATTAATCTAACTGTTATAAAAACTATAATATATATATCCATTAATTTCAGTATTAAAACTTATATAAATTAAATAGATTAAAATAATTACGATAACTATAATATAGTTATGATTTAAATTATTTTAATTTTTAAAACATTCTTTTTTTATCACAATTTTTAAAACATTCAATTGTCTTTAATTTATTTCATATATTCAATTACATGTAACAAACTAAAATTCATTATATATGAAATGAAAAGCTAGCATTGGCAGTTCTAAAGTTTACTTTATTATTTTCATTTATGCAACTATGACAACATTATTACTAATATACAATATTTCAATTTTGATTCATAATATTAGATGAGAGTAAGAATGTCAATTACAATTAAGCTTCCAAAACCATCCTTTTTGTTGGAAATTAATGGGATATTAATTGATTAAGACTAGGAATTGATTATAAAATGGGGTAAATTATACTCCTATTAGGGTAATCCTTTTACTTCTTTTCTTTCTACCTTTTTTAATTAAAAAAATCATTTTGATTTTATTTTCATATTTCTATATTTTTTAAAAATTTATCGGTTATCATTATTTTCATAGTTTTTAGATTTTTTTACATACTATTATGTACTTTTATTTGATTAATGTAAGCGCGGTTCACCGGTACCATCGAAAACTCTCATTTCTTAAAACGGAGAAGAGTGAACTTTAGGTGCCATCCGAGCTACTTTGAGTGCCGGTCCTCGCAATTGAGACATTTCCTCTTCCTAATATATATATATATGTCTTGATCATTTACATGATTTTACAATTATTAATATCTCTTTTTTTATTTTTTACTTACTTTAATTTAGGTTTATTATTTAATGGATGATCCAATTAGATTTTATTTAATAGAATTGAGTGTTGCTTAATTAGTTTATTAGTCAATTAATTTATTAGATTAGTGTAGTTTTTGGTGAATCTTTTATATCATTCTCTTTAAGATTTATTTTAAATTTTTATTAGGCATTTAACACATATTATTACAAATATTTTTTTGTTTTATTGGCTATTCAAAATTCACCTAAGGTAGATGACCATTTTTGATTTTCAACAAAAAAATTAAGTTAGCAATTAGTAGGAAAAATTATATTGATTATCTTTAATGTTTTTTGCTATTATGATGAATAATTTTGGTCAAAGCTATTACCTGTCATGTATATTGAGTATATTTATTCAAGGTTTTATTATTTGTTTTATAAAAGGGTAAAAATTACATCATATGGCATTAAAAGAAATTATGATTAATCCCTTACTTTTTTTTTCCATAAAAAATATATAAAATATATCTAAATATAAAATATATCAACCACTTAAATAATAAGCATATACGTGTACGAAACACAGGATTCACACTAGTGCCTTAGTATTATTCACTCCTCAAGCTTTCTGAAATCTCTCGCTAATTTTATGTTTTCAAATCTTATATTTCCAACAATAACATTAACATATCAATTAAGATAAAGATAATACCAATTATTTAATTTTTTGATGAAAAGAGAGAAATTTCATTAATTATGAAACGTAAGTCATATAAAAATCTTTCAAGAAACAAATATTTTAATATTGGAATTGAAAAAATAATTACAATTATCAGTAAAATTCAATTCTTTTGATAAAAAATATTCAATTCTTCATTAATCAAGCAGAAGAAATTATTCACTTCCAAAAAACAAAAAGCAGAAGAAATTATGGTCCTATTAGAATTCAATAACCGACGATAAAGATTACCTAATAAACTCACCTGTATACAACAAGTACATTGAATCCTTGACGTCAGTTTAGGGTGACCTAATCGAATCGGACCGTCCATCTTCTCTCTCTCTGCCTCATCATCGCTGGCGGTTCTGATACCTAGAAATAGGGTTTCTCTCCTCTCATCATCCAATTTTCTCTCTCTCTCTCTCTCCCTCCCTCCCTCTTTTCTCGCCTCAATCGTCACCATCCCTCTCTGCTATTCTCTTTTGAACAATTGCCGTTCTGAATCCTTATTTTTCTTCTTATTCCATTGTTGATTCTGAGGCGATCTCCATCATCGGAGACGAGCCTTCCTTGTCTGAGCTGAACCCTAGCTCGTTGACGATCTCCGCTTGCTACAAGTATTATCGATTGGAATTCTCAGATCTATCTAGTTCTCATCTTTTTAATTGAATTTCTGTACTTGAGGATTGTTCACTGGCAAAACCCAGGAAGAAAGAAAAAAAGTGTAGGGTTTTTTTTTTTTGCGTTTATTGTTTTTGGATTTGGGATTTCTCCTTCATTGTTTAAAGAATTTGATAGATCTGTCACCTCACCTGGATTAAATCGTGAATCGACGGAAAGTATTGGAAGAAATTTGAAATTTCTCCGATTCAGAACTTTGAGTACCATATCCCAGATCGAACCCAGGTTTTGAAGGCAGATACTTCCCCCTCTTGTTTCTTTTCTTCCTCTAATAGTTACTCCTAAATTGAAAGTTTGAAAATTTCTGGTATTTCGACGTTTCTGAATCAAGAAAACAAATAATAAATAAAGAAAAAAGGAATCCACCTGATAACAATGATGAAAACGGTAGTTTATCAAGGGAAAATTTTCTGGGAGAAGTAGAGATATATATTCAGAACAACAATGAAGTGATGAAGATGATGATGACGATGAAGGGGATGATAAGAATAAGCCATTGTTCTCAGGGAAGTGAGAGATGCCCACCACTTGCTGTGCTTCACACTATTACATCAAGTGGTATTTGCTTCAAAATGGAGTCTTCTTCTTCATCGCTCTACTTCAACCAACAACAACACCAAGACTCGCCGCTTCTTGCTTTGCACTCAACTTGTCTCAGAGATAACAAGGTAACCAACCCAAGAACCGAAACAGCTCCTAATCATAAATTGGATTTGGACCTTTGATCAACTGGGATTAATTGGCAACAGCTGAATAACTGGAAGTGCTAAAGATTGAAAGAATATTTCTTTCTCAAACTAAATGCAGATATTTAAAAACTGTGATGTAGTCTTCTATAGCTCAAGTTTTTCAATTAATGAACATTGGATATGACCCAGAAAAGAGAGCAGAAGATCAATGCAAGTTGGTTAAACTGTTGGAAGTTTGATTTGACCCAGAAAAAACACAAAGATTGCTGGAACTGGTTGAAAAAATTGTGCCCCAAATGAATTTAATGTAAAAGATATTGTAGAGCTTTATGGATGGATACTGACAAAAGGCGATCTGGTCCTGTAATAATCTATGCTGAATAACTATAAGTAAAGGAAGTAAATATTGATTGAAGCAACCTTTTTCAATTTACACACAAGGCTTTTTACAACTGTACTTCACACACCCAACCTAGGCATATCTCTGGAGTATCAGTTTGGAAACTAAATATCAAATTGTTTTGAAGTGTAATGATTTGAACTGAGGGATGTGTGAATTGTTGTTGTGTGGCAGGTGAATGCTAATTGAATTTGTAAACAATTTAGACATGTAAATGCTAAATCATTGTGCATTTTGCAGACTGCTGTGATTCCCCTTGGTGATCAGGAGATTCATCTGGTGGCAATGCGTTCTAGAAGGACGGAGACCACAACTCCTTGCTTCTGGGGTTTCAGTGTTCGCTCAGGGTTATATGATTCTTGTCTTTCCATGTTGAACCTCCGTTGTCTTGGCATTGTATTTGATCTAGATGAGACGCTGATAGTCGCTAACACGATGCGGTCTTTTGAGGATAGAATTGAGGCCTTGCAGAGGAAAATTAATATTGAAACTGACTCACAAAGATTAGCGGGCATGATGGCAGAAATGAAACGCTATCAAGATGACAGGGCTATATTAAAGCAATATGCTGAAACTGATCAGGTGGATGACAATGGGAAAGTGTACAAAGTTGAAGCAGAGGTCATTCCAGCTCTATCTGACAACCATCAGACGGTTGTTCGCCCTCTTATCCGGTTACAAAATAAAGACATTGTCCTCACTCGAATAAATCCACAGGTAGTCTGCTAGTTTTATTAGAAGGTTTATATAGAATGCAAGTAGATTAAAATGTGTTTCAGAATTAATGAAATTTCTTCATCAGTCTAATAAGTATAGATAATGCTATCAGACTAATAAGTTCTGTTAGAATGTTTATACAGAATGCAAGTAGCTTAAAATATGTTTCAGAATAAATGGAATTCTTCATCAGACTAATAAGTATAGATAATGGTTTCTTGTGTGCATACCATGATATACATATGTTTTCTCATGTATGTCTGTTAATGTTTATTAAAATATGATAGCGGTTGCCTGTATAAATTGTTTCTTCTTGGAAAATGCTTAATTTTTTCATGTGCCCAGATTCGTGATACTAGTGTTCTTGTGAGGCTGAGACCTGCATGGGAAGATCTACGCAACTATTTAACCGCAAAAAGTCGTAAACGGTTTGAGGTTTATGCTTGTACAATGGCTGAAAGGGATTATGCTCTGGAAATGTGGAGGCTTCTTGATCCAGATTCAAATTTGATAAGTACAGAGGAACTTTTGGATCGCATTGTGTGTGTCAAATCAGGTATGATTTTGAGGACATTCCTTTAATCTCAAATGATACTAGTGCATATAGTTTCTGAAATTTAATCTGATAAAGTGATGTATGAGACATTTTATATCTAGATACAGAATATAGAATATGTTAATAAAATAGGAACAAAAAGGATTGATCTAAACCTAGCATCGAACAAAACAATGGAGGCAGTAGACATTTCTGTTCAAGGTTTTATAATAGACTAATAATTGACCACTTTGTTGGCTTTTCACTGTTTATTTTCTACTTAATAGGATCAAAGAAGTCGCTGTTTAATGTATTTCAACATGGAGTTTGTCATCCAAAAATGGCATTGGTGATTGATGATCGTTTGAAGGTGTGGGATGAGAAAGATCAACCTCGGGTGCATGTTGTCCCTGCATTCGCTCCATATTATGCTCCCCAAGCTGAGGTATATTTTATACGTTTTTTTACTTAACAAATCAGCAGTGATTTGTAAGTTGTTGAACTGTCCTTTATCTCTTGTCATTGTTTCTATGTAACTGCTCGTCGTCTAATCCTGTAGGCTAATAATGCCATCCCGGTTCTCTGTCTGGCTAGAAATGTAGCGTGCAACGTACGTGGTGGCTTTTTCAGGTAACACATGCTTCTTTAGAGTAATTACTATTAAGTAAGCTATCTTCTTTTATTGGTTTTCTGATCATTGCGTCGTTTCTTCAATTGAGTTCTAGGTCTTCTGCTGTTGATTACACTGTCGTTCTTCTAGCTTCACCTCACTTGTGAATTTAATTACAGGGAATTTGATGAGGCTCTGTTGCAGCAAATTCCTGGAGTTCTATATGAGGATGATATTAGAGATATCCCTTCTCCTCCTGATGTAAGCAATTATTTGGTATCAGAGGTATTGATGCTCCCTTTTTCCCCTTATATTTTTCGTGTTGGTATGAGAGGTGTGCAGCAGTAATTTTATTGCTCATGGGCTGCCTTTTGTATTTCTTTTGGCCTTTTTTTTCCCTAGGGGTTATAACACTTTATTATTGTCTGTCATACAGGGTGATGGGTCTCCCTCTAATGTGAACAAAGAACCACCTTCTTTTGATGGAATGGCAGATGTTGAGGTTGAAAGAAGACTGAAGGTAATGTTTAATTTATATGTAATTGATCTGCTGTTTTGGTTTTGGTTTTTGTTATTGCTGTGAAGGTGTAATAAGCATCTGTATGCAGGAAACTGTTTTAGCTGCTGCGTCTGCTCTTTCACGACCTTCTTCGACCTCTTTGGCAGCTCCAAACCTGTATCCTAGGCTAGCACCTTCTCTACAGCCATCGCCTCAGGCCTCAATCCCACCTTACCATAGTAACCCGCCTTCTCAATCGGGCTCTTTTGCTAGACCCTTGGGTAATATTGGCCCACAGGACCTGAGCTTCCACAATTCCCCTGCTAGAGAAGAAGGTGAAGTACCAGAATCTGAGCTAGATCCTGATACGAGGAGGCGTCTTCTTATACTGCAGCATGGACAAGATAAAAGAGATAACATACCTAATGAACCCCCTTCCCTGTAAGGCCCCTAGTACAAGCTCCTGTTGCAGGTCCAGGTCCTGGTCCTGTCCCAGTACCTGTTCCTGGTCCAGTTCCGCAGGTACAATCACGTGGGAGCTGGTTTCCTATTGAAGAACATATGAGTTCAGGACATTCAAGTCGAGGAGTTACTAAAGAATTGCCTATGGATCCTGAACCAGTGAATTTTCAAAAGCAACGCTTGCCTCCTTTTGTGCCGAAAATGGAGAGTTCTTTTCAATCAGGTCCAACCTTTTTGAGAGAAAAAGACCGCTGAGGGAGGTAAATTTCATTCTTTGAGTCTCATGATGTCTGGTGTGACATTCTAGTACATTTGTCTTGTGACAAGGTAACTATCTGCATGTTGTTGCTTTGATTTTTATTTCAGCTGAATTTTTTATTTGCAGACCCCTCGCAGAGATGACCGCCTGAGATCAAGTCATGCAATACCTAGCAATCCTTCATTTGAAGGTAATCATTGACTTAATTTTAGAGTCGTCTGTTTGATGTTGAATAATTACATTGGATCCAATTATGCCCTAATTTTATCTTTTGCTGGATCAACCACATTCTAAATGCTTTAAAAGGCGACAATCTATGGGATCAACTGTTTTCCTTGCTAGGGGTGTTTTGCTTTCGTATAAAGTGTAAGACATTGTGAATTCTACAGTGTGATAGTGTTTGACTTTGTTTTCTTGGTTTTACCTGTTAGTACTCTAAATATCCTGTTGCAATTACTTGTATGCACTGATAGCACTATGTACATTGTGTAGGTAACATCTTATCTGAAACTGCTTATGTGCACTGTTCTTGCGTATACTATGAATGGTAGTTTTGTGTGGCAGTTTTTTTAATTGTTCATGTGAAGTGACCTTTGTGATGTTCCTTGAACTTGTCAACATGTATTCACGACAAAATAGTTTTTAGAATTGAAGATAATTTTTTTAAAAGTCTCTTGACCTGTGATTCAGTAACACACAAACTACAAAGATTATGCAGATATTTGTAGCACATTAAATGGTAGATGATTTTATGTGGCCAGTTGTGTTGGTCGTAATGTACTCACTAAAAATGATTATTACGATTCAATTGGATCTTTTAATGAAAAACCCTTCAGGTCTGTTATTTTATGTGTTCTATAAATGATAATTATGATTCATGTTTGCACTGATGAATTATATGGGATGGAAATATTAACGAAATGTAAGTGAGTTTGTAGCTTCATGGCCATGCCACACTAACATAAATAGTATCCTAATGAAAGGGTTCTTAGTTCTTATAATGACAGCAAACTATTAACTCTGGGTTATGAGATGAGATAACCCAATAGTGAACTATTTTACTGTCTCAATTGTGATATGCTTCCCTTTGTTGTGACCCTTGTGATTTTTCTGCTTTGGGGGAAAAGTTATATATCAGCACGAGTTCTAAACAAGAGGTGTATGAATGGATTCTTAGCGATAATACAGTCAAGGTGAGAGTGAAATAGTACCATAATGTGTCATGCAATGCTGAATATGGATGGAAATCGAGGTCAAAAGATGAAGTCCCTGGTTTTGGGTTGATACCTTCATTTAAGAATTGTGTTATTGGCTTTGGACTAGAAGATTTTCTTTTTTTCCTTATCCGGGGTTCGGGTTGGAAAGGTAAGTCAAAAACCTACCCCTTCTCGATGAAAGGTGGGGCAAATGCTGCTACACCATTCCTTCGGTGGTTTTTCAACTACATGTAATTTTCCTGTTGATATATTAAGAATTTCGCCAACTTGTTCCATTTCATTAAGGAGTCTCACTTAGACAGGGTGTGAGATTGTCAGTAGTGTCCACTAAAATCCACTGACTGCCTATTACATATAGAAAGGAAGCTCTGGACAATTCAGAGAGGCATTTTGTGTTGATTCACCATAATATTGACATTTTACTATCTTTCATGTCCTTATTTCAGTTGTGTCAAAGGTAATAGTCAATGGTTGCTATTTACTATCTTTCACGTCCTTATTTCAATTGTGTCAAAGGCAATAGTCAATGGTTAACATTTGAATTCTATTTGGCAGTACTGCTCTGTGTTGTAACTAACTTAACAACCATTGATAGAACTGATTGTAATAATAATGATGGCTCACCGAAAATCCTCCTAAAATTCAGTCCAGTTCATTGACAACTTGTAGAAATAATTTACATAATGTCCAGTTGAGCCTATACTTGTTTTTGGCTAGCTAGTGATATGGAACCTAAACTAGCATCCTAGGAGATCAGTATTCTGAGTTTAGAGATGGAATTCGCTGAAAGGAATAGTTTCCCTTCCTTATCTTAACTAGTTTTTGGGCATGTGCAATGTACAGGCTTGTCAGTTCTTCAAAGACTGCCGACGTGTAGATATGTGCTTCTGTGTGTATATGTTTGACAAAATGTCCTATGTTTATTTGTTTTTGCTAATATAATTTGAAGTTTTGTAGGTTTAATTTACGTCATATGTTGTTATTACTGCTGTGCATTTACATTTTTGATTGGTAAGGATTTATAAGTGCATATTTTTTCTTTTATTATGTTGCATATTCCTGCATCTCACATCCTATTTAATTGACAATTGGGTCTGATTTTCGTTTTGAAAATACTTTAATATTTGTTTAGAGATTAATTTGCTAACATTAATTTAGTGAAGAATATCTATAGAACATTAGTATTCTTAGTTTTCAAGTGCCGCAATAATTCTTATTTACTGCTAGCAATAGTCATTATGATTACAAAGAATAATATAAGGATTTGAATGAGGTTTGTTTTTATTTTTAAAGTTCCTAACCTCCAAGAATTTGACACAATTCATGAAATAGGCTTGTTAATAAATTTATATAGATATCCTAACGGAATGACATGTTTCATGACTGTTAGCTTGTAATGTACATAATGTGATTTCCTGATTTCTAGGTGCTATCAAACGTGTGTTATTGAGATTGATGTGTCTTTCAAGTCAGTTGGAGCACTGGGTTTGGTTCACTTGTCGTAGTTATCTCATAGATTTAGTAACATGTTTGTGTAGCCCAACCAACTGATAAATCAATAATTTTTTTGGATTGTAACATTCTCATTTAAGTCATGCAGTTTTGACTATCTTTGTTGTCTTGTGTTTATTCCTAGGTTGCAGAATAAAAAAGGTTAAAACTGACTCCTCAAAACTGACAGAATTTGCTCCAGATATGTGCTGCCCCCTTGTAGAAGCCCAAGTCCAAGATCCTTTTCTGATGAGCAGTGGGCATATTACTAACTTTTACCGTCCCTTTAGATCAAGGCATCATAACTATAGGGGTTAGATTTTTTAATGGAATACTTATAGCAGGTTCCTTTTTATTCCAAATGGTGTTTCAGTAGTTGAAAAGAGACCTGTTTCTCTGTTTTGGTGTTATTGGGTTTTAAGAAATACTAATTAGAATTCATGTAATTACCCTGTTTGCTATCAGTATGAAAGAAAGCCACTATACTTTTTTCCCCTTTTCACTCTTGTGTCTTAGGGAGCTGTGGCTGCCGACCTTTTGCTAAGCCTTGCTTTTCCAATTATTATTTTTATTTACACGAACTGTGGAGGACTTGGTATTGTCTGGTGTTTGTTTCCTCAATCCGCTACTTTGGTAGCTCGTCAGCATGCTCTTTCATGACAAGGCAGTCCCTGTTGTGTTCAACAACAAATACCCAAGTAACAAACAAATGGTCAGTATTGGTACCTTCTTTTCTCAGCTTTTGCTCTTAACAGTTACGGTTGCTAACATAAAACTGGATAAAATAACAAGGAGGTTACTGGGTGTTTTGGTACTTGTACACACTGACTTAAAGCTGAAGGGTAATTCAGTTAAATCATTGTCACCAAGAGATCTATCTTGTAATAAGAGAACAACTCATTTGTGAAGTTATGTGGTAGGATTGTTGGATTATGTACCCAATACTTCAATATATTGTTTCCACTGTACTGAGGAGTTCCTAGTTTTATGGTACCCTTCATCTCGTAATTCAGGCCTTCATATACTTGGGTACAGTTTCCATGCTACAAAAAGCAGTCCCATTAGCTTCAGCAGAATGACTATGTACCAAGGAATAAGCTAACATATTGGCTTGATCAAAAGATAAAGAAAGGTTTGTTGACCACCTTATGCCAGTAAAATTGTGTCAGCTACAGTGGTACTATGACAGTTATTCCCCGTCCAACAACTTTCTCATGGTAACAAAGTTATCTTGGTGCTAGTGCTATGTTGGTATATCATAAAATGGTTTGTGAGTAATAATTTTAGTTTCCTACCTAGTAATCGGTGTGCATTATGAATATCTGATATGGCCAATGACGAGAGAACCATTGATTCTGGTATCAGGTAATCACATTGTCAAATTTCTGATGCTGAATCTGACTGCAAGATTTTCAGCTAGAAGTGTTAGAAACTAGAAAGATATGTGGCATAAACAAATATCTGTCAACCCTAAATATATCCTGTGACCACTCTGATAGCAAGTTGAGTACTGTTTCTGTCCTTGGTAATATTTCGGCAGTGTGCCTGACAGAAAATAGTATTTGCTTTTTCTTGCAGTGAAAAGGATAATAAGCAGATCCTGTTTATGGATGTTTAGTCTTGTTCATGAGAAAATGCATCATATACCTTGCCCTATCTGCTTTTAGAACAAATGCTTTGCTGTTTGTTGTGATGTGGAACACGGGACATCAAGTATCAAAATGATAAGCTTATTATCAACTCCTTTTGTTGTCCATGCTTGTTGTTTATTTCATCAATTGTTCTGAGTGGACAATTGTGCAGAGATCATGAGTCCTGGTGCTTAGCTGAACTTGATGACATCTTTGTTGGTTTGGGATTGGGACTTTTGCTTGCTATGTTAAGTACAATACTTCTGCTGAAGTTCCCTTGTTTGTACATATTTGAACTTCTTTTCTCTATGTTGTGTGCTATGTAAGATCTTGTCACTTTATCCACAATGTGGTTCCTCCACACTTGAATGGTAATATAGGCCAAAAAAAGGCAAAACCTTTTCATGTTCTTTTTCGAGGCATTTGTTTATTTTTTAAAAAATTTCTTTGTGTTCTATTTTTCAAGGCATTGATGTGTAATCATATTAGTGTCTTTAAAGTTTTTTGCCCTAGAATCTGTTCTGTTTTAGTAGTTATGAGCACAGGGCATATTCATCATTGCCTATTGTTTGACAACTTTGGCACCTTGTTTAACATATTCTTTCTCTTCTGTGTCTTTGTGGACATTTGTTTCTTCTACTTCCACTTGTATTTGAGGACGAAGCTTGGATTTGAAGCTGGGAGAAGACTAATTTTTCTTCTTGTATTTCCCATGCACCATGTAAATTATTTTACATATAATATTCTGATGAGCCATGGTCCCATCATTTTGGTTGTTCTAGTCTTATGATAGGGACCTAATTACATTAATGTTGTTTGGTTGTTCTGTTGGAATTGAAATTATTACTTGAGTTTGTTATTGAAATTTCTGATCACCTGCGGGATTTTTTTGGTTAGCTACTACCTGCTTTTTGCTTATTGGTTGGGTGCTCATAGTTTCCCTTTTGCGTCTGTGCTATATTTCTATTATGTTTTCTGCTCTTTCCATCTTTACTATCATTTGTTTCTTTTTGCAATTCCTTTTTCAAAATCTTTTTGTTAGTCCCAAAAAAGAGTCTTTTCCTCTGTGTATTTGTTTATTGGGATGTTCACTTGTTTCTTTTCGTGATTCATTACTCTTTTCTGCTTTACCAAACCTGTGACATCCATGGAAAAGTAATTTATACCCAGAAACTGCAGATGTTGCTTAAAGTTCATTAAGATATAAAAACAAATGCACACATTCAATAGGGTCTTTGAGGGCTGATTTAGCACTGTTTTGATTTTCTAGTTTCTGGTTTGGAATATTTAAAATCAACTATAATTTTTAGACACTTAGCTTAATATTATTCTGGCTTTCTTTGGCGGCGTTCCATTTACAGCTCCTTACAACTTTTTATAACTAACCTTACAACTATCTTACAACTCCTTATGCTTACAGCCTTATAACTCGTTATAGCTAAATGGAACAGGGTCATAGTCCTCCTTGTCACTTGTGATTGGTGCTGCCAGATTAAGCTATTTCTTTGATTCATTTTTAGTTATTTTTGTCAAAGCTGAGTGGCTTCAGTTAATTATGGCATGAGATACAAGGTCTGATTAACGTATTATTTTAAAGAATTTATGCATAGATGGAGCTGACTTGATTCCGTTAAATCTTGACTGACAAAGAGTAAAGCTTTGTGCATATTGAAGCTCTTGACTGTGGCTTGGCCACAGCAAGATCACCATGGGTCTTGTTAAATTAATGTGATCTTCAATTAGTTGAATCAATATATTTAGTTTCTTCTCACCTGATCTCCAGTTGATTCATTCTCACCTTGAAATTAAAATGCTATATAAGTTTCGGTTGTCACCACTGTTCTGTTTGAAGGTGATGATTCCAATTCGGGCCGAGCAACTTCAAGCAACAAGAATTTTGAAGTTAAACCTGAAAGTGGCATTTCATCTTCAGAAAGTCCTGCTGGTGCTTTACGCGACATTGCTAGGAGATGTGGAACCAAGGTATTAATATATATGTGTTATCCCTCTAACTACATTTGATGCTGCACATTTTAAATTTAATTTACATGTTATATCTTTCTGTTCACTTTGACTTGCATGTGTTTTCAGGTTGAGTTTAGAACAGCTTTGGTTGCTGACACAAAGTTGAAGTTCTCCATGGAGGTTGTCTACCTTTCTTGTGTGGCTTAATATTCTCACATTGATGCTTTATGAAGATTGTCTAATTGGCCACTATTCTTTTTTCTATCCATTTATCTTGCAGCAGATACATGTTGTAGGTTATATTGGATGTTTCTTGATTGCACTTGAGTGAATATGTGGTTTATGGAGAGTTGGTTTCCACCCTGTATGCTAGGTTAGGACATTGTAAAGTTTGTAACTCCTTCCTAAACTAGTGTAGATCTCAGATTGCCAAGAGTATTTGAAGTCTCTGCCCATTAACTCATAAATAAGGTTGAACACAAAATCCCATGTTTGTGTCTTTTGGTTGCTGTTGTGACTTGGAGCGTATGGCTAATTTCGTATGGGGTCTATCATGGCATGACAGAGCTATTTTTTATTATTACAATACAGTTGGAGCTGTCAGATTCATGTATATATGGGGTGACGGATCCGAAATTTGTACACCATTGTCCTTCTTTATCTGCTCTTTACGATTTTGTGCATATCAACTATCAATCAATAGATTGTTATGGTTGTCTCCCGTTCAAAATTGTTATAAAGTTTTACATGAAACTTTAAAATTTTTCCACGAGTATTGGGTGCACAGGACACACGTCTTCTCAAGGACCAAGGTGCGTCCTCCACTGTATAGGGTCATTATATTTGAAGGCATCCATTATAGAGTTACACACTGATGATGGGTATCAGTTGCTTGCAATGCAAGGTGATTGAAGAGGAATGCCCTTGTCCAATCTCAAGTCTGAAGCATTTTCAGTTTACTTGCTTGCTTTGGACAGGGTAAGAGGTACGAACTCTCGAGGGGATTCAGGTTTATTTGGGAGAGTGTATTCTGTCAGAGTGGAACTATAGAAGTTTCTGAAGTAGGGATTGCAAATTGAACATTGACGTTGAGCATAGACATCCTGTTCACAATTGCAGGGGTAAGATTGCATATATCTGCCCCCTGCCATGCCCTACAGTCTACACAGGAGCCTCGTGAGAGGCATTCTCATTATTGTATGCTCTGGGTAGAATTTCGCTTTTTTTTTTTTCTTTCCTTCTTGTGCTCTCCATGGATTCAGCCTATTGTTTTTTTTTTTCATTTTATTTGTTTTGTTTTGGAGCTTTGTATGAAAGATTTAGAACTTCACCTTTTGGCCGGGTAAGGGTCCCACCACTGGATTCCTATAATACAGTATCCCAGTGGGGCTGTGATTGATGTAGAACATGATTTTTAACTGGTTATATTCTTCAGCAAACTAGGCAAACCATTCTTCCAGCACGTGCTTTGATATGTTGCCTTTAGTAGCCTTTCCTTTCTGGCGGGTGTTAGAAATACTACTTCCTTATGTCACTTTCTGTTTTGATGCTTAACATATCCAGTTAATCTTCTTTTGTCTGACATATTCACTTTGTCATTTTTGTAGGCTTATTTTGCTGGGGAAAAAGTTGGTGAAGATACTGGTTTAACTCGAAGGAAGCCCAAGAACGTGCTGCAGAGGCAGCTTTGATGAATCTGGCTGGTAAGATAGCCTCGTGATTTTTTCCTCGTGATGTTGTACGAATATTGTCATTTTGAACTGCTCTGTGTCAAAGATTTTGTTATTAACCCGATAAGAATTCCCGTTAATTTTGTATATATTCATCTAGCGTTTTACAACATGGTGAATAGCAATGCAGATGTTGTTCTGAAAAACTTAGGCCATAGGTTTATCCAAATACTCAAGCCATAGCTTTATCCAAGTTGTTAAGTATTTTATACTAGCTCTATGGGGAAATTTTTCTTTGCTTCAAAACTGGGTGGAGTTGTGAACTACGGTGGGATTGTCAAAAGTTGAACCTGATTATCACAACTGATACTTAGTCTGTGTCTTTGTATTGGCTCAGTCATTACCTCTTTCACTTTTAAATCTAATTCCTTCCCAAATGAGACTGGAAACTCTGGAACAGTACAAATTAAAGAAACAATGGGCTGGCTACAAAATATCTGTTAGGACTTCGAGAATTTTTTGTTGTTTCTACTGAGGTTCTATTTAGTGTGAGGCAGTTTATTAGTGGAAACTGCATCCTCTTTGTGTTCGGGGTGGACAAAAGAGAATTTTGAAAAACACGACTTGGAAGACGGGATCGGATGAAGGCATCATCTCCTAGAGCCATCCATATCAAAGCCATCCAAGCCTAAAAGAAAAGCTACAGCACTCCCTCACCGTTTCATATATGCGAGACAAATAATTACCACTTTATTTGCCTCTCCACTGTCCATGCTGTTGGTTCCTGTGGACATCATAACATATGTTCTGCCTTGGAGTATATATGTTAGGAAGAAAAGAAGGGGAAAAAAATGGATCCCAATTTGACAATTTACTCTTGGTTGGACATCCTTTGTTAGAATTAGATTGGTCTGTAAACTGCTGTACATGGATGCCATTTTTCCTTGTTTAATTACACTTGGCTGAGTTTAGACTTTTGGATCTATATACATATTGCAGGGGAATTAAGTGTTCTTAACATCACTCTCTCCAGTCTTCAACTGGTGGTGATATGCTTGAAAAAACTTTTTGCTGTCTGAATCATGAGATAAATCTTTGCCTCATTACTATCTGTTGTTGATCCTTCTTATTATGCTTTTTTGGTGACCCCTTGTGATTCTTTTACTATTGTACGTAGTATTCTATGTGTATGCTTTGTTGATGATTTTAAATATCAGTAAATTTGAATAATGTTGTTAATTAGATGAAGGGAATATTTAGCAATGATGGTTACTCTGATTTGGCAGTTGTGCATGATAATAAAAGAAAAACAAGAGCCGACATCATCTATGATATACCTGAGGAAGTTGTATGTTTCTAGATGTCATCATCTGCAAGCATTGATAAAATGGATGGTTTTTCCTTTTGGGTTGGTGCTTATGGAGGGAAATAGGAGATTGGGCTCATATATGCAATATGTTGCCTATGCCTGTAGTTCTCTTGGTGGATTGGCAGTTTATGGATTATCCTGCAAGATATATGATATGTGCTTGGAGAATTATTTTTCTTTTGTGATGGTTCATCTTCCCAGTATGCTTTCTTCATTTTTCTGATATTTAAGTAATGTTCTCTACAGATAAATATTTGGCTCACAAAAATCGGATTCTAGCATGCCCCAAAGTATCTTAAGCAGGGGCCAGAGTCTGAGTAACCGTGAATTTTTAGATGATACAACTTCACGTGGTGATCATGCCTCTGTGGAAGTGGAGATGGTGCCTTCGTCTGACCCAGTCAGGTTAGATGACTTTGATGTGGATCACTCTAGGATCTCCATGGGCTCAGTTTCAGCTTTGAAAGAATTTGTATGTACCAGTAACTTCTCTTCTCGTGCTAACCTTTACGTCTGCCTCACTAGTTTTATACATTTGTTTGTTGATTGTCGTATGCTTTCTGTGCTTTTCAGTGCATGAGGGAGGGCCTTTGTATCGAATTTAGAGCACCACATCCACCTTCAACATATGCTGTTCATAAAGATGAAATATGGGTAGAGGTACTGAATCTGTTGTTGTTCCTTGTAACTTTTAAGTTTTTCTTTTTCTTTTTAACTTTTGCTCTCATAAACATAATTGAAATTCTGAATCACATTGTAGGATAAGTTCATTTACGTGAAGTGCTTTTAGGCTTAAGCTGCTTCTTCACCTCTTCTGTTCTTTTATTCAATAGGATGCTTTACTGAAAAGCACTTGTAAGTGTAGTTTCTCAGAAACATGCCTTGCTCATGGAGTCGCCAGGATGAAACTTTATTGCCTTGATGTCCCTCGAGCATTACAATTTCCTGATACTTATTGTGTCATGCAAGACGAGTCCTTTTTATTCCTCCTCATCTGCACCCTCTACTTTCTCTCTCCATTTTTATTTCTAGTGCTCTTTTCCCAAAACCTAAGCGATCTCACAACAAGAATAATAGAAAAAGAATAATTGAATTTCAAAGTAATTGAGACTGAAATTCGTGCAAATGACCAAAAATTGAGATTAATACGAGACATATTGAACAACAAATTATAGAAGAGACCAAAATATTGACACTGACATTCCTGCAAATCTCAAGCTCTTTAATTTGGATGAAGATGCAATTGATACGAGGAGGGACCAAAGAAGTGAAGCAATCAAAACTATGCCCAAAAACTTCAGCTGTTCAAAAACCTTATCTTCTTTGTCTCTCCCATCCCATGCCTCATTCTCTCTCCTCCTTCCACTGCCTGTGAATTTGTGTCTAAAGTTGCAGAGGAGAAAGATTGAGTGTTGCTAAGGTTTAGATTGAGATGGTTATTTGGGTATAATCCATCATTTTACATTCTAAGCTGAAAGTTCAATACTGAATAATTTCTTTCATCTCTCTCTGAAAAATTAGTACTGAGATTCACAAAGTATCGTCTCCCTATGAATCTGGGTCAACTTGGACCTTGGTGACGGAATTCATGTCAAAGGAAAGGAGGATTTTGGTGACGATGAGCTCAGCGGTGTGCTTGGTATGCATATCTATGTTAAGGAGGGGGAGACAGTGATGGTAGGAGGGAGACCGAGAGAGGAGATGTAGAAGATATTAAGGTTTGATGATGATGATGATGATTGAAGGACGCTGTCCTTTTCTTTTGTCCTTTTCCGTTTTTGGTCTTCAGGTCATCAAAAACTCAATCAAAACCATTTTTGAATATTTAACCGGCAGTTGCTGGTTACAATGGCATTTTAATAGGACTTAAACAAGTTCAGTACCACTCAAAGGCAGTGTAAACGATTTGTGACATTTCTGAATAAATTGAAAAGTTTAAGGGCATGGTTGGCTAACAACTCCATGCAATACGGTAGCTTAGTTTCAAGGCACGCAAGTCTTCCACCTTATTGATATCTTTCGGAAGGGAGAAATGAGATATAAATCAGCAAATGTCTGATTATCATTTTAATTGGTATTCAAGATAGCTGTTGTGCAGAAAACATCACAGAATTGCCTGGAAGTTTTCAAATCAAAACCAAATTGAAGGTTTCTGTTATTTGAACTCTAATTCCTGATTAATGTATGGTAGCAAATAGAGAAGCTTTTATCCCAACTTAAGAAGTCAATGTGATAGATATTTTTTACTTATTTATGTGTTTTTTTAATCACCAATATTTCCACTATATGGGATTAAATCAACTATTTACAGGCAAAAGTTGAATATTAGAATTTAAGCAAAAATATGGCGATTTAATCAGTGATGTGTGTACCTTTTTGGATCCTTGGACTCTAGGGTGCCATGTGAGTTATTTTTTGTATGTACCGTAGTCTGTCTATTGGATCTATAGCTGACAAAGGTACTCTGTGGTCCCACATATGCAGAGTATTTTTGAGGGAGGGGCCTTTAACATGCACAGCCTTACCCTTGTAACTTCACACCAAAGTTAATTTCTATTCAACTCTAAGTATGAAAAGTGTCGGTCGTCCTCTAGCCTCTAGGGACTTATTCAGCTGCCTGGAATGTTGACAACATAAGGATACGATCCATTAAAACCATAGGTTCAATTGCACATTGTATTCCTGAACTAAATGCTGGAAATTTGACAACATAAGGATACGATCTGTGTATTGTACTGGTCCTTTGAACTTAGTAACTAAATGCTGTTAGTCTTGGACTTTTCTGCTTCATTTATTGATCATGTCTATTTGGTCTAAAATGTTATCTAGGTGGAAATAGATGGGCAAACTCTTGGTAAGGGCACCGGACTGACATGGGATGAGGCAAAGATGCAGGTACTAGCCCTTTATTTTCTTGCTGTCTATCAATTCTGTACTCCTCTCCAAGAGAGGAGACTGGAAGAGAGGCACATGCAGATTCGCATGCATGACCACACATGGAGAGATGGGGAGGGACAGATGGGGAAGAAAAGCAGAACTATGCCTAGGAAATTTGTGTTGTATTCATCGATGCTGATGGGTTTGCTAATTATTGTGCACCTCCTGTCTAATCATGCCCTTTTTCAGGCAGCTGAGAAGGCTATTGTAAGTCTTAAATCCATGGTCAGTCAGTTTACTCAGAAGCAGCAAGGTTCTCCGAGGTTAGTACTTCCATATGCCGCTGCATAAGTTAAAAGCTTGTTTGAGGGAAAATATCCCGGAACTTTTCCCCCTTTTTTTGGAGAGGGGGGTGATGGCTTGGAACTATTACTGAATTAGGGATATTACTGTAGAACAGTTAAGTGTCTCTGGCCCCACCGTAGCCTTAGGGCCTATGCTTGACAGATCCTTGAAGAGGACTAATGTTGATAACACTGAGCTTCAGCCTGTCAAAAGCTTTCACGCCCGTTTGCAATCATCATATTTCTTGGTCACATGGCAGGTCATTTCAAGGGATTTCCACTAAACGCTCAAGGTCCGAGTATTCTCAAGGTTTACAGCACATGCATTCTTGGGGATGACCAGACTTTAATCCCCTGCCTCGCACAGGCTACATCCTGATAATGGGGCCTTTGCCAGAAACCTGGTTTTTTCAGGACAAGCTTGGAAGACGGCATCTTGAGGTCTAACATGAGGAGTTGATAGTGTTCAGCTTACAATTGAAACTGAGCATTATTTTGTTTTCAATCTTTGCGGTTTTCTTTCCTGAGGGGTGCCCTGCTGTCTTCATATCTATCCTACTGGCACACAAGTATAAGCTTCCAACATGTCCACGTGTCACAGATGACTATTTTCAAGTATTTTGTGAATATTTAGCCTAATTTGCACATTCAAGTGTATTATCATTGTCCAAATGTCTACCACATGGGTAAGGGAGGGTAAATGAAGAGTTCGTGATCGGGTAACATAGTTCGTCCGCTGGGAGCAAAAGTTTCATAAGAGATTAGTTCTACTAAAGAACCTAGTATCTGCAACAGCCTTTACTGACGGTACAGAAGACAAAGAGGACCCGCCTTCACTCATTTTAAGGATTGCTGGTGTAAGGATCCTATGTTCAAGAGGAGCAATATCAAGTACAAAGTGTTCATTTTAATTGTGACACGAACACAGAAGATTCAACAAGAAAATTTAAGGGTCTTTTGGAATCGGCCACTTTACTTGCAGGGACAAGGCTACTGATTTCCAGATCTCCCAAACTCTATGATGGTGGGATTCACATTCATAAGGTGTTGTGTGGCAACCCCTCCCGGCAGGTACAATTCCTAGGGGCAGGGGCAGCAACTTTGCTCTCTTTCGTGTAAGGAGGGTGTGCTCTCGCACTAACAAGCCTAAAGGCCCCACACTGCCCCCTTTGCTGGTTGGCTTGCTGGGTTTTCCTTGAAATAGGGGCCCCAGTAGGTGAGCCTACTTATCTAACAAAAATATCAAGGACAAAGTGTTTACATTAGTTGTAGCACGAGCACAAAGACAGAAGATTCAGCAAAGGGTCTCTTGGAATTTGCCATTTTGCATACTCAAGGCTACTGATTACAGGATCTCCCAAGCTCTATCATTGGTGGGATTCACGTTTGCCGATGATGACGAATGCCGATGATGATTGCGGACAATGTGGGCCTTCTCTGAGGTGTGGTTTTCGCGAATTACATGGGGGAATCAACACAGAAGGGTCAAGAGCTCTCGAGTTATTGCATGCTTGTCCCGTTTGTATTTCTTTCTCCCATTCTTGTTACATACACAAGTTCATGTATGATACGTACCTCTTGAGGCCTGGCCAAATCTTTTAGAAAAACTAATTAGATGAGAAAATTTGCAAATGTCATTTGTGGTCTGCAATTATCTTCTGACTGAAGTATTCAGATGGTTTATAGTCTTTTAGATTGAAAAATTTTCGTAGCTCTACATATTTCACACGTTCATATCCTTGTGAATCTAAAATCTGCTATAGCAATTAAATCTGGCAAACAATTTGCTCTGTTCAAGTACAAATCGGATTAAGTTTGAATCAGGTCATATCTGGCAAACAATTTGTTCAATTCAAGTAAAGTTAAAGTTTCAATTTGGACAAGGTAATTTCAATTTTGGTTAAGAGGTGAACAGATGTTTGGCTTAATAAACTTATCTTACGAAAGGAAACTACTTTGAAAGAAATTTCCAATTAAAATCGATTTAGTTCACGTCAACTCTGGTTTCTTGTCCATCAATAAAGCTTCTCACTAGCAGCAACGTCATGCAGTCAACCATTCTCAAACAAGAACCAAATACTTAGGTACTACCAAAACAAACCCATTTCAAGTGCCAAAAGGTCCAAGCATCTACTTTTTCATACAATTCTTGGATGCCCTCGTAGATAGAAATCCAGAAAATGGATGTGCTTGTCGACAGAAATCCAGAAGACAAAAAGGCAGGACATTTTTACAAGTGCCAATAGCAATATGCCTTCTTGTTGACAAACACTAGAATCAAATACAAGGGCCCAAGCAAAAGAATTAAGGTCCTTAACTCAGAAAGAACGAGTCTATATTCGAAATTGGTATTGTATCCTAAAGATAAAACACGACACAAGGCCTCATTGTCAACATTGGACATGTAACAAAGACGTGTAAGTGCTACCTAATACATGGGTACTGAAATCAGAGCAGTGAGAAAATAGTTCCTCAAAAGAAACAAAATAAAGAAATTTTGTTACACACATTGTATGCACTTAAGATGTATGCACCTAAGTGAACACATCTTCTACTGCTCAGCTTCTGTTATAGGCTGTTCAGCTTCTCCTGTAGGAGTTTCTTTCTCGGGTTTTTGGGAACCATTGGGGGTGGCATCTTTGGCAGAAGCAGGGGGTTCTTTGCTGCATCTTTTCCAGTTTTGGCATCTTTTCCTTCCTTTCCATCTTTTCCATCTTTAGCAGGATCAGGTTTTGGTGGAATCATGTGGGGTGGGGGTGTATGCTTCAGCTTCACCAATACCTGTCTCATCCTTGACATATCAGTGGGTTTCCCGGGCTTGGGACCTTGTACGATAGTGATTGATGGCTTTTTCTCTTGTTCTTTCTTTCCTCTTCTTTTTTCAATATTGGGAACCTCATTAGGAATGAGTTCTGCAATTGCTTTCCAAAACTGCTTATCTGCTTCCTTGTGGAACTTCTCTTGGTTTGCCAGGTATACCTGCCAAGCCCACCACACAATAATCAGGAGGGGACGGTTGAGGGGGCAAAATCACAGAACAGAAGCATGTAACATAGATACCTTCTCTTTCTCCCTATTGTTCTTTTTGTTGGTCTCAACGTTAAGTTTTCTCTTCTCAAAGAAAGCCAGTTTGTACTCCTCGGCTTCTTCGATTATCTGCATTCTCATTTCCTTTTCTCTCTTTTCCTTTTCCTCCAGCATAATGGCATTTTGACTGCACCATCGAAGCTGAATTTTTAATTTAAAATTTGTAAAATTTATTGCTAAGTAAAAACAGTAGATCAGAAACAGAATAGCACTAAATAACATTCTTCCTAGCTTGCCTTTTCTTTCCAGGTTGAAAAGACAAGTCAAAATATACTAGCAACAGATTGTGGAGGGAAGAGATATATTAAAGACTTGCATTTCACGCTGCACAAAAAGTGCGATGTGTCATGGTACTGGAGGAAGATTCTCAACTTAAGAATCAAACTTGCTGCTGGTAATAGTATAGGGACTTCACTTGGACAGCAGGTGTTAATGGTCTTTATTCCATCTCCTCATGATTGCTAGGTTCTAATGCTAATTTTCCTCTTTAGGTACAGCAATCTGGGGCAACTTTAATATTCCCAAACATTCCTCTTGCCTTTGGAGAGCCTGTTTGAGCAGATTAAATATCAAAGATTTTTTCAGAATAAATACTAATATGGATGAAAGAGCGTATGATACTACAGTTTGGTCTCCAGTGTTTATTCAAGAAGCCTTCATTGACGACAACATTGCTCTAAGTTTCTTCGATAAACTTAACGAGATTACTCTTTGGGAATTCCTCTCTTGATCTGGTTAGATGGGATCTCAATCCTGGAGGGTTTTTGTTGTTGTTGTCGTTGTTGTTAAGTCTTTCTATTTGAAGCTCGCTTAGCATCCTTATCCCTCATTGCAGCCCCCTCTGGCAATCAACTCCCTTGGAAGATCATTTGGCAGTCTTTGGCGCCTTCGCAAGTTTCTTCTTTTTTTTGTGGGAAGCTTGTCATGGGAGCATTTTTAACTTAAAATAATTTACAAAGGAGGGGCCAGACTTAGGAGAATAGATGTCCTATGTACAAAGCTGATTTGGAATCTTCTAATCAACTCGTTCCATTGTCCTTTTGTGACAGCTTTGTGGAAGCTAGCCTATAGTTGTTTGGGAGTTTCTTGGGTTACTTCAAGCTCTATTAGGAACCATCTCATGGTTTGGGAGGGTTACTATGGGAGAAAAGCTAAAAGAAGAAAGCCTCTATCATTGCACTGGCCATTTTTTGGAGCATTTGGTGTGACGGAAAGAGATCTTAGCCAAATATGCCCTTAAACTTTGCAATTTATTAAAAAATGTTACAAAGTTATTTCACTACCTCTAAATGCCTTTAAATTTGTTAAAGTGCACTTGAAATGCTATTCAACTGGCAGTTTCTGTTTAAAAAGTAAATTTTTTAATTTGACTTGTTTGTTGTTGAAAAGGGAAATGAAAAAATCTTCCTATTTCATTCCCTCCACTTCTTTCCACTGAGTTCATTCATCAGGTAAAAAGTCATAAACTGACATACTTAAATACAGTAATTAAGTTTAAGGGAATTTAAAGGTAGCGAAATAACGACATTTTTGAATAAATTGCAAAGTTCAAGAACACGCTTGACGAAGATCTCCGTGAGAGAAATAGAAGTCTCTTCGAGGGAGTGGAGACATCTCTTCAACGGTTAAGGATAAGCTTATCAAGACTCTACTTTTGGGATAGGGGCAATTTTTATCAATCTTCTTTTAACTGTAGCTTTTGTGGGTAGTCTACATATTGGTTGTATATAGTGCTTTTGTAGGATGTTGTGCATCCATCATTTTGATTAATATACTATATATTATTCTCGTTTCCTTATCCCCAAAAAATATATTAGTATGGATGATGATACACTCTGCTGTTTTTTAAAATCTGAGGAACACATCTGCAGCTGTTTTTCGCATGCCATTTTAGTCAACAACTAATACAGGGCATCCGATATGCTTTGGCTTCATAATAAAAATATCCATTTGCAGAATTCAAGGATAATTAGGTCTTACCGTCTTACGAGGAAAACAGCACAGAAGAAAGTTATTTACATGATTACAGCTGCTGCTATATATTACATATGGAAGGAATTAACTACAGGCTCTTTAAAGCTACAGAAACAAGTTTTCAGAGATTAGTGGATACTTGTATTTTGAATATGCACTGTAATGATGAGATTGCACTTTACTGTGTTTAGGAGTAAAAATAGGAACATAACGGAATTTTGCTGTATGGCTGTTGCATAAAGGCTTTGTACCTATTGATTCTTTTTTAGGTTTTGTATACAAGATCACTTTTTGGCTTCGTAATAAAGGCTCTTATCAACAAACCCCACCCCTCTCCGTCTTCCAAAAAAAAAGAAGAAGAAAGGTAAGATGCAGTGATGCACTCAGATGATCAACTTAGCATTATCCCTACTCCTCACCTCCACAGGTAACTGAAGAGAGAAAGAGGATATAAGGGCAGCCAAATGCTATTTTCCTGGGCTATTATTTTGGATCCCCAAAAAAAGGGTGGTTAGTTTAGTTTATTTAGAAAACCGGAAGATGGGAAGAGACTGGAAAAAGTAGAAAAAAACTAGGAAAAGGGGGATAATTTAGTTTAGTAAGAAATTAGTCCAACAGAACAGGATGTAGATATGATGATATCTGAGCAGCTGAAATTCAAAAGCATCATTTGAATTATTTATTTTTGGAACCATCCAACTATGGTGTATGAATTTTTGGAACTCATAACTATGGAAATGAATTTTTGGGTCCATTAAACTATTGACATATGAACAAATGGAGAAATATGAGCAAAATGTCCTTCCTTTATTTGGTATGTATATTATATTACGAAAATAAAATTTTATTTAATACAATTATAAATAAATTTATTTAATAATAAATTAGAAAAGGCTTATTGTATGATTATTATTTTTTGGTACTGGATTTTTCAAACAACTCCACCACCATTTGACATTAAAAATATATTATCCAATTTTTTTTAAAACAAGATCCACGTTTTCTTGATTTTCTCGTTCCTCTTCTAAAAAAATTTTCTTCCCTTCTTTGTTCACAATAGATAAGGATTCTGCGGTTGAGATAAAACTAAACAAGTTAAGACATTAAAAAATATAGATTCCCGATAACTATAAAAAAAATATTTATACCTTCCATGTTATACAAGGTGTTAATGCATATTAGTTATACATATTTATACATGTAATTCAATAATTTTCTTTTTTATATATATTTTTGATATATTTCCTGCACCATTTCATTCATTGAAGTCAATATTTTTAATATGTTGAATTTTAAATTATGTATCATTGTTCATATTTTCTTGCATATATTAATTAGGTTTAGCTTTATAGGAAAATTATTCAAATATACACTCAATTGATATACATGGAAATATAACGAGCAGATTTTTTTGAGGGAGGGGGACGGGTTAATTTATGGGAATTTTATAGACTTCGGGAATCTTTATTTTTTAACTTCTTAGTTTGTTTATTTCTTATATCATCTGTGTCCCTCGTGAGAATCATCATTTGGTGTGAAAGAAATTTTTAGAAGAGGAACAATAAATTTAGTAAGATGTTGATATTTTTTAAAAAACTTTCGATAATATGTTTTATGTCAAATAATGTTGTTGTTATTTAAAAAACTATTACAAAAAATAATAATTATAAAATAGTAGTAGTTTTAAAAATTTGTTACTAAAGAAATTTATTAACAAATTTATCAAATAAAATTTCATTTTCATAATCTAATTAATGCACAAATTGCATAGAAAAGACATTTTGGTCATGTTCCTTCCTTTGTTTATATATCAATAGTTCAATAGACCCAAAAATTCATTTTCATAATGATGGGTTTAAAAATTCATGCACCACAATTAGATGGTTCCAAAAGTAAATAATTCGCATCATTTACTGGTGATTATCCATCAAAGTGGTGCCACCAGCAGGTTGAAAAGGGTGGGAACAGTCTACAATATGGCCTTATATTAGGATCTTCTTCCATTTCAATCAAAGACAAGTTTTGAGCATTCAAGTCTAAAGAAAGTTTTACACTAGTTAATACTAGGAGGTCTGGCTCTTCAAAGTCTATAGAAAATGAAGGAACACAATCATTCTCCACCTCAGCCCGGAAATCCCCTCCCCCTTCCCGAGCCCCAAAAACCTCCACCCAGCAATGGCTAGTAGGCCAAATGCCACCAGTTTGTTGCAGGTATTCATAATAGTTTGACCACGGTCCTAGCTGAAGTAGTTCTCATGGATGCCTCACAGAGCCGAATGTAAGCCTATATATACATATACTGGGGCAGTGAATGAGGGCTTAGACACTCCTCTCCTACCCACCCTTGATCTCCCTATCTCTCACATTCACATATTCAATGACCTAGGCACTGACTGGTGCACTCAAGGCTCCACCGTGGGTCCAACCTCAGCGCCCAGAGTTGTCTTTCACATACCTAGAGCTTTACCCATTAAGGAAGATACGGAGATCATATGACCAAATTTTTTACCACAAACATTGGCATCATTGCTGAAGGAGTTCCATCGCCATTGATTTTCGCTTGATTCTTCTATTCGTTTCATTGGTTCTGGATTTTGGGTGCCTAATTGCTATATCCCCACCTCAGGAATTTGACTAGAACTTGCTGTTTTGCATCTCATTTTAGAGAGACCCGAAATCGTTCATTGACATGGAAAGGGGAAAGCTAATCCTTGCTTAACTAGACTAAAAATCCCATTTACATCTTCAATCACACAAAAATGGATAGCTTTTATCTTATTCAACTTACAACCTTCATCATACCGAATTAATCCAGATACCAGGAGAAAATCTAGCAACCTCATTGGTCATCGAAGCTCAGACCAGCTATAGAGTTTCATTTGATGTCAGCAAAGGGTCAGCACTAGCTTCTCTCTCCGATGCCTTTCTATATGCTGATATATGTTTGCACTCCTGCCACTACTGCTAGCCTGCTACTACTGTTGCTTTCTACCACATTCAACCTCTCCCCCTCCCCCAGTCCTTCTGGGGGACGTTTACATCGTCTTCCCTCAAGCAAGGTTGGATACAAGTTAACTCCATAAATGTCATAAAAAATGAGATCTAAACCAGAACTAATTGTGTGCTCTTATTGTATGATCAAGCTCTGATCTCCATTCAAAAAGTATGTACATGTTAAATTAATCAGGTAAAACTACCTTTCTCTCCTAATGTTAATTTCCATGCCACTGCTGGCAATGGCAATAAACTCGGTGCCATTTTATGGTGCTGCTGTTGTACATACTGCATTCCCTCTCCCACCCCCTTTTCTTTCATGAGCCAACATCAAAGTTAACCTCCCCAAAACAACGAGGAGCAGGAGTAGTTATTCAATTGTCTACAAGAAAAGTAGAAGAGGTGCTAGAAAGAGGTATGCAAGGTATGCAAGGCAGGCGTCACTGGGGAACCAATATGTCTGACTTGGACAGGTGAGAGTATTGACAAGATTTGAATTGTTGTTTCAAAGAGTGATGATCTCAATAAACCAGAGAGAATGAAAAATAGCATAATAAAGGAAACTATTCCTAGGATTACTTTATGGGCTTATAAATAGATTGCCTGCTTCGTTCTCCATATAAAATAGGGGATGCAGAGTCAATGAGGTGGGGTTCATCAATCACTACGCTTGGAAAGCACTGTAAGTTCAGGAATCAACACTCGTCAAAAGACACTATTGTGGTGCATTAATTAAGTAAAGGATGTTCTAATACCGTAGATTCCAAATGATTCTAGCAAGAGCATACAATGATTGATTTCTGATATTGCTTGTTTCCATTATCTGCACTAATGGCACAAGATAAGTTCTAGATAATCTCTTGACTATTTTCTCACATATGCCAACTCTATTCATTCTCCCTCCCCAGCTATTCCCTGCCTCTCCACTTCTCTCTCTCCCGCTTTCATAGGTGTGAAAATCTCTCCACACACAGATGTTATATCATCCTTCCAAGATGTTTGATAAATAAATCCAAGTGAACTATCAATCATCAATAAGATCTAGAAAGAAAATCGGTAGCGAAATAAATTCCCATGAAAATGAGCTCTGATTGGATCTTACAATCCTTTAGACAACCAAAATTCATTTGTCCCAAGTTTAATCAAAGAAGGCAGCAATGGATCACCTAAAACTTAGTATCAACTTCCTAATCAAATCTGTACAATCCAATTAATTTCGAGAACAAGAAATCCACAGTGTACCATTCAATCTCTCTGTATATATCCAAAAGAGCAACCAATCCCTATGCCAATTCTAAACGACTAAAGAGCGCAAATCAAGCCTAATACAAGCGGATCCACTAAAATTCACCCATCTCAGATCCAATCCACTAAAATCCACCCATCTAAGAAATCAATCAAGATACCAAAGAAACAATTGAAATGGGAAAGAAACACATGAAAACTAAAAACGACTCACCGACGCCATTCGCGGAGCGCGGACCCTTCCTCCTGCATCTGATCAGGGGAGGGAGAATTGGGCCATCTGATGAGAAAGTCCCCTCCTCATCAGCTCCCAAGTCGTAGGGCTTCCCATTGCCGTTGGACACTGTGTCATCGAAAGGAGACTGCTCTGAGGAGAACCCGGAGTTTCCGGCACCGTAGGGCATTGGAGAATCCTCCGCCGCCGGGTCGACCGCGACCTCATCCTCTACGCCGCCGAAGACGGGATCTCCGCCGGCGCCGCCGGAGTAGGATTCGGCGTCGAAAGCGGAGGAATCAAATCGCTGGGAAGAGAGGCGAGGGTCGTAGCCCATGTAGCCGTCGTCAAAGGGCGCATCGGAGGAGGGTCGGAGCTCGTCGCCGTCGTTGCTGAAGGTGTCGAACGAAGAAGACATCTCTCTCTCTACCCTCTATCTCTCTCTCTCTCTCCTCGCAGTATGAGCTGGGAGCCTGGGAGTGTCAAGAAGATGATCTGTCTCTCTGTGGAGTCTGGACGGTGAAGTGGGGAGCTCAAATCCGACTACTATTTGACTGTTGGTGGACGTTTTTACAGAAAAACGAAAAATCCAAAAATGCCACCAACCATAAAATCTGCCCCTTGTTTTTCTGGTAGTTAAATTTTTTTATAACAGTTTTTCTGGTAGTTAATTAATACAAGAAAATTTATTCTATAAAAAAATAAAATACAAGAAAATTGATTTCTATTTCTTTACATAACTTTGAATTTTCTGGGTATAAACGCCTAACACTTTCTCCATTGCCTCATAACCTAGTAAAAATAGGGCACCATATACTATTCTTTTAACATAACACCAAAATTAGAGAAAAAAAGACAATGATGAGAAGAAAAACAAGTGCGAGATTTAGCGGTATGATAGATTACCTAAAATTGAGTGTTTGACCTCGTATATATACTAAATTGTATTACCACTAGATATTTTATATAAACTAATTTGTAAGATCTAGAAATAAGAGAGAAATAATCCGACTCGACAATCTTCAACTCTCCGATCAGGAAGCCATTGGGAGATCGAACATGCTGCTTTGCCTTCAGCTACTTGGGGGACCATATAGCTTTGCCTTTTCTGTTTTTTCTTTTTTTTTCAATTTGATCATTAATCCAAAGAATACAAAATCACCACTAGCAAGCGAAAAACGGACATTACCAACAAAGTGTTGGTTCTTGTTTTTTTTTTTTTTCTCCTCATTTTCGCTATAATAGTCTCATTCATCTATAATATCTATATGATAGCTGTATTCTAATATCTATATTTATTTTTCGCTCATTTTCACTATAACAGCCCATTCAGCTATAATATCTATATATTCGCTCATTTATGCTTATATTTACTTGTTTCAGCTTATTTATGCTATAATAGCTATTTTTGCTGATTTTATCAGTTATTTCAAACAACCCTAAGTTTACCATTCAGGTTCTTCTAGTAATCCAAACACCAAAGAGCTCGATTTTGCTTTGAAGCTGCTCGCTGTATGCTTGGGTAAGTTCTTGTAATCATAGTTTACTCTGAACTATTCCTTCCTTGCAGGAAAGAAGCAGTTCCATTTTCTCCCCCTTCATTTTACGAGTCAGAAATTGGCATTATGGCATCAACTTTGCGTGATAATTTTCATACTATGAAGGAACCAAAAACTTGCAAACTGCAGTTACTAGGTAATTGAACTATAAATTGTACCCAGATAACCTCTTCTTTTTTTTTTGGGGGGAGCCCCGAGTTTAATCAAAAGCAATGTCCGGTTATAAGTTTGGTTTGGGTCTCGTTTCTCTGACAAAGAGACTTGGAAATATCAATATGATCCAAGTCTTCTAAGCTCTGAAATTCGGAACAAACAAACCCTTTAAGTTACAACTTGAAACTCATAGGAACATTCAAGGAACACCAAGAACCATTTTAAACCACAAAGCATTTTTCAACTTTTCATTTATGATTGCCTAGGAAGTCCACTATGTGCTTGTTAACCACTTCAGGGAGCTGTTCCTGAACGAAATGAGTACCTTCAGGCAAGAATATGATCTTCGAATTAGGCGCATACTCTTTCACCTTTCCGCTGTCTATGCGCTCTTGCATTCCTGGAAACTTGAGGGAATAATCTTTTCCACCAATGATTGTCAGCATGGGAATTTTCAGCACTGGATCCAGTATCTCAAACTCTTCATTCAACGACCTAGCACAAAATGGTACAAGGTGATACAATAAGAAGGGGAATTTAACTATAGAGCTGGTTTTGGCATGCTTAATCTATAGAGAAATATATCTTCAGCATTCGAGCAGCTTTAGTATTTGGCTTTTTGGTTTTTCCGAATCCAAACTCATCCATACCTCAGTATCCCCCTTGGGCAGGTGAGGTCAAATGTAGCTAATTCATGAAGTGTAAAAAGGGCATTCCTGTTAGAACCTAGATATTCAGGCACATTTCTTGAATAATGTTAAACTACCAGCAAATGTTATGGGTTCTTTTGTTTCACAAAGGCTGTGTTTCCCAACAGAGGAGAGGTGGGCAAGTTACGTATCCCCTCCCAGATTTGCGACTTCCATAACCCAGGTAGAACTTCACAAATGAATAAACCGCTCACGTCTCAACACCTTAGCATTGCATTTGCCTAGCAAATTAAGCATTACCAGGATAAGATTCCGCATATATCACCTCACCTCCCACCCTTTGCTTCAGGTAGGACTTAAGGTTAATTGTTTTATTATTTAGGCTTCATGGCGGATACAAGCCCAAAAGGCCAAAAACTGTCCACAAGCGAGTCAGGGCCCCAAATTTAAGACGAGAGTTTTAGGTTCATCACCTGTATGGAACTTGCAAGGCAGTCTGGAATCCAGAGTTCTGATATAGGGAACCATAAATTGCAAGGTCTTCCTCAGAGAACCAAGGAGGAAGAGGAGTTGACGGTTCCACCAAATCCATAATCTCTTGGTTCTCTTCAGCAGTTGGTATTTCACTCCTGGAGAAAAGGATGTATATGTTCCTTACCACAGTCTTAGCATCAAAGCGGCCAAAATCAGCTTCTGCTCTTCCAGGTTCCTGCAACAGAAAGGTGAGAAACATCACCACCCTTTTCACATATGTTTAGTTAAGCAGAGAGAGCGTACCCCAAATCTAGAGACGTAGAAACCTTCAGGAAGATGTTTACGGAAGGTTGAAGGTCCTGGAGGAACGTATGGTACGCCCAGCGTGATAAGTCCCAGGATTCGATCTGGATGAAAAAGTGCTAATAGATATGCAGGTCTTACTCCGAAATCTTTTGCAATGACAAATGCCTGTGCAGAGATGCACATAAGCAGAAACCCAAATCAGCTTCAAGCCAAATCAATGATCTGGTACCGCTGAAAACACTACATGAGAAGACAGCTCCTCCATATGCCCACATCTATCGCTAACCGATATGGAGAGGATCATTGATCTTTTCATTTACACAAGCAAGAATTCCCTACAATGCCTTGTTCATTGATATAGATTTCCATGAGCATACCTTAGATCACTCGTCTGATGCAGATGAATTATTATGCAAGACACCTTTTTTCTCACTTTTTTTTTGGTTTGTTTTCTTTTGTTTTTCTGGGTTGTAAAAGAAATTATTAATATAGGTAGCATGTGATGTGAACCTATAATGTTGTTACTTAACCTTTTGATATGGAACATTAAAAAATTTCAACTCTAAAAATTGATGTCAAAATTCATTTATTTTTTTTACATTTATAAGTACTAAAATAATTCAATTGACTAATTTTTCGAATATGGGATGACTTAAACGATTTGAATCAAAACTTAATCATTTGATACGGAACAACTAATAAAGGTTAACTCTAAAATTTGATTTTAAAATTTTTTCATTTGTTGACATTTATCACCATATATGTAATCAATAAAACAATGTCATATATGAGTTGAAAATTATTTTACTCAGGAAAAATATTTTCCATAGAATAATAGCTTCATCAAACTTATTGATGGTTTCTAAAATAATAATTTTAAAGTAGTAGTACAAGTTTTAAGTTGTGTTTTCAAAACATTGAATATTCCTTGATAATTCAAGATAGTATTTCACATTTTTTCACTTCTTCCTTTGGCAAGAAATCAATTCATTTTATACTCAACTCACAAACAATTTCCTAAGCAATTGCTAGTAAGTTCAATCCAAACACACGAAATGGTGGAGAGAGAGAGAGAGAGAGCACCTCAGAAATGGCGAGTTGATCGAGAATACCGAGAAGATCATGACAAAGATCCATAAACGTGGTCGTTTTAGGGTTAGGGGATTGATCGGACAGGCCATAGCCACGGAAATCAGGAGCAATGGCTCTGAATCCGGCATTTGCTAGAGCAACCATCTGATGCCGCCATGAATACCAAATTTCTGGAAATCCATGAAGCAAAATCACTACTTTTGGTCCTGTAAATAAATTTCATCATCAGAAGATTAATTTCAGCAACAAGAAACGAATCGAAGATGAGAGAAAGACAGAGAGAGAAACCAGTTCCCGATTCTGCAATGTGATGCTTCAGCCCTCTCACTTCAATGTAGCGGTGCTGAAATTCCTCCATTTTTTTTGTTCGGAGAAAAGAGAGGGAGTGTGTCCACTTGGGTTAGCAAGGTCTCTTTTTTTTTTTTTTCCTGTGTTAAATTGTTGCATTCAGTTCGGTTTGGTTTTGAGTTCGATTAATATTGAATTGGATCATGTTTGACTCGAGATGGAAGGACAAAGAACATAACCGAATAATGTATACAAGTTCATGAAATTACCTCTGAAAATTAAATGGTAATAGAAAGACTAATTCACAAGTTTATAAACATGTTTAAGGTTTTAATTTGTCAATGTGAGAATTCACTACTTATCACTCCACCTAGGGGTGTAAACAAGTTGATTTGAGCCCAAGTCGGCCAGGCTCGGGCTCGGCTCGGTTACAATTTAGCTCGGCTCGGTTTCTTTTTTTTTTATTTTCTTAAAAAGTTTTAAAATTTAAAGTTATAATCGAAGTTAAATTCTATATTTTTGTATTAGATTCCAAAAATAAAGGTTTGAACAAAATTTTGGTAATTTTAGAAGTAATTTTATACTCTCCACACGAGTATTTTTAGAAAAAAAAAACTATTTAGCCCAAATCGAGCCGAGCCTTCCCGTGATCGAGCTCGACTCGGCATGCCTTCGAGCCAGCTCGGACTCGGTTTGACTCGAGTCCGAGCCGAACTTTGACCGAGTGGAGCCCGAGCGCTTAGCGAGCCGACTCGGTTCGTTTACACTCCTAACTCCACCAGAGCCCCGACGATTGGGTTATTTACAAATGCAAACACGTGACTCAATTTTTTAATCAAACTAGCATGATGTCAAATCAAAGATCACACAAACTACTCTAATACCATAATACCATGTTAAATTTTATATATAATTCCCCGGAAATCATATTTGAAAATCTGATTGATTAAAATTGTAGAATTGAGTGTTTTGATGACGTGATCTAATGCAAATGGGAAATGTAATAGGTTAGATGTTAATTATGTAATGGATAGAAACTGTGAATTCCTGAATACAAGGGCATCCTTATGTGTGTGTGTAATCTAGCATACCCTTCATCCTGAATACAAACTAGGTTATTCAAAGAGAGCTCAATGGCTGAGTCCAAGGGTGGAGCTATATACCGATTATATTATAGTCTCATATTTATAAATATTATTTATTATATATATTTTATGTTTTAATTTTTCAAAACATATTATTTGTTTCCACGGAACCTTTCTTTAACAAAAAAGAAGAAGAAGATTCCGTAAAGGAGGGTAGAGAAAGCTCTCATAAGGAAAACTTCTTCAATATAACGAGAAACGTTTTCATTAGACCGTTGTTGCTATTGTTATAAACTTTGTGAAGTAGATATCAATACTTAGATGATGTATGATCATTTTTGTTACGATGCAATTTATAAAGGAAGTCATTTTCAAAGTTTCAGTAAAGTCAATCAAATTATATTTTAAACGGTTAAATTTCATGTAATAAATATTATTTAATTAAGTTAAAGTTGGATCCCAAGGGAAGCATTAAGAAAACCCTAGCTTCTTTCTCCTTTCTCTCTTCTCTCTAGAAAACCCTACCTCCTTTTCTTAGGGGTTGTCATTGGCTTTTTTATCAATGATAAGTCTCAATCTCTTTTTCTTTTATGTTCTATCTACTATTTTCTCTACAAATAATTGTTCTCTTTCCATTTGTGAGAGTCTCTCCATACGCTTTTCGAATGATTGGTATTATTTTTCGCTTTTGAAGTGATTTTATCATTTTATTTTCATAGGTTTATGGTTGTATGTGAATGAATAGTTGATTGATTGTTAGATCGGTCTCGCAACGAGTATTAATTTTTCAAATTTGGACTATTCGAAAGGAAGACTATACAAAATTTGTGGATCTCATCGTTAAAGGTTGTATGATAAAACAACGATAGAATGGAAGATGAGCGTTTAGAAGAGTTTCAATTAGTTCTTTCAATCGAAAGATTTATTTTGTTATTTTAGTTATGAATTTGTTTGAGTTTGATTTTCTTTGTAAATACGGTATGAATTTCAATTAATGAAATTCATCCATTATTCTTAAAAAAAAAAGTTAAAGTTGGATCACTTGACATCATCACATAGCACCGAGTATATTGCCTAAAAAACCTCAATAGTATCGAAAGTATTGCACCTAATAATGAACTAAAACCTAAAAATAATAAGAAAGAATAAGTGAGGATCACGATAGGTTGGGTTGAAAAGGGAAACTATAAATAAATATGAACGAAAATAACATGACAAGCATAAATGTTTTCCAACATTCTCAACTCCCGATTAATCTCTTTGATTATCTTGCTTTGGCACTTAATTAATTAAGAGGGGATGGATATGGTTAATGTAATTGATAAAATTGTTCAAATTTGGTATCAAAGAGTTGGATTATTAGGTAATATTTATGTCGGATTTTAAAGGAAAAAAAACAAAATCGAAGAATTTTTTATTTGCTAGTATCAAATGTAAAAATGTGTCGGGGGTTATCGTACAAACAAATATGGTTTAAAAATTATTGAGAGAATTATGGTTGTAATATAACTTAGCTTGAATTTGATGTAGATCGAACATATTTGACTATATCCTATATAAATATGTTATTTCACGTTTTAAATATACTTAAACCGCTTTCTCTCGTATATTAATTTTTTTAACTACTTGACCTAAATAAATCTCCAAGGAAAGCATAAATAGAATATATAAGTAAGATTGTCATTTTATATTAAAATCAGTTAAGTATATTAATTATCTATTAATAATCAATAATCAATAAATGCTCTAAGAGAGATAGTTAAAACATAATCTATTAATAATCAATAAGGTTTTGATTGAAAATAATAAACATAATATTAATTATTTTAGTCCCTCTATTTTAGAATATTAAATATACTCATTGATACGGGTTAGTAAAGTTGTTAAATTACCATAATTAATTACAGTATTTTCCATTTTCACCCTAGTTATGTGCACAGACTAGATTTCTCTATTTCACCCACAATTTATACCTATTTAGTAATCCAACATTTCCACGAGTCTCATTTTATTAGTATGAATGACATTCATTTTATGATTAGATCAAATAAGTACTTATCCATGTCACAATTAAAAAAACAACATCAGATAACTCAAGAGTCTAGTACATACATTCCCCTCTTCAAACTAAGCAGACAGCAACGATGTATAGCGCCATATATACCTATCCTCTAATTATATAAAAGAGGTTTCTGTAATCATAAACCCTCGTTCTTTGACTATTGTATAACCACTAAAAAAAACTGAAATATCGATGAGTTTTTCAACGGGATTCGCCTAATTCTGACGGAAATACCCGTTTGAATTTCATTTGTTAGTGCGGGTTGACCGACGGGAATTTCGATTTCGATGGACTACCCGTCGGATATTTTCCGTTGCTATTTTTTTTATTTTAGTGAACACTAGATTGATTCTTTCTTGTTCTCTTGTCCTCCACCGAATCCCTAAAAATAAAATTTTCTTGTGAATAAACCTAAATTAATGAGTTTAAATTAAAGTCCAACAAAAATATTATAATAGAAATTTAGAATACTAAGGTAAAACATGAGCTGTGCATGGGAAGATTCACTGGGAAGGGGTCAAGGGAGAAATGAAAATGGAAGGTAATTAGTTGGGGTATGTTTATATAACTTTACTAATTTACTATATTATGACCAAAAAAATTTACTAATTTCTAGTAGTTATAATATCCAATTGTCTGAATTACCATAATTAATATTATTAATTTCATAAATAAATTGATTCTTAATAAATTCTATTTTAATTATGGTCCTTATCGAGACAATTAATAAAATCTAATTTCTAAACTTTAACAAACCCTAAAACGTAAAAATATGTATATATACATAATTAATTCTATATGTAAAATTATCAGTATTACCCCTATACTCTATTAGGCTGCCTAAATTTTCACAAGCAGAAACAAATGCACAAAAATAACATGATAAGCACAAGATCTCTAATCACATCAGTTCACATTCTATTATTTTCTAAACACTTTCAGCTCTATTGATCTCTTTGCTTCTCCTGCACCTCAGCCCATGTTCTTCATCTCGTTGCTTCTCTCTCTCTGTCTCTCGCTCTCTAAAAGCTTGAAACTCAGCAACCCAGATTGCCCCAGCCTCAGATAATGCAAATTAGCAAACAGAAGTTACAGAACCATGGAAAAACCCATTAATAATACCAAAAACAAAGATGATACTAATTTTCCCTCTCAAAGTACCTTCAAAAGATCCCACCTTTCTTCTCTCTTTTGCTTCCCTACCTCTGTTTTTGCTCTGGCTCTTTTCCTTCTCATTGCTTACAATTCCTTCACCATTTTCTCCATCAATGTCCCTCTTTTCTCCCTTGAAAGTGGCAAAGAAACAGAGAAAAAACTACCCACCTCCTCCTCCCACCTCTCTTTAAACCCCATCTTATCAACTGAAGAAGAACCCCCTCCTCTAATTTCGACGACTACCCATCTCTTTTCTCTGCAAAATGTCACCATGTCCTCACCATCCAAGAGGACTAGAGCCTCCAGACCCAAAAGGGTACCAAAATCTCTTGCACTAGAAGCTCCCTCGAGGCGGTTCTCAAAACGGGTCAGGCAGTTTTTTATCAGGAATTCATGTGAAGTTCGGGTTTTCATGACATGGATATCATCCTCGGAGTCTTTTGGAGAAAGAGAAAGGTTTACCATTGAGAGTCTTTTCAAGTTTCACTTAAATGCATGTTTGATCATTGTTTCAGAATCTATGGACTCCCCTATGGGAGCACAGATTCTAAGGCCATTTACAGGGTCAAATTTCCAGGTCATGCCCATTAAGCCGGACTACCGGTTTGTGTTTAAGAACACCATGGCTGCAGCTTGGTTTGATCAGTTGAAGAAGGGGAATGTAAATCCAGGGAAGTTTCCTTGGGTCAAAATTTGTCCAATTTGCTTAGGCTTGCCTTGCTCTACAAGTATGGTGGGATTTACATGGACACTGATTTTATTGTCCTGAGAAGCTTGGATAAGTTGAAGAACTCAATTGGGGCACAAAATGTGGATCAAAAGACAGGGAATTGGAGTAGATTGAACAATGCCCTCATGGTTTTTGACAAGAAACATCCACTTTTGAACAAGTTCATTGAGGAATTTGCCCTCACTTTCAATGGGAACAAGTGGGGGCATAATGGTCCTTACCTAGTCTCAAGGGTAGTTGAGAGGGTGAGTGAAGGCAAAGGGTTTGAGAGTGAATTTACCGTTTTGCCCCCGACGGCTTTTTATCCTGTGGATTGGGCTAGGATTGGTAATCTTTTCCAAAGGCCAAAGGATGATGTTCATTTGAAGTGGATGAAATCTAAACTGAGACAGATTGAAGGGGAAACTTATGCTTTGCATTTGTGGAATAGGCAAAGTAAAGGAATTGTTGCTGAAGATGGAAGCATAATTAGTCATTTGATGAAGAGATCTTGTGTATTTTGCAACTCTTCAACCATGACGTTGTAAAAGTATTTGTTACTTTACATAAAAAGGTACGACTTTATTGCTTGATTTTTAAACTATTTAGTTTACATATTGTTTGAATCCTAAATGTGTCAATTGACACGTAGTTTATGAAGTTTGTCGAGTTATACAATGTACTATAATTTTAATTTTTTTACGGAAATCTTTGTAACTCTAACTAAATTCAATTTTTTTTTGGGGGAGGAGATTTATGGTTGAAAATTCCCCTCCAAAGAAATAAAGGATAGAGTTGTTTGTTGAATTGGCCTTAGCTCCACTGTGTAATTGAAAAGTTGTCCCATTGTGAATAAGAAAGGAATGGACATTTCTTTTCTATTTGATAATGAATTTTATAATATTTTTAAAGATGTTGATCAACCCACAATAAAGAAAAATGAAAAAGGTCAGAAACCGGCTAGAACCAATAAGTTATGGATACCAAGGACATATGAATAATGGTATGTTTGAAAAAAATTAGCTCAATAACAAAAGGCAAAAGTTTTCCGACAACTCATATTTTAGATTATATATCCCAACTTTGCAAGATGATTAGTGTGATGAGCCAAAATGTAACCTAAAATAAATTATAACTTATCAAAATATAAAATTTTGTGACAAATGATAAGTTAGTTTTTTTTCACTAATTGTAATTTAAGTGATGAGATAGATGCTACTAGGTTTTCTTGTGACATGTAAAAATGATGATGTAACTACTACAAGTTTTGGGATTCACACTAGGTAAATCACAGCTTCATTGTGCTTCAAAGAACAAAAAAGAGAGATAAATATCGAGTATATTATTTAACAAGTAGGATTTACATGATCGATCGTATTTTGTCCTTTTTGTTCTGTTTTTTTTATTGGCCCTAAATATATTATCTTTATTTTGAAGTTTATCTTAGATTATTTTTTAGATTGGATAGGATCTTGTTATAAAATTCCTCTATGATATTAGTTTCCCTAATACAAATATGTACATATTTTCATAAAATAAATCTAGGTTATTTTGGACCTTTTATTTTAGCACAGAAAGACTAGGTCCATCGGTTCTTTGTAATCTGCTCTTTTTTCCTCTTTGATGGCTTTACTAATTGAAAAAGAAAAGACTACGTCCACCCGCATGCATATTTATAATTTTCATTGATCTATAATAAGTCTTTTGTTTGTCATAATTTCAATTTAGCACAATTTTCATGCCTACTTAATGTAATTGAAATTGTCAAAGACATCAAATTAATGATGCTTTCACGAAAGGGTGAACAATTTTGGTCAATATTCCTATAAGTTTCTTTTGTTTTCTTTCCCCCTCATTTCAGGTTTGAGTGGTTCTATGTAGCAAGACGAAAAGACTAAAATTCAACCCAAAAAATACACAGACAAAAGACACTAAATATAAGTTTCTTTTCCTTCTTCCTTTCTCTTCATCCTAATAAAAAACAACTTAGATAGAACGCTTATGAAAAGGGCTACCGATGAATTGTTTCACTTATCTTTTAAAAAAAGAATAGTTTTTATTCAAAAATAAAAAGAAAACCCTTATCTCCATTTGACTAATTATATTTCCATGTCAGAGGATAGCACTTATACACGAAGTTAATGTGATATGTGATAATAAAGCTGGAAATAATGTAAAATAGTACAGTGATTCTTGTAATGTAATTAAGATTATATTAAGTTAATATTCTCAATTTGTTTAATTAGTAAAGTCTTTAAAAGTAGTTGTCAGAAATTTGAGTTTAAGTCCAATCTACATTAACTTTTGCACCTTAGTTTATACAAAAAAAAAAATTAAAGTTATTTTATTAAATCAAAATATTTAAATTGATGGGTGAAGGTCAAGAAATATACTTCTTTCGTGGGGTAAAAGTTATCAACCTATTTTAGATATCCTCACCTTGCACAATAATTAATGTTGAGTGATGACCTAAAATCAAATTCAAGGCTCGAAACAACTAGCACGACCTAAGGGACGAAAAACACAAATGTTTCGGCCGAAGAGAAAACAAACCAATGTCGGTAGCAACCAACACGGGCTGCCCCGAGGGTGCCCGTGCCGCTTTGCCTGCCGCTCGTTTTTACCATTTTGGTCAGTTTTTCTAATTTGATTGCTCATTTTATTGTTATGTAAATGAAAGGAGAGTCAATACAGGTTTAAAGTTGTTTCCTTCTCTATTTAAATAGGATTTGTGTACACCTTGGTAGGAGTGTGGTAAAAATGTAAAGGGAAGATACATAAAAGTTGGGGTGAGAGGATCACCTAGGCGAGAGCCTTTGGGAGGCGTTTCTAAGCAAGTCTAATTAGATGAAAGGAATCTCATTGTAAGACTAAATAGATGGTAAATCTCATCAAATGAGAGAGCTATAATTAGAAGGGATTCTAATTAGGGGTATCAATTGGGGGATGTTCAATTGATGAGTGTGTTATTGAGAGGAGATTGTTGTGAGATTGGTTATCTCGGGTTTTGGGAAGGTCTCGGGGTTGAGATCGTTTTTATACTCTCCTAAAATTGTTGATTTGTGGTGTTTGTATTATTTGTGGTTTTCTCGCGGTTTGGGCTTTCACGTTAAAATTCTTATTTCATTTTTCTATTTATCGATCTTCTTTTCATTCTTAGTATTGATTTGTCACCATAAATTCGCTTCCGCACCGTCGTTCTAAATTTTATATACAAAGTAAGGTTTAAAGTGGAACTAATTTTCTAACAATTAAAAATGAGGGATGTTGATATTCAAACCCGATACCTTTTGCTCAGAAGACTTTGATATTATGTTAAAAGACCAATTCAAGTTAAAGTTAAAACTAATGATTAAAAGGTAAAAATAAGTTTATACTCTAACAAAAATTCATAATTTATTCCCAAATTTCTGGGAGCATATTGTTAACTGATGGCCCAAAATCCAGTACAAGCCTGGAGACCCTCACTATCACTCAGTTTTAAGTTTTTAGCATCGCCACATCATTCCAGTTCGACCAACAGCCAACGCATGCAGCATATGTCGGCGGAAAATTGCCCGAGTTGTCGTAACTGGCCCCAATTTGAAGTGACAGCAACCAACACCGTCTGTGTTGATGGAGCAACGCTAGGCTTTGCGGATTTGGCTTTATGGCAAGTAGTCTCCCGATTTGATTAGGAAGCGTCTAATTATAGTTGGAGTGGAAATCAAGTAGGTTTAGGGATGTTTGCTTTCTTATTTAAAGGGGGTTTTGTGATTATTGTAATTATCCAAGAATTGAATTAATTCAGCTATGGAGCCCATCGGTAAACATCCAGTTGAAGAATGCTATTGTGAAAAAACTGGTTTGAGATTGGAATATCTTGGAGTTTGATATTGTTCTTATAGTGTATAATAATAGTGGATTTTTTTCTTTGCCCATGTCACTAGTGGTTTTTTTCACGTTAAATTTTTATCTCCATTACTGTGTGTTGATTTTTATGAAATTCTTGATATTGTTTTGTCATCTTATATTTTGCTTCTGCATAATTACTCTAATTTCACCTAAAATGTGATTTTAGAGTGGGGTTTTATTCCTAACACATATAATCATATATTTGTCGCCAATCAGCCACAACATCAATCGGATTCTGGTTACTAGCTTCACCGCATCAATCCTCATTCTTCAGAAACCCAAATTGAACTTAAGCATCAATATCAGAGGAGCACTTAGTTCAATGCAGGGATATTACCAACCAAACTATAATTTCCATAACCTTCTATATACCAGAAAATGTCTTAACAAAATAGCTAATGAACAATGACAATTTCCTTTAGGCAAAAATTCTAATAAAAGCTACACTACTTACACTAGTTTGATATATTTTATCTGATGAAACTGTTTCCTTTTATCCACAGAAAGAATGATAGTAGAACCTGCATAAAAGAATTGTCACCCTACACCAACACCCCCTCCCCTTTTCTTTCTTCTTCTACTGATCGATCATGATCTATTACTGGCAGCAAAATCTGGTTCTTAGGTACAAGGCGAGCTGTATCAGCTAGCTCCATTTCAGGTTCCCAAGGTTCATGATCGCCCTCGAACAGCATTTCAATCTCTTCGAGGGACTTCCCTTTGGTTTCAGGCACACACTTGTTCACAAAAAGAATAGACAAGGCTGAAATCAGAGCAAACCCAAAGAAAGTTCCGGCAACTGAGATTGCACGAGTGACTGAGAGGAAAGACATCGAGATTAAGCCACTGCTGACTCGACTTCCCACTGCACCGAGCCCTGATGCCTGAGCTCGAAGCCTAAGTGGGAATACCTCCGATGACAAAACCCAGCATATTGGGCCTATACCCACTGAGAAGAAAGCCACATTTCCACAGACAAACAACATAGCCAATCTGATCCCAATGGGGTTGTGCCCAAGCAAGGCTAAACTTAGGCTGAGCCCTAATAAGCAAATTGTCATCCCAATTGTGCTAACATAAAGCAAAGGCTTTCTACCCAAATGGTCAATGAGAAAGATGGCAATTAAGATCGAGAAAGTTTTGGTGAACCCCACAGCAATTGTGGCAGCAAGAAGCTCGGTATTGCTTGTTATCCCTGCATCTCTGAATATTGTGGGACTGTAATAAACAACAGTGTCAATGCCTGATATTTGTTGAAAAACTTGAATTCCACAACCAGCAATTAGCATTTTTGAACTGCTCGGGTTGGGTGGAGAAGCTCATGCCAAACTGCTCTTGTTTGATGCCTTTCAGCATTAGTTGCCCCAGCAGTTTGCTGTATATCCGCCAATTTGTCCTGAACTTCCTTGTCATTGTCGATGGTTTTTGCTAAGACCATCCTTGCCTCATCTACTCGGTTTTTCATCACCAGCCATCGAGGAGATTCTGGGATAATGAACAATGCACCAACAATGAAAATGGAAGGGAGGATACCAACTCCCAACATGATCCTCCAGTTTATATGTGCAGGAAGCCCTGAAAATGCATAGTTTGAGATGTAACCTAAAAGAATACCGAAATTTATGAAGATCTCAGGGAAAGATGTTAAGGATCCTCTTGCTACAGCTGGTGCTATTTCGGCTATGTATACAGGGGCAATCATGATACCGAAACCTATCCCTATTCCTGCAAAGAGTCTTCCAGTAAGTAGAACTCCGAAGTTTTGGGCCATAGCCATTATAACAGCTCCTGTTTGGAAGACTCCAGCTGCCAATGCCATTGTCCATTTTCTACCTATGGAATCTGATGTTTTTCCTCCAAGCAAACTGCCGAACAATGAAATGATACTCAGGATACCAACTAGGAATTCTATTTGCACATCGGATATGTTTAGGTCCTCTTGGATGAATATGATCGCACCACTCATCACCCCAACATCTGAAAATCAAGCAAGAAGATTTTAGTATGAGCAATGCTAGAGCTGTAGTGGAACATATTGAAACTAAAAGATATTGAGATCAACCTATGTTGACGTCAATTTTCAATGTCCCCCAATAGTCGATATGTCATTCAACATGTGCAAAGATGGCCTGTCTAATTGTTCCACACGTCTAGACCTCTTTATCCTGCACTTTCAGCAGGATAAAGATCAAGCTTGTCCTTGGTAATGTTTTAGCAACATATGAAATATGAAAACTTCAAATGCCTTAGAAAAGGGGATAATCAAATTATTCAATCTAAGAGAGAACACCTATTATCAATTTAGCTCAAATTGCTTTCTTCTGTGGCACTATGTATGGGATACCCATAAGAAAATCATAAATTCCTCCTAGTTTTCTCCAAAGATGATCAAGTCATTAAGCTATGTCCATTGTAATAGGGAGTAATGAATGAAAACCGGTGCAGCTCTCAACATTTTTTCATAGTATGGGATGGACACTATGACAAAAGATATGCTTTCACAAAAACATAAATAAAGTTTCAAGACATGACATTCAATTGGCACACTATGCGAAGCAGACCAACACCCCAAATTCCCACTCAGGTTATGTATGGTGCTAGAGCGGAAAGCAAACGTAGACAACTTTAACCTTTCATCGACCTATCATCTACTCCCTCTATTTCACAATACTTGTTACTTTAACTAACTTTTTCGTTTCACAATATTTGTCACTTTGCAATGTTAGTGACATATTAATGACTTGTTTACCAATTTTATCCTTATTAATTACTATTTTTATCTTTTTTTTTGTTAACTTTCTTCATTTCTAATGAAATCTTGAGGCAACTTTCTCTTTTAATACAAATTTTATCATGAATTTTATGTTTTCTTAATATTCTCTTTTAAGACAAATTTTATCTATGAATTTTATGTTTTCTTAATATTCCTTATAGTATAAAAGTGACAAATATTAGAAACGGATGGAGTAATAAACCCACATTCCAACCAAATGGAGCAATTTTTTCCCTATCACAAGCCTCCCCTTCCCCCTCTTGACAATAACAAATTGAACTCTAATTTACAAAATAATATAATAGTATAATATGAAAAGGCACCAATCAGCAATGTGCTATATACTCTGGAGTCGGATGTAATAATTTCATCCCGGATAATTTAATAGATGCTTTTCATAGACATAATGTACATACATATTTTATAACAAAAATGAAAATGTAGGAGGGAAAAGAAGCAAACTTACCATAGCCAAGAAGCACAGAATTGAGAGAGGCAAAAACAGCACAAGCAATGACATATTTCCTGGTATTACTTTTCCTCTGATTATCTGCCTCATATTGTGAAATATGATCCAATTCTTCCAAATCTCCATTCATCCTTGTGTAGTTATTCTTGCTATTCCCTCCCAAATCCAATGCAACTCTCCCCAACCCGCCTCCTCCTCCTCCTTTTTCCTCCACCGCCATCTCCAAATTCTTCTGGGCACCTCTCAAAAACCTACAAATGTCAGTTTTCCACCTTGAACCATAGAAATCGAGAAAAATCTGGGGAAATTCAACAAGTCAATGTGATTTTTTCAGTGTAAGAGACAGATTGAAGAGAGAAAATGGGCATTACAGAAACCCAGTTTTTCTCCCCCAAGATAGCCGCAGCTCCGCCCAAAATCTCTCCCAGATCTAAATGGGTATTCTAGATTTTTGCTGATTTTGTAGAAAACTAACGTAAATTCCACCCAAAATGGTTTTTTTAAAAGGAAATAAAAATTAGGAAAGAAGGAGGAAAATTGGTGGGTCAAAAGGTGGGTGCTTTGTCATGACCATTTTGCTTTGCTCCCCGTCATTCTCTTTGTTCATTTCTTCCAAAAAAGAAACCGCGTGCTTTAATTTTTAAAATTTTTTAACAACGCAAAGCCAATTAATTATTACATCAAATTCTTTTCTACGGATCCGTACGGCCATTTTGGATCACGCGGATTAAGGTGCTGCCAGGTCAGTAAATGCATGATTGGAGTAATCTTTTGTTGTAGTAATTCACTTAGGATTATTGTAGTTGTAACCGATGAGTTTCATGTGATGCCATGCAAATTTTGATAATTTTAAGAAAATTTTTTTTTATACAGTCAATTTAATATAATGACAAGATTATCCTTCTTTGAATGCAAAGAATTAATGCTGATAAAAAATCGAATTTGAGAAGTTTTACATATCCGAATTGAATGAGATATTGCGGTTTATGATAGATAAAATGTGAAGAAGTGTAGCATTGTTGCCACTTTGCCCAATTATATTTGACAGTTTGATCTAAGAGGTTTAGATACTTTATTATTAATGACAATGCTAATGCTCCAAATAAGATTGAAATAAGATTAAAGGCAATATTGCTCTACAATTTCAAAGATTGAATCACATGGGTATTAATGCTTGGAATTTTCAAACTTTATATTTACGGGCCAAAATTAAGATGTAATGAATCAATTTTCAAATAAAAAGTACAAGGTCATGATGGGTATATTTATCCATGAGGTAAAAATGAGGTATGCAAATGGGTTGGGCTAAATTCTGAGCTTGATTTAATAGTTTGGAAATAAGATTTTACTTTGTGACATTTTGATTCTCAAAATGTCAAATGAGTGCACTTCGAATGGCATCAAGACTACCTCCTAATCTCCTGGTGATGGGATCCAATAATCCCTTTATTGTATTAGGATTATCAAATGTTATAATTAACGAGTTATTAATGGTTATTAATGTATATCAGCCAAACAGAGGTTAGTGGTTATCAATATTTATCTATTATTAATAGTTACAAATGCTGTTATAAATGTTGAAATTAATAGACCTAATGTCTAAAGTGCATTATGTTTCAAGTTAGATTATTATTCCCTTTACAATTAAGTCTTGTTCGTTGCGTTTGTACCAGTATTTATAACAATTTTTAACTTATTTTAACTCATTTAAGCTCTTTTCATATTATTTAAACTTATTTCATCCATAATAGTTATAACAACTAATTATTTCAACTTATTTCAACTATATAATAACTGATTATTTCAATTAATTTTAACTCATAAAATTTATAACAATTAACCATCTCGACTCCTTTTAATTTATTTATATACATTTTAGTTATAACAAATAATTTTTAACAGCCATTTTAAATATTCCTCTAATCAATTGCTATGTATATTATGTTGACGTCATAATTCATTAAAGAGGGAGTTGTTTTAAATATTGGGCTCGAAATTCTTAAATACGGATTATCTGGATGGCCCGCTATAAGTCCAGGAGAAAAAAGGGGCTGAATCCCAAAATGAACCTATGAGAACGAGCCACGTGTGTCATCGGAGCCCTATAAAATCCTTCCGGAATTAACTATCTCTTTTTTTTTTGAACGACTTGCCTTCAGCGGTAGTTAGACAATTTTCTTCGGCTTGGCGGCTTAGCCTCTTCTTCTGTTTTCCTCACTGCGGTTTTAAAGCCTTGATCAAAGAGAAAGTGAGAGAGAGAGAGAGACAGAGAGAGAGTGTTAGACAGACGAAGACGGATGACGGCGGATACGGCGAACGGCTCCGTTCAGGCCGTGGCCGCAGCTGCAGTAGCGGTAGCGGTGGTGTCGCAGAATGAGCTCAGCAATGGCTATTTGAAAGCAAACCCTGACAACGGTAATGGCAGTAACAATGTCTCTAAGAAATCGAAGGAGACGGAGCGTCGTCGCCGGCGTCGCAAGCCGAAGAAGAAGAACAAGCTCTCGGCTCAGACGAAGGAGGACGCGGATGACAGCGATGCTCCTGAGGTTGATGGTGATGCCAGAGAAAACGAGGTCTGCCTCTCTCTCTCTCTCTCTCTCTCCCTGTTATTTATTTTAATTCGTCAATGTTTATTAACTAGCTGCTCTAATGGACTCGCTGGGGATGAACCAAAAAAAGAAGAGAGAGAAAACAAAAAGAGAATAATATTCGCAACCTATCATACTCGAATTCAACATTTATGTATTGTAAGCCGGAATTAGTTCTTGAAGTGTTTGTTTGAATGCGATAATGATTCATGATGGTGTACAGGCTAATTATATTACATGTTCAATTTTTTTAAGGGGAGGAGCTGGGAGGATGCTTAATCTTTTTACTGTCTTGGTGATAAGGGATTCTCCTTTTTAGTTTTAGTTGTGAAGTAGTCAAAATTTTTATTGGATTCCAAATGGGTATTCAGCTGATTCAGTATTCGACTTATTTTCGAATTGCAGGCAGTGGAGCAAGTTGAAGTGAAATATGTGCCTGAAAAGGCAGAATTGGATGATGGTTTACTGTAGGATTTCAGGAAGGTGCTTGAGAAATTCACATTCAAAAAACCTGAAGGAGATGAGGTGAATGCCATTAATTTTGATGCCAATGTTTAGCCTCTCTGCTTGGTTGCATTAGTATGACTTGTTTCTTTTGAATAACATAGGGCGAGAATAAAAAGGATGAGGCAGATCAAGATGTAGATGTGAAGAAGAAAGCAGGCTCGGATTCAGATGAGGGAGAACAGAATGACCAACAAAAGGAGAAGGGCCTTTCAAATAAGAAAAAGAAGGTTTGTGTTCTTTTGACACCTTGGTGTTCTTTCGTTCTTTGCTGATACTAAGTATACTTCCAGGAAAGATATCTTCGCCTGAATCTGTTTTATACCCTGTTCAGCTGCAGCGCCGAATGAAGATTGCTGAACTGAAGCAGGTTTGCCGGAAGCCTGATGTTGTAGAGGTAAATAGATAGCGATTGTCTTTCCGCTCTGTATATCTTGTTGAAATTGAGAAATTATTATGAAGCAAATTTTCCGGAATCTTGATGTTGTAAAGGTAAATAGATAGCAATGTTTTTCTGCTCTATATACCCTGTTAAACATGAGAAATTGTTATTGATGGGATATGCCACTTCTGCTTTCCTTGCAACACTGGTGGAGTGGTTGTGGATGAATATTGATTGTCTCTTTTGCACGGGCTGTTCTATGCTACTAGCCCAATTATACTCCAGTGAGTCAGTTGTAGATCACCTGTAACTAATCTGTCCATTTCATCCACATGGCACGTGCAATAGTATTGTTATATAGCCACCCAAGCTTCTTGCTTTAGCTAACTAGACAACTTTGTTGGAACTTTCTTTAGGTGATTTTACTAAATATCTTGTCTCATCATGGCTTGACTTGTCAATATAGTTTTCGATTGATGACTGGTTGATGAGTGTCTATTTACTTGTTATGACACGTGATCCTTGCTGGAATCGAGTCTTTCGTGCGAGGTCATTAGGAAGCTATCGCATAATTACAGCTCAGGAGTGCTCCCATGATGTCACCTTGGGCATATTATATGCATGCGTAGTTTTATCCGAAGGAAACCAGTGATTGATTCGTAGTTCTGGTTTTAAGAACTTTGATCCATGTCATGTAAATTTGATCGAGAATGAAGTCAATACTTTTTAGGAGTTATGTGGTTAGTGACTTAGTGCTCTTGAATGATAACACGATGCTAAATATATGTGCAGATTTTCTACTTTGACGCTGATGGTATTTAACTATTGTTGTTGATTATTGTAGATCTGGGATGCAACTGCATCTGACCCCAAGTTGCTGGTACATTTGAAGTCATATCGAAACACTGTTCCTGTTCCTAGGCACTGGTCTCAGAAGAGGAAGTACCTGCAGGTTAGTGGCATTCAGTAGCATGTCCTTAATTTGTAGTAGAAGTATGCATGCATAACCATGGATCTATTAACAAGTGCCACTCAGGGGTGGATAGGGTGAGAGTGATAAGCTGATAACAGTTGATGAGGTTTTATCTTATACGTATGTATGCGGTTCTTGCAGGGTGGTGGCTGTCACAATCATGGAGGCAAGACGGGTAGGTGTCTGACAAAGGAACCCTTAAGTGGTTTCTTTTTTTAATATGGGTGGTAGTTTGGGCTGGGTTATAGAATAAATTGCTGACATGGTTTGAAATTTATGTTTAGCTTATATGTCGCTTTCTCCACCTTTGAAATTCGTGTATGGTGTATTTATCTGCTTCTAATTTTCAGATGCCTCAGCAATTCAGAGTATTGCTTTGGCTGGAAGTATTTCTGTTTGTTACATATATCTGAAATATTGTCATGAAGATTTTGTTTATTGCTTCCACTTTTATGAATTCCTTATCATTGCATAATGAAATTTTACCTCATCAGATTGTTGGCCTACAATTTGCAGGGGAAGCGTGGTATCGAAAAGCAGCCCTTTCAGCTTCCTGATTTTATTGCTGCAACTGGTATTGAAAAAATTAGACAGGTGATGTAACTGATTACCTGTTTCTGCATCTTGGTCTATAGTTGCATTTTTCTGAACTGCTATGATGCACTTGCGAAAATTTTATTTTTCTTAGTGAGTTTTAGTCATTTTACATTTTGTCCACTTCTCTCTTTTCTTCTCTCTCTTTTTTTTTTTTTTTTTGGGGGGCGGGGCGGGTTTCTGGTTATCTCAAATTGATATGATGCAGTCCAGTGTATCTCCAAAACTCTTTTATGATACACGCTAGGGCTAAAAGTTCCAGCCTTGATCTTAAGTGTGGAATACTAGAGCGTACGGTTTGAATAAGTTATTGCAATCCCTGATCCATTTGGATTGTTTTTTTAAAATTATTTTTACTACACTTGACCATGTTTATACCTCCCCCTCCCTACGAGCAAGGCAATTTACATAGTTCCATATTCATCTGTGTGCACCCCTGATGAGGAACAATATCAATAAATATCTATCAGAGTGCCGGTCATTTTGTTAGCTGCACAAAGCCTTAATTACTAAGACTGCTAGTGTGTTCTTGATTGACACTTCTACTTCACATTCCTATTATGTACATTTGAAACTCTTTATACTGGAAAAAATTGACAATCTAGGAATTGCTTGATATTCTGTCTGCCAGTCTTTGTGTTAGGAGAAGATTGTCTCAATTTAATACGAAAAGGACGTTAGAAGTGCTCCATTGGGTTATGTCAAAAGGCAGTGCTGTTTGTATATCTTCCATTTAATTAAGTATCAGACATGTCATTTTGAGGTTGCCCATTTAAGATTAATGCTGAAAATTTACACATCTGATAATCATGTAGCCAAACTTATCTTTGATCATTTGATTGTGGTTGTGTACAGGCCTAAGTTGAAACAGAAGCAACGTGAGCGCATGCAGCCCAAGATGGGGAAGATGGATATTGATTATCAGGTTCGACCTTGGTGTCTCTGTTCTTTTCGTCTCTTCAACTGCTTTTTGAACCTTAGAAAATAATTGTGTTGTGTTTATTGGTATGGGAATTCAATAGATTGGCTCATCAGGAAGGAGCATCATCAATTAGTCAATCATTGAAGTGCTCTAGGTTCTTAAGATTTGTTAAATTTTCTTCTGTTAATGTTATTGTCAAAATTCTTTAACTATTGTAGAAAAGACATTACCGATCTATAAAGTGAGAGAAAAGACATTCATTTAAACAGTTTTCCCCTAAAAGTTTTAAATTCACAAATTTGACAAGTGGGACTGAGAGAATATTGTTTTTAGTGGCAAAAATTAATGGTTTGATATACTTGCACAACAGGTTCTGCATGATGCATTTTTCAAATACCAAACCAAGCCGAAGTTAACTTCATATGGTGATTTGTATTATGAAGGCAAGGAATTCGAGGTATGTCTTGTATGCATGCAATCTCATCTGTGCTTGCATGTTGATTCTGGTACTACTTTCACTAGGTTTACACATATGTCATAAATGCTTCTTGTTATATGCCATACTTTGTTTAATAAAGCAAAAGACAATGTACTTAAGTTATTTACTGGATTATGTGACGATTTGAACTCACCATCTGACCGTTGGCGGTATGTGAGTAACTGAGTATTTGAGTCGCTTCCCATTCAGTAGCACTTCATGTGTTAGTGATATTTACTTGATGGTTTCATACTTAGTAACATATCGTATATCTGAAGGATAACACAAAAATAGAGCATACCATACAGTGCCTTTCTAGAACACCTAATGTGGACCTAAAATGTTGTAGAACATTATGAGAGTTTAATAGTAATATACAATCACTTTTTGATAACTTTGAGAATGTTTTAATTTTGGTAAACAGTGCAACAAAACTACTTATAATGGCTTGGTCTTCAAGAACAATTTCGATGTATGTAACATCCTTGGTCCTCATTAAAGTGTGATTCAAAGAAACCCCGAAATGGGTGGCAGAAACTACACTCTATAAAAGGTGTAGAGTGGTCCACTAATGTTGTGAAATATTTTGATGGTTAGGAGATGCGTATAATCTTTATTCGAAAAATTTATGAACACCCCAAAATCTTGAACATTTTGTATGGTGTAACCCTTATTTTGGGGATTGTTAGAGGCTGTGACCGTTATACCTCCAGGACCTAATAGGATGTTATAAATATTTTCCTTATTTAAATGACTATGGCCTTATTGGCACCATCTTATTGATTTTGAAGTGAGATCTTAAACGTCACAAAATCAGGCATTATGGTGGCCTACAACACCCTTCAACTACTCACCTTTATGATATTGTAGAGCATATTTAGTGGAAGCATGTAGTCATCATGTGACATCTTTAGAGGTGTCTTCAAAACTTGAAAATCGTTATATTAGCCTATGCTTTGGGAGCTAGTAGAGGCTTTGTCACTTTACCTTCTAAACCTCTTTGGCAATTTTGAAGACCGCTCTAAACATTTTTAATGTGCATAATGGCTTGAAACTTGATTCCAGAACGTCATAACGAAGGCATTATGAGGGCCATGAAGGCTCTCTAAACTATCCAAAATGGACATAGAAATTTTTAATAGAGGGGTCAATTTGAAGGTAAAATTGCGTTCTGACAATGTTTCAGAGATTTTTCTAGAACTCCCAAAAATTGTGTAAAGTAGCCTTTATTTTAGGGGTCACCAGAGGCTTTAGAACTCTGTCTCCAAAACTGCTTAGGATGTTCTACATATCAATTTCAGCAAGTATGATGGCTTCACTGGCATTATCCTGTGGAGTTGGAAATGTGGTTTGAGAACACCCAAAAGGGCCATCATGATGGTTACAGTAGACTGCAAATTATCTGGGTGGTCTTGAAACGCCTTTAAGCTTTTTGAGGGATAAGGAGCACAGAGTTACTAATTCTCAATTCTCATACATTTCTCAAAACCTCAGTAGCATGTAATAGCCTTATTTTGAGGCTGGTTGGAGCTTAATCACAAGATCATGCATTCCATATGCGTGAGGCTTGAACTTCATGGGTGTAATTTCCTGAGACTTGTTGATTGGGTCTTGGTGTGTATCAATCTGAGGAGCAAGGTGTGTCTCTGCCGTGCCTAGCTCATATCTTTAGTTGGGGGAGGGGGTTGATATTGATAGTAACCCATCGTAACACTAGATTTCATTCAAATTGATACTTAGCTAAGAGCATTGATGGAAATTTGAGGAAAAATTCTCAACTAATTGCTCGAAAATTCTTTAAACTGAACCTTGAATTTAATTTTCTAATTAATTTGAACCTAATTCTTTAAAATCCTTGGGCTTCACTGTGTTGTGTGACTTGCGCCTTTCAAAACTGAGCTTATGGTCTCAGGCTGTCAGCAGTTGGTGGTCTCTATTTATGTAAATGAGGTCTCATGGTTGAAGGCTCCTGGCCTTGGATGTGTTCTAGTCTTTTGTTTTTATATTTTTTCCCCTTAGCATATTGTCCTTAGACTTTATATTTATGTTCATTTCCCCTGATTCTTCAATTTCATTCAACTGAGATCTCATTCTTCAATTTCCTTCATTTTTCTAGTTCCTCTCATCGCCTTCTCGAGAGGGGGGTAAAAGGGTTTTCGGTTGCTTGAATTTGAAGTATGTGGGAGACATCAGTGCCACTTTGTTTGTTATTTGGGCAGGTAAAACTCAGGGAGACGAAGCCAGGTACTTTGCCAAAAGAGCTGAAGGAAGCTCTTGGCATGCCAGAGAGTGCTCCTCCTCCATGGCTCATTAATATGCAGGTAATTTTGTACGCATTTATTTTATCTTTGTTTAGTGGAATATTAGTGTTCTTTTCCTTGTTTGCAGAGATATGGTCCTCCACCATCATACCCGCACTTAAAAATACCTGGGCTTAATGCCCCTATCCCACCTGGAGCTAATTTTGGTTACCATCCTGGTGGTTGGGGAAAACCTCCTGTTGATGAAGTAAGTCTTGCAGCTTTCTATTGATTGGATGAGTGCCTTTTCGGTTTCATGTTTATATCTAAATTCTTATTTCAAAGGTCATGATTTAATTGTCTTCTATTTTTCGTTTTTGTAGTATGGCCGTCCACTGTATGGAGACATGTTTGGTGTTAAGCGGCAAGAGCAACCAAATTATGAGGTATCTACTATTTTTCTTTTGTTGATTGTCCATACTTCATAATTCAGTTTTTCTTTTATGATGAAACTCAAAAGTATATGATGGCTGCAGGAAGAGCCTGTTGACAAGTCCAAACATTGGGGAGATTTGGAGGAGGAAGAAGAAGAGGAGGAGGAAGAAGAGGAAGAAGAGGAGCAGATGGAAGAGGAGGAGCTGGATGAAGGTATTCAGTCCGTTGATAGCCTCTCAAGGTACTCTCTGTTGCTATTGCATTTTATCTTATTCAAGACACAAGCTGTCTGTTTAGTCTTGGCCAATGTGAATAATTTTCCACGCATCTCTTGGAATTCCGACAATGTGAGTTATCTGATTATTCCATCCTTGTCATATAAATGAGGTAAAATTCTAACTTGATAGACCTTTCATCCAGTAAGATCTGTGAGAAAAGGAAAGTGTCCCTGTAAGATATGTGAGAAACAGCAAGTGTTCTTTAGCTGTATTTGTTAATTAGATAATCAAGTCATATTGCTATTTATATCACTAGATGGTAACCTCGGGTGCCTTCTTTTGCAGTACGCCTGCAGGTGTTGAAACACCTGATGTCATTGACCTTCGTAAGCAACAGAAGAAAGAGCCCGAGAAACCGCTATATCAAGTATGCAGAAATTTCAGACTGCTTCCATATATGCTATTTCTTACCATTGTTATAAACACTGGCTGCTATTTCGATGCTAATTTGTTTGTCTTTTGTGAAGGTGTTTGAAGAAAAACAAGAAAGAATTGCCCCAGGCACATTGTTTGGAACAGCTCACACGTATGGTTTTCTCTTTCCTGAACTTTTACAAGTTGATTCTTTTCCCTGCTTTATTTTCTCACTTGTCCATTCTCCTTCCCAGTTATGTTGTCGGTGAAGCCATTCAAGACAAATCAGGGGCTAAGAGGGTAAGAAGATCCATTCTCTCTCATTGTGCGCACTGAACAGTTTCTTATTATTCTCATCTGCCCTCTTTAGATGTTTTGGAAGATATGAATTATGAGTAGATTTGGAGACTGATACATTTATCTGAAGGATCTTTTGTGGGTTTATTATCAAATTTTGTGGTCAATTGGGTTAGTTTAATAGCAGTTCCTGCTACTTTGGAGTGATTTCTGGTGGTTACTGCCAGTTCACAATGTGCCCCCTATATGAGCTACCTTACCCTTAACAAAAGGAAAATTTTGGTGATTTTGGAAGAACTGAATTTACTTATTGATAGGGTCTATCCCCCAAAGTAGACTCTACCTTTTCTTCACGTCTGAATGAATGGATAAGTGCTAAAAAATTATATTCATTTGAGGAAATTCAATGTCCTTGGCAGTTGGCACTGTCTTAAGCCTGTCACTCATAGTAATTCATTATGTGCTGTCATCCGAGCATTATGAGACAGTGGCTGATTTCTAAGCAGTGAAATGCAACAATTGTAAGCGATATTGATGAATGTGTTCTTGAGAAATCCAACCACTTGCTTGTCTCTTTTTGGTTCTGGAACCAGCATATGCAATCTGGACCAGATTGAGATTACGCTTTGTGTTCTCGTCGTGTTATCTGTATTTATTCATTTTATTTGCATTCTGGATCCACAGGTTGATCTCCTTAAAGGTCAGAAGGCAGACAAGGTGGATGTGTCTCTCCAGCCCGAGGAGTTGGAGGCCATGGACAATGTGTTGGCTGCCAAGTAAGTTCTAACTCTAGCATTTGTGCTTAGGGAGGTGGACTGTCTCTCATTTGCATATCCATCTCTTAACTTCTCTGAATTTTTCAGGTACGAAGAGGCGAGGGAGGAGGAGAGACTACGTAGCCAGCACGAGGACTTCAGTGATATGGTTGCCGAGGTCTGTAGCTTGTCTGATGGAACCAGCTCTACCCAGTATATCTGTTGTATTCTATTCTAAAATTGCTAACTTGTTTTGATGATTTCGTGCAATAGAATGAGAAAAAGAGGAAAAGGAAGATGCAGGAGAAGGACGGCAAATCGAAGAAAAAGGATTTCAAGTTTTAAGGCCAGTATTCTTTTTGAGTGGCTATGTTTCAATTTTTCTATTAAACCAGAACAAAATACCTTACTGCTATTTTGGTTCAGCTGGTCAACCATACATGGGAGGGACTTCCTCTGTACCATGGCAACTAATAACACCAGCGAAACGTCGATATTGCCTCAGTGGATGCCTGAACCCTATAGGTTTGTGTAAGTTAGAATAGGAGTGAATATCTTCATGCAATATCACTCCATTCTACTTCATCCATTTCTGGTCAGGCTATACGGTATTTGGAAGCTAGTGTCTGTTAAAAGGAATTGGTTGTCAACAATGGACGTCTTTATGTATATTTTTATGCAATATTACTCTATTCTGCCCTGATGTGAACACTGAATATTCATTTTAATGAGGCTGTATTCAGCATTTTTCTCTATGCGTTGCTTGGAGCCTCGACACACTTTTGGAGGCTGTGAATGAGCTCTGTCGTTCTCATGTTTGCCGCAAGCAGTGGTCGTGATGGTTACACAAAGTCATATAATTCAGGATCAGGTCTATTGATTTCGGTTTTAGCCCTGTGTCAGCTGATGCAATTCTAGATGCAAATTTTGGGTCAGGTTCGACTTTATGTCAGTCATTTCGGCATGTATTTAGTCCAATAAACTTACCTGGTAAAAAATATTTAAACTTGTCTTATAAAACGGAATCTAACTTCAATGGAAAATATATAATATTAGGTTGAATTTATTATTACTTGAATCAAACTAAATTTACCTTATATAAAACTTTGCAACGTATTTTATCAAAAAAAAAAAAAAAAATTTGTAACATAGTTCTAGTTGAATATTCCATTAATGGCATGAAACTAACCCAACAAAATTTTCGGCATGGATAACTTATTTATCAACCCTAGCACGAGAGAAATTCTCACGCCGAACATTCGTTTAAAAAAGTTAGGTCGATTTCTAAAGGATGTCATGTATTTGGTTCACTTAAATCCAACAAATTGAAACAAGTGCAAACTTGTAAGTCGTGAAAAGATACTTAGATAACGGTATCGACTTAAACAAATACAAAAATACTAATTAAATAGTTCAACTTGGCTCAATTACACCTTTACGTCTCCTCTTATGTTAATCCTTGTGGAGCATGAGAATTGAAAATCTATGGTTGTCATACATCATCATTCATCAACTATGGATATGTATGTATGGTTAGCTCAAGGGCATTTTATGAGGAACTTTGTTGGCCTTTAACACCACAATAAACCATTATATAGGGCATAAGCACATTAACTTAATTAACTATTTAGGATCCCTCCAAATAAATTTTAAAAAACCCTAATTAAGTTATAGTAGTTGGTATTATTAAATGCATAATTATGCACTACTAAGCATGCTCCATTCACACCTTGAATGGAAGTTGTCCAAACTTGACTTGAGGAAATATTTCCCTTTTTATATTTTATTTTAAAAAATTTATAGATAAAGCCAATGTTCATAAGAGACCAAATAACAAGTGTGTGAGTGCCAAATCTGTACTTTGATTCATGCGGCACCATCACTTTATGCCACAAAATTTATGTCGTTTTTGGGTACATCTTTTTCTATTCCTTACTTCTTTGGTACTCTCACCTTTAAAATCCCTATCTAACTTATTATAGGGATGAGTGATTTGGGAGTAATAGTAAATTTATTTTATTTAATTCATGTAAATCTCTGTATTTGGTTTATTTTAGGTTTGATAAATCAAAATCTAATTAATTATCATTTTTCATTAAACTTAGGTACAAATTCCTTTTTAAATCGAACAAATATGGATAATTGATCGGCTACTAATTAACGACATTAATCGACACTTTAGCTATAGTTTAAGGTCATTTTTCTAGCACATATTGTCCAATGTGGTATTTTTGTAACTTTGTAGTCCTTATAATTTTAAAAATTAATTATTTTTCTTTGTGTGTAACTACCGGTGTAAAAATTGATGTTAACACAATGTCCGAGCTTGTTCGAAGTGGTACTGTTAAAATCAACTATTATATCTAAAATGAGCTAAAATTATTAATTATTATAATAATTACAGCTGAAATAAGATTAAAGTTGTTATAAATGCTTAGTATAAATGTCATTTCGAATAGACATATAATAATAAAATCTTTGGTTAAATTTATATTTTCAATAAAAAAAGACAAATGAAAATTAGTTGGACTATTGAGTAGTGAATGAAATGGAATTGTGTGGTGTACTTGAGGACCCACAAGTTTTAGTCCGTACAATATTTGTTAGGACAAAGGTCATTTTCTTATGCCAATATGATCAAATTAAGTAATGTGTGTCATCTATCCATGACTAGTGGGGGAATGAAGTTGACATCAATTGATAGTGATTTTACCATTTTTTTGTGTTTGATAGTCTATAAAGGGGGATCTTTATTCTATAATTTGCTTACTTAAATTAGTGACCGAGTGAAATTAAACGTGTTGCTGTTTCATTGTCATCAATCAACATAGGTTAACTAATATACAACTCAAAGTCAATACGAATATGTTAGCTATAATTCCGTCTCATTCTAAATAAATATTTTTTTACAACTATTTATACAATAAAAAGTAGAGGTTAAACCCGAAACATTATATATCCATAACTTCTATCTTAACCTTTAGATTAAGATCTTATAATTTTTATAACCACTTAACAGTTTTTTTTTTATATAAATTATAACTTCTATTTATAAATAAAAAATAATAGGCTGTATATATAATAATAAATTTACAATTATATTGGATAAATATATTTACATATTATAACTTACGGCTTTGGAAGGACATGGGCCCTTGTCTCGAGGAATGGTTGGTGTAGATTTTCAATTGTATACTAATATTACTTTCTGAAAAGGTGTATAAATCCGTAAATACGAGCTTTTGATTTCAAATTTTCATAGAATCTTTTAGGTTATGAGCTACAACAATATAATAAGTTTAATACAAATTACACCACAGAATCGTATTTATTGACCCAAATTATTATATATGATATTTTTTAAAATTTTATAAAAATTACTTTTATTTTTATGATCCTTTTTCTAAAAGAGATTAAATCTAATATTTTCATTTGAAAAGATTTATTTCTAAAAAAATATCAACCACCAAAAAACAATTTTTATTTTTCATTTAAAAAGATTTGTAAAATTAAAAATTTTTAATTGGTTTTGTTCAATTAACCCTATTCCGAAATCTCGACCCGAATAGCTTACTAGTTTTTCAACTCGGGAAATGATTTATTAAACCATTTTAGTTGATCAAAAAGTCGGTTCACTTTTGTCGATTTTCGATAAACGAACAGTTTTAGGGATTTTTTTGCCAAAATATAAGTAAGATCTATTAATCCTATTTTGCCAAAATTAGCAAAAACTAGGAGGCAATTAATATATGTGAATCATTAGCCAAATTTAGTGTTTTGTTTATAAAAAAATCATTATTGGATCTTTAACCAGAACTTAAACTTTTGGCAACAATAGTTCATAGAACGTTACATTATAACCTTTTTAAGCGAGAGTTTTATATTCAAATCTCAATAGTTTCTACATTACATTATTTTCCAACGAGAAATCGTGTTATATATTTTTATATGTTAAATTAATAAGCTTTTTGATTGATGTAGATCTTGAAGAATAAACATGGAATTATGGTTAAAAATTATGCATGAGAAACATAATTGGATCATGAACCCATAAGATTTGTATAATGTAGTGGTGATGATGAATTGATAGTACTAATTATTGCAAATCTTAAGAGTATAAGTAGGCCGCGTTGTGCAATCATACTCTCCAACAGGTACTTGATCACTATAATTAACCTAAATACATATTATAATTGTTGGGCAAAAAAAATATTATAAAACAAAATTTCCCCTCAAAAATATATTTGAGGAATTAATTAAACAGTGCATAATTGATTAATTAATTTCCATACTTAAAATCCAATGCTTAGTTACATATCTCAACATGGCTTAATAATAAGTAAGTATGATGACCCTAGTTGGCATTAACGTTAATATTTATATCAAATACTCGGGTTTATGAATCCGGTGACATGATATAATTTTGGGGAGAGGATACATAAAAATAAGGAGTAGGTTTTAAAAAATAGGCTTGGATCCATAGTATAGTGTAATTTATATAACTACGTGGCCCATAGACCAAATTATTTGTGAAAATTAAAAATGACACATCTAAATATCTTAGAATTATCCCCTATATAGAGTATTAATTATATTAATTTAAGTTTTTAGTTGAGAAGATTTTACAACATATGGTCTGTTTGAATTTACATGCAAAATACATATAAATAGAAACGGAAACAAAAATGAATAGAAACGACATAATTGAACATAAACAAACATAGATGATACAAAAACGAATAACATAAACAAACAGAAATGAGTTTTGAAACGAACGAACATACACAAATATAAACGAACTCAAAAGAATATAAACGAATATAAAATATAAATAAATGCTATTTTTTTTTAATGTAAAATTGAACTTGGCCCATAATATTGGAGCAAAGGCATGTCAAAGTACACAATAGAACCTATTCTATGCTATCAATCAATCATAGCTTAAGTTTTCTGTCGCAATAGTTTTAGAATGCCTCCAAAATATGTTAATATATAATTAGTACTCCTTAAAACTATTTTTTTTAAATTTTTGACAGGCATGAACCAAAATGGTTTGCTTTCTTTGTTTCTTCCTTCCTTTGCAGGGTGAAAATTATGTGGCTAAATTAGTTAATAAATTACAAAATATGTGTCAGGTCTCTTAGAATTGGTAACGAAAATCTATATTTAAATTAAATTTTGCAATTATGTTGTCGTATTTTCTTATACACTGAAAAAAACACAACATTTTTAGAAAAATACCTAAAAAATTATGGTGGTAAAACCTACATGAAGAACCCAAGAAAAAGAAACCAAATTTTAGGTCATGATCATGTTAAATTGGGGAAACTTATTGAAGCATAATGAGTGAAAATTATAATTTATATCATATGGTTAAATTTACACTTTGTTTTTCTCCATGTTTATTATTTAATATTTTGATTGGATACAATTAATTATACAGATTTATAATTATATTTTCTAATAGTACCTTATAAGAGTATTGTAATAAAAGAACAATCTTGCAAATCATGATTATTATAAAATATGTAATTATAATTGTTTTATAAGATTGATTGCATAATTGCAGAAAAACTAATTACCCAATAGTTTAATTTCAATTACATAAGAGCTGTTAATACATATGTTGGCAGATTTTATAGAAAATGTATAACAAACTTAAATTCAAGTATTACAGATCGATCAAGTATTTCAAACTTATTATCAAAAACTCGAGTTTAAATCCTATCTGATAAAAAAAAATTCAAGTATTGTAAAGTACACCGATAGTGTGTATCATATAAAATAAAAAATAAAAAAATAAATTTCAACGGTAACGATAAATACATAAAATTTTCAATAGAGAGCGAGAGAATATTTAATTACTGTATCAAAAAAATAATATAATTTATGTGTCGATGTTGAATAATGCAGTTAGATAATTGAGATAGAATATATGAGAAGGTCTTTGAGTTGACAGAAGAGACCAACTTTAGCAGTTAATTAAGATTAAAATATGATTATGGTATTTTTATTTAATAATTTTTTAATTTATATGACTTGGAAATATTATTGTCAAGTCATTATCTGAGTCCTCCGACAAATATTCTCTTCTGATTGGCTCTCAGAAAGACCCACTTTACCTAACAAACAAACCGACCAAGATTTCCTTAATCACGCATGCTTTCAATACTAGTATTATTAATTTCATCTAATTAATTAATTAATTCTATTTAATTTAACAACATATTAATAATAATTAATTAAAAGTGGGAATTTTATTACTCTTTTCGTTTTGGTCATTCCAAAAAAAAAAAAAAAAAAAACCTAATTCCTTTTTTTTTTTTGCATGCACTACTGTTGATTAAATCCCGGGCAGTGTTTTCAGGAATAATTTTAGGCTAATTATTAGCCTGTTGCAACAAAATATATACTTACAATGAATAATAATAAAATTATGGTAACGCCCGGGCCTTACCCGGGCTGCGGACATTACCAAGAGCTTATATGCTAACTGGTAAAATTTCTCGGGAGGTCATCTAATCAAATACTACTTAAAGTCAAGTATGTTTAACTGTAGAATTCTCAATAATACGTTGCCTGAAAAGAAGGTGTACTTTTGGTGATATAAGTAGTCATGTCGATACTCTTCTATGCATATCCCCGAAAATGTAAAGAGAAAAGAATGGATCCTGATTGAAAACGAAAAAATGTGTGAACTGCTGTCAAATTGTCAGTTTAGAAACAAAATTTTATTAGGTTTTCAAATTTCTTTTTGATTAAAGGATGAATTTTTTTAGACTATTTTAAGAATAAGCATTGATGTAGTTGATGGAGAAGGAATATTGGCCCCTTTTTCCACACTTGATCATATATAAATATACACCTACCCACCCATTTTTCTCCTTCAACTAATATATTTGCTCATGAATTTGTGTTGTCAACTAACATTAATTATTCATTTATTCTTATCATAGAATAAGAAATTGAAAGATAGCATTTTTGCACAATAGTCATTTTCCCATTCACTAAAAAATATTCATTTCTAGCTCATGTAGTAAATTTCTTTGTCTATTTATTCATTTAAAATATTTGAAACATAATATGCACGAAACATTTTCAAATTCATGCCTGTCCTTAGCAGTCTTAACCATTATTAAACCAAAGCAGTATATAATCCCCTACTTTGTTTTTTTTTTTTTTGAAAAAATAATCATAAAATTAATCGATATCCATTAAATAGTATAAAAATTTAAAAGTAGAGGATCTGTCACTACTCTAATTGGCGACGATCATAAAAAATGTTAAATATGCATTCAAAATATTCATAAATTCTCATCAAAACATATCTTCAGGAAAGCTATAATATGATAGCGTGTCTGGTTTTTCAAGACTTAAGATTTTACGTTTTCTAAAGATTTAGATTGTATACTGACATCCGATATAGTTAAACATACATATACTAAGAGGCATAACCCTTATTTCTATAACAAATCATATCACATCCTATCAAGCATTTTCAACTCTACCTTTCACCAACATCAATTCTAACCAACATTAATTAGGAACACAAACAAAACTTGAAAAGGAAGGTCTTGATTATCTATTTGACTGGCACCTAGATTGGTCATTTTCACACCCCCTCCCCTCCCCTATTCTGATCAAATTCAGATTATCACTTTAATTAACTAATATTAAGGTATAATACAAACCCACGAGGGATCACATGATGCCAACTGTTAGTTTTCACTTTACCCATCAATGGACCCACAAAATAAAAATAAAAGACCCCACTTTCAATTCCCAAGTCTAGTCCTCTTCCTTTCATCTTCCATGTCACCACCGACCCTTTCCTCTATTGTGTTCCTCTTTTATTCCCTCTTTCCAAATTCATCTGTTTACTTCATGGGATTGCATGAAGATCTCCTCCCCTTTGATTTTACCTTCTCCAAACAAATAGCCAAACCAAACAAGGCACTATCAAGGGTTCATCTTTGGCCACGTGTCAAATGCCCACCTTCACTATACCTTAATCACTAAGTATCCTCCTAGTCTAGGCTCTCTAAGCTAGCTACCTCACATATGGGTTTTATAAATATAATTGTGGGAAGTGATCAAGAGGGTAATTGATGAATATATATTGCATGTCACAACTATTAACATAAAACTTGTTTGGAGCAAGAACAAAGGGCACCCCCACCATAAATAGCCTCTATAAGCTCAAAGTAAAAAGTTAAATTTCATTTTTTACTTGCTTCCCTAGTTTTCCATATAATTATATTCCATTTACATATAGTGCTCCATTGATAAAAACATACCTGTAGAGAGAGAGCGAGATAGAGAGAGAAGTTGAATCAAGACATGCTCACTTCTTCTCAGCTTCCTAGTCATTTCCCTGCATCAATCTTCTTTCACAGTTCTTATAACCCTTCATGTCAATCCACTGTTTGGCTTCAAATCCTTCAGAATTTTGCCTTGTTGTTCTTCAAATACATCTCTCTTCTTGTTCCTAGACCAAAAGGGTAGAAAATTTTCTGGCTTAGAAGCAAATATATAGGGGAAAGTAGCTGAGTAGATAGCTAGCTCTTGATCGATCTCAAGGTTTGGCATAGAAGTGAATTGTTTTGGTTTTGGTTGGTTGTTTCTTTTTCTCAGATGGGTATGAGTTCAAAGGAAGTTTCAAGTGTCGGAATCGGGTCGGACAGATTTTTGTCAGCCTCATCACCATCAACGAAGAGGCAGTCATCATCACCATCACCATCATCATCATCATCGCAGCATCAAAAACAGCCACAATCTGAGCCATTGAAGTGCCCTAGATGTGATTCAACAAACACCAAGTTCTGTTATTACAACAACTACAACAAGTCTCAACCTAGGCACTTCTGCAAGGCATGTAAGAGGCATTGGACCAAAGGTGGGACCCTCCGGAATGTCCCCGTTGGCGGTGGCCGGAAGAACAAGCGAAAGATGTCGAACGCCGCCACGAAACCCGCCTCAAAAACCTCCACTGCCGCCTTGATCAGTGGAATAAGCAATACATCCATGACAATACAACCCCAACAACCAAGGCTTAGTCTCCCACTTGGAGCACTAGGGGGTATCCAAGAGAGGAACCTCTCAGAGGCATTTTATCAAACACTTGGTAGGCGCCCGCCTTGTTCAGTGCCAGAGAGCTCCATTGCCTTCAGCAAGAAGAGCATGAATGAGGGCAATAATGGGATTTTTCTGGGCTCAACTCTCTCCCTTCCTCCTCCTCACAATGAACAAGACCTAACCTTCCCATATTCAAATTTGGGTAGCAGTTTTGAGAGCAACCCATGTTCAATTTCTTCAATTCAATCCTCAAATCTTTACAATTATACCGGGGATCAAGCAAATAATTCTTTGGAGGAGACAATGATGAATAGCCTCAACACAAATTTAAGCAGCAGCTCAATGAGTTTGAGTGATAATCAACATCAACAAAGCTGGCAAATGGCTACCAACACAAGCAATGTAATGGGTATGCCAAGCAATTGGGGTTGGGATGATATTGAGAAATTTGTGACTGTTGATGAAGCTGAGCTTAACATACCATGGGATGATGCAGATATCAAGCCTTGAGGTTTGAGGCCACTTTTAACTTGAGTATAAAAAATAAATTTACAAAGTAGCTTAGTAATTTGTTCATATGGATTTTCATTTTATTTTATTGCTTACAAATTTTCCTATGACTTGGGTTTGGGGTTTAATCATGTTGATTAGTTTCACAATGATAAAGTTTTGTTAATTTTAACTCTCAATCATTAGAGCATATTTCAGATGGTATTAATTATCACTGAAATCCCTACATAGTTTTATTTTTCGTCCCCCTTTTAATGTATGTTCTACGGAGTAAGACTAGTGATAGTTGCAACCATCGTCATTTCCATTGATTTGCAAATCACTAGAACATCTACCGATTCATATTTGTAAGTTTTACTTAAGTATTCTCGTGGCCATAATAAGTTTGTAGGTTTATATTGTTTTTACTTTTCTCCATTGACATTATTTACCTATAGGATGTACCATCAAATACGGGTTCAAATTCGAGATCTCATAAAGTACATATCGATAAATACATTTATAAAAAAGGGAAAAATATAGGTATAGTGTCAATATGTTTGTATGAAATTAGAATGTTTGGCATTCTCTTGGTCATGGAAATGAAATGATGTGCATAACAAAAAGAGAACAATGTCTCATTGTTCCACTAGAATGCAATTGGTTTCAACAATTAGGAGTTTGTAGCATTGTTCTTCTACAATTTTGGTTTGTTGCTACTTATGATGACAAAATCAGTTTTGTAAAAGAGCTATATAGTCAAGTAAAATTGCTTGGCAACGGGTGACCATATGTAGTTACGTAAAATTGATTTTAGAAAGTTTTTGAAAGTTTGTTATGAGAAATTTTATAAATGAGCTATATAGTCAAGTAAACTCTGAAAAACTTATCGATTTAAAATTTGTGTGAATATCCGTTGGAGCTCAATACTCAAAAAATACAGTTATAGGTGGAGTTGTTACAATGGGCATTGATTCTTCGTGGATATGATTGTAGGAGACACTCATGCACGTTTGATACCAACCTTAAACTTGAAGAGTGTATTTTACTTTTATAATATATTTATTTTCATTCCCCTCCCCTTTGTTGTATTGTTTAAGGGTAAGACGACACATTTAAAAGTATTTCATGTCATGAAAATTCATTAGTGATTAGGAACCTAAGACCTGAAGAAAGTAGAATACATCGAAATTCCCCTACGGTTCTTGAATGAAAGGGTACATTGACACTTCCGTGTCTCTCTCTCAGTGTTTTAGTACCTTCAAAGACCATAAGAAAAAAGTTAAAGATTCTTTTTTAGCTTATAATTAATTTTAAGCCCGTTTTTTCTTCTTTCAATTCTTTCCAATTCTTTCCGATTCTTCCGATAATATTGGGTACTTGGGGAGTTTGGTAAACTAAGTTAGTTATTCACGACAAGTTTGGGAACAATCGGGAGCATTATGTTATGTGATAGGGACACCAAACAAGGGGGAAAATATGGGGTCAATCCAGCTATAATTGATTCCCAGATGTGATGGAAGATTCTTGTGGACACAATGCATGTTCTCAGTTTGGGATATGTATATATATATATATATATATATATATATATATATATGGATGATCCCCAAACCCTCAAAAAAGATGCATTATTTTCCAGTTTTATAGCCACTAATTCATAATAACCCATCAGAAAATCCAAAGTCTATACATACACTAGAATCTAGAGTTATCAACTTTCGCTCGTAATTATCCATGTAACTATAATATCATACTTTTACCGATAAATTGTTCACAATAATAAGTGAGAATACATACTCCCAAGACTTTGGTATAATTTGGCTCAAAAAACCATTCTTTTATAAATGGAAGAAACAAACAGGAATATGTTTGTGGGTCTGTATTTGTAGGTCATGTTTTTACAGTTTTGATGAGTGCCCTCCCTCCTCCTACCCTTAAAGAGACAAAACAGTAGGTTACTCCCTACAAAAATGGCGGTTTCTCTTTCCTCTTGACACCCCCAATTTTGCCCTGGTGATGTGCTTGTTTGGGGGCCCTTGCTGCTTGATCATTTTCCATTGCTTGTGTCCCATCAAATGTGTAGGGTAAATAGTGCCTTTGTATTATTTTGTTCTTCTATCTACCAATTGATTGCACTCTATGTTGAGTACCTATGTTGGGCATGCACCCAACTTGTCATCATCATGGTCTAAAGAAATATTTTGTGCACAATGTATGATGTACAACCACAAGTAGTAGCGCAACCATTACGGTCATTATCAAATATGTGTGAACTCAGGATTTTAGTTTGCCGTCATAAAATCTTCTGGGGTTTGATCATTACAAAAATAGAATATGGTCATATTTTCAACTAAATTTTAAACTCTGATATTGATATGATTCTTCGTTACTTCGAAAGTGTTTTAAATTATAAAATATACTCAAAGACTTGTTTCTACCCATTTGGACGAAGGAAGTTTGATTTGTCTAATTGGACTAAACAAAAAATGAGACTTCTATTTCTACTCTTAGTCTTTTTTGGGGGAGGGGGAGATGAGGTCAAAATTTTAGCAACAAACTTAAAATGGTAGATAAATGGAAGTAAAAAATTACGACAAAGTGATACTTATATGACTTAAGACATCCTAATATATTATTTATGGATACTTCAACACATTTTTAACTCGTTCGATTTAATTTTAACTTATAATCTTATAACTCCTTATATCTTTTTATGACTCGCTACAACCGCTTATAACTTCTTTTATCTCCTTATAATTCCTTATATATAGTACAGTTTTTTATAACTAACATTACAACTACCTTATAACTCCTTACAATTATTTACACCTCCCTACAACTCTTTACAATTTTTCTTATAATTTCTTATAACATTACAACTCCTTACAGTCAAATAAAACAGGCTGTTTATCAAAGTTAAAGTTGTGCCCACCTTAATTGTTCAAAAATCCATGTCTGATAAGATTCATAGGGTTGGTGAACCATCCGATCCAGGGACATAAAAATCTTCCTTGAGGGGGTCATGAACAGAAGAAGCTATGGGACCAATTGGTCTTGAATTTTCTGGATAAGTATAAGGGAATTTCTAGGGCCCTTGAGGAAGAGTACTAGTCTCTCAAAGCTTCCATTGGCCCCCTTGGGCTCTATAATACACATTTGCCATAATTTATCATGATGTTTGGCTCGCCAGAAACACAAGTGGTGCTTCAAAAATAACCAAACTGCTCCAATCCCACACATTATGCATGTAAAACGATCAAATTTTGAGGCACAGGGTAAAAAGAGTCAAGATTTTCATCTTACACCATGTATCGTCTCATGAAATTATAATATATTAATTAGTAAAACGAGAGAATAGTTATGTTTAAAGAATGAACATAGTTTTTTTTAATTTATTTTATAACAGTTAAGTAAAAAACATTATTTTTTTCTTTTTCACGACAAACAAAAAAAAAACATTGATATATACCGAACATACACATCCAAATTTCAGTGCTAGATACATCAATTTAGGCCCACATAACCAAATACGATATATCTTTTCTTTCTTTTTTTTTTTAAATCAGAAACATTAGAATATTGTATCGTATCTTACCTACCTAAGGCATATATCAAACACCTACAATTTTCAAATATATTCAATGCTCTTAGTTACTGTAGACATAATTATTGTTTTTTGTACTCTTTTAAACATAAATATTGTTAGTATAACATACTATGACGGGAATGTTATAGAAAAGAAAAATTTGTCAATGAAATTTTAGCTTAATAATTAAAATTAAGGTCTAGAGAACCTTGACTAAAATTTGTTTTTATTTTGGGTTGAACAATGGAAAAAAGGGGTTAAATCTATGTCAACTTCGGATTTGGATAATAGAAATATTACGTCTGGATTTCAAGTTCAGAAAAAGTGTTCATGACTTGACTGGCTACTGAGGATATTCAAGTGATGATAAGTTACTGGAACAAGATTTGGTCAGCACTAATTAAACAAACATACACCAATGCCAATGCCAGGCTCGAGCAAAGTACTGAGAGATTTACAATCCGTGGAACCCCATGGGATGATTAACAACTACAACGAGTTATAGCCTACAATATCAACTAAATCATGCACACCAGATGGGACAAACCCGAAAATATTGGCAAGAATCCATCCTGTGTCTCGAAAAGGGATGTATAATCACCTAAGGTTGCTCATCCTGACTCCTGTGTCTCTAGAGTAGGTAGGGAGGTCACTGCTGGCCTTGGAGTAGCTAACATAGTAAAGCTCAGAGATTATACCGGTGAAGACAATGAAAGCGGCACCAGCACCAAAAATACCTTTCCTCAGAGTCTGGCAAGATATGGGGTGATTTATGACAGTCCTGTATTTGGTATGATAGGCATTCTTTACTGAGCCCGCCAGTAAACATACTTCAGCAATAAAGAACAGCACCCTGAATCATTGAATCAAATAACTAGTATGAGAGTTTTCCCCTATGAGTAAATGGATAACATGATAGAGCAGTCATGACAGATACCGACTAAAAAAACACAGAAAGTAGTCCAGAAAAATTCAAAAATAAATAAAAATAAATAAATGTCCAAATTCCAGAGGAAAACCAGGTTTTCATTTAGCAAAGACATATAGTTTATGTGGGTTTGGACCTTGGGCCAGGTTAATTCTAAAACAGGTCGAAATGGGCCAATGGAACATTTGGGTAGAGTCAGTTCAGTTTGGGTCTGCTGTCCACAATCACATAAACTTGTTAAGAGCAAATGCGATCAATATGTCTTGACAAATTTCAGTGGGATCAGATACAGTTGAGTCAAGTCAAGTTTAGTTTAAATTTTAAGATGAGCAGGTTGCCCTTTTTTTTGTTTGGATAAATGGGCAAGGGTCAATCTTTTGCCAGGTCTAAGGAACTGCTTTTGTTTCATCTCGAAAGAACACCGAGAGGGAAAAAGTTATCATCGAAATTGTTAAACCACATATAAACTAACAGGCTAAGTGAAAAAGCAGAAGTAGATTTATGATTTATCAAAGTTGGGCTAAAGTACATACCAGCAACTAATGAACAGCACAATAGCCCACGCCCTGGAACCTCCGGGTCTCAGACCTCTGCCGCAGCATAGACATCGGCTTGCCAACATAATAAGAAGTTGACTTGCCAAAAGGAATACGACTGATCCCACACCCAAACCTGTAGCAATATCTGAATCATATCGGCAATATGAGGACGTCCCATCTTTGATAGTTTCAGCCTGTCCGAATTGACAAAACCAGTAAGTTCTACCAAGCACTTGGTAGAAAGAAGTCCAAAATCGAAGGAAAAGAGTTTGAAGTCGGTCTCATAAGAAAAGAGCAAGTCTATTTCATCATGTAATTCAATAGATAAGACAGGGATTCATTTGAAAAGAAAATGAAAGCAAAAGGAATCAATAACAACTCAAATGCCAAAGGTACTACACTAGTTCAAGCACTAAGCGCCGCACATCACTGATCAAACAAATAGAAAGAAGGGCCTGGACAGGGCTGGCAACAGACACCAATAAAGATGTACAAGTGATAGGGACAGAGTTAAGTCTTCTCACTGCTTCTCTCTATTTTGGCCTTGTGACAGGTCAATTTGCCAATTGTCATCTTCTTCCTCTATGATAGATTCCCAGATCTTGAGCTAATTATTCAATCCATAACATAATGTGAACCATTTATATAAGGCAAGTCCAGTATGACTAGTATCAAATGGAACCTAACTTCTCATCTCTCAAAGGGTCCACACTCGAGAAGAACATTGGCAGCGTGGAATTATGATGGTACATAAGATTCAAAATTTTATTATCTTTTAAGTATGGTTACTTATGTCACAGTAACGTGCAGACGACAAACAAGAAATCAAGGTATATTGTGCTGTGGGGACAAACTTGCAAAACTTGGACTCCTTGCATTGGTGGCATAATATGGCAACCAAGAAAGCAATCTCACAGTCAGATTTCGCAAACTTGAATAAAATTCTTCATCAATAGAGGCTGAAGGAAGGATTTTTAAGGAGCTGATCCAATCAAGAGCGAACAGAATAAGAAAAGCCTTACAGGGCTTGTTCTGTTTTTGCTTTAACCAAGTTAAGCTAGAGCTGTACTATAACTTCTTGCAACCCTTTACAGCTATTTTCCAACTACTTACAGTCACTTACAGTTCTTATAGTTCCTTGTAAAGCAAAAAATAATAGGCCCATAAATCCTTCACTGATGAGAGAGGAAGCAATATAAAAGAGAGGTGCTTGAGAGAATTGAACCCTTGAGTAATAGAGTTTATTGATGCACAAGTTCACAAGGAATTTCATTGTACATATGTAATCCACCCTTCTATGTATAATGCCTAATTTAATTTTTAACTCCACATCAAGCAATAGAGAAGTCTGTCTTTTAACCCAATCATTCATAGTGGAAAATTCATAATGTCATTGATCCGATGGTTTTTACTCCTCCATACCAAATACCACAAGGTATTTTCACCTGAATTCCTGGCATCCTTTGGATTTGTTTTTCCACATTATTTATTACTCACCTTAATCAAACAGAGGAAAATAGTAAAGTTCTTCTAACAGGACCATATAAGAGGTTTATAATAACTTCTATTCTAATTGCTTATGACCTTTTATGGTAAACTGACCGAAGAAAAGTAGCTTGTTCTTTCACATAAATAGATAATCAAGTGATCTGTTTTTTTTACTACAGGCATATACGAGTTGGAGTTCCGCTCCCCTTACACCTTCTCCCTCTTTTCCATGTTCTTGCCAAGTACAGTCTTCACATCAGAGATCGGACAACTACTTACTCAGTCTTACCAATCCTCCCCCTCCCAACCAAAAAAAAAAGGGGAAAAAGGGTAATCAGCCAAATGGTACTGAAAGAAACAATGAGAATGCAGGCTAAAAAATACCAGAAAGGGCAAAGATGAACTTAAAGGCACAGGCATCTCTTTTGACATGCCTTTTCAAGAAAGATTGAATCACCTGTATGAATAATTGAACTGCCTTTGGACAACTGGCTATATCAGGATAGCCTAATAAATTTCTTTTTCAATTTTAATTATTTCAAAATAACTAAAGGAATGCAAAACAAATATATTTATGCCTCCCTTTAACGCCACCCACCCCCCCCACACACACACACAAAAACACAAATTTCCTACAAGAAGAAAGCTGCTTGGAAAACAGAAGCAACCACCATACTAAAACCTAAGAAAGACTTATACTTTTCTTCTGATTCTAATTTCTTTCCCTTTTTTTTGAAGGGCGAGAAACCCAACTCATTTGGAGACGCCATAGACAAATTCAAAAAGCAAATTCAAACCAAAAGTCACACAAATGAGAAATTACTTCATCAGGATAATTAATAAGCACATACAAATATATCTGTAGTTGAAGACAAGGATTGAGGTAGGTAGGAGAGAGAAACTCACAGTGCTCCTCCTCTGCTCAGCAGCAACAGCAAGAGCAAAAGCAATCAAATCAAGCACAAATACTATCACCAAAATAAGAGTTGACGCCATGAATAAATATAATAAAAGCCCTCTTAAAGCTTCCTCCTTTCTTGTTTTCTTTGCCCCTTTTCTTCTACTGCTCTGTTTCTGCCTCTACTCTAGTTTGACCCGAGAAATTCCAAGTGTTTTTAAGAGGAGAGAGAAAGCGACTGAAATGGGGGAAGATTAGATAAACGATAACAGGGTGGATTATTTAATAATTCAATAATTAATTAGAAATAATTAAAGAAATCTTTTTGATATAATCATACCTGCAAGAACAAGTAAAGCTTGTAATCAATCACCTGAGAATTGAAAAGACCACTCTCACATATTCACGCGCCTCATACCAATGATTTTTGCATTTGACCAACTTCTTTTTTTTTTTTTTTTTTTGGTAAGAACAACTTTAATTTTCCTTTATCCAAATTAAGGAAGTTTGCTTTGGATGCAAAGAATTTAGATAATTAAATAATCAGATTATACCAATAAAATCTTAATTTAGTGGTTAAAATTAAAATTTTTAATACATTAAATTTTATATTTGATTCTTTCTTCACCATTATATTATATTATTTTCGTGACTTGAAATTAAAATTTGAAAAAATAAAGAAATTATATAACATATAAAAGATAAAACAAGTTGAATTATGAAACTTCATGGTAAATGGTATGTCAAGTCAACAAGTAAATGAAAATTATATATCCACTCCATCCCATTTTGTTTGTTGATATTTTTATGAATATTTTATATTGGTTGGTTGGTTTTTATATCCGTAGATAATTAATTAAGAGTCGTTACCTTTTATATCCTTGAAATAACGGATATCAATTAATGACTTTGTAAACTAATAATAAAACAGTACATTCATTCGAAGGGCTTTATATCCGAGAAATATCCATTATCATCTTCAACGTTTTATATCCCTTGAAATAACGGATATCAATTAATGACTTCGTAAACTAGTAATAAAAGCATACATTCAATCGAAGGACTTTATCTTTGAGAAATATCCATTATCATCTTCAACTGTCAATATTATTAAGGCACTTACTCCTTGTAAGCTGAGGGTATTGTTGACAACGACAATCTTGTTTACCAAATTTGTATTTTGTCTACTTGTATAATAAAATAGGACGGAAGGAGTATTTAGCTAATTCCTACCCTACTATTAGACTACTCTAAGGGTTATGTTAATTCCTTACACCCGCCATTTAGAGAGATAGAGGGAGGAGGAGAGGAAAATAAGACAACAATTTTATAGCATTTAGCCCTATTTCATTTAATTATAAAGAGATGTAAGGAAAATTGTAAGGAATTGTAAAGAGTTGTAAGCAGCATAACAAGGTGTAAGCAATTGTAAGTAAAATATAAACAGTTATAAGAAACTGTAGCTAGTTGTAAGAAATTGTAAGGAGATATAAGATTATAAGTTAAAGGTAAATCAAACAGCGTCTTATAAGAATAGTTGTGCAATAAAAAATCGGGTGAATAGGGACTGAGAGTCAAGATTAAAAACTTCACATCAGGAAACACATTTAAGTGTTTGGTTTTATCTGAGATAACAATTCAGGAGAGTGGTAGACAAAGAAATTCAAGAATATTGAAAAATATCCCTATCCTCCCCTCACCAAACAAATGGACAAAAATAAGTGCCCCAACCAACAAAAAATATTACATTGATGGACCACCTACTTTCTACGTCTCATTCCTCGTAGAATTTGAGCTTGTCAAATCTCAATGTCTTCTTCATCCGATTATAAATCTGATTTTCTTTCTAATTTTGCCTTGTTGCGGAGAGTAAAACATTCCACTCTAGAGAATAAGAACAAGAACCCTTTTGGTTCCGAGAATTGACAAAAAAAAAAAAAAATGGATAAAAAGTAAAACACCCACACATATCCTCTTGGTTGGAGACTTCTTTATGTGTAAGGTATTTGAGTATTGAATTGGTGTTTTAGTTTATTGTAATTTATAAAGTTAGTTTAATCGAAAGTTATGGACCGGTTCACTTTAAAATCAGGTCATATTTCAAGTTAATCTCATTTTGTGTCTGTTCAATTCAAGTCGTTTTGAGTCCTATTCGAGGTTGATGTTAGGTCACTCGAAATTTGATCCGATAAACTTGTTTTGTAAATAAAAATAATTTTGATGATAATATTGAGTCAAGTTTGGTCCACTCAAATCAATTTAGATTTGAAATCCATCTTCGGATGTTGAATCAAATACGAGCTTAGATCATTCAATTCGGATTGTCGGATCCTAAATCAGCTTTGTCTATTCTAACAAAATTGGATAAAATCCCCGATGAGCTTTTCGTATCGACAATCTCTTCCCCTCAAACACACCTCAGCTGTTTAGAAATATACTTTTTTGGGGCTTAGGCCTCTCCGGAAAAAAAAATTCAAAATGAAAACGAAAATACACACACAAAAAAATAATCTCAAAACAAAAACAACAAACACATTTGGAGCATGTAAAATAAAATTAAAAAATATAAAAAAACATATTAATAGAATGTATTGGAAAGTGATCTATATTCTAATCTAACTATTATTAGAGTACTTTTTGTTTGACCTTCGTTACATTCTGGTATTGAACTGAAATTATTGAAATACCCTTGTCTGTATCTTCAACAATTCTCTCAATCTTCAGTTTCTTCTTATGCTTTGTTAATGGACTTAGGTCTTTTTCAAAGAGGAGAGAGATTCTTGGGAGGAACAAGACAGAGCAGACGTGATTTTGTACAAATTCTTATATCCACTTGAGTAGCATATACTTTCACGTGACACGTTATTATGTTAAACTTACAAAATTTTCCCATTTTTCCTTTTGTCCAACCATATGTTGACATATGTACGAGAAGCATATACTTTCAAGTGTATGATTGACGTTTTAGTGTTTTCGAAAAGTAATGACTGTCTGTCTTATCTCTTGACGGATTATATATCACTAAGAGCATTTCAATTCATTTTAACGAGCTTAACAAAGTTCAAAAAGAAAGTACTTGCACGTTTGTTATGTGATAATAGATGAATGGGAATGGAAATAAGAGATGTGGTAATATATTTTCCATATTTAGTTTATGGGAATGAGAATAACTTAGAGAATGGGAATGAGAATAAAAACTCTCTATTACCAAAATTTATTCCCATAGGGGTTGTGGGAATTCTAATTGGGAATTAGGCCGTAGTTTTTAAATACCAATACTACCCATAATTAATTATATTATTACCAATATTATCCTTTATAATAAACAACCATATTCAACGTACTCATTGATTATATAACTATGAAAACAAGTGGCCGCAAGTAAAAGTATAATTTAGGGCGTGTTCGGTAAAATTAGTCTGTTTTAGTAATGGTTAGTCTGTTTTAGTAGGTATTAGCTGTTTTATTAACAATTAGTCATTATCGACTAGTGGTTAGTGGTTAGATGTTCAACTAGTTATTTGAGATCAAGTGTGTTCGGTAATAGTAGCTCGTTTAAGTAGCAGATTTATATAAAATGACTTAAAAGGACATAATTGATAAAAGATTTTAGAAAATAAAAAGGAGAATTTTGGAAATTATGTGCAAACACTAGGTAGTGTTTTTGAAAACGTTACTTTAAGTAGCTTTTCGAAAATACTATCTAAAACTCTACTCACTATGTCAAACACTACTTTGCCGAACACTTACATTTTTAGATAAGTAGTGTTTTACATCCTCCAAAACACTAATCACTACCTCAAACGCTACCGCCGAACACACCCCTATTTATGTGTTTTATTGTAGTTGGATTTTAATTAGTAGATGTGTCTTTAATTGATTTTTCAAGAGAACCGAAGGTAGGGATGGCAATGGATCGGGTGCAGGTCGGGTCCGACCGGACCTGCACTCCATTTAACTTTTTAGAATTGGACCCGGACTCGACCCGGACCCGACGGGTCTATAAAATTTGGACTCGGACCCGGACCCGGTGGGTCCACGGGTCCACGGGTCTTAAACGGGTCTTAAACGGGTCTACTATATTTTTATCATAAATGAGTTTAAAAATCAATATTTTGTGCCCTATTTTAATATTATTGTAAATTTACAAGCAATTTTGTTACATATAACCTCTTTAGCATTATACTAATCTATCTATCAACCAATCTATTATACAAACAAAAAACTTAGTTCATACAAATCGAATACACCAATATATTAAACACAAAGTTCATCAAAGTTTGACAACACAAAGTTCAAAGTCCATCAAAGTTTAACAACAAATTGTAGGAAGGGTTTCCAAATTACACCGAGTCCAAATTTGCATGAATACTACTGTTAGAATTTTTCAAAAAATAAAATTAGTGTTCGGGTCTTAAACGGGTCTTGGGTCGGGTCCGGGTCTTATTTTTTGAGACCCGGACCCGACCCGACCCGAGACGATTAGACCCGGACCCGACCCGGACCCATCGGGTCCAAATTTTTGGACCCGCACCCGATTAAATGGGTCGGATCTAGCGGATCCGGGTCGGATCCAGGACCCACCGCCATCCCTAACTCGAAGGTATAATTTATTTGTGTTTTATTGTAATTGGATTTTAATTAGTAGACGGTGCACCATTCATTTTAATTTATTAAATTAATAAATGATATTTTAGTAAATATTAACTTATTCCAAATTATAATCTCATGTTTGATTAGTAATCTCTTAAGTTATTTCCATTTCAAACTCATACATGCCAAACAAAAATGATTGGAAATTCATAAACCAATTCATATTCCCAAAAATAAATTTTCATTCTCATTATGAATTCTCATCCCTCATACCAAACCAACCCTAATAATTGTTACATTATAATATAGATCACTTCAATAAAGTCATTTTTGGTTACAGAGGAGACTTGTTACAATGGCCACCGCGGATTATGAATTGGTAAAGTTGAGAATTTGTCAGCCTTCATTACATAACGAGGCTACAAAAGACCCCGACAGATCAAACTACGAGCTACTTCCGAGTTTACGCTGGCCAGTATGAAACAAAGTTCGACCCATGATTGCATGATCTTTCGATTTCTCAACCAAATCAAGGAACAAAAAAATTGTTTTGTTTCAAAACAGCAGTCATTTCCGAGCCAAGAAATATAGCATTAGAAATCAAGAATCAACAAAATTTCTCATTAAATTACACTAAAAATTATATAGGCCACTCAACAAAGTGTACATGAATAATGTGCAAAACAATGACAGGTCAACATTTTCTGCTATTCCATGGTGCATCTCAACCAAAACCCGGGTGGAATCCCTAGGTCTTGTACCCTATCCGAGTGAATACATCTGAAAGCCAAGCATTTCGAGGGTAGGCAATTTATATGATCCACCCTGCCAAACAAAGAATAGAGCAACACCTCCACGAAACTCGAGCACACTCTTTATTTACACAACCCCCAGCATCCCAAAATAGCCTGGAAAAGATGCTGAAGGATAAAGGCCGCCAAATGCTCAAGGAACTTCTCAAAATCGTAGTCAAAATTTTGGTGTTCCTATTGTTCAAATGACCCGCTCTTGAGCCTTTGCATCCGCGCTTGCAAGCCTGATAGTGCTTTCTCATCCATCGGAAGGACTCCACTGTGACCTGGGTTCTCGGCCCTGGAATCATCCAACCCATGCTGAACTTGATTGTAGGCGGCATTGCCATTAGTAGGCATCAATGGCCTACTCCCAGGATCTGGATTAACTCCGGAGGCAGCTAATTGGATGCTCTTCATTCTTTCCCTGATAGCATCTAGTGTCCCAGTAGTCACTGCTATTTCACCAAGGACAAGTATTAATTTCAAAATTTGAAATCCCCTTCAGGAAAAGTCATAAACATACAATATGTGGTATTCTCAGGCTAGGCCTAGAGACATAATGTTTTAGGATGTAGGAATGGGAGAAAATAGGGGAATTTTGGGAATTTACAAGGAAAAAGGGGGACTTGTGTCTCTTGGCTAACCTGCTACGTAGGCCAAGGACTATGGTATAACTTTATGCAATAAGTTACCTCCAGAGGGCAATCGTTCGGCTCTTTGGTCTCCTAGAAGCTGTTGGTCACCTCTAGAATTAGCATTTCCTGACCTCGCATCCTCGCTGAAAGATGGGGGTAAAGAAAAATTTGTTGGCTCAACTCTAGTATTCAGAGGTCTAGCATCATTTAGTGAGTTTGTATGTACAGGAGATAATGGTGCCGCTCTTGGGGAAGAAAAAGACATGGAAGCTGGAGGAGGAGTTGATAAAGGGACACTAGACGGTGTCCTTCCAGCAGCTGCATTCTTCTCCATCTGTCACAATTACCCCAAAAATTAAAGAATACAACACCAAAGTCATGTATTCCAATTAAAAAAAATCTGGATCTCCCCAGACGCCACAAAAGTGGGACACATAGTTGTAGTTAAAAAACATTGTCACACACCTGGGCTAGCCCGTCTCTTATATACGTCCTAAATGCTTCGCTAGCATTTTGAAGCTGAGCAAAAATATCAACCTGTGAAGACAAGTCCAACCAATAGTGAATAGTATGATCATGCTAGAGATGAGATAAGTATAAAAGAGGCGAGGAATACCGATAGGAAAAGGGCAAAATAGCAGGGCAAAAGAGAAGCAGCAGGACACAAATTCACATAGGTCACATGTAAAGCTTACCCTGGGGTATAATTGAGTAATGCGATATAGTTCATAAAGACCAATACTGCAAGTCTGCTTATCTCCAATTTTCTTAAAAATGGCGGCGAGTTCTTGCTGCAAGCATACAACCAATATTAATCTCAGGGGCCAACGGGATAGCCCACACTTACAAATTCAAGAAAAAGGAAAGAAAAAAATAAAAGAAAATCACAGGGGCCAGAAGGAGCCTATAGGCTATGCAAATGTTACCTTCAACTGGGCATCTGCAGAGTGGGTGGCAGAAGATGGGTTGTTAGCTGTTGAGTCTCCCCAATGAGTTTGGCCCACAGGTCCAGTAGGTGTAAGCATTCGAGCTGCTGCTAGTGTCTGAGAATAACACGTAAAAATGTCAAGAAACAAGATGGAGCAAAGACGCTTATATCTTTAAGGACATACTGAACCTCCCATACCTGAAGATTTAAATCAATATATGCCAAAATGATAGGTTGAGGTTCTGTATCTATAGGTACCATGGATAGATGACCTTTAATAGCTGTCCCCGGAGCTTTACAAGTTCATGGAGAACAGTTTTAACCATACGCAAAGGTTTGTCATCAGCTCCAGCTCTGCGTTAATACATTTATATATGTTAGGAGCGGAGAAATAGCATAAAAAGACGAAAAACAAATATGCTTAGAAGCGAAGTGGGGAGAGAGAATTTAGCCTTGTGTTCAACTACTCAGTCTCACAATTACCTTCTCCTAATTTCTTCCATGCCCAACTCCTGCAGATACACATGGATACTTTGAAGAATGCGGTCTAGGTCCACATCATAAATAGTACTTTGAAGAACCTACATTAAGAATAATCGTCAGGAGATACCAATGCCTTCTAAACCTCTAGTAAACATTACATATTTACAGCACATAACACACGGCATAAAGATTAGCATATTTCAGTGCAATCATTGATGAATGTAAACATCTTTTTGGCAACAGATAGCTGAACTTATACATCTGCAACTAGACCCATGAATATAATTACAATGATTAGACAACATATTCTCATGATGAAGATGAACCAAAGGAAGCATCAGATTAAAGATTTTACGAATAATATTCAATTTGGAAAATTTCCATATTTTTATAATATTTTTACGTTTTGCTCAACTACTCATTTTCCTCAAGGACCCATGTTGGGGGTCAACAAACACTAACTTTCATCTCCAACAAACAGCCACTTCAGAAGATGTCTAAAATTCAATAAGGGTATTCAAACCCTTGTAATAGGAAAAAGAATCATGACTGCTTTCCAGAACACACTGTAGCTTATAACAATAAACTTGCTATGCAATGAAACCTGCAGAGTTTCAACGTTGCATAGAAAACTATGTTAATAGGATTCTTCAATTCCCCCAAATACCCGTGTCAGATGCTCAACACTTCATATGTGAATGAACGCTTAATTCTCCATTTTAGAAAGTGTGAAACTCTTCACCAATTGTCCAATTAGACATGGGTAGGTGTACCAGTGTTAAACAACAGAAAAGATAACCGCTAAAAACAGCTTGTAAGACTTCATGTATGCAAGGATGATCTACAAAAATTACACATGGAATCCCCATGATAGGGACTCACCTTCGTCAGCTTGATCAAACATTTAACCACCAGATCAGAGAACTTCTGGTTTCTAACAGCAATGCCTTCATTTGAAGCTGGCGATGGCCACCTTGAGAGATCCAATGGACGTAGTAGATCAATGAGAACCACAAATGATGATGTTCTGTCAGCATTATCCTGCATTTATAGCACTCACTTTTAGAATAATAAGCCCTCAGTAAGTCCAACAATTGTTGCAGCCATAGGTCTCTCAAAACTTACCAGTATCTTAAGCATCAATACGTTCAATGCCTTCAGAAGTTGGCCACCATCATCCATTCGTGAAACCCGTTCATCCAAAAGCCAAATCAGAAGCTCTGTAATAAGGTTGTGAAGAGTACCCTCTTTGACAGCATGAGCTAATGTCCTATTTTGAAATGTCTGGAGAATACCAAACACATAAAGAGTGCCACAAAGCCAAAAAGTTAAAGTCCACCAATGTGAGCGGCTACAAGATAAACTTCTTCTGGGTTTTGGAACGCACCTGCATAAGTGTATTCAACACATATTTGCAAGATCTAGAAGAACCGCCTGTTAGGCTGAATTCAAATGTCTTTGACACCTGTTTCGTTTAACAAATAAGTTTAAGATGTTATTTTACACAGATAAACGACGAACACAAACAGCAATGCAATCAACACCTGTACCTTATTGGCTAAGATTGAGACAAGCCGATCAGAGTCTTTGACGACGTCATCAACAGTACTTCCTTCAGCATCGCTCATGGCCTGAGCCAACTCATGGCAAACAAGCTTCATACCTTCCACAGACTGCATCAATATGTCCAAGTCAGAAAACATGAGTTTCTTGAGACAAAATCAGCAAGCAGTTAGGGAAAAAAGGTCGCTCGGAACATGAATAAGCATCAGAGCACTATAAACAAGATGACAGAAATGGATATCGAAACTCCCAAACAATTTACAGGAGACAGCAACAAGTGTTTTTAGTAAATTCGTATACACCCACACTAATACAAGCATATACCACGGTTCTTAGTCAAGTACAGGCACATCAGGTTCGTTTATAGATGAAGAAGAATCAACAAAAACATATTACACGCCACAATCTGAACCTGTACCTGCTCAGGAGCACCATATGCTATAACATCAAGTGCTTCATTCCAGTCTGTTGGACCACTAACACTAGCATGCACTCGGGAAATGAACTTCTCTCCATGAGAAGTTCAGGATGACCATAATTTTCCCTAAAAATCGACAATAGAAGCAGAAGATGAGGTGGATGTAAGCTCGCACAAGAAAAGACAGTAAATGACAGAAAACAGACATCAGGAAACTCATGAAGAGAGCCGAAACAAGGTATCAGGGATACCTGGGAAGAACGGGGTCAGCAATTGATCTCAATACTTCTCCACTTTGTTCAGCTATATCAGACCTGTACAGTTATTCACATGAGATGTGCCAAGTCTTCCAGGGACACAACAAGAATGTCAACAGACATTTAATGGGAGGGGGTGAACCGATGCAATTAGTAAGAACAGAAAAAGATAAAGGTATGACGGATAAAAGGCCTTGCCATATATGTCAGACATTGAAACACAGCCAGTACACCAGGAATAAATACATTAATAAATGAGAACTAATACGGGATGGGGAATAAATTAGATGACCATGGAGAAGATCAGAGTTCACAAAATGAATCATGATCTTTTACAAAGCTAAAACTAACCTTTTATGCCCCCCCACCCTTTAAAAAAAAAAGAAAATAGAGCAAAGAGAAAGAGACAAAAGAGAGGTAGAGAGGCTGAACTTGAAAAGGACATGCTGGAAAGAAAATAAATTGGAAGTTTCCAAGATACAAATTGGATAATTTCTGTAGAAGCCAAATGCCAGACATATCAGACTGTAAGAATTGCCATAAAGAACAAAGAAATACAATTAATACCCTTCATGTAAGCACTCAAGTCCTGAATAAATGGGCGACCATGCTGAAACTCAAAACTTAACTAAAGTACCCTAGGATCAAGTCCTAAGATGCACAAATCCCCTTATTTGAGGGAATTTCCAGGAATCCGACAGACTCCCTCGTGGGTCTAGTTGCCCTGCTGCAGGCTAAGCCTCAGTTGAGCCTAGCCTCATTGGCGTGTCTCCCTCCCCCTGCTCATTAACAGCCCACTGGCAGGGTGGATCCAATGGGAAAGCAGCTTACCTTAAATTACAAAAAATGCTGAAAAGCAAAACCAAGCAATTATAAAACACTTTTACCAAACTAAAACTTCTAACCCCCAAAGACACAGTAGTTCAGCAACTTTGTCAGACAAGTAAACAATTCAGCCTTATAAAAGCAATATAAAGTACTTCTAATCCCCAAAGACACAGTAGTTCAACAACTATGTAGGACAAGTAAACAATTCAGCCTTATAAAAGCAATATCAAAGTAAGCAGTACAGTCAAACTGATCCTCACCCATTCTCCCTCACTGTGCGCCTTCCAGCAGCCCTTGCATCTCCAGGTTTACCTTCTCCCCTTCTGTCCATTTCACGAGCCTAAAGAAATGCAACACTTGATTAGCAGAAACCACCAAGACAAGGAATTTAACACACAAGTAAGATACTAAGATTAATACCTTTGACTTGAACTTTTCATCTATCATACTTCTTTGGGCATCTGTTAACTTCCCAACATATCTCCAGATGTCCTCACCTGGAAATATAAATTATAAGACAAAGCCGAAAAGTTTCTCCTATTACTACTCAAAATATTCCTCCATTAGAAAAAGCATTCACATTAAACTACAAAAGTCCTATTACTAAAAATATTCCTCCATTGGAAAAAGCAGTCACAGTAAACTACAAAAGTGCACTGTAGAATTGTTAACATAAAGTGCGTCAATTAGTGACCATGATGCCGACAATGAAATGGGATGCACAAAGCAAAACCCACGAACGAAGAAATACAATAACAAGTAAAAGATATCACTGCCAGTAAAAAACATCACAGTAAGTATTAGTAAACAGAAGATTTGTTTCCAAAATAATAAAATAAGATAATGATAAATAACACAAAATTATAGGGGGAACTCGTCTTTGCAGCTAGGGAAGCATAAGTAACGAACAGGCTAAACTTGTGTCTTAGGAAGCAAATCAGCTACATATTTACAAGCAAAATCCAACGAAGGGCTTTTCGAGTGTCAAGCATCCCCCAAAAGAGGATCATAAATGAACAAGAAGTGACAAGGCTTTCATGATGGAAAATGCAAGAAAGTCAGCAATGAATTATGTGATACCTAGAATCTTGTAACCAGTGGCTAGTGCATTCAGAGCGGCTTTTCTAAGTTCCCCATCTCGTTCAGCCGTTAGACTTGCAACAATCTGCAAGCTTTTCAATTGTCCACTTATCTGTTTATAGATGGTGAGAGAAGAGTCAGTGCAGCCATGGAAGCACAATAAGATAACAACAATTGTGATAGCAACAATGACATCACGACAACAACAATCCAGCAAGAAGGATCTTTCTGTGACACCCAAAAATGACAAGATGTCAAAGAATTAAAACATTTTGGGAATGAGTTGCAAAGAAGCTACATAAAAGAGAGAAGTTAGAATCTGAAGTGATAGAAATACAGAGACGGTGTTAAGAAATCACAAAAAGAAAATAGTACCAGGAGAAGTCAAATCAGAGTCACTAATACAATGTAGTCAGAGACATATGAGGACATGTCAAAGGAATAAGCATAAAGTGAGCAGGCATAATACAACAACATTACCTCAGCAACATGATTTTCAAGAAGGAAACCAATAACATCTGCACACTCTATGCGTGTTCGGTTATTTTTAGATCGTAGGCCCTCTATAATGTAGGGAAAAATTCTTGCAGCTGAATATATGTTAACAATTTGTTTCATAAGCTCCCGCATTTTGTCCCGGAGCCTCTCAATGTTATGGCCAGACTACAGCAAGAAAAGAAGTCAAGATTAATCAATACAGACAAACAAGTGATATATCAAAAACAGCACCAATAAGGCCACATAAGAATAAGGAATGACAAAGGATCAACAAATTTTTTTTCTTTCTTTCTTTTATCAACATTGGATCATAAAGTTGGAAGTAGTAGCAACACAGGCAATACAGTTACAACGCTCTTTGTTTGGGATTTTTAACCAACAGAACATTGAATTTGTAAAATCTTCAGGAAATGTTCTTGACGTATTAGCATATACAACCCCCTCCTCCTTTCTCTCTTTAGGTTCTAGTGAATCATTTAATCATCTTTTACATTTCCGAATAATTATCCACCCCTATCGATGGAGAGGGGGGTTTTACCGATACTCTTATCCACTATCCATACCGATTTTCAAAAATGACACCCACGCATATCAATAAGGTTATTGGAGAAAATTCGCACCCATACCCATGTCCATCAGGTTTTTCAAGTTCATGGGTTTTATCGGAGTACAAATAAAAATAATACTTATATTCGACCATGGATAAACCCTACACTTGGTGACCAATTTTAAGACATCAATAAGAAACATGGTCTAAGGCTCAGAAAAGTTAAAATTTTAGGTAGAAAATTGGATTTAAAAAAACAAAAGAGAAATAATAGATAAGGCCATTAGGCTTTCTTATCTTTCTATGATTTGGGCTTTAACAAGGACTGTGCAAAATGTAGGCCAAAGCATATTATCCAACCCTTGCTAGTAAACCGGATACCGGTATGTATAAGAACGAATATGGGTTTTAAAACTCCTAACCATAACCATTTAAAACCTATTTTAACCACACATTCCTGCTTACATGGGATGGGTTTTAACCAGGTTTGGGTTAGATCTCCATCCCCATTCAAACCCCCCAACTGTGCCCAATTATTTTTGACGCCCAAATTGCTGATGTGGCATAACAATATGGACAAATTATCGATTGCCACATCAATAATTTCGGGATAAATATCACTTCACACAAAGGAAAAGGAGGTAGAGAACAATCCCAAAAAAGGGTCAGGAGGAAAGGTATATGATAATACCACTTTTGCTATTTATGCTGTCATAACTTGGGTTATAGATTTCCATTACAATCTCCAGGAAATTTCCTCCTTTGTTGAAGACACAAAAATCATTTTATTACATCTTTATTTTTTTATGCAAAAATCCAAGACATTGGGTCCAGATATAGTCATCAAAGACTGTCCAGATTTGTCATTTGGATATGATCAGGGTTCAGCAGTCAATAAATCCGCTCCAAAGGATAAAGGACAAACCTTCTCTACCAAGCATGGAAGGAATATGGTTGCCTCTGCTTCAGTCAGAACATACCCCTCATTCCTCAATGCTTCAACAAGTTCAGGGAGAAATTCAAGCACCTGATTAGATTAAATTGGACACACAACCCATAAAGCCATAAGCCAGAGCAATAAAGAATTTTTTTCACCAAAAAATACCTCAAAGGATGATAAAGAAGGTAAAGTACTACACCTTCGATAAGCATGTTGTGTTAGATTCACAAAACCGCAATACAAACCACCTCAAAAGTATATCCATAACTTCAATTACATCCTTTGCAATAGATGGGAGTGCCTAAAAATATTCATCAGATATATGAGAATTGTGTTCGCACAACACGCCATATGGATCTGAGGGCGAGAGATTTACCCTATGTAGCATTTCTATGCCATCAACATGCTTTTTGAAGTCGGTACTCAAAAGCCTTCTGCTCAGATCTTCCCTAAAATATTTTGCAATCCCACTCTGCAACAACCCATACAGCTTAAACAGAAAATTCAAGAAAGTGGAGCTTCATGCCTAAGCAAAAACCATAACTACCTCAAGATCCTGAATTTGCTCGAGACGAGGCTCTTCAAATTTATAACGGCGGACGACAATCCTCTCTCTATCTTCCTGCAAATGTGATTAAAGCCACATGAACCATGATACTCTCCAGTAAGGCAACCAGCATTACAGATATGCTCTCCAACGATAAGTACCTTGTTTGAATCCTTAATAATTAGCAACGGTTGAGACTGGATAGCAATATCATTAACAGACATGATTGAATCTGCTCTTGAGCTCCTCGCTGGATTAGCCCTCTGTTGAGGTGTCAATATTAGTATAGAAGTAATGCTGATGCGGAACATTTGCAAGGGATAACAATCACAGAACTAAGGACACACCGAGGATATAGACTTTGCTCCATGCTTAGGTAAACGATCAACAGGCGCACTTGAGCTAGCTTTACCCACCCTGGTGCTGCTTCTAGGGAGTGATGATGTAGAAGCTACTTGAGCAGAATCGTGTAGTTCTGGTAGTGGAAAAACCAGATAAGTCCCACTATACATCCGGAAAACAGTATTTAGATGAAGAATACTTTAAAATAGCACACCTGGAACAGCTCCATGAGATTTCAGTTTCTCTACAACAACCGATAAAGCCTGACCTTGAATATCTCTGAGATTCTTGGTCACCTAGATAAATGCAGAAAGTGAAATTGCATTAGTGCAATGTCAAATATGCTCTCCAGTGAATTGGGTCTCCCTCAAGAAGCCAAATCCAGATACTTTGAAGAGGATATACTGATGGTGAAAGATCTTTTGAGACTGAGTGGCGCAGTTAATTCAATCAAAAGTTCCTACATTTAGCATTTCAAAGAGCATCCACTTGGTAATCCTACAATACTGATTTAAATCCTTAAAGCTTCTCAAGTTTTAAAACCAAAAAAATAGAAAAGAAAAAAGCATCAGATTATAGCAGCATCTACCATTTCTGGACCACAAGCTCTTATAACTTCAGAAAGACAAATATCAGCCGCCTTACGAACATCTGCTGACTTATCCTGAAAGTGAAGAAAAAAGCAGATATGAGAATTGAGAAAGAAACCACCCCCCACCCCGAAAAAAAAAGGAAGAAATATAGTTATACCATCATAGCAGTAGCAGCTGGTTTCAATAGATGTACTGCATCAGGAAAGTCATTCAGCTGAGAAAGTTGCTTAGACAACCATTCAAAAAGATCCTTACGCCCTTCTGCACCAAGTTTTGACTCGGAAAGAGTAGTTGTAACGTAGGGAAGCTACACAAAGAAGTGTAATAAACATCCGTTACATAATTATTTTGCTTTCTTAGTTTCATAATTTTTCACTCAAAAGTCAAAATATATTAATCAAGAATGAGAACAAACCATTTTATCAAGATGGACAGCAGCAAGCCATGATTCTAAAGTTGCCAATGTACATTCTCTCATTTGCTTTTTGTTATCTCCAAGGCATTTCAAGACATCTGAAAGAATTCCCTGGTACATTCACCGCCAAATTAAATTTATTCAAAGGGCAAATAAAATAAAGCAGGTGGAACTGGTTTCGAGAAATTCTAGAGGAAGGAAGACCAGCAAAGCTCAAGCAAGTTAAAGATTGTCAAAACCTTGCTCGCCTTGTCAACAGCTGGACCCATGGCTGACGCAACCGCACCAATTGTAGATAGAGCTTCCATCACCAGCTTCTTGTTGCTGTCACACAAACGTCCTCTGAGAGCTCCAAATAACTCCCCTGATTTTGTCGAAACACAATTCAGCAGGTGAGATCAGCAAAATACCAGAACAAGTAAATTAAAGAATTCAGCCATTATTTCGAACTTATATAAAGTCTAAAGGTAGAGCGCAATAATGTGATACCAGTTCCAGTGGGTTGAATACGTTTATTGGCCTCCTCCAACATTTTGTTCACAGCTTCAATAGACTCCAAACGTATCTGGATAACAATATAGCATCGTAAACATCAACCATGTCAACAGCTTTTGAAGTCAAAATATGGACGCCTTAGGTTAAACAGCGAAATCATGACTATTTGCATCATGTACAGCGTTGATTAAACTTGAAGAGAATACCTTCCAATCTGGGCTTTCGAAATTCTTCAGCAGAGTTGGAGTAATCTTCCCACTAATATCTTCACGTGGCAAACCATCAGACCCACCAACAGGCATAGATGATGAATCAGATGCCTTCACTGTTTTCTTTGGAGCTGCAGCAGGACCCTGCACATGGAATGAACCACTTTAAGCCCTTGATTTCTGACTAAGATATATAACTTATACCACAACGAAATGCCTATACCTCATAAGGATTTTTCTCATACTCAGCATCAAGTGCACTCAGCAGTGCAGGTTTAACATCCGAAAGGAAACCCTTGATATCTGCATGAAAGTTGGATTAACAAGATCGGACAGGAATAAAGCACAAACAATTCAAGGCAGCAACTACATCTCACCTGGGCCAACAAATTTATGTAAAACACCAATCAACTTAATAGTTGCATTTCTAGTTGCAGCAGCACTGGATTGCAACCCGGTATCTTTGCAGAAATCAATTAAATCCTTCAAGGAAGTAAAAACTTTCCATTAAATCACAGTTTCTCAACCAAAGCCGAAATTTGCCTTTGATGTGCAGGGATAGCTAGAATCACCTTCAGTTTCAAATGGGAAACACCAAAGTCTTCTACCACAGTAACCATCCATAAAATTCCTTCACTAAGCACTTTCGGATTTTTGTGGTCTTTCATGATTTTATTTAACTGCAGCACACAACCGTTCTTTTAAAGATGGAGTTGAGGGGCATAAAACTCACACAGATAAGAACCAGAAGACGGATTTCACCAAGAAACGTACAAACCGCAAAGCCAAGTGTAGAAATAAAATTGCCCAGAAGGTGAAGGAATGGGAAACAAAAGTATATCTAGAGGCAACTCACTCTCTCCAGAATAAATCCTGGACCAACTGCTTCCGAGAATGTTGTCAGACATTTCATCGCCTGTGTTCTGGTCTTAATATCAGCAACCCTTTCACTTAGACCTGCGAAGGAAAAATCCCAAAAATATGTCGCAACGGCATATAAAAACATGGCGACTTCCCAGCTTCAATTTCCCCAACTCAAAACTAAAGACGGAAAATAAAATAACTACATAGTTAAACATCACACATTCACACACCCCTCAAACCAAATAAATGTCAAGAGCCAGACCTATGTACTTAACCATCATAGAAGCCTAGAAAAAGATACTTACCAAGAAGACACATAACAACACACTTCTTAGGAAATTTTGTTGCAGTTGATGCTATATAGTTGATAACTTCAATTGTCTGTTGCTGGACCTGCAATGTTCAAAAAGAGGGATTACTGCAGAATACAGCGATGTGAATTTCAATGCAAACCAAAAAGTGAGTACAGAAGGTCATCAATTTTCCAAAGTAAAATAATTCAATTATAAGCTAACTCAACTTCTTTGCTTCTTAGAGAAACATATGCTTTCATGTTTGCACTCAACCAAATGATTTTATCCATAAATATTGCAAGCTAACAAAACATATATTGAACACATAGAACTTTACCAGAACTACACAGACCACAATTATGCTTTACATGATACTTTCACATTCCAAGCATACCTACTACTTCCTACACCAGATAAGGCTATAGCAAGCATGGCATTTCAAAAAAAACCATAATTCACTAATTATAATCAGTGAACGACTTTAATTACTCATCAAAACAAAAGGTGAATGACTGGGCTATCATTTAAGGCTAGTGCAAAAGGATAACCTTAATTATGTCATTCCACCAAAGTTAGTAGCAGCAAGTACCTGAACATTTTTCTCACTCCAACCAGGGACAGCACACAACAACCGTATCAAGATCTCCACAGATTGATCAAGTTCCTGAATACCCTCCACTTGTTCTTTCAATGAGGAAATAGCTGCAATCATAGACAGCCAGAAACAAAAATAGAAAAGAATCAATAAGGCCAATAATAATATAATCCAGTGAAAGTCAGAAAGAAGTTCATAGTAGAGTGACACTAAAATTTGGTTCAAAGGACAAAACTTGCTCAAATAATATAAAACCTCTTATTGAATAAAATCAACAACCAACTTAAGCTAGGCATCATTACTTATCCTTAGCCAGCTTAGCATAGAGTTCTTTTAGACAGTAGTATTCTCAATTAAGATGAGGAGGCAAGGAGGCAAAATGACTTCTAGTCAATCCCTTTCCTAATGTGTAATATAGTTATGAATTTGAGGAGACGAGGAGGCGAAATGGGAAAGCAAATCTTGGTAGACAATGATTTAAGTTACTATAGAGCAATATCGTGCAAGTCAAAGATTAGGAATATGTATTAAAAACTCATAATATAAATTCTTATGAGATCTAAATGAGACAGCTAGCAACAATTACATCTAACCAGTCCTCAAGATAGTTTCTTCCCAGAGCTTAAAATTGCAACAGAATGTGGCTCCAAGAGATGCTGATATAAACTACTACCGATGCTATTAGCACAAATCAACAAGAATGCAGAGTATTAATCAACTATCAAGTTTGGACATGGTTTTGCTCATTAATTAGAATAAGTAAAGGACGAGGCATAAAAATATAAAACAGCAGCAAATTTTGACAGGAAAGGAGCTAAAAACAAAACGTTGACATCATGAATTTAACATATGAGCGCAGAAATAAATAATAAGCACATAAAAAAAATTAGAACCTTCAAGTCTCTCTTTCCATGCAGTACTCTTCAATTGTGATATATTCTCTGCTTGTATAAGAGAGCCTAGTCTACTCTCAATCTCTTCAAGACTCATCTCAGATGGCTGATCAAAAACACATTGTGAAACAGAATACTCATGGAACGTCTCCAGGACACAAAGCAAGTAACCAAACAACCAATTACTTCAAAATACCTCTACATCTTCTGGTTCAGTAACTTTTGTAGTTTTCGGTTGTCCACCTCCATCTACTTTTTTGTTGGTTGCAGCTTTTGCTGAAGCTCCTTTCTTGCTAGCAGGCTGCCAGAGAATAAAATCAAACAAGGGGAGATTAGACATGACAAGGAATACATAAAACTAAATAGTCTTAAAATCTCAAACCACGAGGCTTGCTACTCCAGAGCAGGACAGAAAACACTCACGGCTGCCTGCACAGGCCTTTTACCACTTAGCATGCTTGCTGCTGATCTTTTTACAAATGAGTTCCCTGAGGCCTGCACAAACACAGAAGTACACTGTATTTGAGGATAAGTTATAATGTTTTGTCAAAGAGGTCAACAAATAAAAGGAAAAGAGCGAGCATTTAATTTATATTCACCTAGCACTCAGGATTACACATGCTCTGTAACCATTAAAAATTTGCTCAAAGAGACATTAACCACTTTTTCAACAAAGACATAACTTCAAAATTTCATACATAAAAAGGCTTAATTTCAAAAAGAATTGACAAGGAAAAACTAATTATATGATATACACAAGGTTCAAAAGGTATGTTTAAGAAGATTTACATGCTGCAAAAGACTACGTTCTATAGGTATAATGAAATTACACAGCTAGGAGAGATGAGGTAACACTACATCTGACAGAAACATAGTATTTGTCCAACACATGTAAAACCTAGATGGCATCAGTCATACATAGTACTTTGTGCTACCATCAAAGTACACTAGAACAAAGCCGAAACATCATCAATCCCCATATTTCATATAGCTAGGTCTCACTATATCAGCACAAAACTGTCAAGAATCAATCACAAAGAGAAAAGCATGCACTACATGATCCCAACTTATCAATAAAAATTTTAGACTTCTAGTTAGAACTTAGCATAATGCAGGGAAGTGATTAGAGGGCCAGAACTATAAACATTTAAAACTTAGCATTATGAAGGCCTAACGAACCCCCCCCACCCACCACCATCACCAAAAGAAAAAAAAAGGAAGACAATAAACCCACCTCTGATGCACCTCCACTTGATGTTTGTGCAGCAGCTGTGCATGGTAATGAATATGTCAGAACATACAACAAAGACAATTTCAAAGCAATACAACTGAAACAAAAATAGATGTAACAAGAATTTTAAACCTGAACTTCCACCTCCAGGTGGACCACTTTCAGAGCTACCAATCATATCATTAAGCTTTTTTCTCCTGACATCATCAAGCTTCTCCAGTGATCGTTCCAAAGGCCTCATACCCACAGACTGCAAAGTGAAAAGAACGTTCATTTCTTTTGCTCTTTCTGATATTAAGCATAGAGAGCAAAGCAGGACACATACCTTAGCTATAGCCGTCAAAACCGCAAACGCTGCATCTCTTACATCTGGAGTCCCATCATTAAGGCTCTACATATTGACATTGCCATTAACATTAGATTTAGCACAGGTTACACAGTACAAACTTCAGGCAAGTGCTCTATCATTAAGAAAATTTGAAGAAGTTTCCAAACAAATTCGCATCCGCGGGTATGGCAAAGATTTTAATTTACAATTCACTAACCTCCATACAAATTGGAACGTACTCCTTGTGGATCTTCTGGATAACTGTTTTGTTGCTCGATTCGATGCAAACTGTGATCCAGTTTAGAGTCAAGGACCTCACAAGTGGCACTTTATTTTTCACAGCTGTCTTAACATCTGCCATAACAAAACCCAAGCATCAGACATGCACCCTGAAACAGAAATCATTTATAAAAGAACCAACTTCACTATCAATGAAATTTGAGCCATGAGGCAAAATTATAATCCCTTCCCAGTCCTGGACTACTCCCAATGACCTTCTAATAAATAGTGATAGATTATACTGGTGCATTAACATTTAGGATACAAAGAAAGTAAAACAGTAGCAAAAACAAAAGCTGCTTCTGTAAAAGATGGATATTTTGGTCATACATAACTTCATATTTCCATACACAAAAAGTACACCTCTCTCTCTCTCTCTCTCTCTCTCACACACACACACACACACAGGAGAAGCAATGTATTTCCATCAAATTCATTAAGGAAGATTAAAGGGCTGGAACTAAAAACAAAATGAAGATTCATGACACTCATAAAATCCTACTCCACCTCCAAGGATCTGAGATCACAAGGAAATGCAACAACAAGAAGACAGTAATCCTGTCATACGTGGGATCTAAAGGTAGCTACATGCCCCAACCAACTAAGACTCGTTCATGCATCTCATACTTGGTCATATGATCAGTCTCATTCCTACCTTTGCCTCAGTCACTTAATTACTGTCTACAATCTTTTTCCCATCAAGGGCAAAAAATGTCAAAGACTTGAACCATCTCAATGTCCAATGGTTCATTCTCAGTTAAAAGCCTCCATATAGATCTTTCACATATCCAATTCCAAGCTTCATCAACATCAGGGAACATTAAAAAAATTAAAAACCAAGAAGAGAGTTCCTTCCACTCAAATCCCTTGATGCATTGATTGGGATGGGGGGACAATTGCAGCAATTCTTCAGAGGGCATATGGACTACAGCCTATATCAAACCAGCCAAATATATCACATTCCCACATAGGGCAAAAGGGTAGATGGAGAACATACAGCCTACATTACTCATTAAACATATTGTTCTGCATTAACTTTTTTTTCAAGGCCACAAAGATGTCGCTACTCAATGTAGGCAATCCATGGAGTCCAATCAATGTATAAACATATAATAACATTTAATATCTATTTAACCAAGCATCAGTTCAGAAGATACAAGTAACCATTAGAGGAAATATAAGTTACCTTCAACTATATCCACAAGATTTAAACATCCAGATTTGTACATGGCCTGAAGGGTCTGAGTCAAAGCCTCTGTCAGAGCAGGCTTTTTTTCCTTAAGTTTTTCCTGTTCGACAAGAATCATGTTATATTTAAGCTAACTATATACAACATGCCAAAAGTGGGGCATAGGCCATGTAGAGGTGAGCACAAGCATAAAGCATGAATGATTATTTTGTGTATACTCAACCAGATCTGTTATTGATGTGATAAAAGGGAGAAAATGAGTAGTTCAAAAAAACAACGCTAGATTCAATTGGCAAACATTCAAAAATGAAACTAATCAGACAAAACAAGAACAGACTACTTTTTTTAAGAATTCCAGCAGAAATTGCAGAGAACATACAAGTAAAACAGGAAGTAAGAAACGTGAGCTCCCAGCAAAGTGTGCCCTTAGGCCTCGTGCAAGATTCCCAATGGCTTGTATGGCTTCAACTGAGACAGCCATGTTAACATCTGTGATTAGCTGCAACCAAAATATTGAGTGATGTCTTAAAGGATAAATCCCGGCAATAAGCATACAAAATGGAAGCATATTGGAATAACACAAGACGAACTAGGTCAAACAGTTAGACATCCAAAATACCTTTTTCAGTGTTCGGCAAACTTCACTGAAATCACCAGGTGCAATCCTTTTTGTTGAAGCAAGTTTTGTCAGTTCTGCAACAGCCTCCTTTCGCTCGGACCACTTGGCAGCTTTCTAGTCATGAAAACCAGAAGTAATTATGAGTCTCTGATATTCACCCAAGACAGAGATGCAGAAAATATATTACATCTTTTTCAATTATAAGTAACAACTGATACAATCAAACAATACGCATCCCAATGATTCCACGCATTTTAATACGAACGCAGATGAAATGAACAGAACTTACCACTCCATCCCAAAATCCTGACTTCTCCAAAGGCGTTAATATGTCAACCGGATCAACCAGTTCGTATTCATCGATTTCCTGAGGAGCTGAAAACACAAGCACAAATATTAATTTAAATTAAAATACAAAGTTCAGCTAACTATAGCAACAAAATTTTTACTCCGCTCGACAAATTACCTGAGCCCTCTACAAACAAAAAGGATGACTTTGAAACAAGTGCAACGATATTAGAAGGAAATGCAAGAGACAGAATTATTCTTCACTTCACTATTTTAGCTCTAACATTCTCATGTTCCCACAGTAGTCTACCCTAAGTACTTCAGAGCACACCACAAAGAATAATAAGCATTTACAAAATAAGTTACACACCATCAGAAACAGATTCTTCTGAAGGTACAGCGCCTGTTACTTCAGCTACAACCTCTTGTTCTGGCTCTTTATCTTGTTCAGATCTGATCAATAGACTAAAAATTAGAATTTCCAAAACAACATTGCTCTGCGTTTTAGCTGAACAAGGATCGCTAACAGAACTGTTCATCTCCATTGAGAACAGGCATCATGGTGACATAAATTCACACCCCAACAGAAAATGAATGATCAGCAAACACATCGTATCCAAGAGGCAATTTCAGCAGGGAAATAAGATAACCAAAATGTGGACACCATCTAATTTAGGTCACATCAAAACCACAAAGTGCACATATTATACTTCAAAGAAACAAAGAAAAACAGAAAACCACACTGTCAAAAATAAAATTCCTGTGGCCAAAAGCCTAACCCCAGAAAGGGGGAAAAACGCGGTATGGATCCCAAGAATAGATGATAATCTTGTCCGACAAATATGTCGCTTCTTTGGCCGTCAGAAGCAGTTATAAAACATCCAGGCATACCATAACAGTCCACGTACACAGCTCAAACATCAGAAAGCACTCGAGAAACCACTCAAGAAGCAGCCCCAGGCAAAACCTTCAAGATATCAAAATTATTACAGAAATAATTGCAGTACCAAACAATCCAAATAGCAAAATAATTTACAGATCAAAAGCACTTATTTCACAACACATCATAATGCACAGGCAGCAAACCAGCTTTACCACAGATTCATTCTCTACACTCCCACTATGAGAGACACCAACACACCTCCTTCCTGGACACACAAAGCTATAATATTCCCGGAATACAAATTCGATCAACACAAAAATCATAACAATTCAGACAATTTAGATAATCCAAAAGACAGAATTCAGTTACTGGTGAGAACTCCTGCTTAGTAGAATACCAAATAGCCATTGAACCCCCATATCATCCAAAAAGAGTGCATCCAAGTACTATGCTGATATTACCTTATCTTACGGGTGGGTTTGGCTGCCCCAGTAACATTAACAAGCTCTGCCTCCAGCTCTTTTTTCTTAAAAAGCACAAGAACAACAATTACATATTTCCAAGCTCCAACAAATAAAAGAGATAAAAGGAACCATATACCCAGAAGAGCAAAATCAAATGAAATAAAAAGTACAAGAATATTACCATTGTATCGCGCATCTTCTCAAACAATATGGATTTCACAGGATCTTTTCCAATCCAACGACATAACTCAAGAGTCAATCCTTTAGAGCAAGCTCGAACATTTTGGTCTTGGTGATCAAAAAGTTCAGGTAGCATCTTAAGAATTCTTTTTGGTGGTACAACCTTGGCCCCAAATTCACTATTAACAAAAAGGAAAAACACAAAAGCACCAAGTGAGCAACTAACAAATTACATAAAGAACTAAACAGAACAAGAGTCATATTAGGAAATAAACCATTGTCCCACAAACCTCAGTGCTTGGAACATCACATCAATAGCAGGTACGACTGCTTTTGCCACTTTGTTTTTTATTGCCTTCTCCATCGCATCCTTGCATAACACAAAAGTACAAATAAACTCATAATGAACCCAAAATGGGCATAACTTTAAAGGCCATTATAGCCTTGAAAACATATCTCCGCTACACTGGAGAAAGGGACGGGTATATTGCTACACATGAATGATTGAGATTCCTATCAAATAAGTTGAAAGCGGTGTGCATTTCACACCACATAATACTTGGAACTAATTTGCACGAAGTTCAATGGACATGGTCAAGCTCTTGTGTGAAAGATAAATATCAGAAGCTACATGGCCAAATATGGGGCAGGCCTAACCTAAACCTGGAACTCCACACAACAGGGACACAAAAAGTGAATAGGATTGTCTGGATGAAAGAGCATAACAATTACACTTAAAACAAAATTTAAAAGCCAAATCAACCAAAAATCAATATGCTGATCTTAATAGATCCCCCCTTTCTCCAAATGGCACTGAATTTAGTAACTAGGTCCTACCAACCTATCTTTACATGTGTTTTAACCACAAGGGTATTCTTTTACAAGTAAAACCATGAAAAATGAAAAAATGTAGAGATGAAATACTCAAAAGAACCAAGAATGAAAAAATCTGGAGGTGAAACCTGCCATCCCTTATTGCCCTTTCCCAAAACCTAGAGAGAAGCTAACCAAATCACTCATTCTCAAAGACAACTCAAGTTGAGCATTCACAAATCCCCAAGAAACTATGCATGGCTAACGACACATTGACTTGATATCATGAGCCCCATGTCCATATGCCATGCTGATTCCCCTTGGAAAGCATTAAGGACTAACCGTACATGCACAATTACTTGGGTCAGACCAAGTTCTCCACCTCCAGATTTCTGCATGACTCTCAGGCATAGTGCTTACCCATGGAAGATCTTTTGAAAGACTTCTGCTCCAATGATAGTGCCTTTTTTGTGTAGAAGGCAACTCAAAAGTAGATTTTGACTTATGACAATTTAAGAGGGGGAAAATTGGTGAACGGGTATTTCAAGTGCAATGGAGACCTGAAATTCACATCTCACTAACTCCTCCATTGCCTCTTTGCTAGAGCTCTTTAGGAGGTCGCATCGAGTTGTCTGGGACACACTTGAGCTGTTGCTAATTCTGTTAAGCATCAGTTATGACTTAGGAGGCTTCTTTCGAAAGAAAAGTCAAACACAAAGCCATTAGAACCATTATTTACTTGTCTTTTGCATGCTTCGAATGGAGAGAAACAGGAGACTTTCTGATGGCATTCAAACTACCTTTGAATGTGTCAAAGACAAGTGGCTCAAAGACATTATACTTTTTTGAGGACGAATTGTGCTCCTTTTTTCTTTATGTAATTGACTTTGTTAGCATACTTTTGGTTTGTAATTAGCTTCAATGTCGGATGCCTGATCACATTCCCTCCTTTTTATCTATCCATCTATATGAATATACATTACTTTTTCCTAGTAAAAAGAAACGGTTAAATCCCACATCTCTGACTGGTTACTGCAACTGTACTACCCCAGTAACTGTGACCCAAGCCAACACCAAATGAAGCGCTTGATTTCTTCAATAAAATAAATAAACCAAGCATACAAAATGTTTTCCATCTGTATGAATATACATTACTTTTTCCTTGTCAAAAAATGGTTAAATCCCACGTCCTCTGACTGGATACTGTAACTGTGACCCAAGCCAACACCAAATGAGGTGCTTGATTTCTTCAATCAAATAAATACACCAAGCATATGAATTGTTTTTACTTTTTAAGCCCGCTGAAGTTATGAGGTCGAAAATTGATTACAATCAAAGCTACGCTTACAGTATGTTTATCAATGGCCTACAACAATAATGATACATTAAAAAAGTAACACAACTATACTCACCAATTCACATGGGTAAGGCAAAAAACGGAGGAAAAAAGATCCGAAAAGAAACTTGTAAAAGAAAAAATAACCCAAAATTCCTCAAGGTACACAACACTACAATATCCAAGACACACTCTATCATTCCGGGCTTGTCGGATAATTATTGTTATTATTTTGGATAAAAATTGATTGTCATAGATAAAGAATTTGCATATGAACAAGAAATGCCAACTGAAAAGGCTAATTTAATTCTCCATGGAGTAGAATGAGTCAGAAACAACCTCCAAAAGAACATGAGCAAGTACTGCTTACCGCCAAAAATATAATTTCAATGATTAGAAACAATGAATCAGAAAATTAATCTAAAGTTAGACTTTCAATCTATCAAAAGACCATGGTTCTTAATCAGAATAAGCTCAAAGGTTCATCAACTAAGCACACGGTCATGGTCAACAGTAACAAAGTCCTTGAAGACAAATTCTGTAATGATGACAAAAATGATGAATGCCCTTGAGGGCAAAGTCTCTCCCAAAGGTTTTTTTCTGGAAAGACATTCCGAAAGTTAATTTATAATAACAATCAAATTAAATTCATCAATAACCAAATAGTCCCTACAATCAACAACCACCTTCCCTAACCCCCCAAGAAAACGCTCATAAATAAATTACTTAAGGTTTCAATGATATCAATTAAAAGATCCAATTCCACAATTAAAAGATCCAATTCCACATGAAGTCCTTTAACTATGTCACTATGCATGGTGCATCCAACATTAACTATCACCTCAAAACTTCCACCGAGTAAGGTAATGAAAGATTAAGATGTACGCAACCTTACCAATAACAAGCACAAACAATGTTTCAGAAATTCCATTCTAGATCCCACATCAAACAACAAATATTACATCCACCAAAAATTTGCAGCACCAGCTCACTGTAACATTCAAAACCCCCACATCACTCCGAACACTTGTAAAGAAAAATATGCGGCTTTTCACATTTCCAATCCCAGACACCTAGTTTCTACAACCTAACCTAGTAAGCATCCACCTTTTGCCTATCACTCTCCCAAGTGAATAGCAACTCCTCAAACAAACATCAAGCACAAGAGAACAAAATTGATAGTAGAAAAGAAAGTTTCCTACCAGGAAAGCTTCAGCTGCTTCCAACTCCACCCAGAGTAAGAACACTGCCTGCGCCTTCTCCACTGTCTTCGGCCTCCCGGTAAGACATTTTGCCACAACTGCATCACACACTTCCTTGGCATATCTAAACCATCATTTTAACAAAATCCCAGGCGTTATTCACATAAATTTCAAGAGGGCACCCAACAAAAACAATCAAAATTCAGTACAAACGAAACCCCACCTCCCAGCATCGGCATCGGCAGCTTTTAGAAAAGCAATCAAAGCATCAAGTGCTTTCTCTTGCACCGGCGCATTAGAATCCGTAACTGTCTTCTTAAAAAATGCCCTGCAAAAAAACCACACAAAAAATAAACAAAAACGGAAGGGGATAAAAGTTAAAAACCATTGAAGATCTACATCCAGAAACCAAATGCATGATCACATATCACACAAAACCATCGGATCTCACCCAGAAAAATCACTTAAACAACCAAACAAAAAATACCCAAAAAACCCTAAAAACTCACCGAATTCGCGAATGCGGGGGTCTTTGGGATCGGACATGGAGTCGAACAAAGAAGCAAGGTCGATATTCGCATCATTCCGAACCTTCCAATTCTTGTGAAACAATCGATCCTCCCATGGAAGTTTCTTCGCCTCCTTCAACAACTTCTCATCCTCCGACATTTTCTATACACCAAATCAATTGCCCTAGACAAAAACTCTTCAACTCGATCTACAATCTATATGCTCAAGGTCTTTTTTCCCCTCCTCTTCGAGCTGTAGAGGAGAAGAGAAGAAAGAAAAAATGTGAGGGTGAGAAGTCTTCGATTTTTTCCCCTTCTCGTTTTTGTGTTTTTGAATTGTGCTTCGTATTTTTCAGATAGAGAGAGAGAGAAGGGGAAGCGATTCAAACGACAGAAGAGGAGGAGAGAGAAAATTTAGGAACAAAATAAAAAGCGCAGCGATAATTAATTAAATAAATTAAATCTTTTTAAAAAGTTTTAATTGTTGTTTTTTTGAAAATGAGATTGGGAGCGGTGTAGAGAGAGGGAGAGGGAGAGACAGAGAGAGAGAGGAGGAGTTTTGTTTTGTACGCTACGACCTTCAATTATTCCCCACTCGCGATCACCTAATGCTTCACAAACTTCACGTTTAATCATTAAAATAAAATTTCATTTTTTTAAAGTATATTTTATACTTTTTTCCAACAAAACTAATAATTCAGCATTTGTTATTTCCCCTATGTATATGATTATTCGGCTCAATTTGGACGAGCATTAATAATTCTTATACTGTACTTCTATAAGTACGTATTTTTTAAGAAAATTAATTTTAATTTAATAAAATGGATATTTTATAAAATAGAATACATAAGATGATTTATGAATGTCGTCGAGCTCATATTTTTTAAATACGATATGAATTTTGTTTAAAATTCGATGAACTATAAAAGGAATAACAATATTCATGATGTTAGTTTTAATTGCTAAACTCATGTCATATTGGTTCTATTACATATTGATGCATGTAAATATGGTCTAGATACTTAATTTTTTTGTAAAACGACATATACAAAAATGTAAAAAACAGAGTTAGCTAATATGGTGAAATAAAATAAATTAAATTAAATATTTTAAAGTACTACACTAAATAAATTAATCACGTTTAAAGTAATTTCTATAATAGTTAAAATAAAGTCCATATTTATTAACATATAATCCATTTTAAAATAAGTTCTAACGAAATAAATATACGTCGGATACATTAGATTATTTACAAATTTTTATTATCTTCCATTATTTTAGGTTAACTTTTTATTAAATTTTTAAAACATTTTATATTTTGCATGCACCAACTTTTTTGGAGGGAGAGCATACATATAGAAGAATGTATATAAAAAAATTGAAATGAAAAGTGCTCGGTGTGGTACATACGAGAGGATGCGCGCGTGGTTGTGGTAGCTTCTGATTGTTGAGATGGGCCCCACTCGAAAGTAGGGGGATGAAAGGGATAGCAAATTTAAATAGTTTTTTGACGTTAAAATAAGGATGGTTTAAATTTATTGAGTGCTAATTCAATGTAATTTTTGAATTCTAAATTACAACGTCTCCATAATTTCACGGGCCGCTCGGCCCAGTAGAGCCCTTTGCCACTGCAAGAAGCGATTTTTATAGAGAGATTAATTTAAAATTTGTTAAATGATTTTAAATTTGATTTTTAAGGAAATAATTGATCTAACTGATTATGCTTTAAATTGTCATAAAATATTTGTAAACAAAACCTGAGTCAGTAAATTTTAAATTAATTTTACTTAAATTTTTATTATTAATTTGGGAGAGGATTCATCGTATTTTGAAAAATTACCACGACAATAATAAACTTAATATCGAAGACATTTCCTAATTTGTGTAAAGATAGAAAAGAAATGTTATGAAGGTAAATATAAAACGTCCCAGTAAGAAAATGACATTAATTAATTAGTTAGGAGCTAAAATTTTTAAATTAAACGCAACGTGATACCCTGATATTGGAACAAAATTGTTTGCCCCTTTCATTTGAGATTTTCAGAGTTACCCGAATCAAATAGGGCCTTAAATTGATACGGTATTATGAGGCATTTCATATTTTGTGAAACTTTTTTTCAAGGAATATTTTTCTGAAAATTTTTAAGCACTAAAAATATTTTCCGTCAATAAAACAGTAAATTCCTCCAAGTGTTCATTTCCTCTCTCAAACCCTAATTTTGTATTATCTGCTCTCTCAGACCCTAAAAATACTATTGTTGGCCTTACAATTAGTTGTAAACCCTTTTTCTTGATATTATAATTAGTCTTAAACCCTTTTTCTTGGTATGAATAGTAAGTACTATTTAATCTAAAGGATTGATTAATAAGTTTTTTTATAGAGTATACACATAACCAAAAAAAAAAAAAAACTAAGGACTTTCTTATATTTTTTCGTCCAATTTAATTACCTAAATAGGTCCTCTTACGAAAAAAGGGACGCCATTAAGAATTTTCGTTCCGATTATGCATCAATATTTTTCCATTTTTATTATTCGACCTCAATTTTAATCGGAGATTTGACTTCTCCGATATTTAACATCATCTGATTTGTCCGACTAAATTTAATCTGAACTCACATTCCTACCGTCTGTACACCACATCTATCCCTATAGTCCCTACTAGCTTGTGTGCAATTCAACTTAACAGGGCCCTAATTGAGTGTCTTTCCTCCATTACAGGGCACCAGCCTAGGCAAAGGCAGGATTGCATTATCATAGTAACTGAAGTTGCACGCAAGCACAAAATACCTAATTTTAAACCCCTAGGGTTCGTTCAATTCACATGATGCTAATTTCTAGGGTTTCCAATCCATGCATATTCTTGCCAGAATAATGTCCATGGAATTCACTTCAAGAAATATATGCAAAGCTATGTATAAATATGTAATGGGGGAAGGGAATATAGCATATAGAATGAATGACTCAAGCTTCCTAGCTTTGCAGATAAGTCACAAACAGATCTTGAGGAATCATAACTATTGTTGTCAGTAAAAGTATCCAACTAGAGAGGTCCCTCTATCTAGAATATAAGGAAAGCAGTATAAGTATGAGTGCTCAAAGTCGGTTAATTGGACTTTCAGGTAATTAATTTTTTGATTTAAGAAATATTTAAATCGAAACCAAACAGAATATTTTGGTTCGGTTATCGGTTCACAAAATTTCCGAATTAAAAACCGAAACTTTTTTCGATTTGGTTATTAGGTTTTCGGTTTCCGTTTTTTCTCACCTCTAAGTGCAGGTACTCACATATTTGCAACTGATAAGTCTTAATTATATATATCTCCTTAATTGTCAATATTAAGAAAATTTATAAATCAAGTAATTAGTCATTCCTTTATTTTGAGAAAGCATTGATAAACATGATTAAGGTTTCTATCTCCCGCCACTCTCCACTATGTATGTTATATGTGATTACTTTATTACAGATCCATATGAATATAAACTAAGACCAACAAGACGTCCTAGTAAAAATAATTTAACAAAAATGTCCAATTCATGCTATCATTTTAAAGATAGAATTAATCTACAGTCAAATAAGATACACAAAACTTCATCATAATTCACAAAAAAATTAAACCGCTAATACACCCTTTAAAACAAGTACCCAATGTCTCTAACAAGTCCAATTTGATCAATTCAACTATATTTCCGCCTTTTCCTACTTTTATTAATATTTCTAATAATTTTCCGAATCACTTACTCCTTATTTTTTACGACTGAAAGATCAATATATTTACTTGAATCTTGAACATTCACCGACGTATTATAACTATTCTCACAGAAGATTTCGAAACTTGACCCTTCAATTGCTTCATCTGATTCGATATGTCGATATGTCGTATCATAACTATTCTCATAGAAGATTTCGAAACTTTACAGCATGGTGTTTCCCTTACCTTTTGATACCCTAGCCTTTTTTTTTTTTTTTTTGGGTTTATGTACTTGCCCTCTGTCTCCTACTAGCCCTGTCTTTACAAGCTCCTTTGCTTACTAAAGGCATTGGTGTTTGTGAGAAGTTTCCGGTTATGGAGCAAAAGGAGGGCAATCTGAAAATGCTGAAATTTATCTGCAACTTTACTACCATTCCCAAATCGACATGCCCATCAATCATGATGGACTTGGTCAATACTGAAAATTAGGCCCAACCACCTTCTTATTATTATTTTTTTATGTTGAGATGGGCTTTGTGTTTAGTAAACCTTGGGCTAATTTCTATGGCCAGGATTGTGTTGAAAAAATATGGGCCCCTAATCCTTCGAATAGCATTTGGGATAAGTGTTAGGGCCTATATATATATATATATATATATATATATATATATATATATATATATTTTGGGTATAAATTAGATGTAAAGATCGACATAAATATGATTTAAATTTAAATATTTTAGTGATAATTTTTATAGATTTTATTAATGGACCTAACTAACAGCCACGTTTATTACTAATTTATTAATGTGACGAGTAAATTCGTTTACCGCATGTCATAAGTTTTCACTTTTTCACATCACGAATACATGGTTTATGATATATTGAGTTATGAGAAAATTATTCTATGATCATTTTTTTATCAACAATATTTATGGCTTTTAAACATAAATATTTTATAATACGGTGTGCAAATGCATAAAACAACATAAAATTCTATATTTTAATTTGAAACATAGGCATTTCATATTCAAACATTCTTTTAAATTTTGAAACTCAAATATTTCAAAAAGTGAATATCACACTATTTTTTCTTTAATTTTATTCTATAATTTACAGATAATTATAACCTTATATATATATATGTATATATATTTCGATACTTAACTTTATAATTTAAACTACAACCTCAACCCCCTAAAACTTGAAATCTGATTCCATTCCACTCCTATTTTCCTCACCGAACATCTAATGCATTGAATTCTGTCTCCTATCCATGCATTGTAATTCGTAATTTGTGAAATTACTTGTTAATAAATTATGAAATCTTAACAATTCCGAGTACTTTAGTCTATATGTACACGCTGACTTTGATTTTAAAATATGCTGAAATATTACTTAAGTTATTGGGAGGGATGAGATTCCATTTTTTTGGGAAATGTTCGAAATGTTGTATCTCACAGTTAAACTTTAATTAGATCGTACCATACCAATAAAATAATAGACACATCTGCACCGACGTAACCTATTTTTTTATTAATTTAAATTGTAATTTTATATGGACTTATTTTAACAGTTTTATTTTGATTTTAATTTTTAAAACTCTTATTTTAAGATAAAATATTTTATAGTGTTGTGTAAGTTATTATTATTTTTTGATTCAGTAAGTTAAATTTTATTAATGTACTTAGAATGATTGTTGTGTAATCATATACGATTATAACATCCTATTAGATTAGGCAAGCATCTCGTGCTCCTCCAATAATAAATTATATGGTTAAAAATTAAGAGTCACATATATTGGTAGCAAATTATTAATTGAAATATTTGAAAATCCTCAAATTTATTTGTCATAACACAATATACTCTATGAGTAGATGGATCAAATAATTCCTTGATATATGAATCCAAGATTTTAACGTGAATCCAAAAATAAAAGCAGAAATAAAGATGGGAAGGAACAAAGATACTAACACAAAAATTAATCAAGAAGCAAACTCAATCTTGATGTCCTTGATGACTATAACATCCTTCCCGGATCTAGGCACCAAAGTCACGGTCACACCCTCGTCGTCGTCGGCTCCCAAATCCTCGATCAAATCTGTGAGTCCAAGCCTGAGGGTGGTCTTCATCTTCTTGCCTTCCTTGTTGTGCTTGTGCTTATGGGGCACGTTCACGAAGCTCCCTGCATATTCAGTTTTAACTCGCGTCTTCTTTGAAGGAATGTCGTCCTCATCATTCACATACACATCGAACTTCACATAGACATCACTTCGGAGCTCGACTTCCACTACTAGCACCTCCTCCGCGTCCTTCTTCTCCTTCTTGCTCCTGGACTTCTTCGGCCTCTTGACGTCTGTCTTTATGACGGAGTCCAAGGGCATCGGAAATTTGACAGTTGAGGTTGATGCTGTCGCTGCCTTGGCAGGGTTCAGCTTAGAGATTAGGGATGTGAGCCTAGATCTCTTAGGAGTGGGCTGAGAATTGAGCCAAGGCAAACCCACATCTTGGTATTGGTAGCCCAATTTCGTGGTGTCTAAGCAATCTCTGACTTTAACCCTTACAGCTTGGGCGTTTTCATCGTAGAAAATGAAAGACGCATTCAACCAATCATTGTCGGTAAAATCTGTTGTCTTGTTTTTCATTATTTGGGTTTTCCAAACGGACCACATCCGGTCCACATTGGCATGGTGGGCGTAGAAGATGGGGTCCCGGCCAGCAGAGTAGAAGTTGCCCATGTCCTCGAAGTTAGGCTGGTTTCGATCACCAGTCCAAACATGGACAGGCCCGTGAGGGACGTTCTCGAGTGACCCAGCTCCTTGGGGTAATCCCCCAGCTCGGAAAGGTTGCCCAAGGAATAATCTTGGAGTCTTTGCATTAGAGACCATCTGACGGTACATGACAGTGAGATTGGCTGAGATGAGATCGTCATCACTCATGTCAGTATCCTCACCATCATAGTTGATATCCACCACCGTGGGGGCTGGTGGGGTCCGTCTCTTTCGGAGTCGTAGAGAGGGGAACTAGGATCTGTGTAGATGGAAGGCATTTGCATACCCGCGGGGTTGTCCCAGTTCCAAAAGGGTATGGCAAAGGTCGGATCATTGATCAGGTTACCCAAGATCCTCTCGAAAAAGTAGAGGTAAAACCTATGGAAAGGTAAAAACAACCAAGATCCATGGACCTGAAGATCCAGATCTGGGAACCCGACCTGATGGTAACCCCCATCACAATAGGCACAATGCACTTTGGCTTGTTGGGTGAAGCTACGAGGGTCACTATCAGGAAGGGCCTTCATTAGGGAAATAGCCTTAGTAAACTTATCCAAGTACTGGCTATCAACCGAATGGGCAGCGGGCCTAACCCTAAGGGTGTTGGGAGTAGGTGGGAGTTTGAAGTCGAGGATATTTTGAGCCACAGGGGGACAACAGTTTGGGTCCCCTTGGGCGCCTGGGGGTAGATCAGCCGGCCCACATTGTGCCATATTCGGGGTGGCAATCGGAGTTGCGAAGGTGGCTGGCGCACCGCCCAAGGTGGTGGCCGCTCCGCATAGGCCTCCTAGCCCTATGAGCATATTTCTTCTATCCAACTTACCGTTGGGGTTCTCTGCTTCATGGGTTGTTTTATGGTTTTGGTCGTCATTTTTGGTTGCTTTGCATGAGATTTTCGGAATGGCATGGCGCGCTCGGCACCTTGAAAGAGAAAGTTGCGACGTTCTCGGGAGGAGAGGGTTTGAGAACTCGGTGGCGGTGGAGATGGTGGTGGCGGCGGCGGCTGCGGTGGTGAGAGGATTGAGTGATGCCATTGCTGAGTTTGGCTCTAGCAGTGGCGAGCTAGCTTTACGGCCTTGGCTAGCTTTATAATAATCAGATCAGATTAGATGGAGCGGTTCACGTTGGGATTCGTGTCATAGTCGATGCAATGCAATTGGACTACATATTGATTGGAAATTTGATTAATTAATTGACAAGTAATTAATACTTTATTAATACCAAAGAGATAACTGGACTGGGAGATCGATCATGGCAAGAAATTATTTAATTAAAATTATAAGAAAGCTAAGATTTGTTGACCTGATGTGAGAAATTTGAACTCAATGTCGTTATAGTCGGTAGAAAAGTGAATTTTACACATGCAAATGGTTATCTGACTAATAAATTAGTGTTTAGGTCGGATAATATATACAATTAATATCATGGACAAACACAGATTTTCAGGCAATTTTGTTCCGATTTAAATCAAACTCATTTGAAATTATCTTTGATTAATGCACTAATCATGCTTTGTTTAATAGTAATCAATCAATAAGTACGTTCCAATACTATTCTTATGTCGTCCTAATCTGGGGGCGAGTAAAGTGCATGCACTCCACTAGACAACGTACAACACAAATACAAAGTTATAAATGTCATATAGTTGGTGCATTCATCATAGTTAACAACTCCAACTCCGTGTCATGTCACGAATAATATCGTCACTAGCTCGAGCTTTAAAGGAATTTTTTAAAAAATAAAAACTAACCAAAATCTTGTTCTTTTTAGTTGTATGAAGCAATGGTAAGAAGTTATAAGTAACTATAAAAAATTATAAGATGGTTATAAAGTTACTTATAGAACATTATAACAAGTCGCAACCCGTTATAAACTAAAGTTAAAAAGAATCGGGCGTAATTCTACATGGAATATTATTAAGCATGGACTACATTTAGGCCTATTCTTTTAATTTATTTTTAGTAAATTCAGATAAGTTTAATTAGCAAAAATAAGTTCAGCTTGGTTATGTAAAATTAAGTTCATGGAAAACCCTAGTCTCCTACTCATCCTCTCTCTCACTTTTCTCTAAAAACAACTTACCTCCTTGCTCCTTCTTTTCTACGTACAAGGGTTATCGTTGGCTTTTTGTCAATATTAAGCCTCAATCTCTCTTTCTTTTATGTTTTATCTAATATTATCTCTACAAATAATTATTCTCTCTCTATTTGTGAGAGTCTCTCCATACCCTCTTTTAATGAGTGATATTGTCTCTTACTTTTAGAGCGATTCAATCAGTTTCTTTTATAGTATTATTCTTTTGTGTGGTTGAATTGTTGATTGATTTTCAGATCGGTTTGCAACGAACATTAGTTATTCAAATTCTAACTATTAAAACAAATAAATCTACTAGACATTAAGACTACACATGATTTGTAGATCTCCTTATTAGAGGTTGTATGATGAAATAATAATTGAGGGAAATAGGAGCATTATTAGTTTAAATTAGTTTTTTCAATTGAAAGATTTATTTTGCTATAATTATGTATTTGTTTAAGCTTGATTTTTATTGTAGATGTCGTATGCCCTTCAATTAATGAAATTTATTCATTATTTTCAAAACAAAAAAAGTTCATTTTAATAAAAATAACTTTGAATAATTAGTTTATTTCAAGAAAAATGAATAGAGAATTTAACATAAATAAGTTGAGATAATTACTATAACACAACTTTTGCAAGGTTTATACGAGGAGGGTAAAAACTGTTTAGTTAGTTTTATTTTAATAATTTGGGGCAGAAAAACTCGATGTGGTCGATGCACGCCTTTAATTTTTAATTAGTGTTTGAATTTATTTCCCGTAATCGAGATTTAGTGGTTGGGGGAGAATCTTTTCTCTGGTTAAGTTGCAAGTTGATGCCCTATAATTTAATCAACATGAGTACGTACAACTCCTAAATATATTGCAATGTCAACCAATAGGGTGCCGGGAGTCGGGATATTATTATTAATTCCCAGTTTAAAGTTTAAGTATCGATAAGAGTTGGTAACAGTTTCACCCCGATAAAAAGTGAATATAAGTTCAAACTCCTGAAACTCTGATGCATGTAGAGCTGATGGTAAAATTGATGTTTTTTTGTTAATTATAAGCCCATTCCACATATTGATTTTTATGCCGGTATTTCGTATTTGTCACTTTAGTTAAGATTTTAAAAATGAATATAAATTTTGTGTGAATATAAATTGGGTGATGATATGTGTCTTGTATGAAAACACTTTTAAATGTCTTACCTTAACTTATATTAATGTATTTTATTATCTACAATCACTATTTTTTAATAATTATGATTAATTATGAATGTAAAGTTTTAATAAGCATCGGCTACACCGACAAGTATCAAGTGACATGCTAATTAGATCAACCCAACGTAGAAGGTGTGTCATACATAAAGGTGTAAATGAGCCGAGTCGAGGCCGAGCCGGCCAAGCTCAGGCTCGGCTCGAAGCTCGCCGAGCCTTTGAAGTTTAGGCTAAGCTCGGCTTGGTTTCTTTATTTTTTTATTTTCTTAAAAAATTAATTTAAGGTTATAATCGAAATTAAAATTTATAATTTTGTATTAGATTCCAAAAATAAGGGTTTGAATAAAATTTTGATGATTTTAGAGGTAATTTTATATTCTCCACACAAGTATTTTTTTTTAAAAATAACTATTTAGCCTAAATTGAGCCGAGCACAGCTCGAGCCTTGTTAAGCTCGGGCTGGCTCGGCTCGGTATGCCTTCGAGCCGGCTCAGGCTCGGTTTGACTCGAGCCGGGGCTGAGCTTTGACCGAGCCAAGCCCGAACGTTCGGTGGGCCGGCTCGATTCGTTGACGTCATATGCTTAACTTTATAAATATGAAAATTATGGATAAAATAATAATTTTACATAACTTATAAGTTATAATACAACTCTACTATTCAATTATATTATAACATTCTTTTTCAATTTATTCCATGATATAGTAATTTTTTAAGTCGGAGAAAAGATTTTTAAGATGTGCCTTCATATATAAGAGTTCTTTTTACCTTGGATAAGAACATTATTATTTTTTTATTAAATTTCTGATTACTTAATGTGATTTAATTTTTACACAAAAAGGATTAAAAAATTTAATTTCTACTTATAAGCAGGCCCTAGAGGGGTTTTTTTTCCATTAATCTTCGTTACATTTTAAGTTGTTGACAATTTAGTTTTGCCACATTTGAGTAGATAAACATGGACTCCACATTCTTCATTGATCATCCAGCTAAAGCAGACACATGTTTCCAGCTCATCAACTAATATTAAATTTAATTACTTCATCATGATTACCACATAATGTACATATATATAGTAGACTGGATTGAAATATTTGAAAAATCGCAATAATTTTTTTAATTGTTTGGAAAAGATTTGAAAATCTTACAACTTTGAATAGGATGTATTAATTAAACAAGGCCAATGCAAAATAATTAATCTTAATTATATAAAATATTAAAAAATACAGAAAGAAAGAGATGTACCATATGCTAATCTATAGGAATATCCTATCTCAAACTATTCCCTCTCCATTATTGGTGCTTTGCATTTGGCCAATGGAAGACCACTCCTTCCCATGTTTTATTATTTTTTTGGGAGAAGGCTTATTTTCGTATTGTTTAATATTAACTTTTATATTTATAATAGTAAATTTATAACCTCGGGTTATTTGATCTTCAAAACCTATTCAAATATAACAAAATCTCTGTTTTTGTTGTTGTTCTTAGATGTTAAGTTGTGTCTTTTAAACCGTTAATTTCAATAAACTCAATTTAAAATATGCGTATATATGATATATCAGTCAAAATTATAATATAGAACAATATCCCAATCAGCAAATTTCTATAGTATACCAAGGCAACAAACAACTAAAATCAACATGAAATATTCAACTTTATCTCAAGTATACCAAGGCAAAAAAAAAAAAAACCCCCAAAAAAACCCAATAGAAAATCAAGAACAGAACTCAATATGAACACCATTGATGATAATGACTTCCCCTCCACATCTTGGCACCAAAGTCACCACGACTCCCTCATCATCATCGGCCCCCAAATCCTCGATCAGCTGAGTCAACCCGAGCCTGAGGCTGCTTTTCATCTTCTCGCTATGATGCTGTTCGTCTTGCTTGGGCTTATGAGGTACATTCGTGAAACTCCCTGCATATTCAGTCTTGACCTGTGTCTTCTTGGAAGGAATTTCATCGTCTTCATCGTTCACATACACGTCAAACTTCACATAGACATGGCGTTGGATGAGCTCTACCTCGACCACCAGCACCTCTTCCATGGCCTCCTTCTCCTCCTTGCTTCTCGACTTCCTTGGCCTCTTGACATCTGTCCTTATCACGGAGTCCAATGGCTTAGGAAATGCGATCATCGTCAATGTTGCTGGTGATGTCGCCATGATCCTTGATCCTACCGGGGGTTAAGGATGGTTAAATTAAATTAGCCCAAAGTTGGTATGTATATAGATAGTAGTCCAGTTTCTTGGTGTCTAAGCAATCTCTGGGTTTGACCCTTGTAGAGATTAGGCAGTTTGTAATGTTGAATTATCTAACTTAATAAATAATCTCATGTCATTTTCACTTCATTATTTTTTACATAACAATTTCTTGTACGTAACTATCTAAAGTCTATCATCACAATTATACTGTATATAATATATATGACAAGTATTTACCGTGTTTTGATCACTACTGAAAGCAGATATAAAGATGAAGAAAATTGATTTTAATTGTAAATGTAACTCTATTTTTACAACAGACGACAAAAGATATAGTTGTTATTATGGTCAACTATCAAGAAAGAGGATTGTACGAAGTCAAAGTTTGTATGGCCACGGTTATTGTATAATTGAAAATCGACAAATCTTACCCAGTTTATAATACTATACAATTGAAAAGTAACTTGTTTGCTATCATGCTCAAGAAAGTAAGTCGATTAAAAATTTAAACTTATGACTAAAGGTCTAAAAAGGTTTACGATCCAATGAAAGTATATTTCTTCTCATAATTCAAATAGAAAGTATTGTAGTATAATTATTTATTAAAATCTTCATTCCTCTTTGTTGATCTTTTTGAGAGAACACCAATTCGTAAATAGTTGAGATCTACAATGTGCAATTAGATACTCTAGAATATGTCCTAATATATGATACTACAATTTTTTTTTTCGAAAAAATGGATCGGAAAGGACAAATCGTATTAGTTTAATTGTAAATTTAAACAAATTTATATCAATAGTTAGAAATTTAAGATATGATACTGACTATTTTTAGGGACGTAAACTGTTTAAAACAATGTCAACTTATTACGAGATACGAGGAATCTTTTTATTATACATACACTATTCTTCATTACTCATTTAGACCCCGAAAAAAGTCATTTCCTTAAAAAAAAAAAAAAAAAAGCAAGCGGTGATATGGCGTACATTTTGTTCCTTCATCATATACTCTAATAGAAAAGGAAATTAAGTAATTAATTAATAACACTCCCATAACGAGTACCCTTTTTTTATATATATATATATAGAAATAATATTTATTTGAGTAAAATGGGAAGATCAATTGGGATATGGGGGAAAACGATATGGTTGTTGACTTAGTAATGAAAATTATTGACAATATCAAATTAATATGCATCATTATCTAACTTAATTAAACATTATTAATTTGTCATTTAGACAAGAATAATTTGGGTTATTTTTAATATTCATTTTTCATACTATAAAAAAAATCATTTTTCAACGAATTATTACAGCTAATAAGCTCCAAAATTATTCGGTTGACACAAAATTTTTTTTATTTTTCTATAATTTAAAGATGAACCATTTCTTTCCATGATCTACCTCTAGACTGGTCAATGGACTAATCAAGTTTACAATTAATTATTTAATCCATTATAAAGGTAGCCAAGGCTACCAGCATTTTGCCTTGCCACCCCCATTCATAGCTATGGCCTCTATTACTCCTCTTGCCACCACAACTACCACCGTCTCCGGCCCGAATACCACCGGCATTTCAAATCCCTTGTTCCCTAAAACATCCCAACTTTCCATCCCGCGATGTCGAAACCGACTTCCCATGGGAAAAATCTCATGCAAAGTGGCCAAAAATGATGACCAAAATCCTAGAACGACCCATGAAGGGAGTACCAACAATAAGTTGGATAGGAGAAATATGCTCATTGGGTTGGGAGGCCTATGGGGGCCGCCACAACCTTGGGGCCTGGTGCGCCGGCTACTTTTGCCACTCCTATTGCCACCCCTGATTTGGCGAAATGTGGACCTGCTGATCTACCCCCGAATGCTATAGGGGATAGTAATTGTTGCCCCCAAAGGCCACAAACATCGTCGATTTCACCCTTCCGTCCACTTCCAACACCCTTAGGGTTAGGCCCGCGGCTCATTCAGTTGATAGTCAATACTTGCAAAAGTTTACCAGGGCCATAACTCTAATGAAAGCCCTTCCTAGTAGCGACCCTCGTAGCTTTACCCAACAAGCCAGAATTCATTGTGCTTATTGTGATGGGGGTTACAATCAGGTCGGGTTCCCAACTCTAGACCTTCAAGTCCATGGGTCTTGGCTATTCTTACCTTTCCATAGGTTTTATCTCTATTTTTTGAGAGGATCTTGGGTAGCTTGATCAATGATCCAACTTTTGCCATACCCTTTTGGAATTGGGATCACCCCTCAGGCATGAGAATGCCCACCATATACACGAGTCCAAGCTCCCCTCTATGACTCTCTTCGAGATAGGGTGCACCAGCCCCCACAGTGATGGATCTTAACTATGATGGAGTGGATGACACGGATGTTACCGATGATGAACTCATCTCGGCTAACCTCACTGTCATGTACCGACAAATGGTGTCAAATGCAAGGACTGCAACGTTGTTTCTAGGGCAACCTTATCGAGCAGGGGACAGATTCCCCCGGGAGCTGGGTCCCTTGAGAACGTCCCTCATGGCCCGGTCCACGTTTGGACTGGCGATCGAACCCGACCCAACTTAGAGGACATGGGCACCTTCTATTCGGCTGCTAGGGACCCTATCTTCTATGCCCACCACGCTAATGTAGACCGAATGTGGTCTGTTTGGAAAACCCTGGGGAGTAACAGGACAACAGATTTTACCGACTCCGATTGGTTGAATGCATCTTTCATTTTCTATGATGAAAATAAACAAGCTGTAAGGGTCAAAGTCAAGGATTGCTTGGACACCAAGAAACTAGGCTATACATACCAAAATGTAGATTTACTCTGGCTCAATTCTCGACCCACGGCTAGAACATCTAGGGTCACAACTCTATCTTCAAGTAATCCTAAGACAGCCAATGCAATGACATCACCATCGACATCAACTGTAACATTTCCTAGGCCATTGGACAGGGTGATAAGGACAGATGTCAAGAGGCCGAAGAAGTCCAGGAGCAAGAAGGACAAGGAAGCCGCTGAGGAGGTGTTGGTTGTGGAGGTAGAGCTCCCAAGCGATGTATATGTGAAGTTCGATGTGCATGTGAATGATGAGGACGATATTCCTTCAAAGAAGACACGCGTCAAGGCTGAATATGCAGGGAGCTTTGTGAATGTGCCTCATAAGCATAGGCATGTCGAGCATGGCAAGAAGATGAAAACCACCCTCAGGCTTGGATTGACAAAGTTGATTGAGGAGTTGGGAGCCGAAGATGATGAGGGTATCATGGTGACTTTGGTTAAAAGGGCTGGAGATGGTGTTGTCATTAAAGATGTTAAGATTGAGTTTTCGTCTTGATTGTGTGCGCCCTTTGTGGGTTTTGTGTATGTTTATGCATTCACTTGTTATGCTCTCAACTGTTGATTTTCTTTGCTAATGTTTCTATTTTCTTGGATTTGCAATAAAAATGTTGAAACTCCCTGGTTGTGATTTATTCTAGATTTGCTCTATATGTCAAATATTTTTGAATTTACCTCACAAACAGGATCGAGATTTCATTACTAGGCCAATAAAACTAAAAGAGATAAGGATGATACTTTTTTATGATATCTACACCTATGCTTGGGTTTCATGGTCCCTCTTCAAAAATCTTGTATGCCAATATTCCTGAACTCTAACAAATTTTTATGTGTATGACTAATATTAATTTTTATGGATATCCTATTTAACAATTTTATAAGTCATAACGAAGCATATTGAGAAAGTTATTTTCTACTCTTAAGTCATTCTTATATCAAACCTCCGCTCTATTCGATGACAGAACTTTCGGGATATAAATTTGGATCATAAAGTGATTAGTTTGGTTCACTTAATTAGAGAAAAGAAAGAGATTAGTAGCACGTGAGGCTGAGATGGGAGAAAAGAGTGGAGTGGGCTATTGGCAACAAATGGGCTTGGACATTTGGATTATGTCATCAAATGGGCTGTTGAAATGACCCATAAAAACTAGGCCATTTCATTGGTTGAACTCAAGCTATGATTTTCCGAATTTTTCAATTTTCCTAACCATTTGACGTTACTTTCTTAACCAATCCTTATCATACACAATCATACAAAATTCGGATAAAATTTATAAATAACTTCAAATACGATATAAAATTAATTTACTAAAACTATTTATTTATTTATTAACTTTTGATTACCGATAATTTTTTAAAAAATCTTATCCAACATCGAGTTTTTTTTTTCTTGATAATTTATATAGCATAGATGATTAATTAACGGATTATTAGTTGCCATGAATGATTAGCTGGTACATGATTACGTGATATAAGTTTATGTCATGTCAGAAAAATTATTTAGCTCAAGTTGCATCTTAATTGGCGAAAAGATTCTTACATTACATTTTCATAAAATAAATTAATTAATAAAAAAGACCTATGAAATTTAAAATTTGAAACTTGTACATGCTTGAAAGCTAATCAATGGTATATTAATTAGGGATACCTAATAATCCATTTGTCATTTGACCTTGTAATTACAACTAGTTGAGCCTCTAATGGCTTATGCAAATTGTCTTATAGTAACTAAAATTTTTATTAACAAAATTAAATTAATATGTTATATTTTTATTTTTTAATTACCGATAAACTTAACAAAGATGAAGAAAATCGATACAGTAAAATTATTACCTACAATATAAGTATTTAACAAAACTTCCTTTGGACAAACAATTCAGCCCAAAAATGAAAACAAAATTAGTAATTTGTATATAGAACAGTCACCCTTGATTTGAAAGCTACCCAAAAAGTAAACTGCTCTCATAAAACAAAGACACTAAAACTCATAGAAAAATTGACAGTAAAAAGTCTAGTTAAAACGTCACCTTCGTCACTTCTAACCGTTGATTTGATTATCCAACTTGATGGGACATTATTAATTTATCAGTTAGATGAAAATTTGGGTAATTTTGTCTCAAATAAAGGAATTTTGGGTTTTTTTTTTCATATTTATTTTCCCATGAAATACAACTAGGAAGTTCAAAGTTATTACAAGATAACAATTTTTCTATAATTTAAAATTAAATAATTTATTTGGATGATCTACCAGCTTCTAATTAAGCATATCCCCATCTTATACACCAGCGAAGGCGAGGAGCATTTTGCTCAGCCACCCGATTCATAGCAATGGCCTCCATTACTCCTCTTACCACCACAACCACCACCTTCTCCGCCGCTATCAACAGTGCGATTTCGAATCCCTTATTCCCTAAAGCACCCCAATTTTCCATCCCAAAATGTCGAAACCGCCTCCTCATGGGAAAAATCTCATGCAAAATGGCCAAAAATGATGACCAAAATCCTACAACCACCCAAGGAGGGAATACCAACAGTAAGTTGGATAGAAGAAATATGCTGATTGGACTAGGAGGCCTATGTGGATGTGGGGCAGCCACAACCTTGGGCGGTGTGCCGGCTACATTTGCCAGTCCTATTGCCACCCCTGATTTGGCAAAATGTGGGCCCGTTGATCTGCCCCCAGATGCCATAGGGGACCCGAATTGTTGCCCCCTGTGGCCAAGAACATCGTCGACTTCACCCCTTTATCAACTTCAAACACTGGCCTTAAGGTTAGGCCTGCGGCTCATTCAGTTGATAGTCAATACTTGCTGAAGTTTACCAAAGCCATGTCTCTAATGAAAGCCCTTCCTAGTAGCGACCCTCGTAGCTTTACCCAACAAGCTAGGGTGCACTGTGCCTACTGTGATGGTGGGTACACTCAAGTCGGGTTCCCAAATCTGGAACTCCAAATCCATGGGTCTTGGTTATTCTTACCCTTCCATCGGTTTTTCTCTACTTTTTCGAAAGGATCTTGGGTAAGTTGATCGATGATCCTACTTTTGCCATGCCGTTTTGGAATTGGGATCACCCCTTAGGCATGCGAATGCCCACCATCTACACAAATCAAAGCTCCCCACTCTATCATCCTCTTCGAGATAGGGCCAACCAGCCTCCCACAGTGGTGGATCTTAATTATGATGCAGTGGACGCCACAGGTGTTACCGATGATGAACTTATCTCGGCCAACCTTAGTGTGATGTACAGACAAATGGTGTCGAATGCGAGGACTGCAAAGTTATTTCTAGGGCAACCTTATCGAGCAGGGGATGAATTTCCCTCAGGACCTGGGTCCCTTGAGAACGTCCCTCATGGCACGGTCCACGTTTGGACTGGTGATCGAAACCAACCCAACTTTGAGGACATGGGCATCTTCTATGCTTCCGCAAGGGACCCCATCTTCTACGCTCATCATGCTAATGTGGACCGAATGTGGTATATCTGGAAAACCCTAGGGTGTAATAGGAGGACAGATTTTACTGACTCTGATTGGTTGAATGCATCTTTCATTTTCTATGATGAAGAAGCCCGAGCTGTAAGGGTTAAAGTCAAAGATTGTTTAGACACCGAGAAACTAGGCTATACATATCAAAATGTAGATTTGCCTTGGCTCAATTCTCGACGACCTATTGCTAAGAAATCTAGGGTCACAACCCTATCCCCTAGTATTCATAAGGCCCCCAACACAAGGACATCACCGTCAACATCAACTGTAACATTTCCGAGGCCATTGGACTCCGTGACAAGGACATATGTCAAGAGGCCGAAGAAGTCCAGGAGCAAGAAGGACAAGGAGGCGGCTGAGGAGGTACTGGTCGTGGAGCTGGAGCTTCAAAGCGATGTATATGTGAAGTTCGATGTGTATGTGAATGATGAGGAAGACGTTGTTCCTTCTAAGAAGACACAGGTCAAGAATGAATACGCAGGGAGCTTCGTGAATGTTGTGCCCCATAAGCACAGGCATGGCGAGCATAGCAAGAAGAGCGGGATTGCCCTCACGCTTGGATTGACGGAGTTGATTGAGGATTTGGGAGCCGAAGATGATGAGGGAGTCATGGTGACTTTGGTGAAAAGGTCTGGAGATGGTGTTGTTATTAACGATGTAAAGATTGAGTTTTCTTGTTGATCGCGTGCTGCTCTCTGGGCTTTGTGCCTATGGTTTTTTTTTTTTTGTTTATTTGTACGAATGAGGTTTAGCGGGATTTGAACCCAAGTATTTGGTAATAACTTGCAAACATATTAGTTGAGTCAATTTATATCAGGCTTTGTGCGCTTATGTATGCATGCACTTGTTTCTTTCAAATATATTTCAACAATAACAACAATAATTTTTAGTGTGGATCCCGTTTTTACTGTGTCTGAATTTCTATTAAAAAAGGTTGATTTTTATTGTTATGATTTTATTTTTGAATTTGGATTTGCAATAAAAAGTTGGATTCAAAAATATTGTATCTTGGTGTCCTTGAACCCTCTAAAATTTTATAAAACTCAACTAATTTTATGGATGTCTATTTAAAAATTTTGTTCAACTTTAAATTTCTTCATGACTACCGGATCCAGGAGACACCATATATCAGGGTGGATTCGTCCCTTCATGCGACACTTGAATTAATTTAATATCTTTGTGTCACCCATGGATAAAATATAAGAAGAGGAAAATAAAGAAAATTTGTCTCGGTCAGGCCATTGACACCTTGACTTGTATATGATAATCTGTAATCATGTACTCTTATTTTATCGTGGCTGGTTATAATTAATTTGATTGATTATAGGTCGTCATGACTCATGATCACCTACCAGAAAATTCCAGCAAAAAAAAGTTAATTGACATTAAATTTTACATGCTGGCTGCTGAGCATCCAAATAGTGTGCAATCCCGTATCTAGAGTTGTAAAGGAACCGAGCTGGTTTGAAGGTTAGCGTACTTAGAACGGTAAAAAAAGAAAAAAAAAAGTAGTGCAACGGCATCTTCATTCCTGGCAGCTGATTTTAAGAGCATGTTCATTTAAGCGATGTAACGGAGAGTGCTAAGGTATAACAATAAACGATAAAGAGCGACAAGCAGTGGCAGTTTTCAAAGCACATAAATTTTCTAAAAGAGATTTTAAGAAATATAAAATATATTGAAACTAGAAATTTGGTAGATGTTAAATGATAAGTCAATTAGCCCTTAATACTAATAGTTGCTAATTTTTCTATATGTCCATGAAATATATGAGCTACATGTCCATGGAAATTTAGTGAATATTATGAAATTTTCGATCAATAATTCTTCAACTTGGGCAACGTGGATCCATTTTTTTCTTGATTGTCCAACCAATTAAAACTAGAAAAAGCCTCGTCATAAAATATATTTAATGATTCATGCATGATTGGACACAAATTATTTTTGTAGTATGTTGATGATATACTCTATAAAATAAAATAGGGAATAAGAAAGAGGATGTTCCATGCTATAGTACAAAAGAATATGTTATCTCAAACAAATTACGGCCTGTTTGACTTTACATAAAAAACGAAATTTATTTATATTTTATGTTCGTTTATATTTTTTTATATTCGTTTATGTTTTTTATGTTCATTTATATTCTTTTATCTTCATTTATATTCGTTTATGTTTGTTCTTTTATGTTCTAACAACTCATTTTCGTTTATGTTCGTTTATATTTGTTTATACTCTTTTATATTTGTTTATGTTTGTTTCTCTTTATATTTTTATTAATGTGCGTTTTGTATGTAAGTTCAAACAAATCTATTCAATGGCGTTATGAATATGGGCAATGGTAACAAAATAGTATATTTCTGTTGATGTTTCAGGAGTATAGAAAATCTTAGAAGGTGGAGATTCTTGTTATATAGTTTATTTAACCTCTGATTATATATATGGATTTTCGTATTACTAATTATCGAAAAATGGAAACCCCCTTCCCTCACGCAAAAAAAATTGATAGAGTTTGATGAAGTTTGAGCTCCTCTTTCTTTATGGCTGACCTAATATATATATATATATATAAAGGATTGAATGAATTGAACTTATACTATTATAGACGAATTTTTAATAAGAACTACAGTAGATTTAGTGTTTAATTATGTGATTAGGATTAGACTGCACAAAGTTTTATCAATCTAATTCTGAATCAACTTACTATTATATTAATCAAACAATCATATATTTGACATATCGATCCAAACTATGATAAATTACAGCCGAATTAATAAGATCCGATCCAACGTTTTATTACAATTCACCAAAAAGAAAATAAAATACACACGTTTATGTAAAAATTTTCGAAATTAACGGCATAACATAATGACAGAGATATAAATCCAACTAAAATTAGCCCTGAATTAGGGGTCCGGTTGGATAACCCACATTTATTCTTAAAAAAGATAGTAACAGAAACATAAACATACTTAATTAGAAGCAAATTCAATCTTAATATTCTTGATTACAACTGCTTTGTTTCCACACCTGGACACCAAACTTACCACCACAGTCTCATCATCATCAGCTCCCAAAACCTCAATCAACTCACTTAGTCCAAGCCTAAGGCTGGTATTCATCTTCATCCTATGCTCTCTGTCCTTAGGCTTGTGTGGAACGTTCACGAAACTTCCTGCATATTCGGTCTTGACTTGCATCTCCTTCGAAGGAATATCGTCCTCGTCATTGATATACACGTCAAACTTCACGTACTCGTCGTGTAGGAGCTCCATCTCCACCACCAGCACCTCCTCTGTGGCATCCTTATCCTTCTTGCTCCTAGACTTGTTCGGCCTCTTGACGTTTGTCCTTATTACAGACTCCAATGACCTAGGAAATGTGACCGTTGATGATGTTGATGGTGATGTCCTTGCTTTGTCATCTTTAGAGCTCGAGGATAGGGTTGTAGCCCTAGATCTTCTAGCAGTTGGTGCAGCATTGAGCCAAGGCAAATCCACATTTTGGTATGTATACCCTAGTCTCCTGGTGTCTAAGCAATCTCTTACCCTAACCCTTACAGCTTGGCGATTTTCATCGTAGAAAATGAAAGACGCATTCAACCAATCCGTATCAGTAAAATCTGTTTCCCTGTTGCTCCCTAGGGTTTTCCATACAGACCACATCCGGTCAATATTGGCATGGTGCGCAAAGAAGATGGGGTCTCGCCCAGCTGAGTAGAAGTTTCCCATGTCCTCCAAGTTGGGCTGGCTTCGATCACCAGTCCAAACATGGACTGGCCCATGAGGAACGTTCTCGAGGGACCCACCTCCTCGGGGAAAGCTGTCCCCTGCTCGGTAAGATTGCCCTAGGAATAAAGTAGAAGTCCTTGCATTGGAGACCATTTGACGATACATAAGAGTTAGGTTGGCTGATATCATCTGATCATCTGGAATATTGTCATCAGATAGATCATAGTTAAGGTCCACCACAGTGGGCGGTTGATGGGCCCTGTCTCTACGAGGGTCATAGAGGGGTGAGTTTTGATCTGTGTAGATGGTGGGCATTCGCATGCCTGAGGGGTGATCCCAATTCCAAAAGGGTATGGCAAAAGTCGGGTCATTGATCAAGCTACCCAAGATTTTTCAAAAAGTAGAGGTAAAACCTGTGGAAGGGCAAGAATAACCAAGAGTTATGGACTTGTAAGACCCGAGTTGGGAACCCAACTTGTCGGTAACCCTCAGAACAATAAGCACAATGCACTTTGGCTTGTTGAGAGAAGCTCCTAGGGTCACTATCCGGAAGGGCTTTCATTAGGGACATTGCCCTATTAAACTTTTGTAAGTACTGACTGTCAACCATATGAGCCGGAGGCCTAATCCTGATGGTGGAGGGAGTGGTTGGGGTAAAGTCAATAACATTTGTAGTCCCAGGGGGACAACAATTTCTGTCCCCCTGGGCGGTTGAGGGCAGCCTAGCTGGCCCACATCTTGCCGGATCTGGGGTGGTAATTGGGGCGGCAAATGTGGCTGGTGCACCACCCAAGGTGGTGGCCGCTCCACATAGGCCTCCCAGCCCAATGAGCATGTTTCTCCTATCCAACTTGTTGGTATTGGTCTCTTCATGTGATGTTTTGGGGTTAAGGTCATCATCTTTGGCCACTTTACATGAGATTTTCTGCACGAGACGATGGTTTCGACATTTTGGGATTGAAAGTTGGGATGTTTTCGGGAATAAAGGGCTTCTACTCTCAGTGGCCGCTGAGGCGACGGTGGCAGCTATGGTGGTGGTAAGAGGAGTAAGAGAGGCCATAGCTATATATGTTTGGGAGGCAGGGAAAAATGCTTATGGCCTTGGCTGGTTTTATAATGAGTTTGGGGGTTTACTTAGGGATGGGTTCCTTTTCAATGCCTAGTTACGATTTGGATTGAATAATGGATTAGAAGCTTATTGATTAAGAGGGAGATCACGAGAAGAGATTATGTAGTTTAAATTATAGAAACGTAGTTGGCTTGCTGAGGTAGGAATTTTGGACTTTCCAATTGTATTTGGTAGAGGAAAGAGAGTTTTTGTACGGATTCAAATATAGTTATCTAGACCAACGAATTAATCTATAGCCTAGGTGATGTAGTATACTATTGTCATCTTGTCAAATATGAAATTTTTATTAATCGATCAATGTTAAAGTTTTGCAAATTTTTATATAAGACCGTCCCAAATAAGAGTTATATTCAAACGAACTTCATTAATAGTGACTATTTAAATATTTTAATATGACTAATTATTTATATTAGATTGACTTTTTTATTCGAGAGTGATTAATAATACATCAAAATGTGACTTTTATTAGAGTTGCCCTTAAATGAATTATTAGTTGCTCCCTATGTATTTCAATTCACCATAAAAGTTTTCGTCTCGTAGTAACTTTTAAATGAGACGATTCCACATGAGATTTACTATGTTGGGGGATGAACTTGTAGTTGCCTCCGATTTTCCGCCTAGTATTCTTAAGCTAGCAGATTTTTAAAAATTTTTTTTTGGGCAAACGGGAAGGAATATATTACTCAAAATCAACCAATGACAAACAGTAGTTCTTCATAACTAGATCGAAGAGACAATTTGGATGATCATCCAACCAAATCGCAACAGAGGAACCGGCATGCTCAAGCCTCTTCAATCTCCGGGCTGATAAGCTAGTGGAATTGGATATGATTTAATGAAATGCCTTTTGGGTTTTTCATTAAAAAATTATTGAATTAATATTAGATAGTATAAGATTATAAATACTACAGCAGCAGAATGATGATAAACTTACAATAGTTTTCAACTTAGACACAGAAGACTTTGACCCAGAAATCTAAATTAATCATAGAATTTAAGCAATCTTGCTCTTACCCAATAAGAAGTAACCTAAATTCAAACTTCGACTAGAATAGCCGAGACGTCCGGTATGAGATTTCAGTTGATTAATTAAGTTAGAAACTAATCTAGTGGACGACCAACTTCACCTTAGGTATAAGTTGGAGCGATAAGAAAACTACAAAAATCAAGTTACTATTGGCTCATAAACAGGTAGAATTCCCAATCATAACACGAATTTTTATCCATTTTTAAGACTCAAACTCAAAATTTATTGAAGGATAATAAGTGTTATACTACTTAAACCGATCCGTGTTGATTATAATAGAAGTAATCTAATTTATCTAAGCAGAATTTTTGTACATACCCAATATGCATTCTACCAATATTTGTGATTAATAAAACCTCTAGTTAATTAATAATTTATTTATTTATAAAACTTGGTCAATACAAGCAATGTTAATCTTTTAATTAAATGAGGGCGGGTCTCAAGTGGGCAATAATGTTTCTCATATTCTAATTTGTTGGAATAAACTCTATACATCACTCCTACTGTTGCACTTAATGAATTTAACTTTTAAAAATAGGATTACATACGTGGTATGGTGGTAGGTGGCTGATTAATTTTAACAATTCTAAGAAGCAACTTATCATAATCTTATTCATACCAACGTAACCAGAGTCCCAAGATAGACGCAAGTAATTAGCAATTAATCGAAGTTTTACGACGGTTTAAATAATTTGACACTTATTAATTTTAATTGAAGTCTTAAATTTGAGTATTGAGAACGAAAGATATTTCGAATGGAAGACGGTTCTGGTGAATGTAAGGTCAAAAACCAAAACAAAACATACAATTAATCATCATATATGGCTAACTAATCAAGTCATAGTTTATTAGCAGTTCTTTTTTTTTCCTTTTCTTTTGTCTATTCTGAATGTAGAGGAGGCCACCGAGGGAGGAACTTTTTTAAAAAAATTTAAGTAATTTAATTTAGGTAGCTCTTCTTTTAAAGGTTTTTCATTTATAATGTCGTCAACAAAATAGAATGTACAACATAATCATAGACTTAATATGCATATCAAACTGAGCAAGCCAATCTGTCTCATGGTTTCCTTCCCTAAAAGCATGTGAAATATCAATCTTAACATAAGATTATTGTAAAAATTTCTGTCCTGAATAATTATTTGGATTTCCCATGGTATTTTAATCTTTCTTTGAATTGCTTGAATAAGTGTTTTGTTATCCCCCTCAATCTGAATTTGAGTGTGTCTTGCTTCATTTATTGTTTTTATTACATTCCTTATTGTTGTAAGTAGAATTGATGTTGAACATAAGTTGAATACTGATGCTTGTGGAGAAGTATTATACCAATGACAAATGATGTAGCCTCTTGCTACTCCATGCGATGATTTTGATATGTCAAAATTTAATTTGACGAACCCACCTGGTGGTTTCTAAGCTATCAATTACGATTATTTTTGTGTGTTTGAGGGAGTGGAAGGTACGGAAGGTTGGATGTTTTGTATGAATTTGTGTCTAATACACCATTCCGTGCATGCTTTCTTTACTTGAAGTAAAGTGGGGATGAGATTATTGTGTTCATTCCGAAAAACGATGTTATTTCTTGATTTTCAAATACTCAATATCAATCTTATAACCCTATCCATTTGACACTTGGAGATAGAATTCCGAAATTGTGATAGAAATCGAGGAGTTTGAAAGTATTGGAGCGTTGATAAATCCATTGGTAACCATTTATGGAGAAAAGCAACAATTCACACTTTCTTTGTTGCTTGGCATGGAAAAAGAGATGCGAGGATATATAGGGTCTATGTTTAGACCCAGGGAGATGAACAAATTAGTTGAACTTAACATTCGAAAATTAAATAACATTTTAAAGATCAAAATTAAAATTAGTTAATTATAAATATAGGTCAGTGCAGTTAGATGTATCGTTTATTGGTGCAAAAAATAATCTTTCAATTTTATTAACAACAGTTTAAAATGGTTGGATGGCTCTTTAAAAAAGGGCATTAGTTGATTTGATAATACCTCAATGAAAATAATTATTCTTTATGGGTGTGTTTGGTTGGGGGAAATATTTTCCAATGAAATTATTTTTCGATGGGAAAATGAATTTCTAAGGAAAATTATTTTCCACCCACATTTTCCTTTGTTTGGTAGAAAAAAATAATTTTCTAAAATAGCTACTTAAATGCAAAAACCAACCATAAAAACCCCATAAATATGAAAAGAAAAGGTAAATAACTAATTCAACTTCAAAACCCAAATATATATATACATATTGAGCACCTAAATTTGATAAGTTTGTACATCTCTCTATGATCAAACTTTTCCATGTATAAAATAATAGAAATTAAAAATAAATAAATACTGTAAAAAAACTTTTCATTTATGAACTTTACAACAAAAAGGAAAAAAGATAAGGACAAAACTTGAAAAAAGAAACTTAGAACTTGAACTTCAATTAATAAGGCTCTTATTTTCTCTTGATTAAGGTAGAGGAAAATTAACTTTCTTCCTCATAAAAGGAAATTTATTTTCCCTTGATTAAGGGAAATTATTTTCCCCAGAAAATATTTATCCACCACTTATACTACCAAACGTCGGAAAATAAAATGATAATTTTCGAGAAAATATTTTCCACTCGAAACAAACACACCCAACATTTGAGTTTATTTTCAATAAAACTATCAAAAATAAGGAAAAAACTAATAAAAGTAAATGTTTATGAACAAAAATTAAGTGAATGACGTAAACAATTATGGTTTTTTAGGAGCGAATGAATATATATATATATATATATATATATATATAAACCATTCATCTCTAAAGTTCCATAACATTGTCAAAATTCTCTTTTCAATGGCTTATTATTATCGGTTTCCTTAAATATTCATTTAAAATAAAATCTTATCTTAATATAATTACTAATATATTTTCTTTCTGAATAAAATCTTTTTATTACGCTATTAAATCTAATTATCTAATTCTTTCTAAATTATTTATTTATTTTTTAATAGAAATTTACCTAACTAAAAGTTCTACCATTTTTTTTATCAAAATTCATCTCACCCCATAATTAAAAAGTCCATTTTTTTTTTCACAAAATTATACCCTTCAATTTCCATGCATGCTCACTCAAACTCTATAGGTATATGCATTATTTTCTTTCACGAAAGCATTTTGCTTAATTGGTATGAAAGTTGGGTTTCACACCCCCACTAAAGTTCGAAATTAATAGACTCTTGTATTATCCCTTATAAATTTAAATAAAAATAGTAGATAATATGATATTTACTTAAAAAATATTAATAAAAGAACTCATATTTAAAAGTTTTGATGATTTTGGCCAAATGATTTTCCAACATTATTATATGGCTGGCCGTTACCCTGCGGTGATGAAACTGTAGTTAAGAGTCATAAATTATGAGAATGACGATAAAACATTATTAGTTTCTTAATTTAATTTTGTGATTAAAAAATGGATGACTTTTTAATTACTGTGTGAGATGAATTTTGATAAAAAAAAATGGTAGAGTTTTTAGTTAGGTAAATTTCTATTAAACAATAAATAAATAATTTAGAAAGAATTAGATAATTAGGTTTAATAGGATAATAAAAAGATTTTATTTAGAAAGAAAATATATTAATAATTATATTAAGATAAAATTTTATTTTAAATGGATATAAATATCTCTTAACCGTTGCCCTAGGCGACGGTTAGCAAAATCGATATTTTGAATATTTTCATTGGCTAAAAATCCATTTTTTAAAATGTGAACTTTACTAAATATTTAGTTTGAAATATTCCCAAAATTTGACCATGTATGGGATGGAGTATTTGTCATGTATTTACGCCTAAGTCCTCATATTTGGGTATACATTTTCATACGTAATGATCCCCTCCCATTTAGGAATATGGTTCAGGAAAAGCAACATAACGTTGGCAAACAATATAATTTCAATTCAAACTTTTGTCTAATTTAAGTTATAAATAGTATTTAGTATTTATTCTTAAGTATAAATGAATAAAATGAATAATCTAATTAGTACTATATTGAACTGAAAATGATTCGATGTCAAAGTTATTCTTTTTTATAAGACAAACTTATTAGATTAAGAATGGACTGATACGACATGTCAAATGGAACAAAAAATGATTCAACCTACAACAAAAATCAAACTAAATAATCTTATTGGCACGGACATGACCCAAGTTGAAACGAACCAAACGAGTATTAAATTGAATGACCCATTTACCAGGTGTGCCTGTTAAAATGGAGCAATCAAGTGGCAAATTATTTTCTATTTCTACATTAATCAAAATAGCAAACTAATAACAAGCATAAAAGGGTCAAAATTTTATGACAAAATTACACAAAGATATCCTAAAGTTCGATATAACTATTATAAAGACCTAACTTTTCAAAAAGTCAATCCTCCTTCCCCACCACCATCGAATCCCTTCTACCACCACAACAACCACCAGCCACATCCAGCCTCCCTTCACTAACTAGCTATCCTACCCTTATCTTCCTCCAAATCACCACCACCCTCGTCCTCCAATACCTCCTCTGAGTCTTCTCCCAAACACAAGATTATTTTCATTAATTCGTTTTCAAGCGTAGGTCATTCAGTTTTAAAAATCGGTCTTAAAACACAGTTAAATATCGATTTTTTCAATCTCAATTGGACCGATTTTTTGTCGTGCCCCCACCAAAACAAAAAACCCAATCACCTAATTGACCCACCAAAACAAAAAACCCAATCACCTAAAAGCAATTTTACTACTCCCACTTTCTCACCGGCAATGCTTGATTGAGGAAGCAGCAAGGGCTCTAAATATGTGCCCAAAAATGACATCAATTGGACCAATAGGTCTTATGTGAGACCGTCTCACTTAAAAGTTATTGAGAGACATAAACTTTTATGATAATTTTAAATAAACAAAGGGTGACTAATAATTCATTAAGGGGTAACTCTAATAAAAGTCACCTATTGATGGATTATTAGTCACTTCCGAATTTACAAGTTACTCCAAGTATAAGTTATTAGTCATATTAAAACATTTAAAAAGTTATCTTTTACAAAATTTATCTTACAATAACTCTTACATGAGATGATCTTATATAAGAATTTATAAAGGGTAAGTAAATAGAGTAGGCGTATGGAGCTTTGGCTTTTAGGCAATAGCAGACGTTACAAGGCATAAAAGTCCGCGGCAATACCAAAAAACGGGCGTTACGTGACCTCACTATAACGAGCAACACAACTAAAAAAAAGCCCAATTAAGAATTATATTGTATTTCATCAAAACAGAAAAAAAGAATTGTGTTGTAAAATAAAAAAGGCTTTTCTTTAAAAATTTGTGACTTTTAAAATGAATTTCCTTCCTATGTTGGAGTTAGACTTGATAAATAGGTTATTTGATTTAAGTACAGATTGAGTTCATTTCGGATTAGATCATGTTTCGATTAATGTCATTTGGGGTCCGTTTGGATTGGGTTAGTCTGGTTCGGATTAGGTTAATTTCGGGTCAATTATAGTTTTGTCCAACGAGCTTATATTGTAACAAGAAATAACTTTGCATAAAATTTGGGTTCGGGTTCGGCTCGACTCGATTAATTCAGGTTTAAGGTCAGCATATTTGGGGTGTTGGATTGAGTATGGGCCCAAGTAATTTGGTTTGAGTTTCGAATCTCAGATCAATTGTGCCAAGTCTAGTTGGTGCGCTTATAAAATATAATATAAATACTAACAAATATGACATTCCTTAAATTAAAACAACAAAATTAACCGTATTTGGATGCAAATACAGAGATAATTAATTAGTCATGAGCTTATCATTATCAACAAATTGCCACTCAAGATTAGAAATGCATCAGCCTCATTACAATACCAAAAACAAAAATGTTTTTTTGTACTCATTATTACGTAAACTGAACAGAAACCCAACAAATGAAATTAGTGTACACAACGAATTAAACCGGCCAATATAGCTAGTTTGAGTTCATCTATGCACACTGCAGGAAAAAGAATTCTCTCTCTTCTCTTTCTTTTTTGCACACTGACACATACGCTCAGTTGAACCTAACACCTAATGTATTTGCCGTTGAAAGGAAAGTGTTTAAACAGAACAAAACGAATAAACATAAATGTACATAAAACATTAAGTTATAACGTATATATGCATGTATATCTATACTGTAGAGTCGTGGTTGGCCGGACTTAATCTTGCATAGGGTCGGTCTCGATTTCTCGAGCCAGCTCTCTTGTTAAGGTATCAGCACGCTCATCTTGTCCTCCAGCGAAAGAGTAAACTTTGAAGGCGAATTGGAATGCCCTCCAAAGCATTTTGGCACATACTTTCTTTTGCCCTCCTGCTTTCGACCATGTTTGGTCGTTTGTTGCTGCCTTTGCTTCTCTTCTCTCCTGATACAATCGAGAAAAAGTTGGCGGGAAGTGTGTGAGAATCGAAATAGGCTGTGCTAATTTGGGCTCGAGTCATGCTTGGGTTAGTTGGTTGGTTTTTGGTAAAGCAAGACTAGTATCAGATAGAGCTACCTTTTCCTTTACAAACACCTTCAAATTTATCACATACATTCTTCTGTTTTGATCAGTGGAATTAATTTTTGTTCTGATCGTGTTCGGTTTGAATAGATAATTTTTGAGTTGTTATCCTGTTCCGAGTCATTCAGCTTGGATAATTAGGAGCAGGCAGATTTTTCTAGGCCCACATGCGTTTAACTTATTAACGAGTTCATGAAAAATTCATGTTTTCCAAGTTCATCCAAATTTCATGTTTCAGATTTCGTTTTTCCGGTTTCAAACTAATGGATCACAATGCATTATGATCACATCATGAGCATAACCGAGTAGAAGATTCAAATGTAGACAGAGCAAGCTTTGAGTAACTGTACCTTGAGTGCCAGCTCCATGCAGCTTGACGAGACATCCACCATGGCTTCCTTAATCTTTACAAGGATGTGAAAGTCAAAGTGAATGTTGTGGCTCTGAAACTTCTTTGTCTCTTCGTCTTTTGTTCGCTCTAAAGCTTCCATCTCTCCTTTGATCTGCAATACAAACTTGTGCTAATTAGTCAATTACGTCGATGTTTTACAATGTCAAATGCGCAATTTCTACTTCAATCATGAAGGTTTTTTTGGGCATCTTATTTAATTGCCACTCACCTTGTTGAAGTATTTCTCAACTTTGTCAAGAAGCTGGCCTATAGGAGACTCAATTTTCCAGTTTTGTAACTCGGATAATATTCCATTGAGCTTTATGTACAAGGCTGCTGCCATCCGCAATGCTTCGAGTTTCTTAACTGGAAAACCTTCAAACCTTGCTAGGATCTGAAATACATATAAAACAAGATTTTCAATTGATCGATATTTTTGATTTTGATGAAAGCGATAGTTGAGAGACTAATGGTGATCAGAGACCAAAGAAAATTTTAGGATTCGAACCTGGCTCTCATCTGTTAGGACTTCAAGCGTGGACTCTACTTCTTTATGGAACTTAAGGAGTTCATTCATTTCTTTGGTTTGGAATGAGGTCAAGGTACCATGCATCTTTTTGACTGTTGGTCCATGCTTTTCAAAATCTTCTTCAATTTGTTGGAAGTATGCTGATCTAAAAACCACAATGTATCCATTAGACGAGGATTGCAGAGTGCCCTTTTGACATTTGAAAGCCAAATGCCAAATATCGGAACTATCAAGCATATATTTGTCCATTGAGACAGAGTTCGGAGAGACCAAGATGTATAATATTAATCGTACCATGAGTAATTTAATTATTAGAGATGGTATAAAATGAAGACTAAGACAGTCCAAATATTCTCAATGTGTAGTGTAGTTCATGTATTGGTAGCATGTATACCTTTTTGTCATCTCTGCTAGTGCATCAGCCATACTTTGTCCACCACCACCACTATTGCTATTCCCACCACTCTTTCTCCCTTGAGACGATTTCCCAGTCAAAGATGATCCTTCCACCTTCCCCTTAAGCAACCGGTACAAGTTCCCCATTTGAGAAGACCTCTTCAGCTTTGTGGTCAACTTTGCACGTAGAGACTGGTGGCCTCCAAGGGGAGGTGGCGGTGGTCCACCACCTCCTTTTCCCATGGGTGGTGGCGGTGGTGGAGCTCCACCTTTAAAGCCACCAATTGGTGGTGGGGGTGGTGCAGCTCCACCAGGAGGTGGCGGAGGTGGAGGGGGCCCTGCTCTGGGGGTGGTGGAGGAGGTGGTGCTGCGCCAGGAGGAAGTGGAGGAGGAGGAGGACCAGTAGTGCCAGGTGGTGGTGGAGGAGGAGGTGGGGCCATGCCCGGGGGAGGTGGAGGAGGAGGAGGTGCAGAAGTGCCAGGAGGTGGTGGGGGAGGAGGTGGAGGTGTTGCACTAGACAGTGGAGTAGGGAGAGGGGGAGGAGGAGGAGAAGGGGTTGCATTAATAGGTGGCGGCGGGGGTGGGGGCGGTGGTGGAACATGCATTCTTTTGATTGGTGGAAGTGTAGGCAATGGTGCTAAAACATCCGAAGGAGGAGGTGAAGGGGTTGGAGGATTAGCTTCTTGAGGGGGTGTTGGAACTTCCATCTCTCCTATTTTCACATCGGTGGAATTGATCTCAGCCGTTGATGGCGGTGGAGAAGGAACAGCTCTTTCCTGTTTCCCTTCATCCTCTATGATCATCGGAGCTGGCCCTTCAATTGCATCCTTCCCATCAGCTTTCGTTCCCAAGCTGTTCAAGTTCTTCTGACTTTGCAAATTATTCTGAAGAACCATATGAAAAGACAACCTTTTCCAATCCATAGGAGTCAACTTCTCCAAAGCTTGAGCCCTTAGGCCTGATAGCCGTGGGGGAGAGTAACTCCCAGCCTCTCCAAATTTCGGAGACTCGGGAAGGACTGAAGTCGGGGTTTGAGGTGAACCACAGAACCTCCACTCAGGGCTTTGGTTCCCCGATTGACTCCTATCAATAGAGATGGAGCGCGAGCTATAATCCCTCTTAGGTTCATCCTCATCCATCGAGTCAAACCTCCCTTTTGCTGCCTTGTTGATGCAGTCCAATATTGCCACAACTATCTTAGCTGCAAGAGATGACAAAGTGTGGCTTTTCTGATCAGAATGTATGGAATAAGTCTTTGTTTGGGCATACGTTAGAAAGAGTCTAAAACATACCCAGTTCGTCCAATGGGACATTCTCTACATTTCCGTGCTTGAACTTGTCTCGTACCTCAGGATCTTCTATCCATTCTGAGTCTCCTATGCATTTCAGAACTTCATAGAAGCAGATCAATCCCTAATTGATCATGAAATTATTCTTCTCATTAGCCTTAGATCTTAGAAAAAGCTAAAAACTTCAAGGAGTAGTTCTATTTATATTTTTTTTCTTGTTTATATTTTAATGTTTGGTTGAAGTTTTTCTAAAACCCCTTACTAACATTTTTACTGTCAATTCCTAAACAAGACTAAGCATATGATGAATAATAAGCAGAAAACTCTTCTGACCCTAGATTTCATTCTTGATTCTACTGTAATTCTTTTGAACCCAACAACGCCCAATATCAGAAAATAAAAGTTCAAACCTGGTGTGTATTCCTCTCCTTCAATTTTGCTGAGGGAACACTAGGCACGAATTCGGGTACATCCGATGAAGATCCTCCCCGTCAATATCAACAGCTAAAATAAAGAAAACCCATATCACAAATCAGCCCAAAAAAGGGGGAAGAAAAGAAGGAAAGTCATGATCAAGTGACTACCCAAAAAGTGAAAATCAGGGGCAGTCAGAGTACATACTTCATGAATAGGAATAGAGCCATTATGGGGAGGAACATCGAAAATGTCTCGAAAAACCATAACCTTTCTCCTAAGCTCCATGAACAAGAGGATGCTGCTGCCTGAAGAACCACCTCCGCCTCCTCCTCCTCCTCCACCATTACTCCTAGTACTCGGCTTGCTTCGAATAGTCAAGCCCTCCATTTCCTCTTGTTGTTTCACTCCTGCATCTGAAAGCTTACCAGTCTGCAACCATCAACCATTTTTGTTAATTCTCTATTAGTGTAATCATGATCAGAGATGAGAAACAAGGATTAAATGGATTTTCTCATCAAGTATTTTGAAAATTCTAATACCTTGATGAAATATGGAAAACAAACAATGAACTTTTTTTTCTTTGAATGGGACGCTTTTGCTAGTTGCTGAATGAAAATTGCTCAAATATTTCAAAGAAAATGCAATGGGAAAACTTGCAAGAATGTGAAGAAAAGTTGAGGGATGATAATATATAAGTACCTGAGACTTGGTCAGCTTTCGACGAAACAACAGAGGAAGGCAGGACGTGGCGCCTGCCATACAAAGTCTTAAGGACTTCACTTTTATAACGTCTTGTTCTCCATTGAAAAGTTTCCAAATGATGATTTGATAAATTATCAGAAGAAAAAAAAACAATTTACGCGGTCGATATGGTTGAGGGAGGGTCCAGATTTTGATTTCTGTTGATGACGATAAAATAATAGTAGAAAATATGAAGAATGTTCAAAGATTCAAATTAGAAAATGTTTTTTTAATTTTTTTGGGGATTTTTAGGAGTTCTACGTGCTGGCCAGTTTAATTCAGGAAAAAAAGATGAAGAAATCAAGCGGGAAAAAAATTGGGGGTTGAGGGGTTGGCAAGCCTAAGGGAGGTTTTGATTTAACAAGGGTTCTTATACTTGAAAATTATCAGAAATTTTCAGAATTTTCCAGTTTTGGCTTTGGGTTTTTTCTTGCTTTGAGAGAGGGGGTTTGTTTTTTTTGTTTTCTGGGGTTTTTGGCCCTTTTGTTTTCTGTTGTTTATTTTCAGTTAAATGAAGTGTGTATTTTTAGAAATGGGGTGTTAACAGCATCACTATTTGCTTGGTTTTTACTGTTATTTTCTCCTCTGAGTTGAAAAAAGGTTGGCTACTTGTTGGAAATTATACATTTACAAGGTGAAAAAACTGGGACTCGGATCAAATGAGCTGAGTCAGTTTAGATAATGAGATGACAGCATTAAGTGAAAATTCTTCTGAGTTGCATCATTCAAGATACTCTGACCTTTTACCTGTTTATTTCTGTAAAATCCACCTGATTTTAGTTGCATGTATGTCTCACAAGCAAATCTATTTTATTTGTTCCACATCATTTTGAATTTTTGATCGGAAATCTTCTGTACATTCTTTTATTTCTTTCATATGGGAAAAAATAATTTAGATTTAGATATATCATTATGCAGAGCTAATCTTGGATCGAGTGATTATGAGTTGTTAAATATGAAAAGAATGATAACTTTTTTGGTAAAGAGTCAAAAGCACCAAAAACTCTAATAAAGACAATACCACCTTATGTTATCTACCGCAAAAGAAAAAGGGGGACCCAAGAGCCAAAGAGCACCTTGTACCAAAAGTTCTAATAAGTCTTGAATGAGACTGTCTTACCTAAAATTTATTTTGACACCGTAAATAAAAGGATTAGGTAATTTTATATGGTTCAAAAGTGGTCCTATTCTCTAACAGAGTCTTCCTCAAGTCCTTGCATTGACAAAATCACCTAACAATATGAAACTTTTGATTATAAAATAAAGGTTCCGACTTTTAATTCTACTGTTAGGTCTAACGTTCTATTCATGAAAAAATGCAGAGGAGAGTTTAAATTACAAAAAGAGAAAAATACAATTTATCATCCTACACAATATACACCTCTGTTAAAACTATTGAAAATGGATAGACTATAACAGAGAAATATAAAATGAAAAAATGTTGTATGTGATGTTTCTAGACACATTATAGTGGCCTGAAGTTTGAAACTAGTAAACTCAGTTAAGATTGTGGGCAAATTGACTCAATATCTGAATGGGAATATTAAATCTCGGAGATGATATCTGCACAGTTTGTTTAATGAAAAAGAGACAGCTTCAAACAGAAAATAAAGCTTGTAAATTTAATACTGATAGTTGCTCCCCAAACACAAATGAAAGGGACTAGAGAACCCCACAAGAAATTTCTTTAATTCCAATATTTTTGGCTCCCCATAATGCTTTCCAACCAATGGTTTTGAAACAAAAAAATTTACTAATATTTTAAAAAATAGTTAATAAATTAGGTTTTGGAAAATTAGATTTAACAAATTAGATTAACAAATTAATATTTAATAAAAAATTTTAGTGATATATGACCTAAAAAAATAATATTTAACAAATTAGATTTTGAAAAATTTTGGTGATATCTATCCTAAAAAAATTGAATATAATAAATTAGGAAGGATAAAGATATGATACAAGTTATTGTGTAATATATAAAGTCATAAGATTGTTAAATACTTTGTTATCTTGTTATATGTCGCTCAGTTTTAATATTACTCTTTTCCTACATTATTTAATTTAAGATAGTGTAAATTTTATTCTCAATAAGCAATTCCCAAAAGAAGACAATTCTTTAATTTAAGGTTTCCAATCGAAATACTAAGTATGTTTATCATTAATATCATATTTCTTTTAGTGAATTAATTGTTATTGGATTTATGTGTTATTATATTAGTTAATCTAATTTTTTGTAGTCAATAATGTGTTCGGTGAAATCAGCGTTGTTTTACCTTATGGACCTAAAACCACAAAAAAAATACGGCTATGATTTATTATTATTGTTGTTGTTATTTATTTATTTATTTTTCTCATATTTTTCTTGTTAATCATGCATAAAATATTAACATGATTTTTTTTAATGGAGCAATTCTTTAAACTCCACCATAGTTTTCTTTTATATACTTTTATGTAGTCCAACGCTACAATGTAGTCGCCAATAAGTTTTGACTTTGGAGATAATATCTTATTTATTTATTACACAAATTTTCTTCATATTACTCTCTATAAATTAATTGTAACTAATATTTGATATATGATAATAGTTTATTTTATAACTTATATAAGTAATATTTGCTACCTCACCCCCTCCGATTAAATTTTCTGGTTCCGCCCGGGCAAGCGAGGAAAAATTAAACTTGTCAAAGATGATTTTCATGCCATATAATACCTCTCGCTTGAGAAAACGGTACTATCAAAATAAAAAATAAAAAAATAGTAATGTTCTGTTTGGTTGCATGTAATTCAATTATGTTATATTGCCATCAATAATGTAATATAATGAAAGTGAAATGTGATGTAATGTTTATTATATTATCATATTTTGTTAGTCATTTATTAAGTAATGTAATTACCATTTTATTATTACGTTTGGTTTACTTTATTTGCAATATGTAATAAAATCAATTTTACATGTATTACCTTCACTAAAATTAATTTTGAAGACAAGATAACCTAATATAATTTTACAATTTTTTTTCCTCTATTTTTATTTTTTCTTAATAAAGAAAATTAATTTATCATTATCAATTTTTCTATTTATTTTACCTTTTTATAAAGAAAAAATAATCTATCAATCTATCTAATATGTAATGGACCATTCACAATTCACAAACGTATAAAACATACTTTTTGTCATTGTAACAAACCAATAAAAATTAAAAAATTATATCCTTATTTAAATGAGCCAAACTTTGAAATTTCTTAGACTTTTAATTACACATTTTTCTAATATTTTGTCATCTGTAACAAACTGCAAAATAAAGAAGTTCATAGAGAAAAAACAATTTCTTCATTATTCATAAGAGCCCCTGTATTAACAATAGCAAGTGGCAATCATGCCTACCTTCTTTATCAATAGGAAGATGAGTTGATCCACCTAGAGAAAAAAAAGGTGACATCCCTTTTCTATTTTATTTATTTGTTGACCCAATGATGAAATCTCAAATTCTATTTGTGGATTTGGATCACGGTTGGTATCCGATTGGTGCGACGGAAGACGGTAAACCACAAAGAACCCCAACACCAAATAAATAGCCTTTTGCCTTAGGTCGGTCCAAAAATCTCTTTTTCTTTCGAACGGTCCAAGCCCGGTCAAGCCTCCAGAGTCAATCGAAGACCGGTGCTGCGTACGGAAATTACGAGCTTAGAATTCTGCATTTTATTTTTCTATCTAACCGGACACTGAGCGTGAAGAACTCAAGACGGTGTTAAGCGCCGCATTTCATGATCACAACCATCAAAATGTTGCGTTTTGTTCCAAGACAGTCCACCCGAGAGTAGGAGCACACCATCCCTAAACGACGTCACTTGGTGGCCGGTGCCCCTCCCAAGTACATTTCACTCAAAACGTTGTATTTTGGCCAAAACTTCGTTACGAGCACGAAAAGGGCACGACACCCTAGAAAAACCCCTATGGTCGGCGCCTCCTACCCATTATTTCGCCTCAAAACGTTGTGTTTTGGCTCGAAAACTCCCTCAGCGAGCATGAAAGAGCACGAAACCCCTATGGCCGAGACCCCTACCCGGTTTTATCCAATTTTATCCCGATTCTATCCAGTTCAATCTTCACATTATCTTAGCCTCGATTCTGTACCTTTCTTTGGATAGTCGGCCGAGCATAAACCCTAGGTCATTTCTTAACCTAACCTCTATTTATAAATAGAGAGATAGGGCTCTCACTTTAATAATGGCTCATCCCTTAGCGTCACGGTGTTGAAACCTCGATTAAGAGCTACTGAATACTATCATCCGTATTCCGATCTCTTGATCTCTTTTCATCCTATTCTCATTCTACTCTCCAATCTCACCACATATAAACCCATAAACGTCAACCATTCGTGGGGAAACTTGGTCCTGGTTGTGGTTCCTATAGTGACGATTCCACTGGGAATTAATCACTTAAGAGGGCGAAGCTTGAAAATTTGAGTAGTGTGTTTTAATAATGTATTTGCATTAGGCATCCCGCATTTAGCAACCTTTGAACATAGTTTATTTCGTCATTGGATCATAGGACAAATTTATTTTACCCCTTGTTAACACTTCCGGTAAGAGGCTCCTATTGCGTCCCATGTGGGGCCAACTAGGCTTGATTGCCAATGTAGGCGGTACCTCTTCCCTCATAGCATGCGCTCTTGGTTTACCGAGAGGCACCGAGGATTCTGGTATTTTTTCTTACCCTGCCCCACATGGAAGACCAAGTCCTCGGACTTTGAGTCACCATATATCCTATAGAGTCTAAACCTCTTTTAACTATTGCATGGCATCTTGTCTTCATTTGCATGCTTGGATGAGTGTGATTATTTTAGATTTAATTTTTTACTTGTGAGCTTTTAGGGATATGTGAGAAGCGCTGAATAATCTTTGCATGGGTGTAAAAATACAAATCAAAGCAAACCTTTTTGAGTCGGTCCAATTTATGCATTCTAGTCAAAAGTCCAAAATTATCTTCCCTTTTTAGGTGAGTCCAATCTTGCATTTCATTTAGCCAAAATAAATTTCTCTCAAATTAGGTAAGTGCATACTTGCATTTCATTTTTTGCATTAGCCAAAATCAAAATCTCAATTAAGGCAACCGCATTCATTTCATTAGCCAAAAATAAATTTCATCTTAAAATAGGTGAGTCCATATTTGAATTCTTTTTTGCATTTACCCAAAGCCAAATTAGGTGAGTCCAATCTTGCATTTCATTTTACATTAGCTAAATTCAAAATTCATCTCAAATAGGTGAGTCCATTATTTCATTAGCAAAAGAAAAAAAAATCATTTCAAAATAGGTGAGTCCATATTTGCATTTCTTTTTTGCACTTAGCTAAAATCTAAATCATCTCAATTAAGGTGAATCCATTTATTTCATTTTCGCATTAGCTAAAATTAAATTCAACTCTAATTAGGAGAGTCTTTCATTTGCATTAGCCAAATTAAAATTTATCTCAAATTAGGTGAACCTGATTTGCATTTTCATCTCTCATTTAGATAAAACAAATTTATCTTCCATTAGAAATAATCATCTATGCATTTAAGTTCCGCACTAGCCAAATCATAAAATAATCCTATATTAAGTCATAAGCATCGTTGCATATATTCCATTTGATTCGCATTTTTAATATGCATCCAAATAAAAGAGCGAGATAATTTGCTTTTATCTTAAAATCAGCTTATTCCTCACCCCAAGCACTTAAGCCCCATCTCACCTAGAAATTTTTTCCCACGAGCCAATCCCGAACGTACTCTTTTGGGATACAAAATAGGGAATCCAACTCAAATCCGGAACCTTGGTTCAAAGGATTAAGAAGTAGGAAGTCTACTAAAACACCAATACGTACCATACTAGCACATACCACACCAAGTACATCCGATACCTTGACTAGTAAACTTGATACGCCGCCCAAGGGCTAAACACAATCCTTCTTGAAAAATGGCCAACTAGTCGAGCAAACTCCCATCATGACCTTGATCAAAGAGTTTCGTCGCTAAAGTAGAAGCTAAGATTGATGCTAAATATAAAAAGATCGAGTCTATATCTAAAACTCTCAATCTCATACGCAAAGAACTGGAGAAGAAATCAAAAGCGGGAGGATCCGACCTCGAACCTCAGCCCAGTGCCTCGGTCCGATCCACGAATAAATCGGATAGAGAAGACATTACGGGAGTCATCAATGTTCAACAACTACTATCCGGCTCAGGGAATCACTTCAATCCCTAAAGGGATGCTACCCCCAAAATTCATCATGTCCGACATCAAATTCCACGAGACCGAAAACCCTCACCACCACGTGAGGACCTTGTATGAGTAATGACTCTAAAAAATATACCAAAGGACAAATACCGTGTCATCTTCCTATGGACGTTTGATGAAGATGTCATGAAATGGTATAATACTATCGACCCATACAAGGTCATAAACTGGAAGGATCTTTGTCAAGAATTCCTACACCAATACTCCTACAATATCGATCTACCAGTCACTCTTCGAGACTTAGAGTTGATTAAGCAAGGAGACGATGAAAGCTTCACCGATGAAAGTTTCACTAACTTCCTCACTCATCGAAGAGTAAAAGTTGCCCACATGACTCGATCAACCATCTAAAAAGGATCATGTTAGACTCATCATCAAAAACTAGACCCAAAAAAAGGGCTTATATGAACCTAAAAATTGTTATAATGATTTTGCTAAACGTCGTCCTTAGGGCGATGAATAACAACTATCATAATTTGTTGTTTATAGAATATTTTCTATTTTTATTTATATTTTTATATATAAAAGATGAATGTTATTGATTTCCAAAATTATGAAGATACTATGCTAAAATGCCTCCCCAAATATTTTCGATTTGCTTTCGCAAAAGCTTATACAACATCTTATACAACATTTAAATTCATTTCCTAGATTATAATATTGTAAAGGTAACATATATCTCAAGTCTATAAATATTCATGGAATTAACCTTCTTGGAGATGTAAGCTATTAAAATATGCTTTGAGATTTATTTGGACAGTTCAAGACACTAAATTTAGGTGAAAAAACACTAAATTTTACTTTGGAGCATTGTAAAACACCTTTTTTAAATAAAAATAATAGATTAATTTTATTAATTAAATGTCATACGACATTTACAACAAAAATTAAACTCAAACAAATTCATAATTAAAAAAACAAAATAAATCTTTCAACTGAGATAACTAATTAAAACTCTTTTGAACGTTCCTCTTCCAATCAATATCGTTGTTTCATCATACGACCTCTAAACAGAAAATCCATAAATCTTGTTGAATTGTTGGAGGAGTACGACTTTGTGGGATGAACACATAATTCAAGACTACAATGGTGATGAATGCATATTTTTGAAGTTAAATTGCATTAAAAAATTAAATACCTTATCAAATTTTTTAAAAATATTATTCATATCCTTTAATTTTTTAAATATAAAAATAAAAATAAAAATAAGAATGATTTTATAAACAACAAATTACGATAATCTTTATTATCACCCTAAGGGCGACATTTCGCAAAACCATATTACTATGTACTACATAGAAAAAAGTAAGTGTCATCAGACAATGTATAGAATACAAAATTACGAGATTATGCATAAAATATTTTTCGTTCATAAGGGTGCTTGTGTGAGGATGCCATTTTGTATCTTTTGACATAGCTAATAATTTCTCAAATTTAATAAACGATAATGACGAGCCGTTAGAATTACAGAACATTCATGACCTATATTTCTTTCATTGATCCAAAGTTTCCAAGTTGCTACAAAATCTGAGAACAAATTAATTGAAGGTGAAATTGATCAATCACCATGTTTTTCTGAATTTCTGTGTGTCAAGAATTTTACTCAAGGATTACAAAAATGAAGACAAGAGGCTAATCTCCAAAATGTGAGCTATTTCTCATCCAGATCTTAAGCTCATATAATGATCTCCGACACTTGAGAACACATGTTCACCCAAAAACACGTCCACGGGAGGCACATCTTTAATGCAGTCAATAGTTATCTGCAATTTTTGTTCGGAAGCAAATTAGAACAAAAGCATGTTATTCATTATTGGATGAAATGAAAATGGATGAAAGTATTCAGGTCAGAATAGTGTTCATCAGAATTTGAACAATAAGCTTATCATAAAACATGTTGGGTGTGGCTCAAATCTCCTCGGTTTTTGCTTTGCTCTTGATGGCAAGACCAAGCTGAATCCATCATGATCGTGCCAAGTCAAAACGTGCCAGACTAGCCGCAAACAACCAAAAAGACACGAGAGGGAGGCAGAGAGAGGGCACGGTTGAGCCCGTGCCTTGTGGCACAAGGCATGTTTTGGTACATTATTTTCGTGGGCTATTGGTTGATGCCTTTTTATGGGTCATGGGCAGCGTTTTTGAAGGGGTTTTTGGCAGCATTATGGGTATTTTAGTCCCATTAATTAAGGGAAAAGTGGGCAGTGTTTGTGGGCTATTATTCTGCCATTTTTTAGTGGGGTTGTGGCGATATTTTTCAGCCAGTATTCAAGGGTCTTGGAGCAGCAAATGTGGGCTGTTTCAAAGAGATGGACAGCGTTCTTTTAGCAACAAAGTTGAGAGGTTTCATCATATAAATTGGTGAAGAGGCTTTACGTGAAGGTAAGCCAAAATGAAATTCAGTGAGTGCAGAAAATTAGAGAGCTAAAATATAGTGAGAGGATTCCCCCACCCTTGTTAAGTGAGTTTGAGAGATATTTGTGAGAGAATTAGAAATTCTCATCGTTGATCAAATCATTGTTCGATTGTGATCATTTGTACTTTCTCAAATCATAGTGAATTGTTTGTTGCCTCCGTGGTTTTTCCCGAGCTGAGTGTTCCATGTAAATTCCTTGTGTCCATTGATTTAGTACCTTCTTTTGTTTGTTTAAATTTCTGATTATTGTAAGTCATCCTATTATGCTTCCGCATCTAAGACACTCAAATTCCTAACACATTTATATAAAAGGCAATTTGGATTTGGACCGAGCAAATTATAAAGTATCAAGCATATTAATCCATTGGACATACCTTGCCCTTTCCAGCCTGAAATTCTGATTTCAGGTTTTGAGCATCTCTTGACCTAAGGTAAACTTTCAAAGCTTGAGCAAACTGGGCATTTCCTGCAGTTGCAAAAAAGTCTCAGTATCAAATCTGAAAGCAAAGCAGACACAACTTGCTAAGCATGCAAGTTCAAACCTTCATATAATCTGAGTAGAGCATCGTCGCTAAACACCAATGTTGGCCTTGACAAACTGATCATGAACGACATATTATACACTCCAGTAAAAGTTTCTTCACTAAGGATGACCTGCAAATTTTGCGGAGATTAGACAACACATGTAAGACTTCACAAAACCCATCACAAAAATTTTCATTCTCTTTTGGGTGCTTGCAACATAACTCTTTGTAGGGAAAGCATAAACGTGGTCCAACATAAACAAGCAGTTCTGCTGATTCATCATGAATTGAAATTCACCATGTGCTACAATGGAATTGAATCTGATGTCAAGTACACATCAGTAAGATCATTATACCTTTATTTCCCAAAAGGTCCAACTTTACAAGAGAAATCACCTTAACTGAGTTATCAATAAGTACTCCTGCCATCCCATACGAACTTCCAAAAATATCCATTTTACTTGTCCCATTATATTGTCCAAGTTCAATTTCCAAAAACTTATATAGCCTTGTTAACCTCTTATTGCTTAGAAAATAAAGTTCGGTTACGATTTACAGAGCAACAGCATTGAATGCTTATTGTTGCATATTCCCAACATTTGACAATATATATGGAACAGAATGAGTAATGAAAAATCTAGGCAAAGTCAAGCAGAGGTAACAAGGGCATGGATCCCCAAGGTTATAGATTGCGATAAAGGAATGTAGTTCACTGGTTATTTACATTAATTTAGTCTGATTTAGTTGAATTCAAATTGAGGTTTGAGAAGCCTAGAATGGGTGCATGAATCGTAAAGGAGTTCTAGCATTGCTCTTTTTTTGAGGATAGTTATAGCATTTCCTGAACTCAATATGTATGGGTCTTTTTGTTCCACACACACGCACACACACACACACCTTACCCGAAAATTGTACAAAGTTAAGGATTCAGGATGAATTTTACAAGCAGAATCCAAAACCATCCACACCCTATGTCACTTGGACTTGGGCACGGGTGTCCAAGACGCACCTGTCCAAGTGTTAGAATCTGCTATCTTCGAGAAAATTTGCAGATTTTCAATGTAATTAGAGAAGTCAAGTGTGTCATACACTTGTCTAGATGTCAAGGGTCTAACATGGGTCCAGAGAGTAAAACGAAGAGTCAAAGTAACAACACAGTCCATACCCAATAAAGATTGAAAAAATGCAGGGTTAGGATTAAAGTTGCTCTAGGTCAACCTAAACTGCTCAAGAATCTGTTCAAACAATCATTCCTTATGTCCAACAAGAATAAGGAACACATTTTTCAGTGTGATAGGCTTTTACTTTTTAGCGCCGATATTTCGAGGGTATGTTAGTAACTCTGTTGAGACATCATGATAGATAGTTCAGGGTTAGAGTTTATCACTTTTAAAGCTGACGGCACAACAAACTCGTACTCTGCCTGCCTTCTATTTGACAGGTCTACAACAATCTACTCATTCTTCACATGTCGATTCAACAAAAGATTATGAAAGCAGAAAAGAGCATGTTCCTTCTCTCTGGAGGCCCAAAGCCCTTCCCTGAAGGAATCGATACAGTGTGGTGGATGTTTAAATGAGCAATTTATGAATTGACTGGGACCACAGCTAATATAAACAGGTAAAAAGGTTACATAAAATCAGTCATGCTGTGAGTACTAAGTAGGTGATTAGCCAGAAAAACGCACCGCATAAGATGACATTAGTTCTGAGAGAAGCAAGGGAGAACCAATGGCATCTCTTATATATTGTTCCTGCATATCAAAGAGTACTATATTTTAGCCAGTGCAATATAGGTTTAAGAAAACACTAAACAAAAAAAGAACACAGCTTAAACATTGAACAGATATACTAATGCATGATATTCTGTTCTTAATGGCATCAGGGTTTTGGTAAAGAAAGTAACATCAGAGCTCTTTAATTTGAAGTCAGAACATTCAGATAATAACCTAAGCAAAACCCTAAGCCACACTATCATGAAAAATATTACAAGAATCATACCATAAGCCCAATGCCTCGTCTCTCACTAGTCAAGAGGCTCCCTATTATTTACTTTCATTCCAGAGCGAATGGAGGTTCAGATACAGTTCTTCCTCCAGTATTATACATACTGCAGGTGTTTTCACATTTTTGCGGACGCTGGGTGCTCAACTCTGATCACATAAAGGATCAAATTACCTGTGAAGATAAAACCTGCTTCAAGGGTGACGCATCTTTGTCTGATGGCATGAAGTACACCTCCACCACATCAGTAGGTTCAAGGCTCGCTTTCTTCCTCAGCTTTTGGATCCGATTCACAATCTACAAGTATCAAAAAATTCATAAGGGTCCTATGACACCAGATGCAACATTAACAAGCTTTATAAGCTCCTGTATATGTTCAATCAAATTATTCTGAAACAATTTGTGACAATCTTCCATTAGGATCCTATTGAATGAGAATTTCCACAAGATCTTAAGCAAGAAAGGTGATCGTGGAACATCACAGTGACAGAGATATTCATATACTCAAAAGGCGAATAAAGATGTCTACATTCTAATAATTGTTTGAGAAAGGTGTCATCTTACTTCACGGGCAACACCCGCCTCAAACAATGCCTCGTCAGGACGCAAATCAAGAATGACCAAGACGTCACCTGCATGAACATGAAGTAGTAAGTGTACAAAGGCGAGCATTAACTATGCTTTGTCAAGCGTAGTTTTATAGGCAATCTCACCATCTCCTGCAGCATCAATTTCCTTATCTGTCGTGTTCGCAGGCCGCTTGAAATCCCTCAAAACCTAAAAATTCGGACAATGGGGACAAATATCATTTATATTAAGATTGCTAAACAAACACAATGCAAATAAAAATATATTGGTCCATGTCACAGCAATTTAATATAAAATCTAAGCTATTAGTCATGAGTTTGAGGAAGAAATATACAGGGGGCTCACACAAAAATGCACATAACAAGAGAAGGAACAGCACACAATTTCTACATGCAAAATCTCTCCACATTGATGGGAAAAACCATGGCCCGGCAAATACTGGGGCATGCAGTATAATAGAAAAGATAGATTACAACTGGGTACACTCATAACACTCAGCCTCTCTCAATCTAGCTTGTGTTTGAGTCCTCCCCCCCAAAAATAAAAAATAAAAACTCATGAATTTATCTTCTCTCTCCACGCACAACGCTCTCACCCTGCTCGGGGTTTGGACGTCCAGGATACACTCAAGTACCCAGCCTCACATCATCCTCAGTACCACTGAAGGCCCCACATTGGGTCAAGAGGATCCCTTCCGTCAGCCGCACCTTGATGAATTTGATACTTTTGACTGATACCCCATCAACCATTTATATGGCTTCCATAACATAGGGCGTCTAAAGCCCCTTCCATAATATTGCTACAATTCCACCGACTTCATGTCACACTTGCCAATATCCTTATAGGAATCTAATTAACCAAATCACCAAATTCATATGATCTCCAACCAAAACTAGGAGACCTACCTTCCTTTTTTTTTCCGTTTCTTTTCATTATCTCTCTTTTTTTCCTTTTTTCATTGCTTCTCTGCTCATCGCTTTCTTATTAACAAAAAATAACTAAAAGTAATTATGGGTTGGACCCCAGCAATACTGAGGGGAAAAAAATAGGATTAGTAGATTAATATATGCTAGTAGCTTAATCTTTAACATTTGGGGGAGAAAAATACAGACCTTAATGTCACTCAGCTTCAGACAGTGGCCAGCAATAGTGACTTCGCCAGCCTCCTCAAATCCCAAAATATCTTTTTGCGACATTGATTTGACTTCCTTAGCAACCACACCCATAGATTTCCCAAGCCTTTTTCCCAGCACACTATGAAGATGGAAAGATCCAAGGATGCCATATGTTTGTCAGACAAAGCATATCAACATCAATACAGCATAATCATAGGCTATTCAGCATACCTGAAGTCGGGCTCGGCACGAAGAGAAGCATACTTCAAAGGATCATCACAGGGAACAAGAGATCTCACATTCAGCTCCTCCAGAACATACTACATTTCATTAAGAGAAGACATCAAGACCTCCAGAAATTCCTTTTTTCCACAACCCAGGGGGGTTGGTTTAGTTAAGCACAAAAAATAGTCTCCAACTCGTAGCTAGCTACTGAATGTTAAAAAGTAAACAAATGTGTCCTTGCTTCTAGGAGTAAGACCGCCAACAATAAAATTTTCAGAGGTGGGATCTACACTGGGCGGTGGTAGTGCTATATAAGAAAACAGAACTACGAATTCATCAGGTCAGATTATATAATATAACAGGGGGAAAACATGTTGACAACCATGAGTCCTCTGAAAGGCAAGAGTGAAATTCAGTGCCAAAATGCACACCAATAACATAACAAAGAAAGAGGGGGAGGGAAAGCCCTATCTCAATTAAAGTATTGCTACAATGGTAAGCAACCTGAGATATATTTGAATTCTTTTTCCTTATTAATGTGGAAGAGGAATTTAATTCGATAACCATGCAATCCTTCCACTAAATATTTTAAGTCCCATTTGCACCTCATCAGTGAGGTAGGTAATAAACTTAAACTCAATTCAGCAAAGCTCATCAAAAGTATTATCTCTCAACCTCACCGAAATAATTGTTAAATTCCTACAGTAACTAGAAGAGCAGAGGTGGTCGCACTAAAGTAGCTAATCTAATTGATAATTGGATAGAAAAGATGTTAACAGGAGACACCATGATAAATAATTATGTTGCCTTATTTTCTATAGTTTTCAACGTCGACAATTATCAAGAATGTAAGAAGTGTGCCATCCTATCACAAGAAATAATACCAACCATGGGCCTTCACAAGTTGAAATATCCATACCTCTCTTAGTTTTCCAGTAATATCATCAAGAAAATCTTTGTCAGGATGTACCACCACCATCTCCCTACATTCTCAAAGTAGGCAGCCACAAAGTAAATGGGTAAATACCTGAAAAAGGGTAGGGGGAGAAACACGAAGAAACAAAAAGAAGCAAAACACATTATGGAAAAGTTCAGATGAGATGAAGCCACAAACCTGAGGGGTGTTTTCAGAGGCTGCTTGTGGCGCTCACGGATATTCCGTGCAAGATCAATAATTTTCATCATCCTTGAAACACTTTGTACAATGCGTTCCTCTCCCTAAGATGCAAAACATTTAAGCTCACTTTACAATGCACCATAATAATGTTCAAGACCTAATTGAGCCCAAAATGTTGCAGTAATATTAAAGTTCAAGCCTTAAGTACCTTTCCTTCTACATGAGGGAAGTTGCAATAATGAATGCTCTCTTCTGCCCCATCTGAAACCTTTCTTAAGTTTTGGTATAGTACTTCCGTGAAGAATGGAGTAAATGGAGCCATAGCCTTGCATGAGGTCAGAAGTACCTGTAAACAACATTTCAAATTATTAGGAAAAAGGACACTAGAATGACTGCTTCAACAAATTGAGAGGATCAGATGCCCTGGAGGCTCTTCATGAGTAGGTTTACTCACACTCTACTCAATACATAACAGCAATCACGCAAAACACACAAGAAATTTCCTCAATTTCCCCCACCAACCTAGAAACTAAAGCTAGCCACTGGTTCGGGTCAGTAAGCGGCTAAGTGCCAGCTTTGCATGGCCCAAAACACCACCAAATTCTGATGGCTTGATCAGCTTCCCTTTCTTTATGCTCAGTTGGAGCTGGTCCAAGCAAACAAAGCCCCATCTTTTCGTCGGCTCTACTTAAGACATGAAATTGACAAAGAACTTAATCCAGCAAACACAACATTTGAGATATGGAAAGATCACAGCTTCCGGCACTTTGAAATCTCTCGTTGGGGGAGAGGGTGAATTCTCATCCCTTCATGGACTAGAGCAGCAACCAGGACATCAGATGGCTGATATGAAGCTTATAAATCATACCACTCAAATCTGCTCCTCTCAAGAAATCAAGACATATAGGAGGCCAGGCAAACTGTAGCCCATAAATCAGACAAGACAGAAAAGTAAAGCATACATGATACAGAGTAGAGAGTGCAATCTTGCAGTCTTCCTCTCCTGTCCGACCTTTCAGCCGCTTACGGTTGAATCTTACATAGATATTTGTTAAATCATCGAGAAATTTTAGGAGTTGAGGAACTACCTGCAAAAAGATTTGCAACAATAAAATATTTCTGCATTAGGAATCATCTAATCATATGAACAGATGAAAATATGTATTACATCCAGCCCCTCTTGATGTACTGAATCTACAGAACAATATGTGGTACTCGTTTTCAAGAGTTCAAGGATAAAGTACAATGTCAAGATAATCTTTGGCAATTAATAGGAAAGCTAACAATCCAAGTAGCAAAACAAGAAATCCGATTACATCATTATAGTGCAAGGCATCCTCGAGTTAATTTTAAATCTAGGCTTCTGAAACAGGGATACGAACTAGCACAACACGAGGCACATCATCACCTGATGAAAAAAATATAAATAAATAAATAAATAAAAATGAACACTCCCTGACCCTATAAAGACCAGCAGCTCTTTGAGTTCCTCGCCTCTTAGAAGCAAAGAGATGTGCAATTTTGAAAACAAGATACTGCAACTAGTGCACTCCAAATCACTGTACTTGTGCTGTACAACTAGACAGAGAAACAATCCACAGAATACACAATTCCACAGAGCTCAGGATGCTTTTCTTCACAGGCATTTAACATTTACTAAATTTCAGATATACAGTTTTTTTTTCAATCACTGGGGAATCCAAAACAAAAAACTACCAAATGTGCAAGTCTCCGCAAATTGAGTGAGGTCAAGTGGTCAACTTCAGAAGTATACCACCTCTTCCTTGCAAGAGAAAAGAGGATGATTTCCCATAGACCCTCAATCTAAAACACATCAACTGGGATGCCACTTCACAACAAGAATTATAAGACAGTAAGAGGGAGACAGAGGCATAAAACTAAGCCAATTGCAAACTAACAATATTTCAATTCTATTGATTATGGACAAATCATGGACAAATCTTTAAGGACTCCCCAGTAAAGTTATTATCGGATAACTGGATAGAGAACATCAATCATGTACCATGATTATAAAGGTTTTAAAAACAAATACTATGTACTGCACTTTTATCATGATCTTCTCTCTCTCTATTGATTATGGACAAATCACTGAGGACTCCCCCAGTAAAGTTATTATAGGATAACTGGATAGATAACATCAATCATGTACAATTATTACACAGTTTTTTAAAAAAAATATACTATGTACTGCACTTTTCTCATGGTCTTCTCTCTCTCTCTCACTCACTCCCTCTCTCTCTCTACATCGGTTAGAAAGCATGGAACCAAACCAACCCCCCAAGAAAAAAGGACCTCTTTGGCTATTCAGCTCCTCATCAAATACGTTACTAGAACCGGACCGGACCTCGGCCGGCCAGTTCAACTGAGAACCGGACATAGATCCGGTCCAGACACACTAGGACACGCTGGAGCATTGAACCGGATCGACTTGGCCAAAACCGCTCAACCCGACTATGGTTTGACTCAATAGAGTTCCGAGTGCACCGGATTTCATCCTCAACATAAATCATAATTTAAAAAACAAAGGCAAAAACTCAAATCTTCATCAGTGAAAGAGATTGAAGTATTCTCATTGAAGTATTCTCAAATCTTCATCCATGGATCTTTTGTCCCCATTGAAGTATTCTCAAGCTTCCTCTTGCTAGCGGAGACGGAGAAAGAGTAGCAGAACATACTTCTACTAGGAGAGAGAGAGAGAGAGAGAGAGAGAGGTGATAAAAAAATTAAGATAGCCCCCATTGAAGCAACATAATTCTTCTAGGAGGGGGAGAGAGAGGTGAGCCATGAGATAGCCCCATTGAAGCAACAAACTTCTTCTAGGAGCAAGAGAGAGAGGAGAGGATAGATAGATAGAGAGAGAGAGAGAGAGAGAGAGAGAGAGCACAGAAGGATTAGGTATTCTTGTACTAGTGCTTGCCAAGTGGGCTTGGCCCTATTTTAAAACTTCGTGGTTTTGTTTTCTTTTTTTCATTCAACCATTGTGTGCTTCCAAGTCCCAAATTCAAATCATATAATTTCATTGAGCCTTATTTATTTATATATATATATATATATATATATATATACACCTTACCAGGTTAAACTAAGCTAAATGGTCCGACCGGTCGAATCATTGACCCACTTTGTTGACCGGATTAATCACCGAATCGCTTCTCTTCACATAGCTCACCACCACCCAGGCACTTGTACTAATATCATGTACTTCTAATTACTTCAGGTGGACGAACTTGTCCCCATTAATAGATTACCACATCTTACAAAGTCCTAAGGCACTTTAAGATTGCATTTGCAGCTAAGGGTTCAAATGATGGTGAAAATCCAGTTTTCAACATGTTGAATCTAAGAAAATGAGCACTAGAAAACTTTACACTTGTAAATACAGCTTCTAAAACAAACGTACAAGAATCGACTGCTCAAAATTTTAAAACCTGGAATCTTTTCATATTGTACATTATACCTTCCAACATTTTTAACAGCTCATCCACCACTCCACCACACATATTTTCCAAAAACAAAAAATAACATGTCTAAATCGCACTTCACGTATTTAAAAATGTAATCAATTAGAATTAACAAGCAAAGATTGACTTACCGTATACAACCTATATGCATCCATTTCCTGGCGTACAAAATGAACCAGGTGTTGGGTAGCTGAATAGATCCACTGATCCAGCACATTTGATGAGCTCTTTAGAGAATTTTGATCAATAGGAATGAATGATCCAAAGCCCTCAATTTCAAGCCTCTTTGCATTCTGAACGAGGAATCTATAGGCATTATACCACGGGAGGAAGACATCTCTGATCTAAACATACAAACAAATAGAAAGCACAATCAAGCATTAGTCATCACTGTTTAACACAATTCTCTATAAACCTAAAATTTCATAGAAAACACAGTCCATGAAAAACCATAGATACACGCGAGAGCAAGAAGTGCTTACAATACCAAAAACTCCATCTTTTCTGAAACGCAAAGGTTCTGCCCGCACAACTGGTGAATTTACAATATACAGTCGCAATGCATCCTGTGCATAATAAATTACATCCCGACTTCGGATTTAAGCAAAGATTACATATTCAACAAAGAAAAGGTTGTGGAATGTTGACTGAACATGAAAAAGACAACATGCTGACAAAATATAGCACTTACAGCGCCATACTCGTTTAGGATTTCAGATGGTGCGGGGTAGTTTTTGAGTCTCTTACTCATTTTTTCCCATCCTCGGCAAGCACAAGTCCATTGCAAATAAGATTTCTAAATGCAGGCTTACCAAACAATGCCGTAGACAGCACCATCAAAGTGTAGAACCTACAAATTTCGAGTGTAAAAGATGTTTGTACATTAGCCATATCCTTCCATAGATTATAATCCTATTTCATGAAAAGTGTTTAGGTTGAACAATATGAACAAGTCACAAGCAAGAACCCATTTCTAGCTGATATTTATTCGGTTCGAGTTAGTTTGGTTCGGGTTAACTTTGGGTCCATCTTGTTCGGGTTCGGGTCAACTTTGGTTCGGTTCAACTTCGGGTCAGGTTCGGGTTCGATTCGAGTTAATCTCGGACCGGGTTAACTTCGGCTCGTACTCGGGCCACTTTTGGGTCAAAATCGATTCAAAATTGTACCCACCAAAAAAATTGTACCACTATAGGCACAAAAGTCCATCCTAAGAGACCCAACAAAAAAATGTGGGTTGGATCACTTATTCAGGTTATATCGATTCAGGTCTGATTCGGTTCAGGTCATTTCGGTTTGGGTCGATTCATTCGGCTTCGAGTCAAAATCGGTTCAACTGCTTCGAATGTCGGTTCGGTTTGGGTTTCGGGTCGTTCGGGTTGAACAGTCAATTTTGCCGAGTCTAAGCTAATAGGAAGGAACACTCTTGTGTCAAAATATATGTGGACCAACAACATAAAAATTTGCAAATAATCATATGAGCTAGCCACACCAATGCAAAATATTATCCGATGCATACTACAAAGTAAGAAGGGTGGCTCCCTCCAACTTAAAAACACCGACATTGAGAAGGACACAAGGAGATCAACCACACAAGCAATGTAATCCTGACATGTCTAACAATTTGTAAGCATACTAACCCAAACTACTTAAAAATATATCACGGATATGCAGGAAATATAGCATCTATACATCAAGATAAGAGAATACTAACCATCCACGAGTTTGGTCCAACCCTTCAGCCACAAAATGCCCTGGGAAATTGCTATCAAATAATTCACGATTCTCAAATGGATAGTGAATGTATGCATAGGGCATTGAACCACTCTCAAACCAGCAATCAAACACCTGTGAAACAACAAAATTCGCATGAGTAAAGTTTTTACTATACTCAAGATACAGGTGACTCCTAATACACAGGAACAATATAAACCTCCACACTCCAAATGGACCACTGCATCGGAATAATCATTTTCTAAGCAATAACAGCAAAATAAATTTCTAAAGGGACACATGAAAAAATAAGACAAGATATCACCTTCAGGGTAGCAATTCAACTTTATATGGGTGCATCAAAATTAGTAACTCAAGAAACACAAGCATCTCTAAACGCAAGAAAACTATTATAAACAACAAACTAGTAAATATAACTCCTAACCTCACTCTACTCTACCAAAAACCTAAAGTTCAACAACTCCTGTTGTGGGTTCCGCTTTTGCAGAGCCTACGGAGATCCATATGTACGCAGCCTTACCCCTTCAAGCATTTATGCTTGCAGAGAGACCGATTCAAAGATCACCAAAAAAATTGGAAAAACATTTTGCTGAGTTCAAATCTTTTGAAAGACATTTGAAAAAGGGGCCACATCTATTAATATCAAGTAACATTCAATATGAACCTGAACTTCAAAAGTTTTTAATTATATCCATTGTCCACAGCTAAGATTTTCTACGCAACGTATACCAATGTCTTCTACAGTGGGCAGAAAAGATTAGGCATGTGTGTTATCAGTCCAAACTCGAACCGGATTGAAGACTGGCTAGGTTCAAATCAGACCAAGTGCATAACGTCCGATCCACGGTCCACTAATTTGGCCTTATTCAATTTTTAGTCCGGAGGACCTAATAACCTTTTTCAAAATAAAATTTACGCCCATTTCGATGCAACTGTGGAATACCTTGGCCAAGTTCTAGGGTTTTTTCCCACATCCCCTCACTTCTAACGTTTGTACCCAAACCCAAATCTCATAATCTCCTCTGCCCGTAGTTCAAAAAAGCTCAAGGCACACAAAAGGGCAAAGGGTCCTGAGTCCTGGGGCAGGCTTCGAGCGAAGGCGCGCTGTTCGGACATGAGATACACTTCCATGCAAATATTTAACACTTATTCACAAAGCATATATTGTAGAAACAAGTTAAGATAAATGCAAAAGGAATTCAGACAAAGACAAATAGCCTTGGGATATGTTAAATTATCATCATAGTTCCGCAAAACACTCACTAACGATACAAGCATAGTCTTGTAAATAGCTTTGCATCCTTGAGGAGCCCATCAAGAAAATAAAAGGTAAAATTATAACCTTGCCTCCTTGAGATGCACCTCATACACTTCGACGCGCTCACATGGTTGCCTCATGTTGAAGCACAACTAGGCACGTCTCAGGCGGGCTTTTTAAACTAAGCGTCTGCCTCCTTACTGTCTTAAGCCTCTACGGTCATTCTCAGCAGCAGGCACCAGTGATGTTGCAGTTCAACAGTGGCCAGCTGGTGCTTCCTCTCAATCGCTCGTTGAGGCTTTAGACGACAACTAGTTTGCACTCAAATCAAACCTCTGGGTTCAAATCGTACTTCTTTTTAACTAATGTCTTGAGTATTCTTTCGCACTATTGACGTTTTTCATCAACAATTGCGTTCCTCAAGGGCATTCCCACTGAAGTCAAATTTACACCTATGTGAAATTTGTTCCATTTCAATGTGTTTTATTCGTTTTTGGTGTTGATTTTATGCTTCAATTAGTTTCAAGGCAATGATTTTATAGTCTTAACTTATGCCATTTCTTTAAATTTTTGTTGTATTAGCCCAGTGAATTGGAGATCAGAAATTAAGTGGATTGGCAAAAAGGGCTAGGAGGAGAGAGAGATGAAAAACGAGGAGAGAACATGTAGCGGAAGTGAGTTTGTTGTTTGTAATGAATGTATTCTATTGTCACCCTTATGATGATTATGCCAAGAACATCATTATATCAAATATTTTGTAATAGGTATTTTAGTTGCTCCCTTCCCGTTCTCCCAACTTAACTTGTTCCACTTCAGTCCGGTCCTGGTTTATTCAATCCGATCCTCGGTCTAGCAGCTTCCCCTTACTTGCTCTTCAGTCCAAACCGATCCTTGGCCCAGTCCAGGTTTGGACCAATGAATACCCCAAGAAAAGAGCATAGGCCCTGACCAAGTACTATATGTAACCAAAGGAAAAAGAATTCACACTAGAAAGACTTAGCAGGACCTGAAGCAATAGTCACACAATTGTTATGCCCACAGGTAAAAACCAAAAGTTGATAATTGACTTGTCATTGTCGACAACAGGGGCTGGTAAATCAACAACGCATGTTCATCAAGTGTCAAATTTTATAGCACAATAAGCTTGCAATTATATTTCACCATTCCAAGCATGAGATTACTAGAGAAGCATAGACTGCCAGTAAAAAGACATCTTACATCATTCACACGTCTAAGCACACCATTCCCTTGCTTAGATGGAATAGTGATATGATCAATGAAGTGACGATGCAGATCGGTGACCTGTAGAAGACATCCGATTAATAAAGCATCATATGCATCATGTGCAAGCACAAAAAGAGTACAATTAAAATTATTATATTTATTCAGTATCATTTTCAGTATTAACTACAATTTATATGAGAAAGTCAAGGAATTGAAGTGACGACCAACCTTCTCCCCTGACTCCTTTTCTAGCTCCTCAACAGAAGAAATGACCTTCACTTCTTTTCCATTCTCGCTCATCCACACGGGAAGAGGGGTGCCCCAAAATCTGCTTCGACTGACCGACCAATCTCTGGCATTTTCCAACCAATTATGGAAACGTTTCTCCTAAAAGCACAACAAGAGAAACTTGTCTATCACAAGAGTATAACTGGAAATAACCATAGAAATTAAAACAACAGATGGAAAAACAAACCTTCACAAAATCAGGAACCCAATATGTCTTCTTGTTGTTTTCAAGTAATTGGTCTTTTATATTTTCCACTCTAACAAACCTACGAGGGAAAATTACAAGAATTAAATCGATAGGTAACAAGATATAATACACATATGGGGAAAAAACAATTTTATTTTCTATCAAGCATGAATTACTGACTTAGGACAACTATGCAATGCCAGTACAAAGAAAAGTACAAAAAGATGATCAAACACAGATTATCAATCACAGGTCAACCCACATGATAAACAACATTTAACTGAGCTATCTCAGCTTGATTCTCCTTTTGGCCTCACAAGATTTCTCATTCAAGTCTCACCATTCTCACTCAGTCCAACTATCCTAGTTGCTTAGCATACTAGAAGTAGAACTTGGTAATAGAGAAGCCAAGACTCAAGAAAATCAACTGAACAATTACAACTGCACAAAAGGAGAACATGTTAAGTATTTAACATAGATTTTGTAATGGCAAGGCTTCCCACCAATATACTGTTATCTTTCCTCTCATAAAAGTCAAAATGACATGTACAAACCTTCGATCTTTCATCAACTTTGCACTAACAGCTGGGTCAGTGCGTATGAGAACCACTACAAGGGATAATTAAAAGAAAACTACAGTGGTATAAAAGCTCAAGATGATAACATCTATAATTCCGTCCTTCACGGGTTCACTAATCCAATTCTTCTCACAGAGTCGCAGATTAGTTCGAAACATTAGCTAGCAATGCAACCTAACAGACAAACCGTGTTGCTTATTAAGACAGACAAAACCAAAACATGGTAAAAACCCAGGTCAGGAAGGCTGCTAATTCGGTATGAAGCTCTCTTCCAGTGTCACCACCACCCCTCATACGAGCCAAATGCTTCAGGAGTTCACATTCAGAATTTGAACTAGAAAATCTATTAGTAGAGGAGCTCTATCAATAGAAAACATTTTATGTTTTTATAGTTTGGAAGACAGATGAGTTAATATTAGCCAAAGCAAAAAAATCCAATTCAAAACAAACCATTGTCAAAGGAGTCGATATAACCACCTTGTACGATCCAATCAGACCCCAAGCACACTGTACATGTGTGAGGATTTCTCCAGATAAAGACTCCATTACTCCTGAACTGAACGTACTTCAAACATGAAGTTTTTCTTTTCAAAATAGGATTATTGGACGGGGGTATTGGCCAAATTTAGTACAAACAATTTCCTTGTCTCGCGAACAGTAACCAACTTTGGGGCAATTTTCTAATATCGTAACGCCACCGAGTTTTATGGGCGGCGACGAAAAGTGACGTGACAAATTTTTAGAACACGTGTACGGCAAAGTCAATTTTTGCCTAAATTTGTGAGATTTTAACTTTGCTTCTCTCTCTCTCCCTCCCCCGCTTTCAACTATGCCTCTCTCTCTCTCTCTCTCTCTCTCGCTCTCTCTCTCTCTCTTCCCCGCTTTCAAACCCCACTCCTCCCTCTCTCTCGCTCATCCTCCTCCTCGCTCTTGCTCTCCTCCCTCCTTGTCTCTCTCTTTCTCTCTCCCCACGCTCCGGAACTTCAGTCATAAAAATAAAAAAAGAGTCAGCAGATTTGAATATACCAAACTTTCAACCATGGAAAGTTCAGTTGAAGAGTAAGGGGAAATTTTCAAATTGAAGAATAAGGGGAAATTTCCGGTTGAAGAACAAATAAAGAAAAGAACTTTCAAACTTCATAAATCCGGAAAGAAAAACTTTAAAATTTTGAAAATCGAAGACAAAAATTAAACGAAAATTCTGAAGCACGAGGGAAGGACAAGAAAAGAGGGATGGGATGAATGACCAACAACATCTACGCTCATTTATATAGCCATTCCGCAACCACAAGTTTTACATTCCCAATCAGTTACAAACACCGAAGTTTTATCCCTTCAAGTTTGATAATTTTCTGGATAAATAAAAGAGTTAAAAAAATCAAAATTTATGCGCTATTCGAAGACTTCTGCATATTGCTTTGAAAATAGGTGTCGGAGACAATTTCGAGTAGAATTTGGCTTGTGATTCGTCCAATTCAGAGTTTCTGTGAGCCTTCCACTTCAGAATTCGTCCTCCTTTGCTTCTCCTTTGACCACCGTTACCCCGAAGAGGAGAAACCCCGTGGTAAATTAAACAGTGGAGGCGCCAACGTCGAGCAGAGGGAAGACCGCCGGTCATCGGCGTTGTATAGGATGCCAGGTCGGCAGCGATGGAGAACGGCATCACCTCAAATGCAAAGCCGCCATTGGTGTATGAATTCGGGTGAAAGATGGTTCAGTGAGGGCAAAAAAAAACAAAAATGGAGGAACTTTCTTCATCTCACAACAAAAAATGGAATCCAACGATTAGAATTCTTTTGAATCCACATCCATGTCCGCTAAACCAAATTCATCTTGTGGCGGGGAAAGAGAATCGTAAAGGAGACAACTTTGGAATAGATCTCGTGGCGTCGCCGCCGTCAAATGCATTGCCGGCGCCGCCGTCGTCCCCGTCAATGACGTGCTTGGTGGGGAGCGTTGGGAGAAGAGGAAAGAGAGCGAGAGAGAGAGAGAGAGAGGAGACCATGGAAGAATTAAGGGAGAGAGAGGGGAAGCCATTGAAGATTTGGTGAGGTGAGATAGAGACCCACGGCTCATCAAGAATCGAGAGAGAGAGAGAGAGAAGCAAAGTTAAAATCCGACAAATCTAGTCAAAAAATTGACTCGTCGTACACATGACCCAAAAATTGTCACGTCATTTTCCCAACGAATCGCCGCCCATAAAACTCGGTGGCCTTCCGATATTGGAAAATAGCCCCACAGCTTGGTTCTGTTCAAAGCCAAAGCCAGGAAAATTGTTTGTATTAAATTTGGGCAATACCCCCAAAATTTGTATTATTCCCGTCCAATATTCCTTCAAAATATTCACAATTACAAATAGTATTTAAAATAACTTCTAAATTGGATCAAGGAAGCCATTTGAGGTAGAGGTGAAACATGCCAAAAAACCGATCCCTTAAGAATGTGGAGCAAAATGGTTTTTCCCTTCGAGTAAATTTTATGATGTAGACGCTCCGAGAGCATTTCCTACGGGAAGGGGTGGCTCACACAAAACCAATCAATGTCACACAGAGAAACTCAATATCCAATATCAATTCTCATTCATAGTTTGCCTTCTCCAATACAAAGAGATTTCTATAATTAAGTGATAGCTAATATTAAGAAACTTAAACATAAGATATAAAATATAAAGGTATAGAAATATATCACCTAATATTATCCTAATGGACTAAGAAATAAATCTCAATAAAATACTACTAAATATCTTTATTTTACCTATTTTAAAATATGTCAACAATAAATCTATGAAAATAATGAAAATAACAAAATATACTTCAAATATGCTAATATGGAGATATATCCATATCTTCTTATCTCTCCTTTATTCTTATCTTGCATCATTTTGAAAAAGAAAGAGCGGACGAAAATGACAAATACCCCTTTCACAAAGAAAGGGACAATGTATCTAAGACAAAAGGAGGTCAATTACCATACATATATATATCCAGTATAAGTTCTCAATGTCACATACCAGCTAGGAACAGCTCTATAAATGAGAGGAGTTTCAGATCTCCAGCAGAAGGGATAAGAGTGGGTAAAGCTTCCCTGCTTCAAAAGCCTGCCTTTTTTCTATGAAGCAAGAAAAGATATCATGAGAATACCAAAAACTTATCTTTATCCTACACCCATCACTGAAAATGGAAGAAAAGAAGTACCCACCACAACTACAATGCAACATAGAATTAATGTACAATTGCATATGTTTTGCTACTTCATTATACATGTCAGAAAGGCAAATCGTAAACACTATCACAAGCACAATAAACATAGGGACCAAAAAGAACACATCAAGATTGTTTATTTCCTCTTTCTCCTATTTGTTTTAACGTTTGAAGGGGGTATGTTTGGTGCGAGCAAAATAGGCAATTTTGGCGCGAAGATCTATCCATAAGAAAGGTGAAATATGGATCATTCAAGATAGAAACCTAATAGGCCTTGTTTGTTTTTGGAGTAGCCTTTAGTGTTTTGCCGGGTCAAAACACTAACCAACCAAACATTAGTGTCCGCTAAAGTAGTGTTTTAACTAGCGTTTGCTAGTAGCTTATAGCGTTTTAAGTAGTGTTTCGAAAAGTTAAGAATATTACCTTTTCACATTTAAAAGAACCGGTTCATATTCTTTTGACAAAAACATCCCTTCATTAATTTATATTTGGCAAATTATCTATATCTTTTTTGTCAATTTACAATAATCGACTAAGTCAACCACTAAATTTACCTAACACATTTTTTCAACCGCTCGGTCCAACGGATATCCGCTAACCGCTAAAATCTAACCATATCCACTACTCAAAACACTCAAATAGCTCATTTTGTGAGTGCACAGTAAGCATTCACCTGTATTGCAAAGATATGATAATGAACAAGGATTAAATTGCTACAAAAAAATGACATACGAAACAGAAAAATCACAGAAATGGCTATCAAACATATAGCTACAAATGCAACCCGACAGAAACAATCAATATGATTAAGTACGCTACTTCAACTGAAGACTAGTGACAACTTCACTCCAACGGACATACTGGTAGAAAGCAAAGATGACTGGGAGCATATGACAGCTTAAAGATAGCAACAACAAAAATGAAAGGTTAAGATAAAGATGAGCTTTCCTCAAAGTTTTCCAGAAACTCCTAGGAACAAAACCCTTCAAAAACAAGGGAATACGCCCTAAGCCCCTCACTAAGTTCCATGAAAGATCTTAATTCTTAAAGCAACAACATAAAATCCTAATTTATCTTCCAAGCCAAATTTGACAACTAAACTACACTTGAATAATACTCCAATTTAAAAAGAAATTTCCCAACTAGAACTTCCCAGACCTAAAAGGAAAAAAGGAGATATCCTTACTTTGACAGCATTGATAATATCCTTATCAGCATCCTTGACATAACGACCTTTGAAGTCAGTAATTCTTTCGATGAAGCACCCGTCATCATCAACAGCAACAACCAAATCTGGACCCTGCACATGCCCGCAAAGAAAATCATACCTACTAATTTTAAGTTTACTAACAAAAACAATTGTTCTCCCCACCATCCCTTATCTCCAAAAAAAAAAAAGAAGAAATCCAACCCTCCCTCCCCTCCCCCAAAAAAAGGGTGGGAAAAGGGAGCAAATGACTGACCACTTTGATTATTTCATTTTCCAAGCACACACGGTAGTCATCTTCTCCAAAAGCTGGTGCACAGTGTACAATTCCAGTTCCACTATCATCTGTCACATAATTGTCTGCAACAACTTTAAAAGCCACGTCGGAGAACTCTTGGAAATAATCAAACAAGGGAACATACCTGCAAGAAGCAACTAACGGAACACTTTAGTATCAATTAAAAATCAAAATTACATGCATCATCTTTACAAAATTCATGCATGCCCAGACATCAATCATTCCAATACATAGTTATTAAGCTGACATAGCAGCAAAGACATTTTACGCTCATCATCCCCCCCAAAAAAAAAAAACCTATGAAGAGTGAAAATAAGAGATTCAACTACCCCAACAGTAAAATGGGGATTTGAAAGTGAACAATAGCAGAAACATAAGGACCTTATCATATCCTTGAATATCTAAATAAGGAACTCCTAGAAGAACATCACCTACCAAAAACCTAAAAGAAAATTCTGCTTGGCCCCCAGCAGCTCAGCCCCCTCTGTATACGTGTGACACGCCCTTAGTTCCATAAGAGTAATTAAACACAAGATTTAAGTGGGAATTATCTCCTCCAAATCATCACTTTCTCACCTTCCACCACCAATTACCACAAAATAAGTTAATGCCTACAACTAGAGGAAAAGAAAGCATAAGGGTATCAATAAAGGGCCATAAGAAAGTGTATAGAGGAGAAAGAAGCTTATCAGGTGTTATGATTATAAAAATCCCTCCTTAACCTTTTTTCAGTCACTCTTTTCCAAAGTTTCACAATGTAACTAAGTAGGTTGATACCTCCATAGCTGCTACAACTTTGTACATCACCCTTGTTAAAGGGTGAACTGTAATTTTCCCCACTTTTCTAGCATCTTCACAATATTAAAAATTACATTAATTAGGTAACAAGTTAAGCGCTTTCTTATTCTTAGCAATTTTATACTTGCATTTGTATACTATGCAGACCTATTGTCTTTCCCGTCTTCATTTTTCACAATACCTCTACCATCTCATCTTAGGTGATATGACAAAAGAACTGAAGTCTAGATACCACACAAAATGCCGTTGTTCACAAGGTTGGGAATTCCAATATCCATTCCTCGTCATAAAGCTCACAAAACTATTGTTGGGCATCTCCCTTTTATGTTAACTTCTCAAGTAAAACTAACCATCCTCATTCTAGAAGTATCTTACATTTCCCAAGTTCCTTGTGCTAATTGTTAGTCTTTAATCTTTGATATAACGTTACGTATGCTTTGTTGTTTGCTATTCTGATTGCTTTCTGAGCCTCCTTTTCGCCGTCTTATACTTAGCTTTACAAGCCTTTTCGTCATCACAAAAGTTTTACATGCAACTAGCTTTTCATTGGCTTTCTCCTTCACTTTGTCATTCCGCCACACTCCCTTACACTACCAACCCCCTCAAAACTCCCAAGACTTGCTAGACTTCCTCATCTGAATCCTAACTGGAATTATAAGGTTGGCCGAGTTGGAGGAAGTCCCCGCTTCCACATGCTAAAGACCAATGCTCCACTTCTCACGCAACCCCATTCCTTTCATCGCATAGTGGACTGATAACCTCACCAAAAAAACATCAAGCACTAAAGCAACATTCTAAATGAGATCTTTGATACCAAATATTTCATAATGTGAAACGAAGACCCAACTACTTAGCTACTATATCTTTTTGGTTTAACTAAGGGTGTGTAATCCCTTTGGGGCCATGAACGTTTTAAGGTAGAAGTCCTCCCAACAAGTGCGCTTTATGGGTATTTGAACTTATGTTCTCCTTCTTATAGGGGTGAGGCCGTTATCACCTCAATCAACACTTTGTTGGTAGCTACTTAGCTATTATATGATACACTCCTCTACAAACTTCTCACGTGGTAAGCAACCAACTTAAAAATTAACAAACCTTAACTTTATCTTCTTCGTTATAAGGCCTATATTTCTCTTCAAGTAATTATTCAGTAGGTAAACCATTGTCCGTGAGCCCCAAGTTCCCACCTCTCTTTCTAAAAGTCAAGTGTCTTTGAAACCCTTCTACAATGCATTTGCAAAAACAATATCTATTCATCAACCAATCATGCCAATTCAAGCCCATTATGCATGAGACATTTGTCTTTCAAAGAATTTTACAATAATTTTTCTCACAAATTAGTTTCAAGAACTGCACACTATGGAAAACATATGGCTTACATTGTCATCAAGATTTCACCAAAAACTACTTATCATGTGGTAGTTGTAATGAACAGTTAACGGTTACAACAAGGTTAATGTAACTATTTCTTCCATATGCCATAACTAAGCCAAAAATAAATTAAAACACACCAAGTATTTTCAGGCCACACAAAGCATTGATTTAATAATTGAAACCAAAGAATTCACCAAATATATGCCAAATAATTATAAAGCTACATGGCAATACCACAAAGCATCACCAAAATGGAGCATCCATTTATGTACATTATGAAATTGTAACTGCTCCGCGAACAGGATTTTGGAAAACTCAAATCATACAAATTCCACGTAAGAGGAAACTCACTTCAGTCCTACCAATGCTGAACCTGGAATCTTCTCAAACACCTCAAACGAACTGTCTTCGGCAGAAGCTTTGTCCGATGAGGATCCCTTGTTCTTCAATTTGGTATTCTTAACATCACTAACAGATCCATTTGGTATAGTTTCTGTTTTAACCTTTTCCTTCGGAAGTTGTGACATACGAGACTCTGCAACTACAAAAACTGCACCAGTTGCTTTACTTCTCACCTGTGTATACCAAATTATATTCTCAATTACTAAATAAATAAAAGTATCATCATGCATCATTTAACACTAATCCAATAAGCAAAATCTTGGTTAAGAATAAAAACTGCAACTTCTATTGGATTTGGGAGTATTGCAGCAAAGTACAAGCTAGATGCTTAGTTTACGAGAGAAAAACGTGGCATCACTTAAAATTAATTAAGAAGTTGCAATCAAAGGATAAAATAGATAGCAGCTATCCAAATACAATCGTTAAATAGCATCTCTGACATAACAACTTGGGATGGTTGATTTGAACACAAATCTGTCACATTATTGCTTTCTTACGACTAAATCAGAAATTATTAATTGTGCGATCCTAGAAACTTTCGAAAGGTACTTCAAAGTAACAATAGTTGATGCTCCATTATGCAGTTCACTTGTCTGCTCAGATGTATACATTTTAATATTGAAGTGGACAAAGGAGAAAGTAGAAGTCTAAACCTTTCTTCTTTTCTTTTTTTTTTTTTTTTTTGGGGGGAAGGATAGGCTTCAAAAGGGCAAAAATAAAATGAAAAGGAACCAACAATAAGAACATTTCTTCTGATTCTCATCAATTTCATGAATTCATCCTTCCTGATGTAGTCCCAAGTCCCAACACAGTAGTAAAAGAAATAAACGTAAAATATTTTCATTACCATCAAGCCAATTCCTCTACTATTACCCAACAGTCATGACAAGGCATCGATGTTATCGTGAATGCTGATCCCCTTAATCTCGAGACTGATTCCACCTCTAGTGGATATGAATTCCAAGATCATTCGTAATGGATTACTTACAGAGTCAGTCTATGTGCATACTCTACACCTGCAGTCAGCAGGGATCTACTGAACCAACCAGAGAGAACATGTAGTCTACTTTCCCTTTCATGACAACTGACTTACCATGACAAAGACACATATCAGAGTTAAGTGCCTTGCACTTAAAACCAATTACATGAGACATTTCATCATCCACCAACAAATAGGAACCAAAAATAGTTGGCACGTAGAATAAGACCAAAGAGACAATATGAATTATAGAAGAGAAACGTTCAATCAACCAACCAGTCTTTTTTTTTTCAGTATGCATTTCAGCAACCTATTTCAAGTATAAATATAATAATCATGCAAAGCCAGATACACACACCTTTACATAGGTAAAATTAGCATTGATACACAATGCAAGATTACTAGGAAGGGTCCATGGCGTAGTAGTCCATGCAACAAATGATGCATTATGTGGATCACCAATAATGGGAAAAGTCACCATGATTTCCGGGTCAGGTACCTCCTGCATTGCACAAGCAAAACAGCCATCAGAATTAACTCACCAACTCTGCTGTCTCAACACTATAACAGATAAATTTAATAAGCAATGTTTCCACACACAACCTTGTAGTTCAAATTGGCCTCAAAGTTTGACAGAGGGGTCTTTAGACCAGTACTATATGGCATGACCTGCAAAAGCCACACAAAAAAAAATGAACAAGAACATCGCTAGGCATTAAGCAAAAAAATTAAAATATTTAGTTGAAAATATGAAGTGGAAGAAGAATTCTTGACTATACAAGAGAGTTTTTAGGAACGTCATTGTTTAAGTATTACAAGATAATTTCCAATTGATTGGATAGCTCATTATCTAACCACAAACAATTAAAAAAACATTCAGACAGTTCCACGAACAATAATTTGAGCCAGAAGCATCAATTTGCATAAAACATAAGGTTGACACAAAATTAACAACCAACCTTACCTTCTACAATGTTAACCTTCAGTCCAAACAAAGCTATTCAATCCAAAATTTATTTTCTTGAATATTTTCTGACCATCCAAAACACAGTTTTGTCATTTGTATTTATCAGTTCCATCAAAAATGCCACTTTCCCAAACGTAGTAACGAAAGACATGTGGGTTCAACTGTAGTTAGTACCTTGTATAACTATTTGCAACATCTAACTATTATCTAATTCCAGTGCATAACAACAAAGACCAAATTTGTGTGCCCAGTAGACGGGGGAAGGATTGGATGCTCATCAATATCACCAAAGGTACACCACCATCACAAGAACATATGCACTATAACGCTCCACAATTAAGAATGCTTGATTTGAAGTGATATTTAGTGAGTGACATTCTAGAAGGTTGCTGAAGAGGCAGACAATAAAGCTAGCTACTCAAGGGACTAATTATTGATCAGACAGCAGAATTTATTTGATTATTATGTTTGTCACATTTAGAACATATTTCATCAATATAGATTCTGTCCAACTCCTGGTTAAACTATGAACACAAAATAAAGATATCAATGATCACTCATTATCGAAATACTTTTCGGATAGAGGAACAGAAAATGTAATGCAGCTTCTTCAGAAAGTATCATTTAAATTAAAATGGCAGCATTTTAAGTTTGGTATCAGAATGAGGATTAGCTGGTAGAACTTATTAGCCTACTGCATCATTCTTTGAACTCACCTTTAAATACGAAATTTGCGTATTTTCTCTTATCATATTGAGCAAGCAAACATGGCCAACATACATTTACTAAAGCATAAACTACAAAATGATTGATAGCCCATCTGTCAAAGAAAAATGAACTATCAATACATTGAGGAACACCAAAACCAGGAAATTCAAATTTACTTGATAAAACGTATCCACATTTGGATATATTTATTGTCACTCTTGGTATTTCCCACTAGATATATGTAAATGCTAAAATAAATCTGCTCAAGTTACAATGCCCTCATACCATATTGAACATTTGAACTAAGCCCCACGAAGATGAAGTAAAGGATCTTTCAGATCACAGACACAGATTATGGCCCAAAGCTGAGGGCATTTAACAAAGAACACAAGCAACAAAGGAACTCAATTTAAAACTCTTTGCCACAAAACTTGATCCCTCCACTTAAATGTCCATCAAATAAAGAACCAAATTGAGCTAGATCCACTTAAACAAACTGAAATTTCCCCACAAAATTTTCAAAACCCACAAACTCAAATGCAAAACAATCAATAACTACCAAAACAAGTAGCAACCAGCGCACAAACATCAAACCCATCAAATAAAGAAGCCAACAGATTTTGACCCATTTAACCAAACTAATTTCACCCACAACGCTTACAAAACTCATACACCCAAATGCAATCAATCAGTCAACCACCAAAAAGGTAAGCAACAACCAGAGCACAAACCTTGAACCCATCAAATAAAGAAGCAAATTGAGCTAGAGCCACCTGACAAACCGAAATTCCTCCACAAAATTTACAAAACCCAAAACCCTTAAATGCAAAACAAATCAACCAACAATTAGAATACAAACCTTAAACCCACGATAAACAAGGTCCTTCTTATGCAATTCCGAGAAGACCCACCAAACGGACTCCATAAACTTCAAGTCCATCGTCTTATAACCATTCTGAAAATCAATCCACCTCCCAGTCCTCCTCACCACCTCCTCCCACTCCTTGACATACCTGGTCACAATCGCTCTACATTCCTCATTGTACTTCCCAATCCCCATTTCTAACACATCCGACCTGGATTTAATCCCGAGCTTGGTGTCAATCTCATGCTCGACTGGGACCCCATGGCAGTCCCACCCGAACCGGCGAGTCACGTGGTGGCCCGTCATGGATTGGTACCGTGTCACGATATCCTTGATTGTCCCGGCCAAGATGTGCCCGTAGTGGGGAGACCCGTGGCGAAAGGGGGCCGTCGTAGAAGATGTACTCCGGGAGGTGTTCGGTTTTCTTGAGCTGGGTCTCGAAGGCGTTGATTTGGTCCCATAGTTGGAGAATTTTCTCTTCTTCCTTTGAGAAGGAGAAGTCCTTACCCTCGCACACTTCCTCCATGGATGGTATTCGGAGAGAAAGGGAGGCAGTGGCCTGAAACCGGAGGAGACAGGCGAGCAGGAGCAGCCGGAGGCGGAGGGCTAGCGGCTGGGGCCGAGGACGTCCGAGCTAGGGTTTAACAGGAGAGTAGGAAATGGGGATTGACGAAGACAAAAAAATTAATATCTACAACCAAAGAACATTAAATTTTTTATTTACTTTTTTATTAATTTTTCTGTCATAAAATTAATATTTAATCTTTTGAAAAATGTACAACTTATTTTTTACAACTTATTAACTTAAATAATAATACAAAATGAAAAGACTAAAATTAATTAAAATGTATTAAATAATTGATTTTATGGGAATATTTATTTGATGATCCAAACTGGTAATCTAGGGAGTGTGGATGTGATAAAATTCATTTCCAAAAATAGGATTGTAGGAGATGTTGGCCCCACATATGATTTATAATTTTGGATCATGAGTGTAAATTTGCAAATGATCCATAATTTTCTAACTATTATCATATATCAAATATTAGTTACAATTATATTACTTGTATAAGTTATAAAATAATTAGATGGGGGTCGGGTGGTGAGGTAGCGAATATTACTTATATAAGTTATAAAATAAACTATTATCATATATTAAATATTAGTTACAATTAATTTATAAAGAGTAATATGAAGACAATTTGTGTAATAAATCAATAAGAAATCATCTCCAAAATCACAACTTAAAAAAATGCACTTATCAAATATTAGTTACAATATTGACTTTGGAGATGATTTCTTATTTATTTATTACACAAATTTTCTTCATATTACTCTCTATAAATTAATTGTAACTAACATTTAATATATGATAATAGTTTATTTTATAACTTATATAAGTAATATTCACCACCGCACCACCCGCTCCTTCTTCGTATTAAATTTTCCGGTTTTGCCCCTACCAACCATTATAACTTAGGTCATGGACCGTCTCATCAGCCTTAGGCATTTGAAAAACAACAAAAAAATCCCTTAAAGTTCACTTGTTCGGGTAAGAACAGTATACACGTGTACCGTGTCCCGAAGTCATATATTGTAGAGGGCTTGAGCATTCCCAACAACTACGTTTCTAATTTTGATTGATGCGAGTGTATATATGATGCCATGTAAACAAACAAAAGTGAAGATCTTGGTCTGTGGTAATGATAAGCATTACATGGAATGCATGATGTAGCTTTTGAAATGGTATATGAACAAAACTCATTCCAGTCTTTCAAATTTTCAAATAGTTGTCCTACCGATATATTAAAAATATCGCCACCTAACATAGCAACATACCCAGCTTTTCATTGGGTTTCTAGTGCCTTTTAAAAATGTAAAGAAAAAGGGGGAATCCTCCGGCATACCCACCTACAATGTTGCAAACTAATGTAAGAGCTTATACTTGTATCCACCTAACAAATAAAGTTGGCGTTTTGAGTATATTAAGTTTGAGGTTTGATTCTTCCCTCTTCGTTTGTGTTATTTATGTGTTGTTAAAAGCAATCATGGTCAAAAGAGACTCGTATACAAATGTAATGACCAAAATTTAATAAAAAACAAAGACCCCATAGTTGAAATATCCAGACACAAAACCGGAAGAATTCTTTCCATTTTCTTCGATCACGAGTGGGACAAAGACAATGTCGGTTGAGCTTCATATGTTCCAAGCTCGGCAACTCGTCCTCTTCAAGCAGCAGTGGAAGAAATGCTACAAATTATTGTACATCCGAAACAAATCCAACCTGATTTTTTTGGCCCAATATAAAGGGGTGCATAATCAGCCCGATTATTGTTAGTTTCGTGACACTTGTCTTCGCGAGTTAATTGAATGGACTAATATCAGCTCGAGTATAACCTGAATCTTAAACTCTTCGACCAAATTGGAAATTAACCCGACCCGTACCACTTATTTTTCAGGATTACCACAAAGCTATTTGCTAGACATAGAGCGAGGAACAAATCTGCTCTAAAGCATGGTTACAAAGTATTAAAAGCTTACACAAAAAGAGCAATTGAAATTTCAAGGTTTTATGTAGCATATTGGAATTACTCTGAATCTTATGAGTCAAGGGAAAATAACACAACACGCTCAAACTCAACAATATTTAACACCAACCTTACTCTTAGCATCTATAATCTTACAACATAGTCTTGTTCAATTTACTGCATTTTCAATTTGTTTTTAAGTACTTAGTTATTTCTACTTGTCATGATCCTTGTGTGTCTGAATATGTCTCTTATGCTTTGTCTAGGTGAAGACCCATGAAGAAGGCTACTTTCAAGTTCTGACAATCGCATTAGAACAGTTTATATGGCAGTTTATGAGTATGTTTTGGATGTTTTTGCTTCTTTTTTTTTTTTTGTGGTGGCGCCCGGAGGGGTGGGTTTGGTTTCAACATGACATTAAAGTGGTGATGATGACACCATAATCATAATTAGGCTTTGCTATGGTCGCTTCCAATTGCTTTCTTTCGAACAGGTCTTACAAGTTTGATATCCTTATTGACGGTGATAATGATTAATATTCCCTCAGTTTCATAATATTTAGAAATAAAAGATATGTGTACGGTTATGGATAATCAATTAATATAGCACCTCTTGCCGTTGATGATCGAAAGAAAGAAAATTAAGCAAATAATTATTGAAAAAGGAAGTATATAAAATTCTAAAAAATAAACCATTGTAATTATAATACCAATGACTTCGAAGTTTATTTTTATACATAAAATATAATTTATATTATCATTTAGTAATGATGCAAAAGAATCCTGATATTTTACTTATATTTGACAATATTTCTTGATGTGAATAAAATTATATTTTTTTAGAGAGGAAAAAAATACTTAGTATTATAGATCTCCTATAATTGCTTACAAAAGAGATCTATATAGTAAAAATTAAATTTAAAATAATACAAACTTAAACAATATTATTATATTTTTAAAAAATTTTGTGTGAAAATATTAATCAAATTTTTTAAAAAAGATTTTACTTCACATCCTTGCAAAACAATGGGTATAAGCCTAGTTAGTATATATGAGTGAATGTTATAAATTAATAATATTTGCTATAAATGACTGGAAACAAAAATAATTTGGACTAATTTTAGCTTGCCATCTCACTTAAATGCCATATAGGATGATGAACTAATTGTTTAAACCACATCTTTTGTACCGAAAATATATTTTATAAAGTTGTTTAACTATTAATACATCTTGTAGGCAAATAGGACATTAAACTGAAGAAATTTAAGAATCATATCTTTTGTACCAAAATATATTTTTTAAAAAGATACCTTATGGAAAATAGAAAAATATAATAGAGAGAAACTTGTACGAGTATAAATTACTTTAAAATAACCGTATTAAAAAATTTAAATATTCTACATTATGATGTGGAATAATGTCGAGTTATTCACGTTGATGTTGAATCTGATTAAGTTGGGTCCAATATTAGGTATTAACTTCACATTGGGTCTAATGAGGTCTAACTCTCTAAGTAAAAGTAAAACCAAAGTTGTGGGGAAATACCCGCTTTACCCTTCATTCATGTGTCTTATAAATATTAATCTACTCATGTACAAAACCCAAGTCATATTCATTACTCAAACACCTTAAGAAAGGATATACTTTATTCTCTATAAAATCTATACTCATCTTGAATCAATTTGCTCCTAATTTTCATAAAGATCTCATCTTTACTTAAGCGTTTTCAAAGGTTTGAACTTTCGAACCATGAAACCGAAGTTCCTCAAAGATCGAATCTTTATCCTTCATTCCCTCTTATGACTTAAGCATCGGAGGGGTGTTCTCCAGGATCCAACTCCCTGGGTGTGCCTTTGTTCGGACTAGGTGCATATAAAGCGGGACATCCGACCGTTTGAGCCTCTCAAAAACGTAAGTCCACTTCTTCAAATCATTAAACAAATTATCATCTAAGTTTTTACGAAACACGTTGTATTGATTCTCTTTGAATGGATAAGAAATTGAGTTTAAAATGTGTTGTATTTCTCTGAGCAATTAGCAAAGAAAAGGTTATTTAAATTGCTTGAAAAATTCTTAAATTTTTTTAAAGAAGTGGACAACCATTAAAGCAATAAGTATAAATTGCACAATTTTGCGTAGCAATGACTTAAAAATAAATAAATAGTGTTATTATCTACAATATAGAAAATTGTATCTTGTGAGATTGTTAATGTATAAAATTTAAAGCTATTATTATAAAATTATTAATTTAATATAATTATAGTTATTTAGTTGGAGGAAGATTTTTATTTATGGTTGTCATTATACTTTAAAAACATCATAACTGTATCTTAACCATTTAATTATTTTTTAAAACAAATTAAAAATTATACTTTCAAAATAAAAAATACATTTATAAACATGGATGCGACAGTCACCATAAGATACATTAATCTATACCGTACATGTGTATCACAATAATCATAGCCGTTTATTTTTTCTTCTAATTAAATTAAAAATAAATTTTGAAAATTTAATTAAGTATTTTAAAAATTAAATTAAAATAATTAATTATTATTATGTTTGGCAAACCATTTAATTAACCACCCTTGAGGAAAAAAATAATCCAATAATCTCAAACCACGTTCCTATCAAACTAACTGTCATTTTTTCCGACAAAACTCCGGCGACAATAACGTTGGCGACCTCCATTTTGTTGCGGCCATCACCGGAGCTCTTTCAAATTCGAACTCCCGACGTTCAACTTCAACCATGAGCGTTCTATTACAAGCAACAATATTCCCCAATTTCAATGTACCTCGAGACCATGGTATTCCATAAGACCACGTCCCTCTCTGGAGCTAAGTCAAACAAATTTCTAGCTACTTCCATATAGCCACACAAAATAAAACCGTTTATCATTGAGGTCCAAGCAACAATATTCCTCAGAGGCATTTCACCAAACACCTTATACGCTAGCCCACTTTTGCCACCACCAGAGTACATCTCAATCAAAGTGTTGTCCACAAATGGGTTAGCTTTAAATCCACTCTTAAGGACAAAAGAATGCACTTGTTCACCTTCCCGCCATGCCGATAATTTCCCGCATGATTTCAGAACCATAGGAAAGGTGTAATAGGTGGGCCTGACATTGAACTCCATCATCTTCCTAAATAGAGAAACCGCTTCCTTGTACAGGCTATTTCGGATAATTTTCTTAAACATAGGAAAATTATTGTTTTCCTAAACAGAGAGAGAGAGAGGTGAAAGAGACATTAAACGTCAGGAGTTCGAATTTGAAAGAGCTTTGGTGATAGCCGCAGCAAAATAAAGGTCGTCGGTGTTATTATCGTCGAATTTTGTCGGAAAAATGGCGAGTTAGTTTGATAGGAACGTGGTTTGAGGTTATTGGATTATTTTTCCGCAAGGGTGATTAATTAAATGGTTTGCCAAACATAATAATAATTAATTATTTTAATTTAATTTTTAAAATACTTAATTAAATTTTCAAAATTTATTTTTAATTTAATTAGAACAAAAAATAAACGATTGTGATTCTTATGATATACATGTATGCGATGCATTAATACATATACTGGTCGTTATAAGTTTTTCCTTATAAACATGAAACAAAAGTTACTTATAAAGATTTGTTTGGTATCCAATAAATAAATAACCCAATTCATAAAATCCATTATTGAAACTAAACGAATACATTTTCCTTTTTCTTAAAAATAAGCTTCCCACTCCCCTTCCTCTTCCCATTCCTGTTCAAACTATCCCCAGCCCCCATTTATTCCGGCCAAGCTCCCTCGTTTTTTTTTTCTCGGCCAAGCGCCCCTTCAATTTGGCGAGGAGGCTGGAATCTCGAAGTGTTGGGTTGAGGGTTGAACAGAGTGTAAGAGCCGAACATGGCAATTTGGTGAGGAACCTCCATAGATTCCGATGAATTTAATTTTATCCGACGAGAGAAGAAATTGGAACCAAAAGACAGAGGAATTCCAACAGATGATTGGTGGGCCACGAGGGATGAGGGGGTACGAGAGTTCCCTACTTTCCGACCATTTATGTCCATCAAGTCTCAACCGAACCGACCATTCAAGATGGATTAGGTGGCCACATTCTCGTTGGAAAACATTTCACCGGTAGAGTTTGGTTGGTACAACATTCAGAGAAAGCACATAAGGAAACAAATAGAGAGCCGCTAGAGAACATGCTCTTGACGTCCAACTTCAATGGCCTCTGGAGAATGGCTGAAAAGTTGTGCTTTGGCTGTCAGTGATAATGGGGTGGGAACGAACAAGGGGGATTGGGTGAGCAGAGGCCAACAAGTCTAGCTTTTCTTTTTCTTTTTTAACAAAAATAAATCCCTTTTTCTTCTAATGGGCGATTAATTGATAACTACCAAACACAACTCCATTGATCAATTCTAATCAAATTTTAAAAAATTATTATATTTTTCAAATGTATTTTTCAATTTAGTTGAACATTGAAAAAAATAAATGTTTCTGATCAATTAGAAATAAATGTATGGTTCAAATTTAAATAAGTTACGGCGATGATCGATAATCGTTATAAGTTTATGCCTCATATAATAATTAAAATTAATTCATCATTTTGCACCATCTCTTCATTTTGTGTCATCTTATCTGAAATATGCCGATCCACAACGTTCATACATATATATATATATATATATATATATATATATATATATATATAGGAATGAGATGATGATGATGATAGAATTAAACAAGAAAGTTTGCTGCAAATGAGATTTTGTCAGAGGCTTCAGTGGGGAAATGGATCTTGATTCAATGCAGGTCCAGCAAACAATGTTAGAAAAAATGCAATTGGGCTTGTTTTTCTGTCTAATTTATTAGGAAAATGTGTGATTAAAATAGTATTAGAATACAAAATCATAGCGCCTAAAGCACACCCACAATGAGCATATGTTGAAAAATTTAAAGATATCCTCAAGTAAGGAATTTGAAGTTCTGAATCTGAACTCACCAAACTCTAGTCACAAAGGGAACCCATGTCAATTGAGCTTCCTCTGGTCCGAGCTTTGGTGATACTTGCTCATCATGGCGGTAAAAGAAATCCAGCAACATTTACATTTCAGACGCAAAATACAAGATCTGCTCAGTTGAATCAGAAGATCTGCAGAAATATTTTTCCAAGGATAGTTGAGCTCAAGAATATCAAGGTTGGGCTTATTAGGTTGATAGGTTTACCTAAACAGTTTCAATTTGGATTTCAAGAATTTGTTGCGAAAACTGTAGCTACTGCAGGGTATTCTGGTTCTTACGAATCTTCTGAAAGTAATGGAGCTGAGAAGAAAGAGATGCTGAATTTGAGTATAGCCTTACCAGATGAGAGAAAGCAAGTTCAAGAATCAGAACTTGGACTTACAGGAGGATCAGAGATTGAAGACGGGTATGTAACATTTTCAAAGCTGTATTTCTAATCTTTCCCTATTGACCAAAATGATGATTTCATTTCCACCGTCAAAAAAAAAAAGCAATTGTCCTTTTTTTTGCTGGTAGGGGCGGGAGATGGATCATCTTTCCTATTGACCAAATGTGTTCAGAAACTTGATTGATTCGACCTGTATATTTCATGAATCATTCTGACTATCTGAAATCGAGATGATAATACAAATGACATTTTTGTCATGTCAATAAGAATCTAGTTGGACAGCACTTCTGTCGATGCAGCAGACAATGCAATTGTGCTGAGTTCCAACATGACATTTTCTTTCCAGAAGGTTTTTTTTTTTTTTTAAAAACTAGAAAAATTGTAACCAATTGACAGTGATGGCGAACGGTGGTGGAGGCAATGGAAAGGGCAACAACGGTGGGGATGAAGGTTCAGAAGGGAGTGATCGTCAGCTTCTGACACTAACAGGTTTGGAATGGTGGTGGTGGCGGCAATGGCAACTCACCCATTGAAGAATCCATGCTGGTCTTAGGTGGGGTGGCTGTGAGCCACTATGGCTAGCTGACTGTGGAAGTAGAGACTATCAAGGCCTTAGCGCCTGCGGTGCCTGCTGTGATGGAACTTTCTAGGCTACTTACATTGGATGAATTTGTTACTTTCGTGTTTATGTTGCCAGTTATTTTCCCTCTTATTCATACAATACAGACTGAAATAGACCACGGGCTGCACATGATTATGGGAGCTATCTTGGCTCTTGTCGGGGTGGTTTTACTGGCAATTATGTGGTGGCTTTTGTTCTGTTGGAGGAACTCTGATCAGCAGGAAGATGGTAGCAACGACAGTGATCATGAGAATGGTGATTTGTAATATGACTTGTGATTTGTAATATGACTTGTGATTTGTGATTGTGATTTAGGTGTACAAGTATATGATGAGCAAGTTTTATTAGCAAAGCTCATAAGTATACTCAACTCTGGTTTTATTAGCAACACCTCAAGATTGAATTATTTTTTCAAGGTAACAGAGGATTCTTTCTGACATGCACAGTTTGAGGCCAAAGATAATTTGTCTAAACAGGAACAACCAAATATTAGCTTAAGTTTTCGATTGAGTTGGTTTCATGATGAATTAGATCAAACCGAAGTAAACCAAACAAGTATCCTAGAGTCCTGCCATATAGCACTTGACGATAACCAATGTGTGCCATATCATTGAAATGGTATGAGACAAACTCAAGCAAGGGAAGATATGCTGGCCACTAGTCCTGTCAACACCAACCTAAATCGAACACGTTGAATCGAACAATGCAAAACCCGACTGTTTGGAGTGTCTCAAATCCTAACACTATCGCTTGCTAGTAGTGGCACGATCAAGCTGAAATCGTCATGACCATGCCAGTCGAACCGTGCCGAATTAATTGCAAAAGTGCAGCGAATATAGGCAGCAAACGGGGCCGATTTTTCTGGGATATTCAAGGGCTAGTGGGCATATGTTTCGTCTGTCTTCATGGAGTTGTGGGGCAGCAAACATGGCTGATTTTTCTGCAGTGTTCTATGTGAGAGTTGGGCAGCGAATTTGGAGCAGTGGGCAGAGGTTTTAGTGGAGCAATTTGTGGATTAATTAATTACTGAGTGGGAGCCTCTTCAAGGGGTAGTGGGCAGTGTATTTTCAGCAACAAAGAAGAAGCAGTTAATTGGTGAGTGGGCAGAAAATTAGTCGGTTAATTCCCATCATCATCATATAAATAAGTTAAGAGGCTTTACGTGAATGTTGAAGCCAAAAAACGTGAGAGCTGAAATTGAGAGACAGGCTGAAAGTTAGTGAGAGATTCCCCCACTTTGTTAAGTGAGTTTGAGAGATATTTGTGAGAATTAGAAATTCTCATTGTTATCAAATTATTATTCGATTGTGATTATTTGTACTTTCTCAAATTATAGTGAATTGTTTGTTGTCTCTGTAGTTTTTTCGAGTTGAGTTTTCCACGTAAATTCCTCGTGTCCATTGTTTTAGTACCTTCATTTATTTGTTCAAATATTTGATTATCATAAAACATCCTATTACATTTCCGCATCAAGTCGCTCAAATTTCTAACACCGACCAAAATCAAAATTCCAAACAACTCAATCGATTTTGACCCGAAATCCGAACAAAACCTAATTGATCCGCTTCAAAACCGAATCTTAAATTACCTGAGACCGAACCAAACCGATCGAAATCTTACCTAATTCGGACCGGAACTTGAAATGACCTGAATATATTTCAACCAAATCGATTCAAACCAAACTTATTTAACCCGAACATGAATGAATCAAACCCAAATTTAAATTGGACTCGACACAATCAAAACCTAAATGATAATCCTTCCCACTCGGGCCCACAAAGAAAAGGGAGCTATTTTTTGTAAGTAGATCATCTGAGTTTTTTGTTTACTATATTTTGTAAGTAGATCATCGAGTTGTTTTTGTTTTACAACTTTTTTTCGATAATTAGGTGGCAAAAAGCCAAAAAAATAAATATATAACCATAATAATAACTGTAGTTACTTAGAAAAATGACCAAACAAATGAAAATACGAAATGACAACAAAACAATTCTTCAAATTTAATTGGCTGCCTTTAGCAAACTTTATGCCCCAAAAGTAGAGAGTTTGGATTAGGATTCCTCCATGTTCCATCTTCATCGGCAATGGTTTTCATTGTGCTCGTCATTCAAATATCTCCCACGTACATAAATTCCATCTACATCTTGAGTACCAATCTTTAGTCTAGCCTTTCCCCTTTTCTCGCTCACCTCCATATTTGGCACCATCACAATACAAACTCTGTTGTATCTTTCTCCAATCCAAACTTAATTCGAGCTCGATTTGAAGTTTATTGACCCAAAATTACCCGATCCAAGCCATACCCGCCCGAACGACTCCATTTCCTGGACTAGTTAACACATCTATTTTTAGGCTTTCTCAAAATGACCCCATCAAGTTAATAACATATTGATGTAGAGAAAAGTTTAATGAGAAAATTTTCCACAATACACACCTCGACAATTAAAAAATAAGGGAAGTTGATAATAAGTGAGAGACTATCAATGACTTCAGTGGGGAAAAGTATCTTGATTCAACGCGCGTTCTATAAAAAAATGTCAGAAAACATGTGAGTAGACTAACATTATAATACAAAACGCATACTGCCTGAAAGCACACCCACTATGAGCATATGCTCCAAAAAAGTATCAGGAACCTGGAATACTGAACTCCACAAAACTACTGTCACAGAATTAAAGGACTAATGTCAATTGAACTTCCTCTTACCCGAGCTGTGGCGATACTTCCTCATTACCACAGTCGGAGAAATCCACAAAATGCACAGATTACATTTCAGATACAAAATGCAGGATCTGCTGAGTTGAATCAGAAGATCTGCAGAAATATTTTTTCAACGAAGTTTGGGGTGAAGAATGTCTGGAGGTGGGTTACGGGGTCATTTAACTCGCACAAACAGTTTCGATTTGGATTTCAAGAATCTGTTGCGAAAGCCGTGGCTACTGCAGGCTTTTCTGTTTCTGATGAATCTTCTGAAAGTGATGGAGCAGAGAAAAAGAGATGCTGAACTTGAGTATGAACTTTTCAGATGAGAGCAAGGACATTCCAGAATCAGAGCTTGGACCTAATGGAGGACCAGATATTCCAGATGGGTATGTAAAATTTTCGAAATATATGTTTCTCCATGTTTCCGTTTTGGCTAAGATGTTGACCACCCCCTCCCCTCCTTTTAAGAGGCAATTTGAGCCACTTGTTTGAAGTATAGAATCTATGTTATTCAACTCACTCATATCGGATTATGCAATTCAATCAACTCCAAACCAGGACCTAAAGAGAACTCGTTTTTAAGTCAAACTTAACTTGACCTGACTAGAATTGATCCAAAAATAGCCTGATGAACATTGATGTATTCTCTTGATGAGCATATAGAATAGAGCATATAGGACAAGTTGACATTATGAAAAAACATGATGGGTAACACAATTGGTTTGACTAAAATATTTCATCTATCTTTTGACTCAACATAGAATTGAACTGCCCTAATCTGAACCCAAATTACATTTTTACATATCTACTAGACAACGATCTGCAGACAGTTAGTTAATGCAGCTGTGTGCAATGGTCCTGAATCTCAGATTGACTATTTCACTTCCCTTTTTGAAAACCTAATAGTAGGACTATTTAGCAGAGTTTCTTACCAGAAAGTTTCCAACCAATTGGCAGAGGTGGCCAAGGAGGCACTGGGCACGGAGGCGATGGAAAAGACAACAACAATGGAAGTGGTGGAGGTTCAGAAGGCAATGACGGCCTCCTAAGAGGCTCAGAATGGTGGTGGTGGTGGAAATGGCAATGTGCTCATAAAATTAGATGTAGCCAAATTGATAAGAGGGATGAGTGTACCCACCACTCATTATGTCTAGTTGAATCAATATCTGAAATGGTAGCAGTTGAGACCATCAAGTCCTTACAGTTGGCAGTGCCTCCTGTGACCGAGCTTTTAAGTCAGCTTGCGTTGGGTTTGAATGAGATAATCTCTTTTGTGGTGGGAGTGCAATTACTTTTCTTATTCTTTCTCTTTGATTTTCCACATGGAATGTCTCAAGTATGGTATACAAGTATGGGAGCGATCTTAGCACTTTTCGCGGTGGTTCCACTGGTAGCTATTTCAGGGTTTTTGCTCTGGAGGGGGAACTGTGATCAACAAGATGACAATATTGGCAATGACATTGAAGATGATAGCGGCAGCATCTAACCGTGATTTGAGGGTATATTTATGCTCAATTGTGTTGCCCCTCCCTCCCTCTCTTCACAGTATTATAAGAAGCATAGCTCAAAACATAATAGAATTGGGGGTGTTTTAGTTGGTGCTGTTAGAGCATAGCATTTTTTATTGATAATATTTTGGTGAACATACTTTAATCGATGCCAGTGGAATGTATTTGTCCTACTTCACTAGCAGGTTTAGCAACTACATCTGGGTAAACATAAATATACTTGATCACTTGACCCGAACAACTTGAAACTAGATGCAGTGTAATTTGGATGCCAATCTGAAGCGTCCCAATTGGAATCGATTGACCTAATTTCACCTGATCAGTACTGATTGCATTCTTGACTCAAGCTAATTCAACTCAAGCTAATTCAACAAATTAAGCTCACAACTCTAAATTCCCATGATTCAGGTGAGTTTGACATTTTTTCTTCAAAAGCAAAGTTTTTAACTTGACTTTCTGACCAATTGGCAGAGATGGGCAAGGAGGCAATGGACAAGGAGGCAATGGAATGGGCAAAAGCAACGGTGGGTTTGGAGGTTCAGAAGGTGGCCACAATGATCTTCTACGAGGTTTGGAGTGGTGGTGGTGGTGGCAATGGAAACAAGCTCATAGAAAAAGCCATACCAGTCTAAGGCGGGGCGACACAGAGCCAATATGGCTAGCTGACGCGGTGGCTCAAGAGGTGGGAGCACAGACCATGAAGTCCTTAGAGCCTGCAGTTCCGACTATAGATGAACTTATAAGGCTTCTTCGGTTGGATGAAATGGTTATGTCTATGTTGATGCTCCCATTTGTTGTCCTTTTTGTTTATGGAATGCAAGATGAAGTAGCACAGGGGACATACATGACCATGGGAGCAGTCTTAGCTCTCCTCACAGTGGCTTTACTGGTGCTGATGTCTTGGCGTTTACTTTGTTGGTATTGTGATGATAATCACAATGACAGTGATGATGATAACAATGAAATCTACTTATGATTTTTTAATATGAGAGCATATTATGGGAAAATTTTAGTAGCTGAATTCATAACATTGTCAAATAGGTGGCGTGTCAATCTTTTCGGAGTGCATCATGAACTGAAGCTTATGATTACTTTAGCCTCTCTGATTGGGGGGTTTTGGCAATCGAGTCTTGACAACCTTAGCATTGAATTATTTTGCAAGGAACGAGAGAATCATATGCCGCATGCATTGATGCATGTTTGAAGTCCGAACAGCACATGTCTAAGTAGGGCTGTTTCAACAACTAGCTCAAATTTTTTGTTGGGTTGGTTTCTTGACAAATAAAATCAAACCAAAACAAAACAAACTGGAATCCTAATTTCGACAGTCCTATTATGGCGCATGTGGTGCAATCAAATATATGCTACATTATCCTTGATATTGAGGAACACCTTACCTGATATAAAACTTAAGTTTAATCAATACATTCCCAGAAGAAAACAAATTAGCATTGCATGAGATTTCAAAAGCAGCAAAAAGGAAATTTGAATGAATATATCAAAAGTAGACTACACACCTCACGTTAGCGGAAAACCAACTTTTTTTTTCCGCGGGGGTAAAGGAAAGATAAATATCAATATCCAAATGTCAGGGGAGGTGGGGGGGCGGGGAAAATTGACAGCAATGAGATCTATTAGTAACTTCAGAACGGATCTTGATTCAACATAAATTTTATAAATAATATCACAAAAAATTCAAATGGAATTCTATTTCACTGTAAGTTATGAGAGGAAAACTCGACTTAATTGCCATTAGAATACATCCTGCTTAAAAGCACATCCACTAGGTTCTAGTCACAGTTAGAACCAATTTCAATAGTAACTCCTCTTATACACTAGGTTCTAGTATTAGAATGCACACTTCCTCATGATTGCAGTGAAAGAGATGCTGGATTATGATTGAAGTGTCAATCATATGATGAGCAAGTTTTATTAGCAAAGCTCATAACTATAGTCAACTGTGTGGTTTGTTGATTAATCGTTTTAAAGTGCAGCATGAGCTTAAGCTTATGATGAGTTGATCATTTGAGAAAGTGCTTTTAGATTGAATTCTCTTTTCAAGGTATGAGAGGATTATATCTCACATGCATAGTTTGAGGCCAAAGAGAATTTGTCTAAACAGGCATAACCAATTATTAGCTTTAACTTTCCGGTTGAGTTGGTTTCATGATGAACTAGATCAAACTGAAGTAAACCAAACAAGTATCCTAGAGTCCTGCTATATAGCACATGAAGATAACCAATGTGTTCCATATCATTGAAATGGAATGAGAAAATTTCAAGCAAGTGAAGATATGCTGGCCACCATATCCATTTTTAGGCTTTCTCAAATGACCCCATGAAGCTAATAATGTATTGATGTAGAGCATAGTTTAATGCGAAAGTCTTCCAGGCGTACACACCTCTGCAATTAAAAAATAAGGAGATTTGATAAAAATGAGAGACTATCAATGACTTCAATGGGGAAAGGTATCTTCATTGAACGCGAGTTCTATAAACAATGTCGGAAAACGTGTGATTAGACTAGCATTATAATACAGAACACTTTCTGCCTAAAAGCACACATACTATGAGCATATGCTGCAAAAAAGTGTTAGGAACCTGGAATCCTGAACTCCACCAAACTGTTGTCACAGAATTAAAGAACCAATGTCAATTGAAGTTCCTCTTATCCGAGCTTTGACAATACTTCATCATTACCGCAGTAAGAGAGATTCACAAAATGCACAGATTACACTTCAGATACGAAATGTAGAATCTGCTAAGTTGAATCAGAAGATCTGCACAAATATTTTTCCAAGGAAATTTGAGGTGAAGAATGTCTGGGGTCGGTTAAAGGGTCATTTAACTTGCATAAACAGTTTCGATTTGGATTTCAAGAATCTGTTGCAAAAACTGTAGCTACTTCAGGCTTTTCCGTTTCTGATGAATCTTCTGAAAATGATGGAGCTGAGAAGGAGACACTGAACTTGAGTATGAATCACAAGATCCAAAATGCATGATCAGCTAAGTTGAACCAGAAGATCTGCAGAAATATTTTTCCTAGGAAAACCGAGCCAAATAATTTCTGGGAGTGGCCTACAGGGTCATTGAATTTACACAAACATTTCCAATTTGGAGGTCAAGAATCCGTTGTCAAAACTGTAGCTTATGCAGATGGGGAATCTGTTTCTGATGAATCTTCTGAAGGTGGTGGAGCAGTGAAGCGAGAGATGTCGAAGTTGAGTATGAAGTTTGCAGAGGGAAAGGAAATTCAAGAATCAGAACTTGTAGTTACTGGTGTACCAGGGACTGATGATGGGTATGTAAGATTTTTGAAATCTATGTTACTCATTTTTTATATTTCTCTTTTAATTAAGATGTTGGCTTTTCCCCATTGTCCATGAGAAAGGAATTCATAACCTAACAGGACAACTACATTTTGATTCCAAGACTGATTTACCAATCATAATCTCTTTAAAATTTGTTAGATTGCATTCTCTTGGATGGGCCACCATTATCAGATTCTCAACCGATCTAATCCAAATATTTCATCAATCATTTGGATAAGATCCAAAGTTGAACTGAGCGTACCCATGTCCAAATCACAAATTCCCAAGTAGATCGGTCAGAAATCTGCTTGCAGTGAATGCAGCAGAGTGAAGTTATCCTGAATATGAATATTAAAGGGAAGAAAAATCATAGCCAGGCTATATAGTTAAGCAAAATTTCTAGCTAAAATGTTTCTCTCTAATTAGCAGAGCTGGCCAAGGAGGAAATGGGCATGGAGACGATGGAAAAGGAAATAACAATGGTAGATATGGAGGTTTGGAGGGAAATGATTATGACGGCCTTCTGAAAGGCTGGGAGTGGTGGTGTTGGTGGCAATGGCAGTGTGTTTATAATATTAGATCGAGCCATGAAGGGTCCGGGTGTGGCTGCAGCAACTCAATATGTCTGGCAGACACCTTGGCTCATACGGTGGCAGCAGAGACAATCAAGTCTTTGGAGTTGGTAGCATCTTCTGTAACTCAGTTTTTAAGCCTGCTTGCTCAGGATGAGATCTTTTTTTGGTAGTAGCACAGCCTATTCTTTCGCTTCTTTTACTTGGAATGCCACAAGAAGTGGCAAGAGAAGCATGCATTACTATAGGAGCGACCTTAGCACTTCTTGCAGTACTTTCCTTTGCCATTTTATGGTTTTTCCTCTGGTGGATAAACTGCAACCAACATGATGTTGATGTCAATGACAGTGGTGACGACAACGGTGATTTGTAGAGGAGATTTGACCGTGCTTGTATATGATGAGCAATTCATTTGTGAATGAAGCTTTCTAGCAACAATAAAGCTCAATTTGGCTGTTTTTTCAATTCCACTATTTAGTAGTAAGCCCATAAGATAGTAAATTACAAGTTGTTTTCATTGCTGCTGTTAGCAGGCTGTACAAATATGTGAGAGTTGTTCTATTCAGTACTTCAGCAGTAAGTTATTTTACTGCAAACTTGAAAATTTCACGACCAGATCTGAAATTAATATGACCCTTTCCTCGATCCAAAATGACATGATTTCCTGGTATATGTACCAAAAAGCAATTTACTAGCTGCCTAATGGGAAGGGATAGGCTTTGATAAAGTGCATTGTTAAAATATGCTTCACAGCCCGTGAAGAATTTTGTTATTGTGATGAAATATCAATGCAACAGGTTGCAATTTCCCCAAATCTCTTTTTTTTTTTTTTTGGGGGGTGTTGGAGGAGAGTGACTTTAATGTTTTTCCTCATGGCATGGGCATTACTTGACAGAAAGCTACCCCCTCGAGGAAAAAGCCTGTTTTCTCGCGAGATCATTAAAGTCCAACATGGCCTTTAATTTGATTAAGGAATTTCTGTTGCTAGTTAGGAGTAATACATAAAATCCAACTCTTCTAGGCTTTCCAATTAGCTTGATTGAGAGAGTTTGTGTGCAAAGCTTGTCACTGATGAAACTGTATATGAAAAGGTCAAGCCAATCTTGCAAATTTTCAATGGTTGTCTCACTACTACTACATTGAAAAGAACTGTTGAGCAATGAACCAAATGCTTGCCACCATATCTATTTTTGGGCACTCTCAAAATGCTCCTATCAAGTTTCTTTGGAAACCTTTGTCGTTGTAGCCTGTTGAAAGATATCTATGTACAGAACAGCTTAAGAAGATAGTTCAGCTTAGAGACTAAATATCCACCTACACGTAAGTCAAAAACTTTCCAGGCATGTGCACCTGTGGTGCTGTGCAATTAATTTTTTTAAAAAAATTGACAGAAATGAGATCTGTTAGTAACTTCAGAACAGATCTTGATTCAATCATAAATTCCATAAATAATATCACAAAAAATGCAAGTGGGATTCTGTTTCACTGCAATTTATAAGAGGAAAACTTGGCTAAATTGGCATTATAATACATACTGCTTAAAAGCACATCCACAAGGTTCTCGTCACAGTTAGAACCAATGTCAATCAAAATTCCTCTTATCAGAGCTTTGGTCATACTTCCTCATTATCGTAGAGAAAGAAATCCGCAAAGATGTATGCAGGTTAAACTTCAGATCCAAAATGCAGGATCAGCTAAGTTGAACCACAAGATCTGCAGAAATATTTTTCCTAGGAAAACCGAGCTGAAGAATTTCTGGGAGTTGCTTAAAGGGTCATTGAATTTACACGAACATTTCCAATTTGGATGTCAAGAATCTGTTGTCAAAACTGTAGCTTATGCTGCTGGGGATTCTGATTCTGATGAATCTTCTAATGGTAGTGGAGCAGAAAATCAAGAGACGTTGAAGTTGAGAATGAAGTTGCCAGAGGAGGGAAATGAAATTCAAGAATCAGAACTTGGAGTTACTGGTGTACCAGAGACTGAAGATGGATATGTGAGATTTTTGAATTCTATGTTACTCATTTTCGATATTTCCCTTTTGACTAAAGTGTTGGTTTTTCTCCATTTCCCATGAGAAAGGAATTCATAGCCTAATAGGAGAGGACAGCTACATTTTGATTCAAAGACAGATTGACACAATCAGAATCTCTTAAAATTTGTTAGAATAAATATTGACTGCATTCTCTTGATGAGCTTATGGTACCAATCAACGATGTATGTGCCAATATGATCAGATTCTCAACCGATCCAATCCAAATATTTCATCAATCATTTGGATATGGTCTAAAGTTGACCTGACAGTGTCCAAGTCCAAATCACAAATTTCCCAAGTAGATCAGTCACCAATCTGCTTGCAGTGAATGCAGCAGAGTGATGTTATCCTGAATATGAAAATTTAAGGGAAAATGACACTGTATTTTTTGATCTTTTTTTTAAAAAGAAAGTAAAACCTCATAGCCAGGATATATAGTTAGCAGAATTTCTAGCTAAAATGTTTCTCACTAATTGGCAGAGATGGCCAAGGAGGAAATGGGCATGGAGATGATGGTAAGGGAAATAACGGAGGATATGGAGGTTCAGAGGAACATGATTATGACGGCCGTCTGAAAGGCTCAGAGTGCTGGTGTTGGTGGCAATGGAAACGTGTTTATAAATTTAGATCCAGCCAAAGACATGAAGGGTCCGGGTGTGGCTGCAGCAACTCAGTATGTCTAGCAGACACTGTGGCTGATATGGTGGCAGCAGAGACAATCAAGTCTTTGGAGTTGGTAGCGTCTCATGTGGCTCAACTTTTAAGCCTGCTTGGACTGGATGAGATCATTTCTTTTGTACTAGTACTGCCTATTCTTCACCTTCTTCTACTTGAAATGCCACAAGAACTGGCACGAGTAGGATGCATTACTATGGGAGCGATCTTAGCACTTCTTGTGGTGCTTTCCTTTGCCATTTTGTGGTTTTTCCTTTGGTGGAGGAACTGCAACCAACATGATGGTGATGTCAATGACAGTGGTGATGACAATGGTGATTTGTAGTTGAGATTTGATCATACTTGTATATGATGAGCAAATTCATTTGTGAGTGAAGCTTTGTAGCAGCAATAAAGCTCAATCGGGCTATTCTTTTTAATTCCACACTTTAATGGTAAGCCCATAAGACAGTAAATTAGAAGTTGTTTTCATTGCTGCTGTTAGCAGGCCATACAAATAAGTGAAAGTTGTTTTATTCCGTACTTCAGTGATAAGTTATTTTACTGATACAAACATGAAAATTTCACAACCAGATCTAAAATTAATATGATTTCCTGGTATATGTACCAAAAAGCAGTTTACTAGCCTGCCTAATGGGAGGGGATAGGCTTTGATCAAGTGCATAGTTAAATATGCTTCACAGGCCCGAGCAGAATTTTGTTACTGTGATTAAATATCTATGCAACAGGCAGCAATTTTCCCAAATCTCATTTTTTGGGGAAGTGACTTTAACTTTTTCCCCATGAGATGAGCAGAAACCATGGGAACCTAACATTATGCATCAAAAGGAGAGCACATCATACATTAAGGGAAAGCCAACTGGGAAAGGGGAAAGGAAAAAGAAAGGATTGTGATAAGTATTATTATTCAAATGCAGGAGAAGAGGGGACCGTGCCTTAAAAAGAAAACTGCCTGCCAAGAAATGTTTATTTTCCAGGAGCTCCTATAGGAACAAAGTCTAGCATGGCTTTCATCTCAATTAAGGAATTTCTGTTCCTAATTATTGACACATTAAACCCCAAGTCTTTTAAAATGTCTGATTAGCTAGCTTCATTGAGAGAGTTTTGTGGTTTCTCAATCCAATTGTCCTTGGTCATTCTGAAACAACATTTCTGACAGCTTGTGAATGAGGGGCTTGATATTATAATACCTACATACATCTCGACCTCTCCATACCCAGACGTGACTAGGTGATGTACTCCGGACTAAAGCATGCTTGGTTTGTGTTCAATTTTGCTACCCTACATCATTATACATGTGAAGAAGGAAGAAGAGCCATGAAGATTTCAACAAAGCCTGAACTCAAGCTGTCAGAAAAAAACAGAAGGCATCGAACTTCGCTGAAAAGGAGCATGGCTAGATCATCTATACCGGTAAAACTTGTCAAGAATCATGATGAAGGGCTACCTGCTGGTGACAAGCCAATCGGTGAGAAGGATTTAGAGCAAAGAGATCTGCAAAATGAAGCACAAAACTTCGGGTATGAATATGTATTCTTTCATCTGAATTAAGTTTTTTTTCTCCCCTCACACTTTGCATAGAAATGCCTGAAAGAATGGGCTGTTAGACTCCTTTTTTTTGGGGGGGCTCTTGCTCTATTGGACAGATTCTTCGACTGCATTCCAAGGAATCATGAAAAGGCCAAAAAGGAAACATTTTAAGCAAAATTTTATGCTTGATGGGCATATGTACAGGATCATTTTTTAGGTGAAATTGCAATACTTTTATCCAATTTGCATGCAGCAATGCTCGAGGAGGCAATGGAGATGGCGGCAACAATGGCAATGGCAGTGGCAGTGGCGGAGGTGGACACAACGAAGATGACGAATTAGAAAGCAACCAAGACAGTAATATAGGGATCGAGTGGTGGTGGTGGTGGAAGTGGCAACAAACCCGCCTTAGGAGCCAGGCGGCCACAAGTGGTTCCCACTGGTGGCCAGTGGACGCAGCCCTCCAAGTAGTCGCCAACGAGGTGAAGGAGTCCATTGAGCCAGCAGTTCGAGCAATAGTGGTGGAGCCACTAAAGGAACACACTAAGCATGGCCTCATGCTGTTCTTGGTGGTTGGGGCATTTGCTGTGGCATGTGCGGAAATGGTTGCTGGCCTGGCTGTGGTGTCTATGGGAGTTTCCTTAGGTGTGGTTGCCGCACTTGGGTCGGCCTTTTATGGTGGTCTTGGACACGCCCGGCTACCAGCCCAAGCCCACCTGATAATGGCAATGGCAATAGCAATGGAGAGACTTCAAGCTAGGGCATGTCTTATGTCTATATAGATGGCGAATATGTCAACATTGAAAGAATGACAAAATCAGGTTGATACATTAAAAAAAAATGAGCGACTTCTTTTGTTTAATCACAAATATTGGGGAAAATTTTATCAAAAAGAATGGTTGACTAAGGGTGACAGAAACTCTAATTTCTTTCATCGTTATTGTTCTTTTCAAAAATGAATATAATTAGAATTAAAAATGAGTCCGGAGGATGGATCCATGATAAAGAGAATATTCAATGAAAATTTGTAACGAACTTTACTCAAAGATTTAAGTCTCAACAGGATACTACTAGAGCATGGATGGGCACTAATCTGTCGGTCCGGTTCACCAATGACGATAATAACCATCTCATCCTTCCGATTTCTCTTGTTGAGGTCAAGACTGTTGTTTTTCAAATGAACCCAGTTAAAGCTCCAGGGCCCGATAGCTTTGGCGCTGGGTTCTTCCAACAACATTGGGATGTTATTGGTAGTGATATTACTGCGTGCATTATGGATTTTTTTAATAATGGAAAGTTATTAAAAGAGGTTAATCATACCTTCATTGCATTAATTCCGAAAGTTACAAGCCCTTCGCTTACTTCACACTTTAGACCAATCAATTTGTGCAATAATCTTTACAAGGTTATTTCGAAAATTCTAGTCAATAGGTTAAGGCCTATTCTACAAAGGATTGTCGACCTCTACCAGATCGCCTTCGTGCCTAAGAGGGATATCCATGATAATATTCTTTTGGCACATGAAGTCAATAACAAAATTGGGAATATTAAAGGGAAACAAGTTTATATTGGACTCGAAATTGGATATGGAGAAAGTTTGTGATAGAATTGAATGAGATTTTATATTTGCTTGTCTCAAGGATTTGGGTTTCCATTCAATTTGGATTAACTGGATACATGAATGTATTGCATCGGTTACATATTCAATTCTCATCAACGATGAGTCTTGTGGTTTTTTCCGTCTATCTAGAGGATTGAGGCAAAGTGACCCCATGTTGCCATATTTGTTCATATTATGTATGAATGTTTCAGCGTATAGGCTTCATTTTGTCGCCTTGAAACCTAAATCGGGATTGGGATTAAAATTTATCCGCAAGCCTAAAAAATCCCCTACTTGCTGTTTGCGGATGATAGCCTTTTGTTTTGTAAGGCCAATTTTGAAACATGCCTTAGGCTCCATAATATTCTGAATGATTTCTGCAGTCGATCCGGCGAACTTCTTAATTTTCATAAGTCGGCGATTGTTTTTCCAAAAACTCTTCGGCTGCCGATAGGAATACGGTTGCCTCTATGTTTACTATTCCGCATTCAGATTCTTTTGGAAAATACTTAGGTTGTCCTGTTTTCAAAGGTAGAGCCAACAACTCTATTTTTGCGGATCTTCTAACGAGAGCGGATAGCAAATTACAAAACTAGAAAGCCAATTTGCTCTCTAAAGCAGGTAGGGTGGTACTTATACAGTCTAATCTTGAATCCCTACCGGCTCATGTGATGCAGAGTTTTAAACTACCAAAAAGCACGTCTAACTCTCTATATAAAATTAATTGGGATTTTTTGGAAAAAATCTTATGATGCCACCGGGATACCAATGGTAGTTTGGGATAAAATTTGTACTCCCAATAAATTGGGGGTTTGGGCCTTAGGAAAATTGAGGCGATGAACCGAGCCTTTCTTTGTAAACTTATTTGGAAATACTTATATGAAGATAATAATTTTTGGGGGTCAATTATGAGAACTAAGTATCCTCTATCGGAGGATTTTTCTCAAGGAAAATAAAAGCTACATATTCTTGGGCTTGGAAATGTTTCCTTAAAGAACGTGATTTTTTAAAAGGGATTTAAAATGGAAAATAGGCAATGACAAAAATAGGAAATTCTGGAATGATTTCCGGTGTGGTAATTTTAAATTATTGAATTATTATGACAATAATCTTCCAAATATTCCCTCTTTAGATGCCACAGTAAGTGAATTTATAACCCTAGATAAAGAGTGGGATCCGATACGTCTTAATTCTTTTCTTCCGACCGACGTTTGCCAGGTTATTAAGACTATCCCTCTCTCCTTTCATGACATTGTGGATTCCGTTTGTTGAGGTTTGTCTAACAATGGAAAGTTTACTACTAAGTCTCGCCACTTTGGAATGCCCATAATATTCCCACTAATTCACCATCGTGGGATTTTGCATGGATTTGGAATATGGATTTGATGTCTAGGTTAAAATTATTTATGTGGCAAATTGGTCACAATGCTTTAACAACACGGGATAACCTAGCTAAAAGAAGGTTGAACATTGACACTATTTGTCCGCTTTATGAAGACCATTGTGAGTCAATTGACCATTTCTTCTCACAATGCACTTGTGTCTTGGACACTGGGATACAGACTTTTCGCCATAAGTGGCTAGAGGTGAATCTAAGCCAGTTGTAGAATCCCTCTCTGAATCATATTATCTATACACTCGGAAGGCTGAGAAAACCAACTTAGATAACCCGTTTGATTCATTTGCTACGGAGTATTTGGAAAAGCAGAAATGATAAAGTCTTCAACAATGGATCTTTCAATTCCATTGCCAGAATCCTTCAAGTCAAATCATCTTGGGCTAATGGCGATCTAGGAGCATACTGGATCAATATTTCAACTCATCCTCACCTTCTCCCCCACTACGGGCCAACACTTCTCACCATCCGATTTGTTGACACAAACCACCCGGAGGATTTATCAAAGTCAACTTTGACGGTTCAAGGTCTTCTTCAGCGGCGGCGAGAGGTTTCGTTATCGAAGTTGGGATGACGAGGTTTCTACAAGTAAGAGCAACAAATTTGGGGTCAACCTTAGTTCTTTTAGTAAAGGCTACTGCCATAAGAAATTGTGTCAAAGCGGCAGTTCAAGTGGGGTATCGTTCTATCATTTTGGAAGGAGATAACCTAATGGTCATTAAAGCAATTAAAGGAGAAATCCAAATTCTTTGGGAAATCCAGACGTTGATTCAAGACACTCATCGTTTCCTTCGTATGTGTAACCAAGTTTTTATTCATCACACGTTTAGAGAAGGGAATCAGTTGCCGATTGGGTAGTCAAGTTTGGTTTTCTACCCCTTCTTCTTCTTTACTTTGGTTTTCTACCCCTTCTTCTTCTTTACTTTCCATTTTAATGGAGGACAACTTAGGTAAAACCCTTACGAGAAGGGTTACCTATTAGTTGTTGTACTTCCCCATTTAAATTTTTTTTTTAAAAAGTCAAATTAATGATGAAATTACTGAACTAGTTTAGTTGAGAAAGATCGACTGTTGATACAATTTTTGTAACATATGCACTTACACATTTAAGTTTGATGAATATTATTATGTATTTTTTCATTTTTGATTAATGGGCTACGTATTATTAAAATGGCAGGTTGAGATGGAAATAGGGGGTAAATAAAGCGTCCGGGTCATAGACCCAAACCTACAAACATAATCTGTAGGGGCTTCACACAGTATAGGTAGCCACTTTTATTGACCGGCCCTCGTCCAAAACTATATTGACCAAAACCCAAAGTCTCAACCTGGTGTCACCACTAGTCAAATAGAGAAAAACAATGATGAAGGGGAAAAAAGAAATCATGCATAGACCTTTTGTTTTCCGAATAAGGCTAGAGACCAAAAAGAAATTTGCCTCTATTTACCTTAAATTAATATATTAGTTGGCTTAATCCATCCAAAAAAACAATTAATAGTTCAATGCATTATGAATTATCAACTTGGAGAATACTCTAACTAATAAACATATGTACTAGACATCTAAGGACGGGGGAGGTCGGGTGGGCGTTGAGAATACTATTTATATAAATTATTATCTTATATCAAATATTAACTACAATCCATTTGTAAAGAGTACAAGAAAATTTGTGTAAAAAATAGATAAGAAATCATATCTTACCACTAATATAGAAGTTTCGTTTGAATAATTATCACTTATAAAATAAAGCTTGAAAAAAGTTGTGCATTTAGAATAAAATTTACTTAGAAAAAGTAGTATTAAGAGAAACAGAACGAGATAAAAATATTTAACAATTTTACGTCTATATGTATTTTTTTCTGAAAATATCTTTCTTCTTTCTAATTTGTTTAATCTTCAATTTTTTTGTATAGATATCAGCAAAAAGAAATTCTAAAGGAGCTTATACCATTATCTTTCTTCATCTAATTGTTAAATATTTTCATAAAAAGTAATAATTTGTTAAATTTTTAATTATTTTTTAAAAATTTTAAAAATCATGGAGAGACCATGTCCACTCTAATCCCCTAATTCTGTCATTGTAGACATCATAATATACAATCAACTTTATCGAGACTACAAGCATTATATGTATAATTTTATAACTAAAAATATACCGTTTAGTCATACGTACTTACAACCTTATGCTATCTAATTGTACTCTTTTTATTCATCTAATACATGGCGGGTTGTTTTTTCCTTTTTTGTTGATTTAGTGGAAATAATTAGGGTCAAATAGTCCAAGTTAACTTGCAAATTAAGATATGACTATCTCTCCCAAAGCGACCCTACCTTTAAAAAAACAAAGATTTTATCCAAAAAAATACAGATTCAGAGAGTTCGTGCTTAAAAATAGCACTAAACTTGCTTAAAAATAATAAAACATATCACTTTACTTTAAAAAAAATAAAAAATAGATTTGGACCCAGAAGAGGGGAGGAATATTATATAATGAGTTGTGCTCCAAGCGATAAATTTTTCTTTATTTTGAGATGTTTGAATAATTTATCTTGAGTTTTGTGTGAGAATTAGTCAAATTAAAAACAAAATGGTTTGTATGATTAAGGGTGTGTTCGGCAGTAATTTTTAGGTAGTGGTTAGTGTTTTAGAGGAGGTAAAATACTACTTATCTAAAATTATAAGTATTTGGCAATGTAGTGTTTGACATAGTGATTAGAGTTTTAGGTAGTATTTTCGAAAAGGTACCCAAAGTAACGTTTTCAAAAACACTACCTAGTGTTTGCACGTAATTTTCAAAATTGTCCTTTTTATTTTTTAAAAGTTTTTATCAATTATGTCCTTTTAAGTAATTTTATACAAATCTGTTACTTAAAGAGCTACTATTATCATACACGCTTATTTTAAATCATTAGTTAAACATCTAACCACTAATCACTATAGTCAGTAACAACTAATTGCTAATAAAACAGGTTAACAGCTATTAAAACAGTTAATCACTAATAAAATAACTAATTTTACCGAATACGCCTTAAGAATTCTCTAGTTTAAAAGATGATGATGATGATTTATGAATTGAGAATATGATCTGATCGTTGTGTGGTCATTTAATTTTGGATATGATGAGGAATGACGTGATAAAAGACAATACAGGTTTGTACTTACAATACATGTTAATATATTTTAAGCGAGATGATTTTGACATCTCGAAAAGGGTAAAGATGCAAATGCAAGAAATTTTGAGAGGGGATCCACGTTGGATAATTATAATGTTCAAACTTGATTTGGATCTTGTTTGACCAACAACTTTTTAAATAGTTTTTCGACCCAAATTAGCGGTTTGACCTAGTAAGTTAATTTGAATGTTTGATAAATTAACTTCATAGAAGAGTTTTTTTAGTCCAAATTACCTTTTTGTCTCATAACTTTATCGTCATAATAAATCATTTTATCAAAAAAATTTCTTAAAATAGCGAATATAACAGCTACTATAGACAAGTAATACGATAATAGTATGTCAATTAATTAATAGTTAATTAAAATAGCTAACAACTTTTTATCAAACACGAAGTTGTTTCACTTACATTCAATGGAGGATATAAGTCAGGTTAAATATTTCTGAAGATCTACTATGATTACTAATTCCTCACTATTTTATTCCTTCTCTTACTTATTTTATATTTCATTTCGAAGCTTTTAAATCAATAACTATTTCCAGTGAAAAAAATATATATGAATTTCTTGATATTGGTACATTTGCTTTTGTTTTTTATTTATTTAAGTAAGAGCATTATCTCTTCCCAATCGCAAGTGTTTAAGATAAAGGTTCCCAATAACAAGTGCGCCTTCGAGGATTGAAACTTGTATTATCCTTTTTATCGTTGTGAGCCAACACTTTACTATTATTAGTCGGTATATCTATTTATATCAGTATAATTTAGGCTATTTATATATTAAATCTCTCCAAATTCTCCTCATGCAGAGTTATCCACACTAGAAGTGTTATTATTGCACCATCTTGTGCAATTAATACATTACCTTAGATTTTTTGGTTAAACTTTAGTTTAGTGGTTCCTCTTCTCCTATACCTATAATTTGGTCTACCCAATAAAAAATGGAACTAGTAAAAACTCATAGGTTTGACTTATTAAGTCCAAGCTAACAAAGGTCAACCTCGAGAATAAAACCACACAAATTCAAATTAGTATTAATTCAAATTAGAATAACAACATAAAGTCAATCGAACAAATTCAGATTCAAATTAGTATTAATATTAAAATAAATATATAACAACGATGTCAAATGAGCGAAAGACTCTTAATTTGCAATAAAACCATGACCTATTGGCACAAATTGTCATAAGTAGAATGGTTCAATATAATTAATTCTTGACATTCAAGAAACAAAAGAGAGAAATTCAGGTTCAAAAGTAAGAAAAGTATAGGCCAAACCATGCCTCCAAATTTAAGAACCCTAATATAAGAAGACCATTTTTTGGGGGTTGTTTTCTGGAATTTGGACTACTTTTACTTCTCTTTTTCGACATTTTGATATTAAGTATATGATGAGATGAGCCGATGCCTAAAAAGACAAAAAAAAAAAAAAAAAAAAAAAGAGCTTGGGTTTGAAATGTGACCAAAAAATTCAATCTATCACGAATATTAAACCATGCTTGGTTGAACAAAATCAATTTGGCATATTAGTGGCAAATTGCAAGATAAAGACTGCTAATTAGGTATATGTTTGATCTTTTTGAGTCATTTTTAGTTTTCTTGAAAAAAATAATAAAAAAGGGTAAGAATATTCATAAATATGGTTTTTTTTTTTAAGAAAAGAATATTCATAGCTTTTATAGTTCTAAAAGATCCCATATTTAGTAATTTAATGTAATACCTAGGGGTCAAGGTAAGGTAAATGGCCTCGTCCATTACAGTCTTGTCTCGTAATACATGGTGGGCCTTCATAGATCAGGGGAGAGGGATAAATTTGAAGAATATTAGGCCACCATGCAAACACAAAATGTAAAGTTTGTATATAGTAGTTTCATTTGAACATGATAAGATTGAATAAGACTTGTTTAATTGGTTTATACATTCAATTGGTTCTTTTTCTGAAAAAATAAATAACAAGGATTCGAAAAAGGGTTTTAGGAATTTAAGAATTCGAACTTTTGGGAGTTTAAAAACTAATAATTCGTACTTCAAAAATTCTTGTAAGTGAGTTGAACTTTAGATGTAATTTTTTTTTTTGGGTATCTTATCACCAAATTTGACTTAGTGGAGGGATAATGTGGCAGCAACAGAGTACTACTACTACTATTACTACTACTAATAATAATAATAGCAACTTCTTAATAAAAATAATAAATAAATGTTAGATGCGTAGTACACTCTCTAACAGTTTTTTCTTTATCGTAAATAATATAACTTTAAGAATTTATTTATGTTATTTACTTTTATAGGAAATAAGCTAAACCTAATGAATTATGGATAATAGAGCACCCAATTATGCAAGTCAAGTAATTGTCGTTACCTTCAACGAGCTTTAGTTAGTTGAGATCAAGTTTTGAAGACTCTACGTCCAAGAGCACAAATCGATACACATACAGCTACCAAAGACATCCCGATGTTTTCCAACAAATGCCAAAGTAAGAAGAAACTTAGATGAAGGCCCACAAAATGCCCACACCGAGGCAGGTCCCACAGTCTAGCCCGTGACCCTTGGGGATTCGGGTCGCATTTTTGTCATTTTGATGCTTATAATGTCATTTTTTGCTGAGATTATAACGCCCCCAAATCCCATAATCACCAATTTAGTCTTAATGACTAATTAACTAGTAATTAGCGCAGCGGAAAGTAATATTAGAAGCGTTACCGCCGCTCTATACAAAGAGCGAGGCAACTCCTTTGAAAACATAATATGAGCAGGACTCTAGTGCGTCATTTGTGGAAATAAAGTTCAAAACATCTCAAACACCAAACTTGTACAACCTCAAGTCAAGTTGACGAGTACCATTATAATTACAACTTGTTTAATAAAAAAATATATAACTTCCAAATATCACATCCTTTACTACTACTGTGAGCTTCTAAGTCTCGTTGACCACAATAAATATGTCTACTCCTTACTTCTATCAACATTAGTATTATCTAAAACAAAATATACAAAAACATTTTGAAATAGTGAGCCGAAGCTCAATACATTTATCCTTGCACTATAAATGAATATTATGTAAAGTTATTTGTGAGCACGTGCATTTCAATTCATTTATAAATCGGATAGGAAGAAAGTAAAACAATTATTAATTTATTATCCGAGTGGTTCCTTACGATAATCGGTTTCCTTAAATATGCGTATACCCATACCGATCGGTAAAGTCTCGGTTGATAATGGCCAAATATATATATATGGGTGTAATCACAAGTCCGATCACGCTTGGTATGATTGATATGAGCGAGGCCATATAATTAGGTGATAAATAATATTTGAAATGGTTCATTTCATTAAGCAAACCATTTGATATTGTTATATATAATTAAACATATGGATTTTCGTAAGGTATAAGCAATAAACGTACCTTATCCTTGATATCCTTTACTGATACATAATGATGTGCATTGGCTCGACAACCGTTGGAGGATCCTCTTACGCTACTTAAGTAAACAAGTGATATAGTCAATAATTTGATTAGTTATTCCTTGCAAGTTTTAAATCTTTTTATGCAAAACTCAATATTTCATTCTTAGATTAATTGTTATAATATGATTTTCTTAGGAAATATTTTGCTCTTTATTTAAACCATTCCTATTGATCATCATATTAGCCCCCAAATACACTTAGTTACTACTAGGGTATAAATTCGCAGTTTATGTGCTCCGGGACTCCTTAATAATTTATATCTTTATTTATGTGTATATATATATTATTTTCTTTGAATAATATTCTTATATTAATTTTTCTCATCATTATTTTTCACATACTTCTATTTCCAACCTTTTTCATATATATGTGATATTTGTATACTTCTCACGTCAATTAAAAAGTTATTCGTATATGATTAATTGTATCTCAGCTTATACTAACTTAAAAATGAAACAATAAAATAGAAGTGAACTCTTAACATCCAAAGTAGTTATTTAATATGGTCCCTTATTATTAATTACGAATTAACTCGAAAATTTATGCGAAATTGTCACAAATTCCTATAACAAAACCTTGAGCGTTTTGGTCATATTTTAAAGTTAATTTAGAAAATTCATATCTTGCTTATCCGATGTCGAATCAAGGCATAAAACCCCAATTTAGATAGCTTGAAAAGTTCTCTAAAAATTTCATTTAAATCATAAAGTCCAAAAAGAACAATAAGAACCTCAAAAACTTACTTGAATCGAAGTACTCCCAATTTACGCAAAAATTACATCGTTTCGATAAAACGGTCATAAGTCGAATTGTACACCTCCAAATCCAGCAAAATTTGATTTGTTGGAAAGATAATTTCTTGTTTTATGTTATAACATATTTATAAACTTTAATACATCCAAAATTACTCCATATTCTAGCCTTATATACCTCTTATTTTACACCTTATTTTAACTTTTCCTTTCTCCTACCTTGCTTACTCCCTAAGGGTAACTTCTATACTCTAACCCTTGAACATATCTTTATTTATATTTTTAATCTATATTTTTTTCCCAAATAACACATGTAACATAATTTCAAGATCATCTTTTCCTTCTCTCTACTTCTTTTTGTGTTTCTTTATCTACCAAGCAAAAAAAACCCTCCAAACTCTTCATGTTCTCCATACTCCTTATTCCTTTTCTTATCATTATTTTTGGTGTGTTTCTTCTTGGTGCTTTAAGAGAGGAAAATCAACTCCTATTTATAGGAATTTCAAACCAATGCATGCATGATACTTGTCAAGTTGTTTTTAGAAAACCATATGCTAAAACCATGTGAATTTTAAAAAATTATGGCTAAACAAAACCATGGTTTTGGCAAATCCATGTGCAAGCTAAAACAATTGGCTTATATATATATATATATATATATATATATATATATATATATATATATATATATATATATATATATATATATATATATATATATATATATTATTTATTTATTTATTTATTTAATTATTTGGTTTATTACTAAGTATGTATTTGACTTAACTTGATTTTGACTTTGGCTTGACCAATTTTATATGATTTGGTAACTTATTAAATATAATGTCATTAGTTTTGATACTTGTGAATTAATTTAATAAACACATAATTCTAATTATTTTTATAAATATTAAGGCCAAGAAAAATATTATACGACCAATTAAATGACATACTCAAATCAAGTATTCATAAGTAAGTGTTCATAATTGATCTTATTTATTAAGTTTATTTTTACCCTATTTATATAGGGCATATGTATATGTTTAAGTGAGTTACTACATTTTTTTGTAAAGTTATAAGGATGTAATTATATTTTTATTATTTAGTATTTGACATTCAATATTTAGCTCGATCATCTCATTAGTAACCTTATTTATCCAACATATGCCTAAATTGTATGTTTGATCAAAAACCTCCACGGTAGTTCGAGCCCTGCAAAAACAAACACTTATAAATTTCGAATTGAAGCGCATGTGCTCGATTAAGTTAGCTTAATTAGTGTTTAATAATATTAATTAGGGTAGAGTTGTTACGAGAGATTGGGGAGAGACCACTTACAGAGAGCTTGGTTATTAGGGTTTTGAGTTTCAGACTAGGTTTGTAGTTAGTCAAAATAAAATTCTATTAAGGAGATTAATTAAATTAAATTAATGTATATTAGGGTTAGAAGATTGTGAACCATGAAATTTTCAAGTATAAATGACTAAGTGTTCTCCCATTTTCTTTTCTCTCCTTATTTCTTTGTTTTCCTCTTGCTCATTTTGCTACATTTACTTGTTTTATGAAAGCTAGATTCACTTTCTCTACCTCCTTCATGCTTGCGTTGCTAGTTTAGAATTGAGCTTAGACTTTTTTTCATGTTTTGTGAGTACTTTTGTTGTCTTTGGTTATGATTAGTCCTTTAATGATTAATTAGTCAAGTATTAAAGTTAGCCAAACCTAATTATGCTTTCAAATTTGAGTTTTCTCCTATGTTTATTAGGTGTTCCATAAAATGTTTGAAAGAGTTTTCATTTATATTTTTTGGCAATTGACTTATGCCGAAAGGTGAGATCAATTTGTTAGTGCAGGAGAGTTGAATAGTTAGGATTTTAGCATAATAATAGCCCAAACTCAAGTTCGGTCTAAGGGTTGCTAACATTGTAGCCTATTTGGGCTAACCCCATGAAAATAGTTGGTTCGGACACTTAGACTGCCTCTTTACCTATGAAAGCGAGGCTTGAGTGAGATTTCTCGATATAACCGACCATCTTAATTTGCTAACTTAAATTGGGTACTTTAGGATCTTCTCTTGGTTAATTAGTTCATTAATTGAAAAAATAGCACAAGCTACCTTTTTAGCTTTTATTAGTTTAGCTTTCATTGTTCAAATATTCCACATTTATGAATTGGCCTAACTTGAGCAACTTGGATTAGGTTTCGGTACTTAAAACTCTTTTTTCGTGGTTCGACACATCGAGTATTTACTCAAAATTCATTATATATAAACAGTAGAAACTGTAACCAACAATAAATAAGGAATGTCTCTCTCTCTCCCCTCCCCCTTCCCCTACAGCCACCATCACTGTTGCGATGCCCATGCAAACATGAGGACCAGCATATGACATAAGTAGATAAAGTTTGTACTCATTATAGAGAACCCGTGAAGTATTGACAAGATGGTAATGACGGATTTTCACGAGAAATTACGATTCAATTCTCCCTAAAAAAAAAAATATGTGCATGTGTTTTACCCATTAAAAAAGAAAAATATAGCCTATGTTTAAGTCATATACAACTCTTAGTAAGAAAGTGAATGAAATAGATGACATCCATATATCGATAATATTCTAACAAAAAAACTATTTTAATAAAATAAGTGGTAAATATACTTTCGACTATTTTTGTATTTGCATTATTGTTTTGGCACAGACTGCCTTTTCAACTTCATTATGTTTTTTCGACCATCGATGAGCTATAGTGTAACTTCATAAATTATGTATATGTGTGATATATAATGGATCGACTTGGAAAAACAAACATCAATACCTTGATTGAGCCATATGAATGTTTATTCGTTGAACCATTCCTAATCAACCAATGAGACTAACTACTACATTTATCAAAGAAATAATCTCTAATTGCATTAATAACCATAACAAAACTTACACAAATAGATGAAAGAAATAGCTCAAACAAAGGGCGAGAAGTAAAAAAATAGAAAGGAAAACCCTAATTCTTACAAGAAGTAGAGAAAATTTATTCAAAGAAAACAACATATGCAAATATTAATATAAACAGAAGAAACTAAAGTAAAAGGGGTTTAACATTGGAAGTAATTAGGCAATCCTAACCCTAATCTTACCCAACCTAAATTTTTTACAAAATTGATTCTTTTTTGTAAGATAAATTAACTTATAGGATTAAATATCACTTTACTCTAAGTTGATCCGAATTGAAAATTATTTGAATCAAATTAAACTAAAATAAAATTTTAATAGACTCGAAATACAACCTGATTTGAACTTAACCCGACGGACACCCTCCAACCGAACTACCCATTTCAAGTTTAATGCTTAGGGGTTGGATGGCCCACTAAATTGTTCATAATATACGAGTTAATTAGGTGGCTCAACTTATTATATTCAAGAAATATATAAAATTAGGGTTTAAAGAGAAGAAAGAAAGAATACGAAAGAAAATCAAATATCATAAGATAACTCGTTGAAGTATGAAATTGTTGGTATATGCATGAGTTGTGTTTAGACTCTTAATTTTTGCATGTCTTGGGTTGGTTCCCATCATTCCCTCAGGAAAAACAGTGTCATTTTCCATACACAACACAAGGAAAATATCTGATAAATTTCCATGAAAATTTAGGGAGAAAGTCTCATGACAAATAATAATTATGCCTATGATCGTTATTCTCGTGATATTATGTATCTCTCCTCTGATCATGGTTGTCGTTGACTTTCTGTAAATTCCATTGAGTTACCAATCTCGCTAATCATCGTCATCTAGACAAGTAATTAAACTAATAACAACAACGATAATGATCTTGTCTTTCATGCCCTGTTGTCCTCATTTGGACTTGAAAAGACAAAGTACTTGTTGTAAGGAACCTCAGACCGGCAAAGCTGACCACAAACTTGAGTAGAATGACCCAAATTTATACAGATATGACACCTAAAATTATTAACCTGAAGTTGAGTTGAAACTGCAATTGATCCAAGTCGAACGGAAACCCACCAAAGCATTTTTTTCTCCAAATTTATTCTTCTTTACCAAAAAAATTTATCAAACTAAGTGTGTTTGTTTGAGTGGAAAATATTTTCTCAGAAAATTATCATTCTATTTTCCGACGTTTGGTAGCATAAGTGTTGGATAAATATTTTCCGGGGAAAATAATTTCCCCCAATCAATGAAAAATAAATTTTCTTTTATGACGAAGGAAGTTAATTTTCCTCTACCTTAATCAAGGGAAAATAAAGTCTTATCAATGGGAGTTCAAGTTATAAACTTTTTTTACTTTGCCGCCTTCATTTTCTTTTTTCAAGTTTTGTCCTTATCTTTTTCCCTTTTTTGTTGTAAAGTTCATAAATGAAATTTTTTTTACAATATTTTTTTTAATTTCTATTATTTTATACATAGAAAAGTTTGATTATAGGGAGATGTACAAACTTATCAAATTTAGGTGTATATATATATATATATATATATATATATATATATATATATATATATATATATATATATATATATATATATATATATATATATATATTTGAGTTTTGAAGTTGAATTAGTTATTTACTTTTTTCTTTCATATTTATTGAGTTTTTATGGTTGATTTTTGTATTAAGTAACTATTTTAGAAAATTATTTTTCTTCTACCAAACAAAGGAAAATGTGGGTGGAAAATAGTTTTCCTTGGAAATTCATTTTCCCATGAAAAATATTTTCTTGGGAAAATATTTTCCCTTCAACCAAAAACACCATAAAATCATGTGAATCAAGGTAAACTTAAATCACAACCCAACTCGAAACCAAACTAAATAACGCATTTATCATGTCTAAATAGACCTACTATATTACTTTGTTGACTACATCGCATTACCCTAATCTTTTGATGTGTGACCGATGTTATTACATCGAGTGATAGCGACGTGAAATTAACCAAAAAATGACAAGATAGTTATACCTCAATGTGAGATATAAACTTATGACCAGTTAGCTAAACTTTTCATTCTGCATGCTTATGAAATGACGTGTTTTATTATTTTATGGTATATACAATACAGAAAATCTCATCGTGTTTGAAGGAGTAAAACTTCCCTAATTTGGGCCATCACAGAAACAGTCAGAAGCTCCTTCAAACCCTTTTACTCTCCAAACACAACATTCTGTCTCGTCAAACAATGCACTAGCCAATTTCTCAAAACACGACCATCAAATTTAGAATTCTAGTCTTCAAATCAAAAATTCCTCTTCAACAACCTACCAAAATCCCCCCCACCCCCCAAAAAAAAATAAACTTGCCTATATACATACACCCAAAGCTCAAATTAAACCCCACGAAGAAGCTACTTATAAACAAACCAAGAAAAAGTACAATTTTGTTTTTTGAAAAACCCAAAAGTACAACTTCTGATAAAAAGAGTGAATCGAACAAATAACTACCATCTTTTTTCCTGCACTTAAAACCCCTATAACTTAGTTGCCATGCAACGTTCAATGATCTCCAAAACCCTCTCAACCCGGATCCTTCAGCCCTCGACCCATTTACCAAAACCGACCCCTGACTCATGTGACGTGTTCATCAACCACCGGGGAATCGACACAAAGAGGACTATCTCGGGTCTTCTCTTCCAACACCTCTCGAATCTCGGGTTCAACCCGTTTTTGGATAGCAAGAGCATGCGGCCTGGGGACAAGCTTTTCGAAAAGATTGACCCGGCAATCCGGGGTTGTCGGGTCGGAGTGGCGGTGTTCTCGAAGCGGTATTGTGAGTCATATTTTTGTTTGCATGAACTTGCTTTGATGACGGAGTGCAAGAAGAAGATTGTGCCCATATTCTGTGATGTGAAGCCGTCGGAGCTCCGAATCGAAGACAATGGAAGTTGCACCACCGAAGAACTTGAGAGGTTCCAAAGGGCTCTTGAGGAGGCCAAGTACACCGTTGGACTAACATTTGAGACATCAAATGGGTTAGTCTCGGTATCCCTCTGCTAGTTGATGAATATTTCTTAACTAACTCAAAGTATTAATCCCTTTTTTGTTAAAAAATACAGTATATTAATTTTATTGTTCATGCTATACACGAATTTTGTGAAATTTTTCATTTTTTATTTTGTAAAATATTACATATTTAAATATATTTTCTTAGACATCAAAGTTACATTTGTTCTTGTTAAAAAATTTTTATTTTAAAAATGTATGTTAAATAAATGGTAATAATTTTTTTATAGCTGGTAATTATTTTTTTATGGGTAAATTATAACACACGTATACAATTTATAAAAATTGAACACCGATCTTTCACATCGAAATCAGTCATCCTCCCACTAAGAGCATCCGCATTTATGATCTAAAATTTTAGATTGAATGTGGGGGCTTACACCCTCTACATCATCTCACAATTCAATTTTTGGAACTTAATCCATTACCTCTACACCCTTGGATTATCAACTTGGATCATCAAATAAAATACTACCCATAGAGCCTACAAATATACATATTTAATTTAGTTTTCTTCTTTAAATATAAAAACGTTGACAAAAATAAAATAAAAAAGAAAAATAATGCAAGATGGAAACGCGGGCGGGTTGAGTACAAAAGCGACCATACGGACGGATCGACCTCGGGGTTAAATGAAATGTGCATTGCAACAAGATAGATTGAATCACATGAATAAAATTGAATCACAAGATATCGTGCATTGCAATTGCCCTAAGCTACCCAAGGGACGCAATTATTATTAAAATTCCATCATATTTTTCTTTTTTTTTGGTTAATTTTTAAAGCTTGTAAAATTGTTCCAGGTATAATTTGTCTTCTGATTTGCAGGGACTGGTCAGAATTTCTAACAAGTGCAACAGACGCAATTGTTCAAAGGTTGCTAGAAGAAGAAGAAGAAAATCAACAAATCCGTCAACAGCTATAACAACTAATGATTTCAGCCTATTTTAGCTTATTTCAACTTATTTCGGTCATAACAGATCAGAATAATTTATTTTAGCGAGTCATTTCAAACAAGCTCATAGTAATTTTATTTCTCTATTTTATAACGAATTACAATTTACTTTATTGATTGGTGAAGACTTATAAGATTCATTAGGCAAATTTTAGTTTGTACTTTCTTAAAATGTAGATTAAGGTATGTAATAACATAGAAAATTATACAGAAGTATTATTTACTGGGGGATGATGATACCTGTTATCAGCGAGACATGTCTTATACCTTTTGTTTTAATTTAAATCAATACGTTGTATGGTTCGAAATTATGAAATATAAAGTTTTAATATTTATCTGTTACATCAACGGGAATAAAATGATATCCTCATAGATTAAGTCTTATCGGTGAAGACGTATTGTATTTGTGATTTTAAAATTGTAAAAATTATATGTGCAAATAATCGTAACACTATTGTATATTATAATATTTTTTTCAATTTAATACATGACATTATAACTTTCAAGTTAAAAAAAGACTAAAACATGTCTTCTAACAAAATGCACATCGTTTTGCTTATTTAAATTATGATTAGTATTCTCATCACCGTAAATATAGTACTTTTGTTTTTAATATTTATCTTTCTCGCTAATTAATTTCACTAAATATATAAACTTTTATTTAATGACATTAACTCCATTTTACAAAAATTATACTATTTTATAATAATTATAATAATAATAATAATAATTTGTGTACAAGTATATAATCTATACATCTTAAATTCCTATGTCTAAACACTCCATGTGCTCCAATTTAGCGTTAATTTTAACATAATTTTAAAGACCGATAAGGTTTTAATGATGTTGAAGTCAAATTAAAAAACTGTGTTCAAAACTTAAGTTTTCTCACCCACATGATTGAGAACTTATAAAGTCTTTTCACATTTTTGTATATGTGCGGGACGTAATTAATAATGACATATATATCTAGCGAATTTCTCAGTTATATTTATGAACTTTCAAATATAAATAACACCCAAAAAAAGAAAGGTATTAGAGATGACATTATGATAAAATATACGCATATATTTACATTAATAATATATATATATATATAATATCAATATATTGTGATGATTAATTTTAAATATTATTTTTAAAAATTTTATATTTTTATAGTAATATTACCTAATATTATATAAAAATTTATTTAGTATTTATTTTATTGGTGAGCTACGAGAATCTTCGATAAGCTTTCTTTGTAATTTAACTTCTCTCCCTGGTGGCTGAATGAATGAAGACCATCTTAAATTTCTCTGAAAACTCTCGACATAATTTGACAAATGTAAGCTCGTCACTCAAAAACTGCCATTTGGCACCAACCGCTACCTGAATAAACAAACCTTCTGCTTCTGACACGTACACAATCGTATAGAGATGTATACTTTAATATTATTTAATAATGATTCAAATATTTATTAATTTATATATATATTTAAAGCTTTTGACATGTTAGAAATTACATAAAAAAATAAATATAAATAAAAATAAGAACAAAAAAGTAGAAACGAATAATATAAATTATGAATAGAAATGAGTAACAGAAAAGAGAAGAAATGAACATAAACAAATACAAATAAATAAAAACAAACAGAAAATATAAATAAATGATGATTTTTATGTAATTTCAATGTAAAACAACACATATTTCATATGAAATTTCTATGTAAATTTACGGGCTACTGACAAAGTATAACAAGTGCCATATTTCCATATGGGGGACTCAGACAAACTAAAATCAAACATATTTTAATTTTAATACTGTATGAAATTTCTATGTAAATCATATCGAACTTTAATCAAACATGTATATAAACAAGGTTTCATTTTAAAATTAATTTGTTATAGTAAAGTAATCTATTGACTTATAAAAAAATTTAAGACCTCTAATTTTATTAATACATATGAGACAAAAATTCACTTTTATTTTTTCATATTATTAATTTTATGAAGGATAAAAAATATAGGGGAAGCTAATTTATTAGCTTGACACAAGACAGAAATTGAAGGTGGAGACAAATGTGAACAAATGTAGACAGAGATGGCGGAAAATTAATGAAAAAGAAAGCACAATGATTGATACGAGAGTTTATATATTATTTTTATAAATTTTGACTCTAATAAACCGACGTTAAAAATCAAAAAATCAAAAATCAAAAATCAAATTAAACATAATAATTTTTATACATAATATATACATACACATGACATGACCCTGTTCGACAACAAAGTTTGGAGTAACTTTTAGTGTTTTGACTAAGTCAAAACACTAATCAACCAAATAGTAGCATTTGGTAAGGTAGTGTTTTAACTAACTTTTCCAAGTAACTTTTAGCGTTTCAAGTAGTATTTATGAAAAGTTAAGAATATTAGCTTTTCACATTTGAAAGTAGCGTTTTATATATTTTTAACAAAAAATCCCTTCATTAATTTATATTTGACAAATTATTCGTATTCTTTTACATCAATTTACAATAATCAGCTAATTCAGCACGCTTAATTTATCGAACACATTCATTCAACCACTCAATTGAACAATTATCCGCTAATAGCTAAAATCTAACATTTATCAGCTATACAAACAGTCTATCCGCTACTCAAACAACTCATTTTACCGAACATGGTCATAATAAAACCACAAATCACAATTATCTTTCTTTTTCCTCGATAATCTACAATTTTTCAACGGATTTAGAGTGCGGCTAGCCCGTGACAGAGGGTTGTCCCCCTTTCTTTACTCAGGCAGTGTATTATTATTTTATTGATTTCTTGTTTTTTCTTTTTAATTTAAATTATTTTTTTCAAAAAAAAATTACGTATTATATTGTATGTCCAAAATAATATTTTATTTGGTTTGTCTAGAGTAATAAATTTTGCACTGTGAAATAAAAATTAAGAAGAGAGAAAAACTAACTCTAAAATGATTTCTATACAATTATTTTTTTCCTCTCTCTTACCCTCTCATCTTCCTCTAAAATGATATCTCTATATGAGGTTTATATTAATTTTTTTAGAGAATGGGTCGATTGGAGATCAGTTACGGCTTTAAAGTTGTGAAGAACCAGCTCTTTAAAACGAGGAAATTGTTGGAAATAAAGATTAACTCCAACAGAAATTACAAAATCTTTTAATTTTAGTTAATCTGTGCATGAGGTATAAAGTTTTTCAACGGTTCAGATTTTTTTCATGTAAGATAAACACTTCAAATATTTCAATTATTGTAGTCAGGTAGGAAAAAAAAATATCTGATGAGAGAATATGTAAATTTGTAATGTGATGCTCAAAGATTTTTGTGGGCTTAGGCTGTAGAGTCCACAGTTCCATAAAAGCCCAACAAAAGCCCACCGGATTACTCAGCACGGCGGGGCCTTTTCGGCCTGTTAAATGCTATAATCCACAACCCTCTCCCCCCAAAAAAACCCAAATAAAAGAAAATCTCCCATAAATGCATGTCAATATTTTTTAATTTCCATTTTGTTTTCATGAATGCCGAGACTATGGTATACTTCCTCTATCCCTTTTATTTGGCCAATTGTTTCTAAAAATTCCCTCATTTCTTTCGGGTCATTCTACACAACCTAATCTCGTTACTATAATATAAAGGATGTGTACCGATCACATCTAAGTACAAATTAAGAAAACCGATTAACTAATACATTAAAACAACAATTCTCCTAGTGAATTTCACTTTTACAGAATTGGAGAGACTCAATTCAAGACATGCTTACCTTTGCAAGCAAAAACCCTCAAGTACGTGTGCTTTTAAGTCGATTTGTATGATGTCGACCAAGATATGCATCGATGTAGGCTAAGGGAATTTCTTTTTTGTGGGGGAGGGGGTGAAGACCTCATTGTCTAACCGAGGTGTTTCTTTAATTAACTCTCTCATTTTCTCACTCTCGGAAAATTACAGGTTATGATAAAAACATAAATACCGATTCTAACGAGTAGAACTAGAAGATCATTTAATTAATATTCCAGATTATCTATTTCAAGAATTCATGACTCGGGCCTGTAGATCCGAATCAAGGGCTTGATAAATTGCTGAAACATCACGTCCATCAAAATAAATTAACAACAACAGGTTCATGTTATTTTCACAACCCACGGAACTAATAATGTTAGTATCTCAACACTGAATTCTGAATGTAACTACTGACATCAAAATATGATGCAAAGTCCTTTAGATTATTTGCACTTTTTCTACAGAATGGAAAAATGATTTCGTGGCAATACATACATACATATATATATATATATATATATATATATATATATATATATATATTGTGTGTGATTTCTCTTCATAAAGTGAGTTTGGCCTGATGTTATACTCTGCACTTTTAACCACTTCCCAATATGCACAACAGAAACTCTACATATGTATCTGGATTTGTTATGTGTACCTGTCTGCTTCATAGATAGTACAACTCTTATCTATTTCAAATTTCCAATACTTGAGGTAACCGATTGATTTAGGGGTGCCGGTATCGGTTAACTCAAACTAATAAAATGTTAGGAGAAATATTGCCTAAGAATGACTTAGGGCTACAATCTTGTTGTATAATTTGGTTAAGAGAGTCGGATGATCTTGTTGAATTATAACTATTATGAATTATTTCGAATATCAAACAGGCTATATATATTTCATACTTAGTTCGAGATTTAAGGTGGTGAAATTTTAGAGGGGAACTCTCTTAACTTAAGTTTCCGTAATACTGAAAAAATAAGTATTGAACCACTTAAATTTAAATTGGTGTATTAAAAATATAGTAAATGAGAATCTTATTATACGTCACATCGAGTAGGTTACTCAATAATTATTTGAGAATTAATAGTATATCATTTGGCAGTTTGAGCATTAATTAGAATATGACCCCAAGGTTTTGGGTAGATAATCCCGATCTTAATAATTGATTGGATCTTTTATATCACCAATACCAATTAGTTTCAACAATTTAATTTAATGCATTCTTGTTGCTTTCACCCTATAATAGTATTCAGATTAGCTGCCATCTTCCTTTGTTGAGGTGATATTCCATCTCCATATATAAGGAGGGCAAAGTTAGCTCAGCTAGCCTTTCATGTTCACTTCAATTCTGATATATTCTGAAATTTATATATATATATACACATATATATAATGCAAATTAAAATTAAAAATCAATCTTTGTTTTGTAATGTAAGATTTTAGAATTTCAATTTTTGATATTTTAACGGGTCACTTTCGTAGCAGAAATTACCGTAATTAATTGACGTGCGTATCAAATTAAGTTGCCCCAAGAGAGGGGGAGGGGTGGCAAATTAACTGTAAAACTATTCTATGTAGTAAAATGGATATATACTGAACGATAATAATAACAATGGTTAACACCGATAAAAATTCGGGTTTGGGTCAAATCGGGACTTACTTTTTCACAAATAATTAATTTTTTATTTCTAATGATGTCACACTAATTTTTTATGTATCTTTTTCATGATGGGACTTACTTTTTCACGAATGAAAATTCTGATTAATTAAGGTTAATTACCATTAGGAACCACTATAAAAATTCTCTTAAGACAAGAAATGTATGAAGGTAATTATAACTTTTGTCCTTAAACTGCTGAAAAGGAAAATTGACTAATATTATTATTCTTTGAATCATATGCAATTTTCCAAGTGATGGATTTTCCAAGGGAGAATGTATCTAATCCTATCTTAGTCACTTTAAAGTAAATTCAAATGGGTAAGAGTGTAAATCAAAATCATCTCCAAGACACAAAAGCCTCCAATCCAACACCTGGATTTGGAAAACCATGCATAATTCTTTGATTTTTTTGTCTACCAATATATTGCAAAATCTCTATCACAAATAATTAAAGCATAATTTGTTTTTATCATGTTGTGGTCTTGTTTTAAAGCGTGTACATCGCATCCATATACGGTCTCTATTTTAGACTGAATGTCAAAATTCGGTTCCTAGATGCAAATTGTGATCACGGTTGTGAGACGCTTTTCAGTTTATAAATTAGTTTTGAGATCGTTTTCAGTGTTCTAACTGACTGATTTTTTGAGTCTCAAACAACAAGGGTTCTTGTAGTGTGCCAATAGTTTATCATGCATTATTTAGTGCTTTAATGAGTTAATATAAGCAAAATATCTAAAATATTGAGGTGATGATGCAACTCTCATAAAAGGGAAAAAACAAGAAATTCAGATGTAGATAGGTATTATATCCTACAAAACCTGTGTGATGCTACTTGAATTATATGTTTATAAGCCATATAAATATATAAATATTAAAAATATTTTGTAATATTCGTAACAAAATATATATATATATATGTACATCGCCAATATCCTTGCACTAAAAATATTTTAATAGATCGATTGTTTTCTAATTAACATAAAATGGGAATTTACAAGAAAAATAGATTAATAATTTTAACTTATCTTAGTTTTAACTCAATATTCTAATTCGATCTTCAAATATATGTGCTGTCCAATTTATGAATATTTTTTGGAAAAAATACAATAAAAATATTATAACAATCACTTGCTATAAGTTTTCTTTTTCCATATACATTCATATATAATATTAATTTGCTTCAATAAGTAAAAGTATAAGTGTGTTTATAATTAATTAATCATGATAATGAAGAAATTAAGAATTCCACGGCCCAGCTCCAGAGACTTGATAAGGTGCCCCAAGAACACCATCACCCCCAATGGACCCTCCTCCAACAAGTAAAGGACTATTATTCCCTTGAGGGATTTGATTCAGTATGGCAACAAAGGAGTTGTTCCCATCTGGACCTGAGCTCCCCGCCGTCTGATCGGACTGCATCTGATGAAATCGCTTGCTCGACGATGATCCAACGGACCCCATTTCATCCCAGAACATAGAAGCTGGCCTAATTGTGGAGGTTGAGTTACTGAATTGAGAAGCATCAAACAAGCTTTGGTCACTGATATTATTGTTTTGATTATCCATTAATATCATCCCACAGCTGGGATTAGTTGCTTGTTTTGACGAAAATGCCCTCATCAACTTTTGTTGCTTGATCATCTCCTCAATGAGTGAATCATCTGATCTATCATAGTCCATTGTTGGCCTTTGAGCATTGTTCTTCTTGTATATTCGACATAACACCCAATCATCGAGCTATGAAAAGCCGAAAAAATATCAATTTTCTTGACTAGAACTCGAAAAAAAAATTTACTTGCATGAAATCATATCTACAAGGGATATAAAGAAGCATATGTACGTACGTACCCTTAAAGAACCCTTATTCTTTGAACGATCTATAAGGGGATGAGGCGATTTCAAGCCAGAATTACTGCCAACGAGACGATACTCATGCATGATCCATTCAGTTTTGATCCCTCTCGGAGGTTTTCCACCATAGAAGACGAGGGCTTTCTTAACACCAACCTTCTGACCATTGGATGTGAATATAGGCTTATCGGTCCCAGTAGCCTTCCAGTACCCTGAAGTGGCTGCTCTATTTGGCCTCGCCCCATTTGGGTACTTTCGATCCCTTGGGCTGAAAAAGTACCACTCGTTCTCTCCAAATATCGCCTTATCTAAACAATCAAAAACCCGAAAAATTATGCGCAGTAATCACAAACCTTAGACTAATAACAAAATCAATCAAATTACAAAACAAACAAATAAGAAACTTCAAAAGTTTAAGATGTTTACAACAAACAAGTAGAGAGACCGTTTTACGAAATTCAAATTAAACTTACTTGGTAGCTCCCAAGGGTCGAATTTGTACAAATCGATGTCTGCAATGATGGCAACAGGAAGAGGGGAGGAAGAGGCCTTCTTCTTGAGGTAGTGAACGATGAGTTCTTCATCAGTGGGATGGAATCGAAACCCAGGAGGAAGTTGAGGGTATGGTGGGATGGAAGATGAATCTGTACTTTCCATAGTTTCTCTCAATATAAATGCAACTTGAGCATAAAAACTTTATGATAAAATGAAGAGGCCTTTATATACATGCATGATATAATATTGTATTTTATCCCCTCTTTGGCAATATATGGGTAGGGAAAAGAGGTGTGGGGTGAGTGAAGGAGATTGGCTGGTGGGCTGCCACCTAAAATACCAAATTCGACCAATAAGATGGCGACGCAAAATTATTATATATTTTTTCAAAAACACCGTATTTTCTACGATTTTTTTATTAATTATCTTATTTTTAAATATATATATATTAAGATTTTATGGACATATGTACGGTTATAATAACCACTCTACTTTACGAAACTAAATTTATACTTGAATTTTTCGAGTTTTAATTTGATGGGGTTTATAACGGATATAATATTAATATGCAATCATATGAATGATTAATGATGTTAATTATTTTATTTGTAGTAAATTTTTTATAGATTAGTAGAGAAAAAAACTTTAAATTTTATTTCTGTTTCGAGCTTTATGTTTTTAAAAAATGCTCTTAAAGTGACACGTGTTAGTAGACATAGAGGGAGTCCCAGCTAGAGAAATGTAACAAACTATACCTAGGAACAAAGGTGTGGGCTTTAGGTGTTTCAATGTTGATGTCATACTTTTCTCATGTTGAAGATATGGCCCACCACCCGCCATGGCCTCAACCTCTTAACAAACATAATTTTTTTTTCTTTTTTTCCCTCTTATGTCAATTAAAGATGTTGGTGTATAATATATAAATATATATGTGAAAATGTTTGTAGGTATGATTGAAATTGTTAAGTGTATGTAAGTTACTATACCAAAGTCTTAATTTTAAATTTTATCTTTACGCGCGGCTTCTTTTTAAAAAATAAGAAATAAAATGTTTGATTAATTTATATATGAACGTAAGATATGAGACGAGATAACAATAGGTCATTACTATAAAATCACTAATCGATATCAGTAAATCATTTTTTTCAATGCATAATAGCAGATGTTAGTTTAGGGAAGGGAAATATGAACTTTTATTTACATCGAGTATTAGCCTTGAGAATTATATATTTGTTTTAGATTTTAAGAAGTTAAATATTTTTTTAAAAAGAATATCTAAGACCAATGAGGAAAAAAAATCCTTAAAATTCATAATGAAGATTGCTATTTTGATCTAAAGAAGTTATTACAAAATGTAATCAGTTTCAAGTATCTCCAATGACTCATGATAAATATTGAAAAGAAAATATATCTTGACGGATTGTCTTAGTAGCAACATTTTTATTGTGTGCACCCAATTATCGACTTCTTTTTTAAGACATGTTATATGTAAACATATGCATGGTCCGACCTTGACTTCAAATTTAAATTTACATTAACTATTATATATATGGTGTGTGTGAGAACTAGGAGTTACAATGAAAAATAGTAACTTTAAATTAGGGCCTTTAATTTTCCAACCATCATTATGTTGTCACATCAACATTACAATTGCACCCATTCCCCTCCCTCAATCCGAGGTTTTCTAACCCTGCCGCTAGCAATTGCTTAGCGACGACCACCTCCATTGGGACAAAAGCCGACCACGGGAGTCCCGTCCACAGTCACTCGATTGTCACACCTGCTGACGAGCCTAGTGGTGGATGTCGATCATTCGTTTTAATCTCCCTCTTCTCTCTTGATCGACCCCAAGAACTCCGCCATTAATAGATTATCGAAACAAGAAGTTGATTTTTGTGAGGATTTCAGTAGCAAAGATATAAACCCTAATCCAGATAATTAAAATCAGGGCAAGATATCGAATGAAGACCTTACCTTGTTTTAAAAAAAAAAAAAAAAAACTTAGGCTCATCAAATTAAAATTTTTAATTGAATTTTGTCTTTCTTATGTACAAGAGAATATAAAGATCTTCCATATGGCTTTATTATATCCAGTCTCAATTGGGGCCCCAGAAAAAAAAAAACAGAAAAAGAAAGAAAGAAAAAAAAGAAGCAAAGCTGGATGTGTACTTGTAGGTATATCCTTTTCAGTGAAAGGCTTGGTGAACTTATTTTAAATTGATGTTAATCCGTTTTTTCTTTTGGGGAAGAATTGATTGATCAAATCACCTGAACCAAATATGGCATTCATCAACCTCTCCTATTCATCATGTCTTCCTACCATTTATAATTTTTTCGAGCATATAATATCCGTCACTTTATAATTTTAATAATAAATTAATGACTAATTTTATTAATTTTATTTTTAATTATTTTTTATCTACTTTTTTTTAATTTTGTTTTATTTATAATAAAACATTAGTAAAACTTAATCTTTTAATATAATTTCTGTCATAAATTTGATATTTCTTTGATATTCCCTAATAACCTAAAAACAACGAGTATTAAAAATCGAAGCATAGTTCAACACTTTTTATATCGAAGTTCCTCGTCGATTAACACTTTGGTCAGTGGTCTAAGGACTCCACCTCAATGTTGTTAATGTATATAGTAAACCTAGTCAACAATCTCGAAAATCTTGACTTTTTTTGTTAATCGTGAGAATGATAAATGTTTTGATGTAAGACACAAGAAGGTGACTTGATTGAGCCCAAAAGCCATTAATTCATGCACTTAAATTGAGGAAAAAACAATGATGGTATTGGATAGTAGAAAAAATGGTACTATTCATAGAGATGTAAAATCACCTAGTTATATATTTTTACACAAATAATTAAGAGATTATATATTTAATACATCTTTATCAATAAACATAGTCGATCGTATTAGGGTATCGACTATATCTATCCACATAACTAAAAAATACCCGAATTTGGCTGAGAATTAAGTATAACGGTTGATTATCACATAATAATATATTAAGGAACTTATTTGACGGAGGAAAGTTGAAATGCTCTCTTTACCATCTAATCAACTGCCATATTATTATCTTCTTTATAAACATGGCGAATGTGCATGTCTGTAGTTTGTCGCATGAAAGATATGATATCATATGGTAAAAAGAAAAAAATAAAAAAAAATTTTTATTTTTTAATTTAAATAAAAATGAATGATATGAAGCCACCTAACCAAGTATGAAGCTAAGCTCCTCTCATCTCTCAATTGGAAGCATTTGAACCATCAAAATCAAAACATGCATTGCCACCAAAGTTAGGCGTCTTTATGTTTAGTTGTTTTTGGCTTGGTGTCCAAAAGGACCACGTTATACTTCAAAAGTTTACTACTTTTTCCCATTTCTTCTTTTAGTAAAATACTCATATTATTACTTTATCTGCATACCCCGTGACACTTTTATAATTGATCGTACGTCCATTTTAGTACTATGTATATATAAGTACACAACTATACGTGTGTTTTCCAACAAAATTAAAAAGTTGGGTGATTATTATGGATAAACATAGTCTATGTAACTTGTATTAGTATCTTTCTATTTACGAGATTTTAACATAAAATAATTTTCTAAAATGTCTTCTATTTTCTTCAGTATGTGATGACTTCTAATGTATGTAATCGACATGGCTATAATTTACGAAGGTTTAATCAATCCGACTCCTTTATCGACCCTCTCCACTAATAAAATAAAAGGAAAATAAATAAATTCGAGTCGAGTTGAGTTGAGATGAGCTGAAACTATTGATATGTCAATTTGGATTCGAATTTTTTATTGGATTTGATGATTTTAACTTGTAGAAAACATGATTTGAGAATATCAAGGTTATCAATTCAACTCTTATTTCCTATTGGGCCAAAGCCCATGTCCCTGTCCAAATCCATACAAGTTTAGCACATAATGGGCTCAAGTTTTAAGCCCAAAGACACAAATTCCAGCCCATGGTGTTCTGAAAGAAAAAAAAAAAGAATTGCGACAATTTTGTAATATATAGAAATTTAAAGAGATTTACCCTGAAAATAAAAAAGCAAGAGAAATTTTACTGAAAATATATAGAGGGAAAAAAGAAAAGCTGTATATCATGGAAATTAAAAATGATACGATAGTTAATTCTGAACTAAATTTCTCTTTTACGAGTTGGATATAAAATTTCAAAAATCCGTTACAACTTGCACATATAATTGATATATGTGAAGAAGCACTTCACTAAAAGAACTCACACCTAAATGTTACAAAATGCTTCTAGTTAGATGAGAGAAATTATATATGGTATAGTAAAATATAACATAAGATGTTTAAATTTTATCGAGATGAAGGGAGAGATTGGCCTTGAAGAAAGGAGGTAAACAATGCAAGTGAGCTTCTGGGTTTGAAAGTAGGCACATCATGCCCTGCTCCTCTAAATGTTGCAAATGTCAGCCCCTTGTATTCTTGGTACCATCCACTTACCTGAAATTCCACATCAAATCTCTCCTCATTATATCCGATAAAAGTGACCTGATCGACATCCAAATCGAATCGAACCCGATTCGACACTTAGTAAGCCAAATTGAGATGACTCAAATCCGACTCGAACCAAATATATTTCACCAAAGTATTTTGTCTTTGCAAGACTATACCTTATTGAACCAAATGTAAGTTGACTCGAAGTCAACCCGACCCGAACCCGAACCGACCTAACCCGAAACTCAACCGCATCGTAATGATCCCAACATGATTCAACTTGAACTAATCCAAGGTGAAACCAACCCGAATGACCCGATTGCCAAGTCTGCGTATAATTTACATGCTAATTAAATTTCTTGATTTGTTAAATCTTGTTTTATGAAATTTGTGGCTTTTTATCTTTTGATTTCATCTCTCTCCTTTGTGAGACAGACTTCTTCATGACTAAATTAACATTAGATTTTGATTTATTATTTTTGTGAAATATTCGTGATACAAATTAAAGATGACAAATTTTTATATAAGACCGTCTCACAAAAAAGTTATTTGTAAGACAAATTTTATAGAAGTAACTTTTTGAAGGTTTTAATATGGCCGATAACTTATAATAGAGTGACTTTTTAATTCGAGGGTGACTAATAATTCATTAAAAGTAACTTTTATGAGAGTTGTCCCTAAATAAATCATCAATCGTCCTCTATGTATCTAAAGTCATTATAAAAGTTTTCGTCTCACATTAACTTTTAGGTGAAATAGTCTCACACAAAACCTACTAATAGGAGGTTATTAAATATTGTATTTATATTTATATCTGATTCCCCACTTTACCAATGATTAAAAAAAGAAAGGAAATAAAAGATGGAGTTGACTATGAAGAAGGGTACCTGTCTTTCATGGTACCAAGGCCTCCATGATTTAGTGATGGGTAATCCAAGAGCATTTAGACTATATCTTGTTGAGAGCACAGGGACTCTTCCATCTGTATCTCCACTGATTAATCAGACAAAGAGGATTATTTTTATAAGCAAATGGTATGCATTTTATATAGAAAATCCCAAATCTCCAGTTAAATAATTTATTACAATTTGTGACCACAAAGACAGAGCATATATACTGTACCTGTAGACCCATATTCTAAGTCCAGCTGCTATTAGTTTTTTGTAAATTGGAAGTACAGATGGCACCCCATCTGACCAGTGATACAACATTGTTGAGCTGCATTCAAACCAACCAAAAAAAAAAGAAAAAAAGAAATTAAAGTCACTTGTAAGCTCTATTTTAAAATTAGTTGACATATTTTCACTTCATATACAGTGGTGATCGAATAAACAGGTCAACTTACCAGAGGGTTAGTCGGTGAACCTTATTTGATATGAGACAATTACTTACATATGCTCAAACCGAGCTAATTAAGGTTCAATATCAAACCAATATAAGGTTTTGTGTAGCAATTGCATAGCGGATAGTTATTTGTGTAACTGATAGCTGTTTAGGTAGTTAATAATTGTTAGATTTTAAGTGTTAGCAGATAATTATTCAATTAAACAATTAAATAAATGAGTTTGGTAAATTTAGTGGTTGAATTAACTAATTATTGTAAATTCACTTACAAACCGAGCTAATTAAGGTTCATTGTTAGGACTAACCTAAACCTACTCACTAGGCCACCACTAACTCCACATTCACAAGGAAAAATACTCTAACTATCAAATAGGTATGAGATATACAGTAAAATTACATAATGAATTGAAAATTACTTACTTGCATATGCTCCAGCTCCTTAACTGAAGACCATCACTAACATGAAGAGCCTTCTGAACATCTGGCCTATTGTAGAAAGCATTTGCATAGCCATCCAAACAAGGGTCATATCCACCCATTATCCTCAACATCTTCACATTCAGAAAAAGAGGAAAAGAAAAGTCAGAAAAATTAGCAAAACATACACACATTACAGAAAAGTAAATAACAATCTAGGCAACGTTTTCAGGTTAGAAATGAAAATCTGACCATTTTGGGGAGCTTTTGAGCATCGAATCGGTCGAGGCAGAAGAGTTAGCAACACAAACAGAAGTGTACAAGCTGTAGATGTCGATCTCGTCGTACTGACTAAGCATGTCATCTAAACCTTGCTTACAATCTGGGTTGCTGTTCAGGTCGCTGCTGTTGAAATCGCACGTCTCTTTTATGATTTTGTACGTCTCATCAGAGACGATGGCGTGGCTCCATGCATAGTCTACCATTCCTCTCATGTCATCAGGATCTGATGTTTCAGGATTTCCCATCTGAATATATATTTCACACATCGTTATATTGTTGTATTGTGCTTAATTATCATGTATAGTTCAAACCCTAATTATTGATAACGTATTTTGTTATCTTTTTAATTCAAGCCCGAATGTGATTCACAATGAATAGGCCCTTTTTTATGACTAGACCCAAGTATTTGCATATTTGTTAATTAATAATCATTATCCAAATAATCAAGCTAAATGACTGACAACCTACACCTGTTAGAGAAACTACAAACCTGAAAATTATGCACCTGAAGGCAAACTGAGCTGACCAAAATTAACCCTTTTTCACTGTTATGTATATTTTACTAAGTTAGCTAGCTAAAGTCTTCTAATATTTCAAAGAAAAGTTCCATGGCATGTTTTTTTAAAAAAATTCTCTAGGGCTCAATAGCCAGTCCACATAGAGGATAGTGGGTCCTGGCCTCCTGGAATTAAACCCTACCTATCTTATTTTTCTTCACCTTATATTTCTATATAACATTGGAAATATCGAAAAATTTCTATAGACAATTTATTTAGAGCTTTTATTATCCGAGACCCTAAATGTTTTGAGATCCACTATTGTTAGGGTGGGTCCATATGAACAATTTTGGCTTGAAAGGGTAAGGAGATCGCAACCAACGGTTGGGAAATCTTGCATGTTTTGGTAGCACCCAACCACTTCTTTGAGAGAGTATATGATTTGATGGAGCCAGTTGGTGCTATGTACTTCTTGGATACATTAGGCCAAGTTGAGAAGCCATTATGAGGTATATGTATGAGGGGTATATTGCACCAAAAAAAAAAAGAAAAAAATATAGGGGTATACAATTACCAAGATGCCCTTGAGATCAATATAGAGAGAAGGGTCCTTGTTCCTGTCATGGATTATATCAGCCAACTCTGGGATATATTTTCCTGCCAAAAACCCCATTCTTATTTTATTGACACATATATGCATGAAGCATTCACAGATGATCAATTTGCATATGCTCTGAAATGTGTACCTGCATAGCTCTCTCCAGCAATGTAGAAGGTACGATTTCTATAAGCTGGAAACTTGACGTACCACCTATGAAGAAACTCATACGCATCGTTTGCTGATCGAAACCCATTATGCACCACCAGCCAGCCGTAGGAAAAGTCAGTAATAAGGGAAATGGTTCGATGGAGAAACGAAACAGAGCAGAGGGGGAGAAATTAAACTAGTACTATAAAACAACTGATAAACTTAATTAATGAATTACCAGTTAGCTGATCTCCAAGTTTGGCAAAATCGGAACTCGTATTTGTGTAAGAAAATCCAACCCCAATTGGAGATTCCAGAAACAGCATGTTTGCTTCTGCACAGTCATTTATACAGGTGGTAAAAAGTCACATGAGTTAAATCTTGATTTTTGTTTTTTGGGGTTGGGATTAAGATTTGAGAATATAATACCTTGATTCCAGGAGAACGGGTTAAAGATAAGGTCAGGAGAATTAGTGTCCAAAAGAAAAGGACCGATCTCTTGTGTTGCTCCATACCCAACAGAGGAACATCCTGGACCTGAAACAACAAGTTTTCGAGATTAAAAGTGAGAATTTAAAAGCAAAATAAATGAGAAAAAGGGCATGTTTAATCAATTAATTGTCTGTTTGGTGGGTATCAAATTGCCAATAGTATAAAATCAATAAATCTACATCAACTTGTTTACCTCTTTTTGTACCAAATACTAGTATAGCCATTGAAGACAATTACCTCCATTAAGCCATAACACCAACGGTTTCAGGTCAGGTTGAGCTGAGGCCTCAAAGAACCAGTAGAAGAGCGCCCTCCCATTTTGCTCATTGACCGTCACATAGCCGGCATAGTGTCGAAAGTCGACGTTGGGCTGGCTGGGCAAATTAGTGACAAGATCATCCTCATAGTTTGCCAAGGAGACACCCCTCTTATCATCATTGTATTGGTGAGTAGTAGACAGAAGTCTAGGTCTACAACTTGCAATAGGTGCTCCAAATAATATTGGTATTATTGGAAGCACCAAGTAAGAGAGGAGAACAAGTGCCCTTTTCACAAGATGATCCATTATTGCCATTCTAACTGAGCACTAGCTAGCTAGTATGAACAAAGGGATGGTGGGAATTATGAGCAAGGCTAAACCAAATGTAGCCCCTATTTATACTAATTGTGTTGCACTAAAGAAATTTATGTGGGCATGGGAGTGCATACATGGGGGCCAATTTTTGTCTTCTATTTGGGTTGGTGGGCAAAAATGCTTTAGATCTTTTTTATCCTTTATTTTAAAGGGTATTCACAGGTAAAGTTTTACAGATAATGATTTAAAAACTTTACGTAATAATATTATATTTTTAATTTTTGTTAAGTTTGACGGTAACACTACTTTTTTGTTATTAATTTGAAAACTTTAGAACTTTTATTAGGTAAAATTTTAAATCATTTTTTGACTAATAATTGATCCCATATTGTTCCAATTAACTTAAATATGTTAATGGGTCTCTCATAGAGAGGTTATAAAGTTGGAATAGCTAGCTCTTTCACATTAAGTGGGAGTTAAATGATCAACTCTTTATTTGATAATGTGATCGAAAGTTATATGAAGGGTTATTTGGTATGGTAAGTTCATGACTTATAATTTCTTTTTTATTCTCTAATTATTTTTTATTGCTTTTTGTTCAACCTTTTATTGACATGTAATATATGAATATGATACAATACATCGTACTCCACAAATTATATATAGTGCTAACGACTATGTACGATGATGGATCCAATTCTAAGAACCAGGGAAGCTTTGTGTGGAAAATGGATGGATATATTTAGTTAAATAGGAGGATATATATCAATTCGTATATTAGAGGATGGACTTAAATGACTGAAAATAAATACATAATAGCAAGTAAAAACAAACGACAACTAGGAAACCTACAGAGTTATAGAGACAATAGTATTTTAGCGGGTCCAAAAACAAAAATCTTTACTATTTTGTACATATATTTCTTATCTATGGTGCAAATCCATTCATGTTGAGTTATGCACCATACAATATATTCAAATTAAGATACCATCTAATTTATCTAAAGTTTTAGGGCTTATTTTATTGGATGGAAAACTTATATTGTGATGTAATAGAAAGGAGTGGAACAAGTGGGATAGAATGGAAATACAAGGGCAGGGTTATCATATGTCCGAAAGTGTCCTGGGATACTGTTGGTCAAAAAATTGTTAAATGCATAAAAATTTTCAAAAATTTATAAATTGTTATAGTGAACATACGTAAAAAAAAAAATTTTAATATTTTTAAAATTTTAAAATAGGATATCAGTAATAGATTTTCTAACTCCGTCGTAATAAAAATGAGTGAAAAATTTAGATTTCTCACACGAAAGAAGTAGAAAATTTTATAGTGTGCTGGAGTGGAAAGATGTGGAATTTTTTCTGGAAAGAGGTTTTTCTTTGGTAAGGTGAAACTGACCTACTGAATGGGGGCACCTATCTCAAGGCAACTTAATAGTCACAACAGGCTCAAGGGGAAGGGATATATATATGATGGTGCCTAATTACATAAAATAAGTTAAACCCACAACCCTGCAATTTTCTTTCACAAGGAAATTTAAATGCTTTCCTCGAGTTTTAAATTTCGATAAAGAGATTTATGAGGATGATAGTCAATAATGTTACCGGGTTAGGCTTTATATATTAAATATCTTAACTAATGAAGCCTTAATCAAAAAATTATAATCTCGATAAAGAGCATAAAAATATGAGGATGAAAATTAATAATTTTATATGCACAATTGTAATATACTTTCATGATTCACCGAAATAAAAAAAAAAAAAAATCTACCCAAAGATTCATTTTCACTTCCTCAACAAAAATTTTTTGAAAAAAACCCTAGAATATGAACTTTGAGGTGCATGCATTTATTTATTTAATTTATTATTTCCTAATCATTAACTAGAAGCTTTTAGACACAAGGGAGGCTGAAAAGACACAGAAAATTTGTCCTTTTATTTATTTTTTGTATCTCCTGATAAGACACAAGTAATTTTCGAAATCCATGCATTGACTGCATTATAGTGTGCAAATAATTTAATCAGGACAAAACTTAAAATCAAATCTATCGAATCCTGTCTTCGAATCGTATCATAGGAGTGATTAAGATTTACAAATTGTGCAATTAGGATCTCAATAAAAAATAACACGGGAATAAATGTTATTCTTTTGCAATCAAACCTAAGGATATTATTATTTTTTTAATACAGATGATGCTCGGAGGTCGATATAAAGGGAATTCAAAATTAAATATTTAGTAATAATTTTCTACATATTTATTTTAAATATTCCATGCAAAAAGATAACGTTCAATCATAAAACAACCAATTTACTCTTACTTAATTTAATTTTCCATTGAAAACTAAGACTAAATTAGTCATTACATGATGTAATGCTACGTTTTTGCCCTGAATTCATAGTTTTTTTTTTTTTTCAAAATTAGGTTAAAAAATATTTATCCAAAAATAATAGGCCAAGTAAATAACTACCCAAATCTAAACAAACCAATAAAAAATTTTTTCAAGCAAAGTCGAAAAGTCGATAGGTTATTTAAAAATAGAAGAATAATGTTGAAGTACTGGAAAAAAAATGGAACTATAATTAATTTTGGCGACTAATGTATAAATCTTAGCTTGAATTGGCATAGTCAAATCAAAAGGATTGCATTTCTAGACATCATTTTCTATTGCTTTCACTATGCAAAAAGGAGGACTAAGTTTTCAAAATAAACGTTTGTTTTTTGGGGGCACCATTGAAGTCTTGATATGGGAATTAAAGAAAAATAATTGGGAATGAAGAAAGTAGTTTAGAGTTGTTGAATGGTGACATGGAATCCAAACCCTACATGTAAGTTGAATAATGAGATGGAAATCATCTCTTCATTCATCATGGAATGTTACATATTCTTCATCATTTTTGCAGAATCTTCTACTGTTCATTGGTCATAATAGTGCCTATTTTAGGTTCAATTTGAATATAGCTTTAAGATCTTTATGTTAAAATACTATATACGATTCCTTATAGTTTACCCTTTCTATTTACAATTTTGTAAGAGTCTGTTCAAACTAATGTTTATCAAAGTATTTGTAACCGCTAACACTCGCAACAACTTATAACAATTCATAGTAGCTAACAGTTCATAACACTTATAACTGGTATAACAATTGGTTTTATCAGCTAAAACGAACAAACGTTAAATAAAGATTTTATTTTCGTGTTTTAACATGTTTCATTATGCTAGGATATACTGAAAATAATCGTCATTTGGAAACAAAGAATGGAAGAACAAGAAGAAGAAGATACACTTAGCATATGTATCTAAGTGTTTTCATTTTGTAAATTTGAGTTTAAACAAATCTAAGTCGATGAAATTATTTGAGAGGATGATAACGAAACTGTTGGTATCTATATATATGACAAATGTGAGATAGAAGTTTGTGTATTATTATTGGTTGATAAAAAAATGTGTTTAAAAAAACTTGTGTTCAATACATCAACCGATATTATTTGTCTCTCTTAGAATAAAAACATTATTTATGTCTCATAAAAATAGGACTCTTAATTTTAAGAGGGAGAAGTAATATAAAACGGGGAAATATTTATACTTATTAGAGGAAAAGGTAAGCAAATCTAGAAGGTTCCAATATTCCCTACGTGGCCTTTTGCCATAGATGTGGTGATTTCATATTATCCATTTCCCAAAATTCATTAGCAAGCAATCCTTGTGCTGGCCAGCAATGAAGAGGTCACTCTCACTCAATTGTGGAGGGTATTAGTGGGAGAATATGCCTACTTATGTTACCATAATTGTTGCTAAGTTCATGCAAAGTGCCAAAATGTATATTAGTGATTTGATCATGGCATTTTTGCCTATGTGTTCCATGACATCCATTTCTTTTTTTAAAAAATAAATTATGAGATATGCTAGATTTAAGTATTTTAATGTTAGATAGAGCATTGATTCATCTAGGTTTTTAATGAAAATATACTGTTGAAAGTCATACTTCATGTAAAATTAAAAATTTTAAAAATAACTCATCAAAGAACGTTCAAATATAAATTTAACTTTTAGATTCGGATCACTCTACTTCGTTATACACGTAGAAAACAAACTTTACCAATTTGTCAATAACGAACAAACTATTATGAGAAAAGGGCACAATATAGAGAAACAACGAAAAACATAAGTATTCATGTTTCTATATCGATATTATGTCATATGATGTAATAGTAGCCTCGTGTTAAGTCTGTTAAGATATTTATATTTGTCTCAAAGGTAGCGTTTTATTTTCTTATTTTCATAATTAGGAATGTACACTTATTATCTTATGATCGTTTCTATATTGTTTGGTATCTTATTATTTAAGCCTGTAAACACTATATGATTGGGAAAAAAAATGTACGTGTAACAAAAGATTATCATTTGCTTAAATTTCATTGGTGCTTTCTAATAAATATATTCTCATAATTGAGTTCAAGTAAAATTTTTATTGTTTTTATAGTCCGTGTGTGTGTCTATATATATATATATATTGGAAAATATAGAAGTTTGCATCCACCAATCAAATAAAGATGAAAAACCATAACTATAGGCATAGGTGCACCGGCCTATTCCTTTTTTTCTTCCCCAATTGTGATGGACTATACATTGTGTAGATGCCAATTAATTAATTTGTAAACTATTAAAATTGATACAAGAAATTTTTGTTCGAGTTTAATCTCCTCCTTTTTGTTTTTCTTATGAGTACGATATCGTTTTGGTGTTTCCTTTATGAATACTTTTTAAAAATAATAACTCTATCCGACATCTTTTTTACTCAGATATTAGTACTGAGAGTGACATTTCCACCCAAAAAAAGTTTTACATGATTTGTTCCATTTAAAAGAAAAATGAGAATATCTATATTTAAAAATCATCTTAATAAAAAGTTTAAGTTAATGAATATTGTGAAGACTCTACTAATTTTTTTATAATAAATAAATATAGAGATTTTTAAATTCGAACTTGAGACCTTCTATTCGAGAGGATTATGATGACGAAAAATATTAGGTTAATGGTTTACATATATGTACAACTTTTAACATAGTAAGTTTTAAAAAATTCTTGATGAGGAAAAATATTTTTTATATATTTTTTTAATATAAATGTTATTTATTTAGAATATCGTCATAAATCAATCAAATTTAATATAAATCGGGCCTTGATATAGAAAATATACAAATTTAAGTCAAGTGAGGTTTCATCTTAAAATTAATTGCTGATAGACGAAGAAATTTATTGACTTATATACATATTGGATAACTCAAAGGCCATCTAAACTATCAATGTGTAATTACCCTACTCTTCCTCACATGTAGGTCACTAACAAAGCCTAACATATAATACGGTCTTACATGAGATAGGGCATCATACCAAGATTGAGCAAGCTATTATAATACCAATAATGGTCTCAATAAAAAATATAAGTAGATAATTAAAGGAATTAGAAATAGGCTTATATTATAACAAATTCAATTCATGTAACGACCCACTCTTCGCTTCCAGAAGGATAAGGGCGCACTGTTAATTAATAGTTTAGGTCCTAATTGTAAGAGGTAAAGTCAAAAAATAAATTTTAAAAAAATTCTCCCACTGAGCTCAGATGTGGATGTAATTATCGTAATCATGAATTCATCTAATGCTATATATTAACCTCGCACTTTATGGTTTGCATTTCCATAATTTAGACCAATTAAGTTATGAGGATTAATGTTACATTTTCATAAAACGTCAAACATAGTGCGAATAAATAGCATTAAATTAAATTTTAAAATATTTGTCGTTTTAAAGTTGTGAGAGAATAGTTAGGAAATACAAAAATTATGACAAAATTTGGATTAAGATACCATATTGCCCCAAATTTCATTGGAAATGAAGAAAAATCAATGAAAAAAAGGAGAGAGAAAAAGCAATTAATAAGGACAAAATTGGTAAATTAGTCATCAATGTGTCATTGAAAAAGTCACAGATATTGTGAAATAAAAAATTGAACTAAAATGACAAGTATCGTGAAACAAATGAAATATTAATTTTGAACTGTTTATCATTCCATATATAGTGCATTACTTCTAGAACATACATCCGGAGACAAAGTGCACTCGAGTCTAAAATACAAATTGATTCAACCAGTATGATATTTATTCTGAATTTTCAAAAAAATAGTTAGATTGAGAATTATATATTGCAATAGCATCCTATTTTTGACATATCATAACCGATTTTCAAATATCAACTGATTAACAATACGAACAGTCAAATATGACCATATAAGAATATTATTGAAAGTTGTAAAGTTATAAAGTTATAACTAGGAATGTAGGATGATAAGATATGATAATTTGGTACTTCACATCATTGTAAAAATGATTCCAATAATATATATTATCATTGTTGAAAAATAGCAATATTTCTATATATATCCAAATTCATCAAATAATTAAGTTTGATTGTGGAAGGTATATATTGAAGAGACAATATAGCATGACTTGATAACTACCTTAAGTGTTAAGCACTAACTTAATTAAGTTAATTTCTCCCACTACCCACAAAAAGATAATTTTCAAGTCATATATCACATACACCAATATAATTTTTGAATAGATAGGCAAATAAGATGCCAGCAACCATTTAAATATGTTCGAGTTAACCAAGTGAGTGTTACCGTAGTGGTAATCACTCCATATTTCCATCCTTTCTACTAGGGTTCGAATCGTAGTAGAGATAACTTCCTTAATAGGTTTACAAGAAGTTGGGATATGTTGTGAACTTGCTTTGAACCTATATTTGTTATCCTTATCCCCTTCACGTAAGCCTTTAAGTCCAATTAAGTTTACCCCTAAGATAAAAAAAGTATGTTCGAGTCAGATTTAAATCATACATATTAAACGATATATAAAATTTAGACAAAATTCATGATAAAATTTATGTTAAAAGACAAAGTTGTCCCAAAATTTCATTGGAAATGAAGAAAAACAATGAAAAAAGGAGATAAAAAAATAAATAATAAAGAAAAAATTAATAAATTAGTCATTAATACGCTACTGAAATTGTAAAGTAATAAATATTATAAAACTAAAAAAATAATTAAAATGATAAATATTTTAAAATAAAAGGAGTATTAGTTAACACGTGTCACAATAGTGGTCATATTGATATTTGCAAAAAAAAAAAAATTAAAATTATTGTAGTTCAGTGCCAATAAAAGCAAAAAATAATGCTTGTTTAGTGAAAATTAATTAAATTTTATAGCGATTTTCTTCAACTGAGCACTCTCTTTGGTCAAGGAGCCAATTATGATCATGATTTCAATTTGGTCAGATCTTATATTTATGCACATGACTAAAACTATTCTCATACATTATATGTTTTGTTTAATTTATTTAATTCTATTAATGAGGGTCATTGTCTCATTGACCAATTAAAGTGATCATCAATAGGATATTGGCTCATGCAAATGCTCCATCATTAGTTCTTGAATGCCTCCTTGATGAGAGATTTCTTTTTATTATGTGTCGATATCACAAGATATTAAAGGATTAATAATTTTGTTTATCTTTACCGATAAAATTTTAATTTGAAAGGAAACTACTAAATCATTTAGCATAATAATGTTTAGACTGATCATTGGATTACGAGAGAATTGAAAGCAGATGAAAGTATGTTACTCGACTTAAAAGTTATAAATAATAAGGTAGGCGATGTTGAGAAGCTTCAACACGGGCTTTTCTCCATTTATTTAGAAATTACAATACTCGAACATGAAACTCTAATTCGAAAGAATAATATACCTTGCTATATCAATGTCGGCAAATAGTTTAACTTGCTAAAAAGGGCTGGGAAATAGCTAGCTAAGTGATGTACTGATCCAAAATAATCAAATAATTAAGTCTGATTATGGAAGGTTTAAACTGATAAGACATCACAACTTGATAACTTCATTCCCTTGGATTTTCACCATACTAAGTGCCAAGCACTAACTTAAGAGCTAATATTTCTCCCACTCAGTCCATCAATTTTTATTTTTATTTTTGGTTTCTTCCACTAATTTAGCACAAAGGTGGATTCAACAAGTTCTATCCAAACCAAAAAAAAAAAAAAAAAAATGGATGTAAATGCATGGTTGTTGATATCGTAATATGAGATTATGCCTATCATATTTTTTTTTATTTTTAAATTTTAAAAAACTTTACTTAATCTGATCGAAGTAAGCTAGCTACTACAAATTATAACATGAAGCTGAGTTTATAAATTTAAATCATTATATATATTATTTTTGTTTTATTGTGTTATAAACTTACTTTTTATTTTTATAATCGTCCTTTCCTACTTTATTTCCAAAATTATGTCATGTTACCGAGTTCATGATATAAATATTGGCCTCATTATACTATACCGAAAAATACATGTGCCATATTGCCATCCACATTGACATCGATTTTTGCCTCATGTATCACTAAGTCAAAGCAATTAAGTAGAAAGATTAAATTCCCTTGGATTTCATGGGACATCAAGACGTACTAGATTGTCTACCATGGACATTTGATTCTCAATTAAAGCTTTTGTATGTGTGTGTTTTCTTTTATTTTTTTATTTTTTAAATAATTACTATAATCAACTTATATTAATAACAACAGACTTCATCTCAACATACATAAAAATTTAAAATAAATTTTTTTATCATTAATAGTTTTAGAAAAGTGATAAAATGATACGGTAGACGGAACAAGTAACAAATCCTATATTTTTATAACAAAAGACTACCTCCTAAGGGATAAAAGGAAAAAGTATCCTCGCAAGATCAAAATCATTCTCCCATTAAAAAACAAATCACCCCGGATAAAAAACCGACTTAAAAACTCATTCAATATGACTTAGGACAAAAACAATCTCGAGTAAAGTACCCGAAATACAATAATATAGAACAAAAAAATGTAGATAAAATTGTCCTTGAGTCCTCCTCGTTCCTCCACAACATCACACAAGATTTAAAACATACTCACAACACATAGGTGAGCTAATGCCCAATTTATTGACTTTGATTCTCCAATTTTCCTACTTAGGTACCTCTTATGGAGCTTCCTACACACGTAACTGTAGCATAATAATACATTAAATCAATCTATGAACATTGAAAAATAAAAGGAAAAAAATACGTGGAATTTCTTTCTTTTCTTTTTCTCTCTTTAAATCATGATAAACAATTTCTCACTTTTTTTGCTAAATAGTTTTTTTTTAGAAGATTTTACAACTAGTTATGAATAGGTATAATAAAACTAAAGTCTAGCCAAACTAATCACTTAACTATTCCTTCCATCTCAAAATGCATATTATTTTAACTAAAAATACATATTATTTTAACTAATTTTTTTAATAATATTTATCACTTTACAAGTATTTTGAAACGGAGGGAATAATTGATTTCATTCTCTATATCTCTCTCTCATTCCCTCTAAAAAAATTTTTGTACTAATGAAGGAGTAAAAATAAATGTGTCCTTTGAATGTGAATCCATGGTAAAAATGTTGTATATCTTTTTTAAAATTGAAATAGGGCTTATAATATTAAACCATCAATGACATCATACATATCTTTCGAAGCCATATCGTAGATGATATCAGACACCCCCTCTATCAATATTCTTTCTTGAAAGTCGATATATTGGAGATGGACAATTGTACGACGAACTGAATTCTCCCCTCTTTGAACAAACCAAGAGCATTATTAGTAAGGATCTTCTGTTGAAGCTTGTTAATCAAGTTCTTACAATCCACGGTAAAAATGTTGTATATTTTACTAATGAAATAGCTGGATTTTTTAAAGAAAAATCTTTAATGTTATTACCACGTCTTATAATAAACAATTTAAAAAACTCTACTTTTAATAATAAAAATATACAAAAAGCATACTAATATATTGTGATTTTTTTAATTTTAATTTTATCATAAAAATTCTCCTATTATGATGTTTTTCATCTAACTGCACTATATTTTGTTAGTAAAAATAGTTATAAATAACGATGCATATAACACCATAATATGAAAAGCGGTAACCTTTTCGAAAAAAGCATAATATGAAATCTAATAACATTTTAATTGTTTTCAAAAGTAGATCTACTCCTTCTTTAAAAGCATAAGTGTGGCCAGGATTTAAAAGATTTACAGGATTTAATAAAGTAATTTTTATTATAGCATCCAAAAATAAATAAAAAAAGGCATACAAGATATGAAACCACCAATGTTATAAGTTCAAGGGTATCCCTTTTTTGTATTGGAAATTTAATATATATGTAAATGATGAAGCATAATTGACAATTAGGAGGCATTAATTATTACCTTTAAATATAAACCTTTTTCTGGATTCAAAATTGACTCCAATTCCACTTCCTCAATGTGAAGCAGACCAATAAAAGCAAAGCATAACATGTTCTCTCTTACTTTTGGCCTATGCAAGTGCCATTCTACCTTCTTTTAACTTTCCTTTATATTTTTAAACATTTTCAGATGATAGAGCTAACAAATATATTTAACGGTATCTCTTTTAATTATTTTGTAAAATTTTTAAATATAATTTTTTATTTTACTGTGCGCGTCATGGGACACCCGTATACTTAACATAGCTACGCCATTGAACATATTTGATCAATCACATTTTTAATTTACATAAAATTACATTTTATTAGTTATATTATTTTCTTGTTTACCCAAAAAAGTTATAGTACATTTTTGGAATATATGTGTGGAAGCTAAAAAGAATTGAGTCTGTCAGACAACCGCATGATCATCCCAAGCTCTCAACACAGGACAGGGAACGATCCTCTACAGCACTGAGAGTCCAAGAACCCATCAGGAGCCATTAATCACGCTCTGATCACACGGTCATGATTCATCCACCAGACTTGATTTCCTGTCTCCTTAGAACTCAAGGACACAGAGGTACAAGCCTATAGAACAGATCCTGTTCAAGTAAGGTCGTGGCATTCCTTCTCCTCGCACCCTACAAAAGCCTCCGGTATTCTTCTCAGAGGGTCGATGTGGGACAAGTAGTAAAGCGCATAATTCAAAAAACAGGGCAAAGTCCTCCAGTTACAAATAAGCATATTACATTAAGAGCTTTTGCGTTTTGATTTTCTTTGGCACTTCAATTTTTGATTATATACTACAAATTGGAAATCAGTGAGTCAAATTTTGGTTAGTGGAGTATAAATTACTGTTTGATAATATTAAGTGGGTTAATAATAATTGTTTTTTTACTTGCCAATACTAATTTGTATTGAACGTATTACATTAAATTTTCCACCTGAATCTTACGATCACACAAATATGTGATGTAAAAATTTTCAATCGATCCAAATCCCTTGGGAATGCTAAAATTATTAGAATGTTATGATTCTAATATGCTCAAATAATGTATGGTAGGATTATAATTAGTATGATTCCATAATCTTATGAACCGATCCATAGTCATAGATAAATTACACAATATTATCATCCATAATTATATTAGAGAATTTATCATAACAATATAGATTTTGCATCAAAATTTTCTACAAAATACAGTTAAGTTAAATTTTCAATTTATATATGAATGTTTATTAAGATTTTAATTTTTATGAAAATACTCCCTCCATTTTCTACGAAGATGTTGTTAACTTTAAGATAAATTAGTGATTAGAAGACTAAATTGTCCATGTAGTTAATAAGTATTTAATTAAAAATGAGAGAAAAAAAAGACAGAGAAGAAAAATAATCAATAAAAAAAAAATTAGTAAATTAAACTTTAATATATAATTGAGATTATAAAGCAACAAAGATTTTAAAATAGAAAAAATTAATTAGACACAAACTTTTATCGGCTAATAGGGGTGTATTGAGCTGAGCCGAGCCCGAACTCGCCGGGCTCGAAGCTCGGCTCGTGAGTATCATTTGTAGCTCGAGCTCGGCTCGTGGCTCGCCAAGCTCGGCACAATCAAGCTCGAGCCTAAGCTCGGCTCGCCAAAAGCTCGAGCCCAAGCTCGGCTAGTCATTGACTCGTCAAAAGTTTCTATTAAACTCCTATTTTTAGGTTCAAAGTCATCTTTTATATATACTTGCTATAAAAACATAAAATTAAATTTAATTGAGACTCTTTTTCTCAACAATCACAATATATCACTTAAAAAAATAGTATAAAACATAAATAAAACATTTGACTCTTTGATAATGAAATACAAATTACTAAAAAACTTGAATTTTAATTTAAAATCCTTGTAATAATAACATCTATCATTCACTAAAAAAAAAAGGCTCTTTATTTCACATTTCCAATATAGCAAAATGTTATCAAAGTGGGCACGTCAATCCTTCATTAGACATTGGCAATATGAATTCTTTAGGTTGATCGTCTTCTTTTAACACCCGAGAAAGGGAGACAAATAAAAGTTACAACTAAATCATTAATACAATTTTATTTTAATTTATACTTTAAATTGACAAAAACTACCTTCCTCCTCTTTTTGTGACACCATGTAGATGATGGAACCAATCACCTCCACATATCAAAGCTTCCACCGTTTTAGGATCTAACGAGTTACGATATGGATCAATCACTCTACCTCCTGCACTAGATTAATGTGAATCATATATTCATTATTAACATTTCATCTATCTTGATTCTGGGTTTTCATGTATATAAATGTTAGTAATTGGTAAACAAAAGTTTTAATAGATTAGGTATAACCAAATGCTTTACTTAAGAAATATAAATCAAAATAATTATGCTAAATTAAAAAATTTAAATTAATTGCTAGATCGATGATAAAAAAAAGTTCTTCACATACTAATCTCCACAAATTTTAGCTCATTTGTTTCAATTTGTTTAGATTCATTTGTAATTAGTTTGTGTAAGCTCGACAAGCCGAGCTTGTTTAGGCTCGTTTGGTAGGCTCGTTATTCAGCTCGTTTGCTCGGCTCGTTTACTCGTTCGTTCGTTCGCCTCGTATGTAATGGGCTCGTGTAGGTTCGGCGAGCTTATGAGCTCCAATATTGCAAGCTCGAGCTCGGCTCGGATAACTTTCCGAGCTCGGCTCGGGTTCGTCACAATATCGGCTTGGCAAGCTTTATACGAGCCGGCTCGCGAGGGCTCGCGAGCCGGCTCGGCTCGCTTACACCCCTAACTATAATTATAATATGACATGACATGAAGAAAAATAAGCTAGCTCGATTGTGAGATTCAGCCGATCATTTTATTTGCTTGGCCTAAAAGAATGGAAGAATTTTTATTTTTTAGTTTTTTTGGGGGGTTCCATGGAAAAAGCCCAAAAAAATGTTGAAATGTTGACTCATTCAACTCTCTCCTTTCTTGTTGTTGCTGAAAACAAGCTTAGATCCTGTATACTCAAACAACCCACCTGCCCCAATTTTAAAATGAGTATGACCACATGCCTATAAAAAAATAATAGTTTCAATGTGTCTGTGGTTAGAATTATCAGAAATTTTATTGACTCTTGAGTTAAAGAGCATGGATGTCTATAGTATTTTTAAATTGAAGAGTAGCTATCGTTTAAGAGGTAGTAAGATATAAACATTAATGTAAACGAAACTCAGTTAAGATCTATCTTACATTTTACCAAGTTGATTTTCGCTCACATCAAAAAACTAATCACCAACTAATCTATGCTCTACTACATCTTATACAACTGCAAGATGTCAGCAGAAATTTATTTCAATATCCAGAAACTTCAAATCCAATGCCTAATTAGCTTCAATAGTACAAAATACCAATCCTTATTCCCCTTTTCTTCATTATCCCAACCAACCAACCAAGAAACCCTCATCAACCCCACCAGAAAGGTACCAGGAGACCCACAAATCAGTATTCCAGCCTTTCTCTTCAGAACACCAAAAGAGGGAAAAGACCCTAATCTTTTACCCAGAAATGAAAGAAGACCAGTCTCAGCCCCAAAATCCTCTGTCTCTCCCCATTACTGGGGTACTACCCCAGAAGATGAGTACTATACCCAACAAGGCATCAAATCCACCAAGTCATACTACACCACACCCAGAGGCCAAACCCTTTTCACCAGATCATGGCAGCCTCTCTCTCCTCCACGTGGCATCATCTGTATGGTCCATGGCTATGGCAATGACATCAGCTGGACCTTCCAAGCCACCCCAATCTACCTTGCCCAAAATGGGTTCGCCTGTTTTGCCATTGATCTTCCTGGGCATGGCCAATCTGAGGGTCTCAGGGCATTTGTCCCAAACGTTGATGAAGTTGTTGATGATTGCATCTCTTTCTTTAATTCAATCAAGGAATCCCCAGAATTCCAATCCTTGCCCTTTTTTCTGTTTGGGGAATCAATGGGAGGTGCAATTTGTTTGTTGATCCATTTCAAGAACCCTAAGGGTTTTAAAGGTGCAATTTTGATTGCACCCATGTGTAAAATTTCTGACAAGGTCAGACCCAGATGGCCAATTCCTGAAATTCTTACATTTGTGGGCAAATTCATGCCTACTTTGCCAATTGTACCTACCCCAGATATTCTAGAAAAGTCAGTTAAAGTTCCTGAGAAGAAAGTCATTGCTGTTATGAATCCAATGAGATATAAAGGGAAACCAAGATTGGGGACTGTGATGGAATTGCTTAGGGTTACTGATTTTTGAGTCAGAAATTGAAGGATGTGACACTCCCTTTTATTGTGTTACATGGTAGTGCAGATTTAGTCACTGATCCCAACGTTAGCCGCGCACTTTACGAAGAGGCAAAGAGTGAGGATAAGACAATCAAAATCTATGAAGGGATGCTTCATTCATTGCTGTTCGGAGAGACTGATGAGAATGTGGAGTTGGTTCGAAAGGATATTCTCGCGTGGTTGAGTGAAAGATGCAAAGAGGATACTCATTGAGGGATCTCAGGTTGAAATTCTGAAAGATTGTTTCTTGATTTTCAGTGTTTCTAATTGAGTTGTAAATTCTTAGAGCTCAACTGTAGTTCATTGTAATCAGAGTTAAACTCTGAAATTTGTTGTTGATTTTAAAGAGGAAGCATAAAATTTGGAAGTGATGTTTGTAATAGTAATTGTATCACTCTATTTCACAAGCAATTTTTAATATTTGTTGACTTCTACTCCCTGAAGGGTTCTATATTTTGGCACGCAAATTTAGTCAATGATTTCAAAGGTAAATGTAAATTCAACATAGTATGTTACTCGGATTCAAATAAAGAAGAGCATTTGACATCAACCATTTATAATCAAAGGTGGAAATTTTTAAGAAACTTTGTCGACTTCTTTTTGACTAATTTGAAGTGTTCAAGTGTTATGCTCACACCAGTATCGTGTACCAAACATGAACATTCCATGATCTCGATTGACTATCAGTGTTTGATCCTCTCTGAGAACTAAAACTGTGCGAGATGTGTATAGTCACCTCACCCAGTCACCCATATGCTGAATACATAGAACTTTTGAACCAGTTCGCTTGAAGTCATGCAGCAGGGCTCTTATGAAAGACCAACCTCAAAAGAGCATGTATTTTGTTCTTCTTTGTTTTCTCATACCCCAAGAATTTAACGCCATGAAATATTCATGGATCTTGTTAAATGTTCTACATTCAGCAAAAGGAAAAGAGAGAGAATCAGTGGCTTCTGGGTTTTCTGAGGACCTAAAAATAAAGTCCCCCACAACCCCCTAAAAAAAGGGATGAAGTTATGGAAAAGGTCCCACCGAGATTTGAACTCGGGTTACTGGATTCAGAGTCCAATGTCCTAACCACTAGACCATGGGACCACTTTGATGTTATAGCTTCTAAAGCACTAATAACTACTATATATTAGAATGGTATCTTCCCCCGAAACTGCATTCCTTATGCTATGTTTTACTGAGCAACTTTGGCCAAATCACTTCCTCCATTAAAAGTTGCTTTTGCTTTTATTTATTTATTTATGTATTTATAATTACGACCAAAAACTTATGTGGGGTTAATTATTTCAGAAATTTTAGACTTTGTTTTAATTATTTATTTTTATACTTTTTCACATATTAGGAGGAGGAAAAACGTGACTCACATCCTTGTTCATCTCCATGATCAATCAAATCAGGGAGGTCATGAGTTGGGCAAGACCCGGATTGTGTTTATAATTTTACGGCGGAAGACTCGTGTAATTTGATGGAGTGATTGGTGACAATTCCCCATTTTTTATTTATTTATTTATTTTTAAAAAACAATTGATAACAAACTAGAGTCCCTATTTGTTAATCACCACAAACTTTTTCCCCCACGAGGAAGAAAATACATGTGGCCAGCCAAGACCTGATCGATTGGGGACCTCTTAAATGAAAGATGGTCCACAAGTCATCAACTGGAGTACTGTTTTTCTGTTTGAGACTTGCACTACATAAATTATAGCTTTATGCTTCAAATTAGGGTTAGAAATAAAGTATTTGTTGAGGTTGTAGCTCCGGCAACAAGTGCACTATCGGGGATTACACCTATAATCAAATCAAAAAATAAATAAATAAATAAAAATGCACTCATGCCACATTAGAAAAAATGGGCCAAATACTTGGGTTAAACCTGGAATGATCTCTGTTAACATATATATGAATATAATAGATACATTAAAAAGAAAAATAAAATCCTCAACAAACTACATTTCAGAGAAGTCCTGTGATAAATTAAATCATACCTGGACTATACAATGTAACTTATCTCCCATGCCCACCAAAAAAGTATGGACTTTTCACCTATAACTTGTGTGGAAAAATGAGTAATCTTATACTGTAAAAGAGTATATATATATATCCTGTACTTCTCCAAGAGCAAGAATTCTACATGGCTTCATTGCTGTCATTGTCAGCGGATCTTTCATCCCAAAAATGATTAAAGCTAAAGGGGTTAGTCGACTTGACGATGTAATACCAGCAAGATACCAAAGTCAGGCCATGAACAAGTAATTCAGGTCATCCACTGTAAGTCGAGTCTGATGACTCCCGGTTTCATCTTCTCCAAATGCAGATGCCACCAGCTCTCTCTTCTTTTGCTGCACAGCAAGAAATTATGGTCTCAGTAAACTTGTGTGTGCTTAGAGCTAAAAAAGGGCGATTTATGGCACAAAGAACAGAAAAAAGTTTCCAACAGACTAAATATCATATGGTGCTCTTGTCAGATGCAAGAAATGTCCGACCAAAGATGAAGATTGAATGATTTGACGCCAAGCCAAATGTATATGCCTGTTTCAGGCCCTTTTTCTCATCCACGTAATGGCTGCTGATGAAAAGTACAGTTCTTTCATTCTTTTTCTTTTTTTTTCTTATTTTTTTTCAGAGGGGGATGTTGTGAGAAAAGTGACAACAAAAATTGGGTTGGACAAAGCTGGCATACGCAGATAGGCCATCCGAATTTGCTGCATGGCGCTTACTTCCAGTGACAAGACACCCAAAACTGGAGGTATTATCAAGTGAATTCAAGTACTAGAATGCATTGCACAATATCTGTTGTACAATAATTTATTTTAATCAATGTTCATTGGCCATCCACAAAATGATTCCCTCATCTATGAAAACAGCCAACATGTGATAACTTTTCTGAGAACAATTCCCAAGAATACCAGAAAAGAGATCAGCAAAAATAAGTAACCATATATTGTGGTAGGAACATAATTCAACAGGTAATCACAAATTCACTTTCTGGTTAGTGTTCAACTAAAAGATGTCAAGCATTTTGGCTGATCATATCACAGAAAAACATTGTGAACTACAAAATTAATTACCTGAAGAGCTAAGATTCTGTCTTCAACTGTGTCTTTCACTGTCAGCCTCACGACTGTAACAGGACGAGTCTGTCCAATCCTATGTGCTCTGTCAATTGCTTGGTCCTCAGTGGTAGGGTTCCACCAAAGATCAAGAAGAACAACATGACAAGCTGCCACCATATTCAGCCCGAGACTTGCCGCCTTTAAAGACATTATCATTACAGTTACCTGCAGAGATGAATCAGGAAATAACTAAGGTTTGACCCCAAAATCATTCACTTGACAAAGTAAATCACGCACAATTCTATTGACAACAAAAAGGTTTGATAGCTTTTAGATATTATCATAACTCATAGCCTCGTACTCTTCTACCACACATTTTGCCTGAATAATTCTGAGTCTAGAATTCAGAAGCTAATAAGCGCATCCTATCTCTTGTTCAAAGCAATACTCACATAGTCCTAATTGTTTGTCCTGCATTACTATATCAGATGTCCTACTGTGTCCACACAGAAACAGTAGTACGGGATTTCTACGTATTCCCAAATCATTGAAATAAGTGAAACAAAATGTGAACATTTCTCTTCTTTCCTGCTTTTTAATTATCTTCAAATTCAGAAAATAGAAACTTTTTCTCATCACAATAAAAGAAAAGAAAATAATACCAATAATTGGGAAGGAAATCAGGTCATATGCAAACACAACCCCTCCCCCCCACCACCACCTCCCCAAAAAAAAAACTTCTGAAGTGGAAAAACATTATTGTGTAATCAGAGTATAGTCATTAAAAGATGCAAAAAGTTGCAAACCTCAGGAAGAGTGTTAAAATCTTTCACAGCTTTATCACGAGCAACAACAGACATAGTTCCATCCAGTCGTCTATACTGAATAGAAGATTCCTTCAGGCGGGCTTCAAGGAGATCCAACATCCTCGTCCACTGTGAGAAAACTATTGCTTTCTCCCCTTTGACAGAATTGGTGGCATTACCGAGACCACTGCTTCCGTTGGAGCTTTTAATATCAGGTGTATGTGCTGGAGTTTCAGGTTTGCTTAAGTGATTAGAATCAGTGGCAACAGGTTCTATGAACACCTTTGGTTTAGACAGTGCTTGGAGGAGTTCAAGAGCTGCCTTAATTTTGGATGAGTCAAAGTGACCTGCAGGTCGAGACTCAACCAAACCTGGGTCAGAGGACTCAGAAGCAGAGGAAATAGAAGAGCCTCCCTGAATGGATTGATCAGCAAGACAAGTCCTCAATGTCGCTTTGGAGAAAACTGACAATACAGTGAGATGAGCTTTGCAGTCCGTTGCAGGGCATTGGTGTTCATCACCTGACAGATGCTCAGAAATACACTGATTGCAGAATACATGACCACATTTACTAACAACTGCATCCTCAGGTGGATCCTGCAAGATTATTATAGACAGGACATCTGCAACCATTAGTCATTTTAATCACCTGTAGAGCAACATAATTTTTCTCTACAAACTATTAACAAGTAACCAACCATTTAGCATGACATTCACTAAAATTACGTTAAGACTTAAGAGGGTGGGAGGCAAAGACAGGGGACAAGAATGGACCCAGAAAGTTGTAATAGATGAATTATCAGAACATGGCGTTGACAAGAATTCAGGCTTACCACCAGCATGGTCTGCATTACAAGATCAAGCAATACGATGCCCAAATCATGCTGATTTTGTGTATTTAGAGGCCATTCATGCTCCAGTCTCAAGCAATCTTGAGATGGATACCTACCATCCATGTCAAGGAGGAACTAGTCCAATAATAGCATGAAATTATCGAACGTGGGTAAGACTCTACATTAAATCATGTATTTCCTAAGCTTCAATACAGTTTGCTTCGCCAGATCAAATTGTTGATCCGATGCATTCAATTCTTAATATCCAACAAAAGGATTAATGATATTTCATGACAGAATACATTGCATAAACGACTTAGAAAATTGGTCAGTGACAGAAGAAACAAAGTAGTCATTAGTATTATACTTGATTCAACAATCAGGAATCTCCGTTCCATAGACAAAAGAGCAAGGCAGAATCATTGTATATGATCTAGACATAATTGGACTTCATGCATATTCTGTGCTTGGAAATCAGAATATGAAGACTGAAGTTCTTTTTCCTTCCATGAGGGGTTCACTATTCTGACACTATGATGCCAAATAATAGTGTATACCTTAAGCTGCTAAGCATTACAATCAAGGACAGTCAGGTTACAAAGAGAGTATCTTATCTATTGCAAAAACATTATGCATGCACAGATTAAGAGTTTAAGACAAAAAAATTAAGGAAAACCTACGTTTCTCGAATACTACCTGAAGACAAAGTGAAAACACCAAACCAACCCAAGGAGACCTACTGATAGTGATGCATATGAAGGTAACCAATGTCCTAAGCCCCAAGCTCTCTATCAAGTCTAAGTAATTTCTAGCTGGAGGCTAACTAATCTATCTCACTGCATGAACACAAAACCACTCGCAGTTTTGGCCTAGACAGAGTTACCTCCTTCGGCTTGGGGCATGTGGAATCAATTATACTAGTGAAACCCAAAATCATGAATTGACTTCCAATAATGGAAGTATCAACTTAAAAGGGAACAATGAGATAGCCCTCGATACAAGTTTGCAAGGTTTAACACATACTCTGCATAGGTGACAAATGGCCAAGGACGCTTCCAAGCAATTCAAAAGCAAACTCTGCTGCTGTCGTGGTAGCTGCTTTGCCGTATGAATTGAAGAGTTCAAAACTGAGGTAGAATCATAACCCTGAACAAGAAGGGGATGATCACATGCTTGTCGAAGCCGTAAAAGCAACAACAATATGTTAACATAATTTTGCTGAACAGTTCCAGATGCCGCATAAGCCTGAATCAACGAGAATAAACAAAATTAGCAAGTTTTGAGGGAGTTTTTTGTGTGTGTGGTAGGGGGTGATAGTTTGAAAGTTGACTGCAATGCTCACAGCTAAATCTGCTCTAACCAATGGCACATTGGCAAATTTCACCAACTAAAATCATCATGGAATCAGCAGACATTTATATTGCATTGTATGTTAGATGAATAGATATAGTTAGGTAACGTATCATTATTGATATTTGATACAATAAGCATACTAAGCAATCAGCTAAACATATCATCACCACCAACAGTCACAACCATTGGTATAATAGCAACTAGGATCAGGGATCTTGATCCATGCAGACAATGGAATCTTATCATGAAGCTTGCAATTTTAAGCACATGACAAGCTGCTGAGATAGCTGTTTTAGTAAGAACACCGGTGTAATACCAATTAAGTGATTTATTATTTATTTTTCTCCCCTTCTCTCTTTGACACCTTTGGCTCTTCTAGACTTTGAAATAGCAAGTCGATATATAAGCAAGCACAACAATAATACGCCCAACTGAATCCAATTTTTTTCATCGAAAATTGCAAGTCTCTGACCCTCAATATAATAACAGAGTTGCTGATTTATCAGCTAAAATTATAATGTTGGACTCTGAATGCAGCAATGGGCCAACAATTCACTGAATGAATAACTTGCCACACCAGTATGAAGCATGACGCACCTATTATTATTTAATCAAGAAGGCAGTTCTATGAGAAAGAATGAGATTCATATGTTTGCAGCTATGACAACCTGAGAAGATAATGAAAAATATAACCAAGTATGGAGTAGAGCATGAGCTACATGATATGGGGATCAAGGAGGTTGAGCTGTCAACTGGAAGTTAAGCTTTTACATGTGATGGCAGTGAAGCATGATATATTCAATCAATTCACTGTAGGTGTTAGGAAGAATTTTGTGGCAAGAAAATTTGCAATTGTGCCTTTACTAGAGCTTTAAAAGCATTAGGCCAACCACGTTACTTCCAATGTTATGCAAACAATTAGCAAAAATCTGATCTCTCCAACCCTTGTTTACAGATAGCACAAATTCCAACTGTGACAAAAGAACCATACAGCATGATATGTTTCAAGACAATATAAGCTGAAAGGGATGCATACTTGGAATTGAGCACGAGAATCAGCCTCCAATCTGGAGTAGAAGTCTCGTTCTTCCTCTGAGAATTCCACTTTCTTGAGCTTCACAGATTTAGGTGGCAAAGATATTATTGGTTCCCCATCAAGATGCATAGCTGGAGAAAACGATAAGCAATAAACATTCTTGAGAAATATATCAGGCTCAAAATCCCCAATTGCACAGATGAATCAATCATAGCGAAAAATTGGAGGGGGAAGGAACAGGGAAAGAAAACGCGACATAAGAAAAAAATATTAGAGAATACACAGATTGGGGATCAGCAAAGTTCTCGCAGACAACAAATACCACAACTGCTGATGTAAGATTTAAGCTCCAAATTGCAGACAAACTTAAGGGTCAAATCAAAACCATTAACACTTATTTACAGCTAACATGGACTTGCATGAATTTCAAAGTTTTCAACTTTTCATCATTACATGCCAAAATTGGCAGCCATAAATTGATTAAATAACTCAAATTGAAAGTCCTAAAGCTAGGTACACGTCCCAGAAGTGCAATTGCACATTTCAAATAATAACACACCTGAACATATCAAGCAGCTTTTTTCCCTTTTTTTTTCTTGAACAGATCAAATCAACTTAATACAAGATATGCAGATAAGCCAAACTTAGATTTGGACAGAGTCCTACCACAATGGTTGAATGGGACAGAGGTTGTCTGTATTAGAACCTAGATTTGGACATTGAATTGCACACTATTTCACAGCAAAAGAAGTGGAAAACAGTTTCGTGAACATATTACTTAAGCAACTATATTTGAAAACTTAAAAATTGCCAAAAAGGACTTTTTCAGCCAATCAGAAGGTTGCATACGTCGAGTCTCCACAACAATGCCATAGACACACAAAAGATCTAAGAGCTGCTGGCACAAAATTGATTTGGTTTTGAATGTCCAGACTCATGAATATGCAAGTAACAAAACCTCCAAGGTGAAGCGACTGATAATGGCATGGAGAATGAAAACAAAAATAAAGAAAAGGTCTCCTCATAATGAAAGAGTGGATGCCAAACCAGGAATAGCAGTCATTTTTTAAGAAAAATACGACAATCAAATGTGCTCCAAGTCTAACCTTTAGTACGGCGTAACATTATAGTCCTCAAGACAGCTTGTAGCTTCCGATAACCACTAGAAGGATTTTTATTGATTGGAAATTTGACCATAGAGCAAAAAGACTTGTACACAGAATATGGTTCATATTTGAGAAACCTGAAGTAACTATAAAGATCATCGACTGCATTTTGTATAGGTGTTCCAGATAAGCACCATCGACGCTTCGCTCGAAGACCCCAGCAAGCCTGGGCTACTTGAGTCCTGTAATTCTTGATGCTCTGGGCCTCATCAAGCACAACTCTGAACCATCTCACTCTTGCAAGAGGACGAGCATCAGATTCAGGCAATGCTTTGTCCATTCCTCTTTTCAAGCGTTTTTTATCAGAAGTTGTAGGATGCTTTCTCTTCCTACTAGATAAAACAGATACATCGTCACCATCTGGTTTCAGTTTATCATTTCCATCTTTAACAACCACGGGCTGCCTAGGGACCTCCATACTTATAATTGAATATGTTGTAAGAACAACATCAAACTTAGCCAATTCAAAGGGGTCCTTTGTCCGGTTATTCCCATGGTAAACTAGTACAGAAAGTTTGGCATTGGCAGTAACCTTGTGATGCAATTCCTCTGCCCACTGCCTAAGGACACTAGTAGGACACACAATAAGGGTTCCACCAGAAGGCCTTGCCTTTGAAGACATTCCTGCGTTGACCACTGAAATTTTTTAACCTGGTTGTCATCATCCTCCTCCAGATTCAGTGTCTCCAGCTTCTTCGGCTCCGTTTCCTTTAATGCTCTTGATGGTGCCCTTTCCGTAAGAATTAGAGCAATTGTTGAGACTGTTTTCCCTAAACCCTGTTTTGATGTAAATTCATTTTAACATCTAAGGACATACATAAATTCATGAACCTCATGGTGAATAGTTGTACCTGATCATCAGCCAGAATTCCTCCAGAGCAGTGCAAGCTGGATGTTTCTTTTGCACCATCCAAGACAATGCAATTCGCTGAAAAAGCACAAAATAATCGTCATAATATTAAAGAAGAATCTCTAAGCAGGGGAAAGAACAGGAGAAAACAAGGAAATAATTACATGTCGAGCTCAGACATAAATATATTTTCAAGCAAACAATTAAATTTAATTGATTCTAATGTAATTTACATGATGGAATCATGTGCAGTAATGCAATTGTCTATTCAAACACAGTGGGATTCCCTTCAATTTAGCAGTGCAGTAATGCAATTGCCTAATGAAACACAGTGGCATAGCAACTCCATCACGTCTGGTCACTAGTATATTGATTTGTAATTAAACCCAAATTCAATCCTTTTTAAGTAAAAAAATGAAAAAGGAAACAGAACTCAAAATAGTATGGCAAACTTGGAAGGCAGCTATGGCATTAAGGTCTGCATTCACCAACACAAACTGGATACCGAAGTGATTCTCTCATTTTCGTAAAGACTTATTGGTGTTTGTTTGACTACAGCCAATCCAAATTTGTAGACTCAGAAAAAAATATTTTGAGCAAGCTTTAGTAACTTTCTTTGATATTACCCCACTATAATGAAGAGAAAGCAAGAGAGAGAGGCGCTTGGAGGTTGTCTGGGTCCACCCATAGCCACAAGCTTAGTATCAGCTAAGGCAGAAGCAAAGAAAATGGAGGCTCATCAGAGCAGCAACAATAACAACACCCAGTGTGCATTCCCCCTCCCCCAAGCAGCTTCTAGAGAGATCCATATGTGGGAAACCTTGCCCCCTGTAACATTACTTCTGAATACCATGAACAAATGGGATCAACTGCCATGATTCCCAGGGGCCAGAAGGCAAGTAGAGGCAGAAGGCAACATCAGGGCCAAAAAGAGTGAAGTACAAAAAAATCAATAAACAATCAGGAGATGGTCTATGGTCCCATGATAGCTTGCCAAATAGAGGTAAAACCATAGAAGGTCTCATGATGGCAGTATTTGAGTAATAGTAATTGCAACTTTTTAGGTTCAATTTTCCAGTTAGACAAGAGGTAGCCCTAGATATTTTACCTGATGCCTTAGGAGAGCCACCGCCAAGCATCCATCCGGTGGGGTAGCTTCTGATTTTGATTGGCAAAGATCCTGTGAAAAACACAAGAAATAAAACAGAAAAGAAAAAATCTCAGATTTTGTGACATCAAGAAATGACCTTCAAACTACAGAAAGCAACTGAATTCATGAGGGAAATCTGAGATATTTCATTGACAACCTCCACATGAAGGATATAAAGGCATTTTACATTCAAGAAAACAAAACAGAAAGAAGTTTTGAAATATTCTACCTGCAGCAAATTATAAATATCCTGAACTATTACAGAAGAAAACAATACACACAATAGACACACAGAAGCAGACTGCTGACACAGGGACAAATACTGTAAACACAAGGATGATTCCTGTTACAGATTCAACATATAAATTAATAAGTCAAACCAAAGTATATAACCATCCTAAGACAGCAAAAGAAGATTCCTCAGATAAAGAATGTCACACTTATTTCTTTACCAAACTGTACATTCAGTTAACCAAAGGACAGTATCACTCGTAATTAAACTCGAAGAGATCACCTGCACTAATGCTTGCAAAACCAAGCGTTCATTAGTTGCCTTGACTCTTGCTCCACAAACATTATGACGAAAAGTGGTGGTCTTTGGTGAACATTCTGGAGTAAAAGTTTGGCACTGCAGGGGAACAAGAGACTTTCCATGGGTTGAAGATTGATTAAATGGCCTAGGATGACTAATATCTTCAATTATGCATAAATCACCATCATCTTCTTCATTGCAAGCTTCTGATGACCTCGATTCACCCGCCACCTGAGTCCCTTTAACTGGATCTGACTTTAAGCTCACAGGTTGAACCATAGTATCCACTATGTCCTTAGAATATACTGACCATTCAAACAACTGTAGATCTGTTGGTGTTCTGTCTATAGCAGGGATGCGGCAATGAGCAGAAGGGCCATCAGACGCACCTATATCATGAGCTTCAGTGGATGCAAAAAGCTCCTGGAATCAGAATCAGAACCAAAAGAAAAATCTCTTGAAGAAGCTTCTTCACTTGATTGGGAAGCATTGCAGCCAAAGCCTTTAAGCAGTGCATTGCTCTTTTCAATCTTAATTTCTACTGCTTGTTTTTCACATGGCTGGGCCATCAAGCCCCACAAACATGGCTCCAGAGAAGCCTCATCAGAAATCGTACTACTACTATCATAAGCATTTACGGAGTGGCTACAATGAATGATGGATTCGGGCCCCTTTGCATCAAAGAAATCAAATAACGGAACTTCTGAAGCAGTAATATTTGCATCTCCCACTTGAGCATCTAAGACTATCTCATTCTCCAAGCTCGCACACAAAGCCTGAGAATTATCTACACTGTCCTTCGCATTGTTCATCATAATTCTCGTTGTCAACATTAAATCATAGTTTGCAGCATCAAGGAGACCCTCATTTGGAAAATCAGCTGGAATATTAAAGTCCCCAAAACAATCCCGGGCAGATGGAACATAGTCTGTATCCACATAGTACGGCGACTGGAAAACACCATATTCAATGTCATTAACTGATGGAGATGTATTTCGAAGTTGCTCAGGAGTCTCCATCACGTCGGCGCTGCTTCCACTTACAACACCATAATCTACAAAATCAATATCTAAGTCAGTTATTAACAATACATATCTATATGACTTAATAAGCTGATGCAATGGCTCCATTAGACATCTAAAATTACCGGAGCAGTGGAGTAAGTGGACCTACTCCAATCAGCATAACAATTTAGACAATGGACAAACTCGTGATTACATCAGATACTCTCAAGGGCATATTTCTGTCCTACAACAGATTATATAAGAGAAATTCTTCAAATGGCATCCATCGATAGACAAAACAAGTTTACATTATTCAAATTCTTGAGCGCAATGCCTGTCCAAGTTCCTATGCTTGTAAAAAGCATCTACTCTTAATCCATAAGTCAAATCATGCCCTAAAAATGATTGTGTAAACGAGGACATACATGATAGGTTATGCCAGTCAAAGCATCAAATCCCTTTAAGTAACAAGTTCAGTACTATAAGCAAACAAATAATTTTTTCGAAGCAATTAAGCATATAATCAGAAGAGCTTACCTTGCTGAAGTATTGGGTCTTCATGATTTCCAACATGGGCAGCTGATCCACATTCCTTAGCACCTTCAGTTGACGGATAAAATGGATCATTCTGAATGGCAATTCAGATTCAACAATTTAGTAATCAGGAGATCGATAGATGATCCCACATAGATTAAACCTGACAACCTTTAGCATTGATCCCACTCCCGAAATCGAAAAAAAATTAAAGAGGCCTTTATATTTCAGGTTAACCAATTGGACTAGGTAGACCAGGCCCTTATGAAGCACACGCTTGAGTTCCCGTGGACCTCACCTCACCCTAGCACGACTATTCAATAGTGCCGTTTCAATGAGAATTGCCAAAAGAACAAATAACCAAATTCACACCCAAATTCATCATTTCGTTTCCTCTTTTCTTTTGCTAATCAAAACAAGTAAAGAACACCCCCCAAACCGAAAAAAGAAAACACAAAAGTATTTAACATCGAATGTTCTCAACATTACTGAAGAAGTTCACTTCACAGAGTGCATGAAATCATCAATCATATTTGATCAAGAGTGAAAGAAAAGAAAAGATACCGGCAGAGGAGGGAAATTCTGATTCTTATCGTCCTCATCGAGAATTCGGAAGAGAGAATCGGCGTCCATAGAAAGTGGAAACTGATCACCATCATCAGCATCATCATCATCATCATCATCAAACAAGTAATTCAAAGAACCGAAATTAAACCCATCCTCGGCCGCCATCATCGTTTGCTAGGTCAAATCAGCAAGCGAAAACCCTCCGATTTCAACAAATTTGAGTCCTTACTCATACAGACAAACTAAAATCAAAAGCGCGAAGTAGCCGAAATTGAACATTGGCTGAGTAAATTCAGTATGGAGTAGGTTGCAAGAGGAGACAAATTCAGCGGAAAAATCGCTGTAGTTTCGATGAAATGAGACTCTCTCTCTCTTCCCTTTCTATGCTATTTCTTTGAAGATGGTGGGAAAGCAAGAAAGGTGGAAGAAAAAGGAGGGCGTTGATTTTATAAAGAGTAGGGAGACGTTGATTTTAAATGAGAGAGGGAGAGGGGGAGAGGGGGAGAGAGGGAGAGAATTGGTCGTCGTTGTTGGGGGGCGGCGGGAAGAGAGAGAGAGAGACAGATTTAGACACACGTCAGTCGATGACTCGATGATTCACGTGAAACGCTATTGCGTATTTGCATGCCCACTCACGGGTTCTTTTCCTTTTGCTTTTAGGTCTGAGGTCTTTTTTTGACCCGAAAAAAAAAGGAATTTAATAGTGGTTGGGCTCGTGGCCGGGGAGGAGTACACAAAATTGGATTAAACTCAGCAAAGATTTACCTATATTTTTAGGTAAGGGTGGACTACGAGTTCACAATTGTAATAGTCAGAATTTTAATTTTGACAGAAAGTATGAAACTCTATATCATTTTAGTTACAACCTCTTGATACGTAGTATTTTTTCAAAGTATTGATATATTTTTATTTATTTTTTGTTTCATAAAGAGTAGCATAAACTAATTTTGGTGTGACAGCATAAAAGTTGATATCGATAAAATTTAAATTTAAATTTATAATATAATATTATGAAAATAAATAAAGTTTTGACTTAACTTATATAATAGAGTCTCTGAAAATTAGATGTTTAGACATTAAACGGAGGCAACATTACTCGAATACACATGTGGTCATGTATAACATTACTTTAAAGATGAATAAACACCGAACAGAGGTTGCCAGTCAGTCATAAGGATAGAACTTATAAGAAAATTGGTAAAAAACATGATCATTTAATCTTTAGATATCTCATTAAAATTCTAAAATTTAAATTAATGACACAAAATATTTTTCAATTTAAGAATATGATCATCAAATTCACCTCATCATCCCTATATCTCGAGTGTATTTACAAAAAACTGTACTGTAATAATTTAACTGCAAATAGAAGTCACCTTGGCATATGCCAGTATACATTGTTGCAGTATAAATGAAGCAACAATAATAGAAAGAATCCAACAGGAGAGAGAGAGAGAGAGAGAGAGAGAGAGTGAATTCAGATCCAATTCTGGCAGAGCCGCCATGAGTGAATTTGTCAGGTGCATCAGTCACCAACCTCCCAGCCCCATACATACTATCAAAGTCAATGTACAGTAACAGTACATAGGGATTAAATGAGAAGAAATATACGGTGAGAAGAATGAGAAAATAAGCCGGGATCATTTAAAGTTTCTCAAGGATTGAATTTCTTTTCTAATCTTAATTTTTAGATTTGAGTTTAGAGGGTTAGATTTCTTCTTCTCACTTTCCTAAGACAATGGATTTTCTTATTTGAACTGTTTTCCTGTTGTACTCTCCTACACTGTAATCGTCAAACTTTGACTTCATAACGGGACGAATCCATGAGTGCCTCAGAGGAAGCCACAACCCCATTGATATTTAGCGTAAAATTAAGCCGATTTTTACTATATAACCCCTTAACTCATTGGCTCTGACTTAGACCCGTGTTTATAGAAGATGTTTGACTTTATCAAAATATTTGAAAAAGAAGCCGTTAGTTCGAAAGTATTAAATTTAAAGTCTTAAAAAACTCAAAGATGAAGAATATAAATTTTAAAATTTGAGGAAGAGGGAAACTTCAATAAATAAGATTTAATACAACGCATGGTATTTGAAGGAATATAATATGATTTTTTAGTAATATAAAATTTATTTGTTTTCAGAGTTATTATAATATATATATGTGTGAAAAACATGCATGCAGATGGACTGTGCGGACTGATCTATTGGTCCACCGAACATGTATTCTAGAGAAAAGGAGAAAAAGGTGCAAAATATAAAGGCAGATTTGATTAGATTGGATTAGATAAGGGTATTAGACCCCCTTCGATAAGCATGGAATGAATGACAATATAATGTTGGAATCTGACTCAAAAATTTAAAAAAATCGTATCAAGTGTACATATTTACGGTTTTAAATTATTCATCGAGTTACCGAATTTAATAAAATTTTCTATTTATAGAAATATTTATATTATGACTATTTATTAAATTTTTATAAATATTGTAAAAATGAGATTCATATTTGTAGATGATGTTATTATAGATACTCAAAATACTAAGTTGATATGTATTAAATTAATAGCACGTTTTATTTACATATTTTATTTATCGGTCTTAACACACTACATCGATCCTATGACTTTTTTTAAAGGATTAATAAGCAATGAAATTTAAGCAGTTCTTCGTTCAAGAATATCACATCATATGACCATGTAATTAGTACTTTAGTAGAATAGTTACATATCTTTTCTCAAAAAACTACATTATGTGCGAGTGGCGGATTCGGGAATTTAAGGAAGGGGTCGAAATAAATAAAATAATAGTGTATAGAATAGAAAAGTTAACATCTATTTTTAAAATTAATATTACATAACGATAACATTACATCTAATACAATTGTGTTCGACGAGTTCTCATATTTTGAAAGCGCTCCATGATATCATCGTTAGATAAAGTTTAAAACAAATCATCCTCAAAGTAAGTAATAACATTATAATTCAAAAACTCATCCGATATCCGATTGCGTAAGTTAGTCTTGATATATTTTATCGAAGAAAAACTCTTTCAATTGTTGTTGTAGAAACAGGTAAAATCAATGTCAACTTCAAAAGCAAGTGTACATGGGAAAATTCATATATTTCTTGGTTTTAATCATGCTTGTGGAGAGTTCACCAAGTCCATTCAAATTAGAGAATCTCTCATCATCAAGTATATTATCAATGGAAGTATCCAATTCACCACTAAGAGCCTCAATGCCTAATTCATCAAAATCATCCGGATACAACCGTAAAATTTGTCTAAACAATGAATGAAGTAAAATTGAAAAATCAATGAAATCACATAAATTAAGAATAGAATAAAAGAAATTAAACCTAATATTGTACAAATTAAATCTTAAATTGATATAGAATGAAAAATTGTAGAAATTAGAACTTACGGATCCGGAGAGAGCGAGAGAGTTTAGTGCAGGAGAGGAGAGACAAGGACTAGATCGGGAAGTGCCGGGCGACTTGTTTGGGGCCGGCGCCGGCGACCAACGGCCGTGCCGCCGTGTGCGTGGTGTAGTGGGCTAGGAGAGAGAGTGCGGCTGCAGGGAGAGGGCGAGAGGGCTGCGTAGAGTACAAATGCGAGAGGGGAGGGGGCAAGTCGAGGCCGGGCGTGGGCTGCAGTGGGCGGCGTAGGCTGCTGGCGCGGCGACCGGCCGTGGTGGTGGGGGAGGGAGCAGAGCGGTCGGGCTCGGGGTGCAGAGCGGCAGAGGGTATGCAGCTATGTCCGGAAGAAAAGGTAACGAAGGGAAATAAAAGCTAAGGGATTGAATTTTGAAAAAAAAAAAAGAAGTTGCCAGTACTAGGAGTTGAACACGGGACCTTTGATTCAAATTACACAAGCCTTACCAACTCAACAAACTTGCTTTAACTAATATTTTCCTCTACACAAAAATTTTATTTGTTTTTGGAAGGGGGTCAGTTGACCCCACTGACCCCCGGTGGTTTCGCCAGTGATTATGTGGGTGTTTGACATAGATTTTAAACCTGTTTTTAGATTTTAAAAATTAAAATTAGATCAAACACTAATTTTTTAAAAAATTAAAATTATTTTTTAAAAGTAATTTTGGAAAAAAGCTCCTCAAAAACAAAAATAATAAATAACTATTTCTTTTTATAATTTCTGAAAAAAAAACTGCATAACAATCAAGTATTCTCTCTCTCTCTCCTCTATCTTTATCTGTCTCCTCTCTCCCGTATTTTGTTTTATCTCTTATTCTAACAAATAAATAAATATTATCTTATATAAAAAATAAATATTAAATAATAATTATTATACAAATAAAAAATAATATCAAATTATACAATAATAAATAGTATAAACAAAACTAGGCCAAACAACTTATTATTCAAAAATATTTTCATATAAATTAAGCCAAACATTTCATAAATTCTTCAAAAATTACTTTTAGAAAAATTATTTTTCAAAAACAAATATAATTTTTTATAAACAAGGCCAAACAACACCTATATGATTCTATTTATTAGTAAAATAGTTACGGTATAAATTTGAGTTATTACCTACTTTTAGTAGGGGTATCTATTGTAATAGAGTCATTGACACTTTCTTTAACTCTTATATATTGGTAATTAAAGTAACGAGCGTAGTGTTTAAAAATATTTTTTTCAAAAAACACAATTACAGACCCGTAAAAAATTATTTGAAAAAATTCTTATATAGGTGACACTCTTACCACCTAACCTAACCACAATTTCTTCGATTTAGTCTGCCGGGTACCAGCCTTCGTTACCTCAAAACTATTCGCATATATAACCTGACCAATGAGCATATCCATATGTGAATGGGCTTTGAAGTTTGGATATGGGCCGAAGAGGACCTATAGCAAAAGGGACTCAAGCCCAAAGTCCTATAACTCTGCCTTAGTCCATATAGTGATTAGTACAGTGATTAAGACTGGAATATGTTAATGGCCCAAATCTTGTAATCAGTACTGTGATTTAAGACTAACTGTATTTATTAAGGTTAACACTGAATCTTATTTGGAATTATATTATTTTAAAAATTTATTCTTATTTGTAATTTTAGTGAATTACATATGATATTAACTGTTGGGTTTCTGTAAACCAATTCATTTTAAAATGAAATTTGATTTGATTTTGTTTTTTTGGGTATAATTTGCATTGCCTTTATCATTTTATGTTTCTGGTTTTCGTCATGCATCAATTATAAAGAAGTGAAAGAGCTCTTCTGATGAATTTTTTTTTTTTCAATTCACAAGTTTTAAATTTAAGATCTTATAATTGCTCATGATAACTTGTAACAGCTTAATTATAACAATTTATAACAGTTATATAACTCGTAACAGCTAGTTATAACTAATCGTAATAACTTATAACAACTCGTAGTTGTTAAAGATTAGTCAGTAACTAACGACTTCATAAGAACTCGTAATAACTAACAACTAATTTTACAGACTAAAACGAACATGAGTTTTAAACATGAAGAATAACCAAAGATACGATAGAAGAATTGGAGCAAAATTGAAGTACTATTTTATTTCTTTGCTTTATAGGTAAACAATAACCAACAAAGAAGGGTACATATGGTAGGGCAAAAATTAATTATCTTGCTTTTGAAATTCTTTGCTTCATTGATCGAGGATAAATAAAGGCATTGTCCTTGCATAGGTTGATTCTAAGGCTGCCCCACCTCTTCTTTTCTTTTCTTTTCTTTTTTTCTTTTTCCTTTTACCCACCTACAAGGCATGATCGGATACCGAAGGGTGAATTTAAACATTTGACCCTTTGCTTGCTTAAGACTAAAAGAATAACCTGAGGGAGTTCATAATTTAAGATATTATCGAGGGTTCATCTCTACTATCTTTCATATTGCAGATATTTTTACAAAGAATTGTTTTTTCAATAATTTTAATTTTTAAATTAAAGTTATTTGTGAGTCTCCTCCCCATCAATTTGAGGGTGTGTAATAGAATAAAATATTATAAAATAATTTACAGTTAGTTTTTTAACTATCTCCTATTCATATTAAATGTCGGCTCCTATATTGAGTGAGCTACTCGACAATTATTTTTGCACAATATTACTCCGTATTGAAATCGATAAGGAATAAGCAAAGACATCGTCCATATACGTAACTATTCGCACCACATCGCTTTTCTCACTTGATTCTCATCATATAGCTTATCGTTTTCAAAGCCCTTGACTAAATTATTATTTTACCAAAGTTACATTGGATATCTCAAACTTTTATTTATACAACAATGCACCTGCGATATTTGTTCAAATTCTCCAAATGAGTCTAGTAACTGAAAAGTTTCAAAGGGTCAGATATATCTAGAAGGGGAAGGAATTGGGTATTTAAAAATTTTTGAGGCGTCCGACTGTCCGAGAGACGAGAGGTCGGATATATGAAAAACAAACAAACAGAAAAGTAAACGAGACAATGCAAGTTTGTTTGTTCACGTTCTCGGCCCGGATCCAAATATCTAGGTTAGTGACCGCCTAAGGTTTTCTCCCTTAGGATTATCTTCTACTTTTCTTATTACTTTGATTGTTAGACAAGTTCTTCACTTAACTTTCTGACCGACCTTTTGAGTACACTTACTCTCAATGCCCATCGGTCACACTTCTCTCAAGTGTTACAACTCATAAAGCGAGTATTCCCCAAGACTCTTTGCTACGACTAACAAATTATATGACTCTTAGACACTTTGTTACAAGAATAATCCGAGTAAGCACAAATACAAGAGATTAAGATAGGATATGAAGTGTATTCTCTTACTTATTTGATCCACGGTCTTGGCTTGTATCTTTATAACTTTCCCTTCATTTAATCGACTGTTGGAGTTACCATTGGAGACGTGATCTTCTCTATCGACTTGGTAACTTGATCTTGGCAGGATCCGACTGTTGGTCGGGATCTTGATTCTTTCCAAGTTTGGTTTGTCTCTTGATTTGCTTATGTATCTTTGAACGTTTATCCTACCTTAGCAACCTTTAATCATTGCTTAATTTACGTGGTTGCATTTTTTTATAATTGTAACAAATAAGGGCACGATCTGACTAGTATCCTTTCCAAAGAATAATAAAATTTGCGGAAAGAGTGAGATTTCATGCAATTAAATCGCACCATAAAGTATTGCAATATGTTCGAGATTTATGAGATCATATTCAATGTAGAATCTTTTCTTAAATCAAGGATTTTATATAATGCCAAGTAAGGAAATAATATCTATGCACAAAATCGGATATAATTGGATCATGAAGAATAATATAATGGATAATTATGGAATGCATCTTGCTACTGAATATTTTCCTTGAGTACAAAATACATTAAAGTTCAACGGAGTCGGATAAGCAAATTGGGTAAGCATGTCTGACTTAACAGTAACTATATTGGTTGTAATCTGAGTGTTTTGATATTTTTTGCATTTAGTTAAGAGGTTGAGTCATAACTAGTATTTGTCTTTGACATTCTGTATTTTGCAGTCATCTTTTCGGACTATATCCAAAATTTAATAATTGAAAGAGAAAACATGGTTGTCCTAACACAATGGTTGTTGTCTCATTGAAACTCATTTTCAACCCACGAGGGTAAGAATCTTAGTTCAGAAATTAAAAAATGTCTTTGCAAGGTTAATGTTGAATATAATTTGGAATTATATTTGTTTAAAAATTTTATCTTTATTTATAATTAGTCTAGATCCGTGCTATGCATGGAGCAATGTTGTATAATGCATAACTTAAGAAATTATTGAATTACGCAGCGATATTGTATTTGTGAGGTTTTTTTTCTCGATCATTTGATTTTATTGAATGATTTCACTTTCAACAATATTCTTATACATGTTATCCACTCATAACGAAAATGCTTTCGTGACTCATCAAAGCTATCGGAACCCAACACATAAAAATAATTAGAACCCAACACACATTCATCTTCCAATCATTCTAAATTTCAAAAGAATAAATAAATAATCTAAAATAATAAATAAAAAAAATGTTAAAAAATATCATCAAGGTTTTAAGATTACACACGTGATTTGTAATATTAAGAAGTTAGGCCCCTCTAAGAATCAAACAATTTAAATAATCTTAACTCATACGAGTTATAGAAATATTGTGACAATATATTTAGGTATCAAAAGTTAAATATTAGTAGGAAAAGGAATAATATATGATTGGTAGATATTGAGCTAGATGACCTATAGATGACAATAAATATCATTATGTCGCAAATTAATATTACAATACAAAATACATCAAATCAATAAAAAATATCAAACTTATAACTCATAACTCTTTACAAAGTCAATACTAATTTAACAATAGACGCCTAGATAAATATTTATATGCAACCAACCTGCTTAAACATCGTTGATTTAAATATTACACGAACTTTTAAAAAGTATACATATACCCATAATGGGATCTCGGTTTTTAAAATTATAAGGTGAATACAATGATTTATCCATTCTTACCTACCTATGTATACAAAGATAATTAAACATATAATAACTACTCATAGTGAGATTAATAGTGAAAAATATTATAATGATAGAAGTGATCCAAATATATTTAACAATAATAGGTAATTTGTATCATAGTAAAGGACATGATAGGTCAATTCGCAACGCGAGGTAATAAAATCATCCGTGTTTTGTACTTATATTGAAAATTGATTGCGATTTTAGTAGTGAATCAATGGGGCAAAAATATTGATACAATTGAGATTTTATAAATACATGTTTTACTCGATTAACAACCAATTGCTTCCCTCGAGAGACAACTCTTTCTCTCAATTAATTAATATAATAAGAGTAAATGAAGTTCAATTTCAAGATGATGGGGAGGTTTAATGGCAAATACTCATCTTTTAATAATTTAGAAAACTTACAATAGTAAAAGATATGATTTAAATATGTTTGTCGATAATAAGTCACGAGATAGACATGTTAGGAAGAAAATTAAATAAACTGTATTTGTAACAAAAAAAAAACGATCTGTATGTTGTGCAAAAATTTTGAGACAAATGAATTTATTCGAAGGGGTTTAATAGAAGTTGGCATATTAAGTTTACAATCCTTTAACCACAACACAAATTACGAACTTAAAATACACAAATTACAAACTGAAGCAATATAATTCTAACTTTTTATTCATTACGTTTTATTCCACAACATATTTGAATCATAATTTTCTATCTTGTAGGAATTTTTAATTAATTAATATCAAGTATATATGTAGTTGTTATATTTTTAATAATATTAATTTATGATTTATTAAGGTTTATTAAATCATTCTGTACATAGGATGAAAGTAATAACCAAATTACTTCCTTAAATAGTTAAATATTTAAATATTATTTTTATAACATGTTCCTGTTGATTTTAATTTTAAAAATTCTTATAATAAATATATTTTAAACTAATACAATTTTATGACACCAAGTCAAAAACACCATCAACAATGAAAAATTAATAATGTTAGACAAAATTATTATATTTCAGGCCCAAAATAGTATTGCATATCAATATACATAAAAATAAATGAGAGCTAATATACAATCCAAACCCTAAATAAATAAATACATAACTATATATATTAATTTTATTTTCAAAAATTAGTCTTCTTCAGTTAATTTATTTTTATACTATTATAGGGTTTAGTTAGAATCTTTTTAATTTGTTAGTATTAATTTTCTTAGTTTTTATAACTGATTTGATTATTTTTTATATTTTTTTGTAATTTAGGTTAAAGCAGGTCTTTAATTTAATAAATTTATAAATTTAGTTTTTTCATTTTGAATTTATGTGTTTAGGATATATTCATGTCCAAAAAATAATTTTAATATTCTGGTAATTTAGTTATTTATTTTCTCATTTATTTAGTGTAGTTTATTATTTGTTTTACTTTCTGTTTAAGATTATATTTTTATTTTATTATTTTTAATTCTATTTAATTTTTCTGGAAAACTATAAAAATATATTTTTGGGTTTTAGGTTACTTTTATATTTGTTGAGATTTTTGATTTAATTTATTATATAATTTTGTATATTTGTTATTTATTAATTTTCTACTTAGTTTTGTTTTCATTTTCTATTTTATATTTTTATGAATGAATTAGGATGATTAATTATTATTTAATTTTTATATTAAGATTAGATAATTTTATAATATATAACTGATTTGATAATTTTTCAAATTTATTTACTAATTTAGGTTAAAGTATGTTTTTAATTTAATAAATTTATAAATTTATTTTTATTCATTTTTATTTTAGGTTTTTAGGCTATTAGATCCATAAAATAGTTTTAATATTTTGGTAATTTAATTATTTATTTTTGTATTTATTTAGTGAATTTTATTGTTTGTGTAACTTTTTGTTTAAGATTATAATTTTGTTTTATTATTTTTAATTTTGTTTAATTTTTCTGAAAAATTATATATTATTATATTTATTTTGGCATGGAGTAAAAAAGAGTCCATATATGAGTGGAAATCTATTTTTTTTCAATGATAAATTATTATTTTTTTATTGGACGAAACTCTTAAATTGACTCTCGGACCGCCATGTCATCTTTTTGAAAAGATTGGCATTATATAGTGTATAGATTTTAGTGAATTTTAGTGAATTACAAAGTGTTGTAAATGGATTTCTAAAAATATAGGGGGTAATAAATATGTTATTTAGATGTTGATTTTAAGATTCTTTGCTTCTTATAACATGGATAAAATAACTAAAAATAAGATAAACGAACAAGAGTAAAGTGTTGTCAATATTCTTTACTTTCAAGTTCTACCCCTCCCCCTCCCCCTTTAGCCTTTACAACGCATGATTGGATAGGGGAGTGAATTTAAACATTTCATCCTTTAGTATAAGGTTCTTTGCTTGCTTAAGACTATAAGAATAACCAAAGGTTGGAATAAAGATCGGTATCGAAAAAGGAATTCGGAGCATTCATTATAGATGGCTCTATTCGATTTAATTTGAACGTACATTCTTACAACTTTTTAAACTAATCTTATAACAATTCTATAACAACTTACAACTCTTTATAACTGAAAATAACAAGCATAAAATTTAAAGTTATATTTATACAATAATTTTTGAAAACTTTATCGGTTAAAGTAACTGGTCCTTATTTGACATTGTTCACTTCTTTGGAGATATATAATAGCAATCTTTTCAAAAAAATGACATGGCGATCTCGTAATCGAATTTAGGAGTTTCATCCAATAAGAAAATAATAATTTATCATTGAAAAAAATAGGTTTCCACTCATATATGGACTCTTTTTTACTTTATAATAATAATAATAATAATAATAATAATAATAATAATAATAATAATAATAATAATAATAATAATAATAATAATAATAATAATAATAAAAAATAATAATAATAATATAATATAATTTTTTAGAAAAATTAAACAAAATTAAAAATAATAAAATAAAACAATAATCTTAAACAAAAAGTTAAACAAATAATAAAATGAACTAAATAAATAAAAAAATAAATAATTAAATTACCAAAATATTAAACTATTTTCTGGACCTAACAGCCTAAAATCTAAAATAAAAATAAAACAATTAAATTTATAAATTTATTAAATTAAAAACATGCTTGAACCTAAATTAGTAAATAAGTTTAAAAAATTATCAAATTATTTATATATTATAAAATTATCTAATCATAATATAAAAATTAAATAATAATTAATGATCCTAATTAATTCATAAAAATATAAAACAGAAAATAAAAACAAAACTAAGTGGAAAATTAATAAATAACAAATATACAAAATTATAGAACAAATTAAATCAAAAATCTGAAAAAATATAAAAGTAACCTAAAATCCAAAAATATTTTTTTATAGTTTTCCATAAAAATTAAACAGAATTAAAAATAATAAAATAAAAATATAATCTTAAACATAAAGTAAAACAAATAATAAACTCCACTAAGTAAATGAAAAAATAAATAATTAAATTACCAGAATATTAAAATTATTTTTTGAACCTAAATATATCCTAAACACATAAAATCAAAATGAAAAAAACTAAATTTAATACTAATAGATTAAAAAGACTCTAACTAAACCCTATAATAATATAAAAATAAAATTAACCGAAGAAGAATAATTTTATTCTAACTTCTAACAAACTGACTAAAAAATAACAAAAACGAAGAGAAAATTAATTTGAAAATTAAAATATATTAAAACATAAAATAAAATAAAAATATTTATTTATTTATTTATTTATTTATTTAGGGTTTGGTTTGTATATTAGCTCTCATTTATTTTTATGTATATTGATATGCAATATATTAAAACATAAATTAAAATGACATGTATTTTGAAACAGAGGGAGTACTATCCAATCTTTATCTCACGTGTTATAAATTCAATGACATAATATAATTTAGAGAAAGAATATTTAATATTTTTTTAATAAAGGTGACCATAAAGTATAAAGTTAATTTTAAAAAATTAACATAAAATAGTATACATGTAACTACTCACAATTGATAAACAGGGAGGCTTTGTTTGTACAAAATGGCTATGTGATGTCATTTTCTTCACCAAGTTCTGATTTTGGAATTCTCTTAGTAAACGGGTTGAAAATCTCTACCCAAACCCGCTTACTTTCGCGTCGAATTCGTATTGGTAATTGTGTTGGGTCTAACTTTTCTCAGCTTTAGTCATCACTCTGAATAAAAGAATCCGCCTACTATAATTGACATTTACATTGTGCTATTATGTATGTACTCTGTCCCATTATTCAATGCTTGTTCATTCCAAACACTGAGAAGCATTGAAATCCTCTCTCCGCTTCTAAACCCAGTGCTGCTGCTTTATCCTTGATCACAAACGTAACAGCTTAGCTCTTTCTTTCTTTCTTTAGCTCTTAGCAGTCTTAACAAAACACTCGCATTTGGATAATCCAGTGTCAATGGATGACCGCCTAAAGAATGCAGCATTACAAGGAGACATCGCATTCCTCAGGGAAGCTGTTGCCTCTAATAAGCCCATTGAATACTTCAAATTGAAGTATGTTCCCAGATATGGTTGTAAAGAGATAGGAGGTAACATCTTTCATCTCGCAGCAATACATCCAAGAGTGGAGTTTATTAGAGAAGCACTGGAGGTTCTACCATTCTTGGTTGTAGATTTCCTCCTCAAGGATGGAAATAATGAAAGGAATACCCCACTTGATGAGGATTTCTTATTGCAACACACTGAGCTAGTCCGTATGATTGAAGATTTTTATGAGAGGCGCAATCCCATGGATAGCCAGCTTAAGAAAGCAGCCATCCAAGGCGACGTGAAATTTCTCAAAGACGTCGTTGCCTCTAAGAAACCCATTGAATACTTTAAAACTATCTACTATCCTTGTCCTACTTTGGAAGAGGAGGGAGGTAATATCTTCCATCTCGCAGCATATCATGGCCGAGTGGAGTTTTTCAAGACTGCAATGGAGATACTACCCATCTCTGAGGTAGATTTCCTCCTTTGGCAAGGAAATGTTATCCATGGAGGAGACAGTGTGCTTGACATTGCCAAAGCTGATGTTAGCCGCCATGAGATTGTCAAACTGATCGAAAAAATCTATACAAGTCGCAACTCCATGGATGAGGAGCTTAAGAAGGCGGCAATTGAAGGAGACGTGGAATTCCTAAGGAAAGCAGCAGCATCTAAGAAATCAATTGAATACTTCCAATCTCTGTATTGTGTCCCGGATCCTTATGGCTATGAGGAACAGGTAGGTAACATCTTGCACCTGGCAGCAAGGAATAGAAGAGCGGAGTTCTTACGAGAAGCATTCAAGATATTACCTGAAGCAGGCGTGGATGTACACCACCTTCTCTGCCAAGGAGACCACCCCAAATACCGAAGGAACCCCCTTCACGTTGCAGCAATTTGGGGCTACAACAAAATAGTAAAGGTCATTCTAGACTATTATGAAAACTCATTATTATCAGCTCCTGCTAATTCTTCACAGCGATCACCACCACTATCATCATCATCATCGGCCCAATCAACCAATGCTATGGATTTCCGTGGTCAGAAGCCATGGTTAGTGAAGGATAAGATTGGGAAGACGCCTTTCCACTATATCATGGAAAAATGCCGTGAGGAATGCGTATTAAGATTGCTGTCATTGGATACGGGATTGTTTTCTCAAATGGATGATTGCCCAGGAGATGATTTTGAATCAGCCCCACTTATCGACGCACTAGTAAGAGGTTTCAGTAAAGTAATTTTAAAGTTCTGGGACTCCGATCCAAATTGGCACTCTTTCGACAAAAGAGTTCTTGCCTCTGCTCTTGGCTTTGCGCCGAACTGCTCAGGTATTAATGAGGACCTTATTTTTACTTCTTGATAATTTTTTTCACAATTTGTGAGTGTTAAAAATCACTATTCCAAAAAATCAAAAATTTCCAAAAAATCACTATTCCGAACATACTCTTAACGGAAACTTTAAAGCAACAAAATCAAGGAAGCTGGCGAAGACCTCATATATATCCAATGTTTTTCAAGAAAATTAAAATTCATTTATTTGATTTTATTTTATTTTTAAAATTCACCTATTTAGGCCATTGTCATAGTGATAACTTTTAGTCGACTCAAATTTTAACCGATGTGAAATTGACTCGAATATGAAAATTGAAATTGATTCGACATGTACCTGAATCAACCTAAAGTAGCACCCCTTCGAATTTCACTTGAACCAAACTTGTACCTGACCCCAAGTACATTGACTAGAAACTCACCCGACCCAAAAGACCTATCTACGCATGTATAATCTAGACCTAAGAAATTAAAAATGGCTAGATCTAGTCAGATTTGATCCAATTCGTACTCATTGTCATCCTTGGATACATGTGATTATTGATCTCTTAATCAATGTAATTTTTATTCTTTTTTAGTTTTATTACCTTCTTTCCCATATTCTAGGTTAATTTCTAGTTGTTTTTGGCCTTTAAGAAAATATCTTTTATTTTTATTTAAAAATTAATGTTCATAGTTATCGTGTCTCATATAGACAAAAAAAAACCTCTTGATTGCGGATGAGATCTTTAAACGAGTGCTCGAACAGAATCTACAACTTATTAAAGACATGGATTTTTATTGTGTATCTTCACCGTTGCGAATTTGGGCATGGATAGGAAAGTTGTACCCATTCAAATATGTGTTGGAGAACAAGGTCCATGCCCCTCATCTCAGAAGATATCTAATTGATCGGATATATAAAGAGAATCCACTATTTGAAGTTGTAGGGAATGGTCGTGATGAAGCTGAGAGCGTTAAAATCGCTACAACCATTGTAAATGCTTATAAAACAGAAAGAGAACAACTAAACACCACAGAAGTTGAGCCACCATGGGCTGCGAAGGATCTATATGGGAAGACGCCTTTACATTATGCCATGAGGTATCGACGTGAAGAAGTTACATTGTATTTGTTGTCGTTGGATAAAATCGAGTTATTATTAGAACGACACAATTTTCTCATCCGGGCCATTGGAAATAAATGGGTCAAGGTTGCAGAAAAGATTCTGGAGTTGATAGATCAACATGGATTAAAGTCTCTTCTTACTCTTGATACGGGCGTACAGTTTTGCACGATGCACCAAAATGCAAAGGTGAATTTACTTACTATTTATCTTTTACTTATCTGAAATTAAATTTAAATATCCCAAACTTTAAATTATAGAGTTCATATATTATATCCCGATTTTTGGATCATTTTCATAGCATCCCAACTTTAAATTATATTATTTCCTACAAAGTGGGATACGCAACACATGCGAGTAATTTTCCTTTTTTGCTCTTATTTTAATATAATATAATACTTGGTAATTCAATTATACTAATACTTAATATAAAATGATTTTTAATACATTATTTATCCTTTTTTAAATCTAATAACGTTTGAAATAAATTTTTGCTTTTTTCCCCCAATTTTTTATGTTGTTTTTGGTGAACTTTGATATGTTATTCACAAATAAGTGAGTAATTTGGAGTGTACCTCATAAGAAGATTGTTTAAACAATTACCGACGTATGGCAATGCACATATAATTTAGATTATAATGCAACTGTAAATTACCAATCATACCAACTTTAATATCTTTTTTTATATACATGCTTCTGTTAACCACAGGAGATTTTGTAAGACAAGTAGTGAAAAGGCACCCTCAACTGATAGAGCAATGTGATGATGATGGAGTTAGCGTCCTTCACAGCTGGATGGAGATTGGAGAGATATGGCCATTCCAATGTATTCTTAACAAGGATGACTTTAGCATTGATATCAGAAAAAGTTTCGTTCATCTCTTGCGTTACCAAACCGAGGACACAAGGAAAAATCCATTACATGTGGCTGCCGCGGTGGGCGCTGACGGAGTTATTGAGGATATTGTACAACTCCTCTTTGATACTATCCTTGAGGAAAACATAGATATATCCGTAATACTACTAGTCAAGGACAGTGAAGGCAATACGCCTGTGGACATTGCTCTGTCCAATGGACTTGAAAAGCTCACTTTGTGTCTCTTGTCAGCACTGGAAGGATATCATATAAGTTCAGAAGCAAGGGATTTTCTATTCAAAGCCATTGACAAGCAAAGTCATTCAGTTGTAAAATATCTTTTGGACCAAATACATGAAAATCAGTGGGGTCCACATCATCTTCGTTTATATTCGCTGAATGCGTTGCACGTGGCATCAAAGTGCACAGGTACTACATGGCTAAATTTTAGCTCTTGATAAGTTAGAAGCTCATTAAATTACATGTTATGTGAAATGTCACAAATTGAGCAACGCATACAAGGATATAATATTTAATTATTATATGTTATGTTGAATTTTATAAATCATAGCAACTATTTTATTTTGGTGCATCGTAATGTTCAATCTCAAATTTAATTGACAACAATATGAGTAATTTACAAGTTTATATACATACGTAAAACTATTTATTTTATCAATGTAGGACAATATTCATTTTTATATTTTTTAAAACGTGTAATCTTATTACTGCATGTTACTTGGGATTTACTATACAATTAGTTTGATTGCATATTCTGGTACAAGAAATCATATATATAGGATGTGAAATTTTATTAATGTGGGATAATATTTAATTTTAAAATTAATTGATGACGAGTAATTCACAAGCTTATACATGTAAGCTTATTTATGTTATCAATGCCTGACATTATCCATTTTTATATTCTTCACAACGTATAATCCTATTATTGCATGGTACGTGGGATTGACTATACAGTTAATTTGATTGCATATTCTGGTACAAGAAATCATATGTATAGGATGTGAAATGTTGGTGTTAGATCAGTTTTCATTGTTGCTTGTTATTCTTTTAGAAGGATTTATGACATATTCCATTTTTATATTGTGAATGCTGAAATTAAAAACTACTAGATACGTAAATCTGCTATATAATTTAGTACAAAATGAGTTCTAATCGTCTGAGAATCAGTGCAGAAGACAATGCTAAATTGATTGTTGAAAGATGGCCTGAGCTTATTAATGAGCCTGATGAGAGTGGAAGAACACCACTAGAAAGAGCATCTGAAGCTGGAGCAGATTGGCTTGTAGAGCTGATTTTATTAAAGAATCGCTCTTCGATCCTAATAGCTCCCTTGGCTTGGGTTGAGGCATGCAGTAGAGGTCATCTATCCACTTTGCTCGCCTTTGTTAAAAAGAGTCCATATTTCAAGGATATTTGCCGTTTATATCATGACACCCCACTGCACCACATCCAAGGTGTAGACTACAAGGACTATAAGGAACTTCTTGATCATGAATTTCTTAGGGAATTCAAGAACACACAGAACTCAAAAGGTGAAACTCCTCTTCACGTAGCCATAAGAAGTAAGAACAAGGATCTGGCAGAAATGCTACTCACTATGGATGACGTGGATAGAAATATAAAGGACAGTGACAATAAGACTGCAATGGATTTACTAAAAGAACTATGTGACCGAGATCATGAATGGGTAAGTTCTAGTTATCAAATTTCTTGGTTTGAATTGGGAACAAATTCCTAGTTCAATTATTCTAAATACACCTAGCTGGTTTCAACTTTTCAAGAGGTTCATATGAACATCCTTCACCTTAAAGTCAACTATTCAATCTTTAAAATAAATATATGTGAGGGATATCAGTGTAAATTGTATATTTTTTAAAATGCAGAAGCAGATGTGTGATGTAATTAGAGTTGATCCGACATTACGAACAACCTACATCCAACTAAAGACGGATTTGACACATATGCGGGACATAATATCACTAGTGGCTGCTCTTTTGGCGACTATTACTTTCACCGCCGGATTCACATTGCCCGGTGGTCTTCATGAGAATAGTGGAGAAGCAATTTTGGTAACAAAGGCAGCATTTTTAGTTTTCTTGATAGCAGATGGATATGCAATGTGTTGTTCGATGTTGGTCTTATTCTGCATTATATGGTCTATGGTGTGCGACCGCGATAAGTCATCACTACTCATTGATCGCAGCCTGGAGTTGCTAAAGCAATCTCTCTATGGCACCTTACTAGCATTTATGACCGGAGTCTATACTGTCATACATCGGCAATCACTATGGGCAGCCATTGTTATTTTCATTATGTGCTCTCTGGTAGTAATTACAGCTAATAGAAGTATTCTATACGCGGTGCTTCCCAAGTTGATCCCTGCAGCTGACAAGGATTATCTGCAATGGCTTTGTTGTTGGAAGGGGTAAGCTGTTTTAAGTTTGAATATATCCTCCCTTTTGTTTGTAAGCTGAAGGTGTAATTGTTTAAGCTTCTTATACTGCAGTTTCAGGAGAAAGCAGAAGGCAACATCTCACAGTAATCAAAATGAAGCTCAGGAGAGAACACCACTAAACAATGAAGGTCAAGATGAGGAGGAAGCAACTCTCACTGAGCAAAACGAATCAAGAAATGATTCAATTGTCTAGATCAAGTATCAGGTAATTTCATGGTCATCTCACCTTAATTAGTATCAGGTATTTAAAAATAATTGGTGTCAGGTAAATTACTTAAACGTGCAAAGAATCAATGCTTGTTTTCACCCGAGCTTTTCCAAGGCAAATTCTATGTATACGGCAAGGTTGCTTGCACGATGTAATTTCTGAATCTTAGGGTGTGCTTGGCTCATGGACGATAATTTTCTTATAAAATCATTTTCCATGAAAATTTCTTTTCTAATAAGTAAAATAATTTTTAACTCATGTCTTCCATTGTTTGATAGTTGGAAAAAATAATATAATGAAAAATTAGCCCTTTAAGCCAAGGTCAAAATGGTCAAATTTTAGTCAATTTTGACAAACTGCCTTCTTCTTGTGTTATTTAAAAGCTCATAAAAAATCATTATTCCTAAAATTATATTGAATTTTGACACTATTTAGGGTTTGAACTAAACATTTTCATCAAATCATCCTAGTCGGCTTAAATTTTTTTGGCGGTTATGGATGTTCTCCTTTTTTTTTAATTCAAAGTCATAAATATCCTCTTAATTGTTGTGGTGATCCTAAATATTGACCAAATGAAAAATTTTAACCTCAATTTCATATTCAAGCATCTTTCTAACCACTAATAGTATTCTATATTTGTTCATCGAGTTTAATTTTGACCTTGTATGACTAAGTTGTTTGTATTATCTATTAGTTATTTGGATAAACTATTCAGTTGTTTGAATCAGTCATTTATAGAAACAAATGTTTGGTAAAATTAATTGTTTTCGAAAAAATATTTAGTAAAATTTCATCTCGTGCCCATATCTCTCGTTTAGTGTTAAAGATATTTGTTACTTATTTATTGATTACCTATTTTCTTTTCAATAAGAATTAAATTTACATATTTACAAAATTGGAATATACCTATTTTATTACTATTTTTACATAGTTTGTAATTATTTATCTAATTTTCTTTTTAATTTAAATTTAAATTTATATGACGTCGAAGCCTTGTCTAAAATTAAAATAACAAAAGATTCTGGGGACAAACAAATGAAATTATCAACTCATGTCCGAAAAGATGTTGGGGGTGGGGGCCACATTATAGCACTGATCGACTCTGTTAAGTCAAATAGTAACATAGAAAAAAAATATTGGGGTTTTTCCTTGATGGCATAAACTGTAATTTTTTAAACTCTTAGGTAATAATTTGGTCATTTTTTATAAACATCTATTTGACCTAAACAACTATCTCAAACAGTTGTTCACCAAATATGAAAAACAGCTAAAACCCCTTAAAAAATTAAAACAACACTTATCAACATTTATGTTTTTTTTTTGGTATAAAGGAACCACAAACGACAATACAATATAATAGGGGAAGGGGAGTTGAACCTGAGACATGATGTATTTAAACCTTCAATCTTGACCATTAGGCCAAGACCTCCTTAATTAATTATCAACATTTATGTGAGCGAGATACAAATTATACCATAATATTGGGTCAATAGATCGGACTACCACATATGATAATTTTATTTTAATTTAGTAATACCAATCTCTATCTTCATGGTCTCTCCTTCCAAAATGTGTTATATCATTGGATTTATTATCCCGAATTCATGATAGTATAACCTCGATGAGAATAATAATTGACGACTGCCAGCATATACCAAATGGTCATCTTCTTCACAAATATTCCTTTTAGAAAATACTTGAAAATGAAAGTAGAGATTCCTTGAACTTTCATTCGCTTTAGTTTTTTAAATGATACGTGTCTTGTATAAGATATATCTTAAGTGTATTTTATCGATTTAAAAATAATTTTATTATGTAATAAATTAAAAAAATAATAGGATTAAATAGCATAATAATTATTGTTATATATAATTTTCAGTTATTCCTATATAATTGTGTCAAGTTTAGTATTTCAACTAGCAAATGTCTTTAAAAGGTCAGGATATTGAATAAGAGTAAGGAGGAGTATTGGTGAGTATCTCTAGCTCCTTACGACCTCTCTCTACTGTCATTTTTTTAAACATTCAAGCAAAAGTTCATGGAGGGTATGTGTCATTATATCCTACTTTCATTTTTATATAAATTTTCTCATTTTATCTGTTTCACATATTTACAGAGCATTAGATTTGCATGGGGATTCCTCAAGATCAGATCAACATGATTGTGTTTATACCAGCCAGTTTTTATCTGTTTATTTTGTCACTAGATGATTGAAATGTGTTGCCAAGGCAATCTTTCCAAATTTTAGCTGGAGACAATTCAGTTTGGATGTTTATTCGTTAATTTGATTAAAATGTTTTTTTTAATGCTCATCATACTTTTTCAATAAACTTCTTCTCGGATTTAAAATTATCTCAAATTAAACCAAATAAAAATCTTAATTAGCTCTTCCTTTTTCTCTTTCCTTGTCTCTTTATCCCCAACAGAAATCCATAACATTTCAAAAGTACTAATATGAAACCCCATCAACAGAGGGAAAGCGTGGAGGTGGCATCTTTTATGTCGCAAAAATAAGTTAAAAAAGCGGAGTTTTTTAGAGAAAGCACTTGAGATATTGACCTTTTTGATGTACATTTCCTCCTCAAGCGAAAAATAACCAACAAAACGAGAAATATTTTTGGTATTAGAAATATAATTAAATTGCATAACATAACTAGCGTTATGTCCTGTCACACTCACTCAATCTGTGTGGGAGGGTGAATGGATAGATTGGCTTTATGACACAAAAAATATTAAGAAACCAATATCCCTTAGTAAAAATATCCGCTAACTGATGATGAGTAGAAATATGTCGAACAACTAAATTACAGTGGAGAACACGCTCACAAACAAAATAATAGTCCAATTAATGTGATGTACTTACTACAATCATGGTCGTGATGAACAAGATTGGCAGTGTGATAGGTACGCTAACATTGTCACAAGAGTTCACCGACCCTTTTTTTTTTTTTTTGCACTCATGACAATAAAAAGGTACACTCACAATATAGCTTGGGGAAAACCATTACCATAAAAAGGTCATACATAAGAATAACCTCAGACAAAGTCTTAGAAACATCTACCTTCATTAATTAAAACACGAGCATAAGAAATCTCTCCTTGAATGTCGTGCATTTATCAGCAAATAAAAGAAACACTAATCACATTAGCCAGTTTACTTAAACCATGGGTAGACGAGTAATGCAAGAATGATGAAACGAAAATTAGGAGTCTAGTATTGAGTTTACCTCCAATCATCTAAGGTCCAACTCGAAGAATTTTGTTTATTCATTTTAGTATCAAACTTAAAAATATACCACCCAATAGCATGATAATGTCTCTTAGGTCTGGTCACATTTCCCCAGAATTTCTCCCCAGAATTTCTTCACGAAGCTCTTAATAACTGTAAGCTTAGGCATAGGGCCAAGAATGAAACTAATAAGAGCTGTGCTCCAATAGTCAACTTTATCCTGAATGTCCTCTCTTGTAATTTTCACTGTCTTAGTGTTCCCTTCTAAACTAGGTAGGTCTACGAAGTGAAGATCAAAACCCTTCTCTAGAACCCAATACCTAGTGAATAAAGAACGAAAACTCTTCTCACGACCCTATCCCTCCTTCCCTCCTTCCCAACTTCCATATCTCCATTTAATTGCTCCAACGGAACAATGAGTTCAATTTCAGGTTCAATGAGATCAACAGACAATGAGTCATCCAATTCTTTCGCAATAATGTCCGGCCAACTTAATCGACTTTCACCTCTATCAATCCCAGTACAAGCATCCCCTGCCCCAATATTAGGGTTTATCGTACCACCATTAGGCTCAGGTACTACTCTTTTGAAAAACGAACTTCAAATATCTTCAGTCACAACCATTAGGGGATGCTTGTTCCACCATTAGGCTCAGGTACCACCATTAGGCTCTCTCTCTCTCTCTCATCGCTTCTGGTAAATCTCCCGCTCCATTATTAGGCTCTCTCCTCTCTCCTTTCTGCCTCATCCCTTCTAATAAATCTCCTCTCTAGCACCATAGATCACTCCCAAATCCTAACGTTCTACACCTAAAGCTTTGAAATTAATTCGCCTCCTTTAATGGTATGATTTTTTTGGTTAGTGAAGACTGATTTCATCAGTGCCCTCCACTTCTCTTCACCGTTGGCCATCATCAAAGTCTAGTTCTTTCTCTACTCATGATCTCACTGTAATTCTTTCTCTACTCGTTGTCCGTTTGGACCTGGACCCTTTCTTCACTGCCAAAGAATAGGTTACAGAATTCGAGTTTCTGGGTTGAATTTTTGTTTTCTGGGTTATTTAGAAAATGCTTGTTTGTGTGGATAAATAGCGATTGCCGCTATTTTTCAGCGGGGACAGGAGCCTCGATGGGTTATTTAGAAAATGCTTCTTTCTCTACATAAATAGCGAGCTCCGGTGGGGACGGGACAGAAAAGAATTTTACCCCGCATGGAGGAACGGGGAGTAGCTCCCCGACCCGTTGCCATTACATAGGTTGATTGTAAGGTTGCCCCACCCCTCTCCTTTTCTTTTTTACCCCCTTACAAGGCATGATCAGATTGGGAGGGGGTGAATTTAAACAGTTGATCCTTTGCTTGCTTAAGACTAAAAGAATAACCTAAGGGAGTTGATAATTTAAATTATATGTATTGTTGCTTGCAATATATCAGGGTACTATTAGAGATAATATTGTAAGGGCCCGTCTCTACTACCTTTCAATTTTATTGTTTAAGTCGAAATTGGTCGTGAGCTACTCCGACATCTAATGTCGCACAACTATTTGCACCACATAGCTCTTCTCACTTGATTCTGACCATATAGCTTATCATTTTCAAAGCCCTTGACTAAATTATTATTTTACAAGAGTTACATTGGATATCTCAAACTTTTATTCATACAACAATGCATCTGCGATAGATTTTTTCAAATTCTTCGAATGAGTCTAGTGGTTGTATATTGGTTGTAAATTGAGTGAATTAATATTATACATGAAAATCAGTGGGGTCCAGATCATCTTCGTTTAGGTTCGCAGAATGCGCTGCACGTGGCATCAAAGTGCACAGGTACTACATGGATAAATTTTTCCTCTTGATAAGTTAGATGCTCATTTAACTTCCTGTGAAGCATAAAACTAATTATCTTATAATGGCATGGTGCATGGAAAAATACATTCAAAATACACTCATTTAACAATTTTGAAGTGACATCTAATGCCAGACCATATACCCTTATTTAACCGATGGCTGGGGACGTGTAATCTAATGTGATTCGAGTCCATATTGTTTGGTTTATTCATTTGCTCGTGAGTAATAGGCTCAAAAGAGCAAGGAAAGCGACACATGCCAATGATGCTTATAGAGCCCAAGAACTTCTTATGGGTAAACAATTCACCCAAATGAAGAGAGAATAAAACCACCTTATTTGTAACAAGAGCCACGGATCCATCCAAATAATGACAGCCAAAACAACATTATGGAAATAGCTTGTGTTTCTATCTCCCTCTTATATATACCTGCACCTAGAAATTTGCTTCCAAAGTCTCTCTTTTTTTCCTACACAACCATACCCAATGCCGAGCTTCCAGGCCTTTAGTATTGTAGCAGAGCCCGGTTTAGTGAAAACCGCAGAAATGTACCTCCATAGTAGCATCAGTAACTTGTCCAATTCCTTTTTGCACCGGGATAGAAGGCCTCCAACTCTTTGAATTGCCTGGACTTCTATCTTGTGAGTTTTCAGCAGTAGTCTTTTTGCGACGACCCTCCTTCTGACCTTTGCTTTTCTTATTTTTTGTAGATCCCTTCTCATTCAAGGTTACCAATGCATTCTCACACACATTATTAGAGTAACCTTGCTGAACGTTGTTATTGTTCTCCCCACCATTTAGATGAAGCTCATTGTGTTACTTGTTGAGGCCTTCATACCTCTGAGAGTTAATTGAATTAACTTCCAGCTGCTCTCCATTCCCAATATCGCACCTTGTTGCTTCCTATGCAGTCTGCTCCTCTTCTAGAGCAATAACTTCTTCATTGTGGCTTTTGAGCTTCCTATTTTGATTTCTATCTGTGATATTTAAGCTATCACTAGAGAATCAGTTCATTGTAGAGGGTGAATACTATTTGAATTTGTAAATTACAAAAATTGTCTCTTCACAGTTTACAGTGCTTGGCTCACACAAATCTTTATATGATACTTCTTTACATTGCTTTTCTGTTTTCTGAGTTCTTTTCTAAATCATTTACCAAGTTACTATGAAACTTGTTGTAATAAATAAATTATGAATGCAGTAGAAAATGCGAAATTGATTGTTGAAAGATGGCCTGGACTTATCAGTGAGTGTGATGAGGATGGACAGAGACCTCTAGAAAGAGCTTCAGGAGCAGGAGCTAATTGGCTGGTAGAGATGATTCTACAAAAGGATCGCTCTTGTATCCTAAATACTCCTTTAGCTTGGGTTGGACCATGCAAAAAGGTGATCTATCCACTGTTCTCGCCTTTGTTGAGAAGAGTACATATTTCAGATATATCTGCAGGAAACATCACGACACTCCTCTGCATCACATTAAATTCGAAGATTACAGCAAATACCTAGAACTTCTTAGATGCCACTCATTCATGAACTGAAGGATGCCCAAGACTGTCAAGGAGATACAGCACTTCATAAAGCAATAAAAGACCGCAACAAGGACTTAACAGAGATAATATTCACTATGGGTGGTGTTGATTGGAATATCTAGAACAAGGATGGAAAATCTGCTCTGGATTTACTTGAAGAAGCCTATGTAGATCCAGATTGGGTATGCACTCAACTTTTCCTAATTGATCTGAGTTTACATCATCATCTAATCTTTTAAATATGGGACAACTAAAAATAGATGGACATTTAATTATGTGATTTATAGATAATTTTTTCCAAAAATTCTATTCTTACTAACAAAAAGTATATTATAAATACATTATAATTGGTTAATTTTAATTTTATGTTTAAAACATATCATGATATTTTCCATCTAACTATGTTACATCAAGTTTTTGTAAAAATTCGGTATTAAGTTTATTAGTATACTTAGAAGAATGGTCAAGTTTTTTGTAGTAGTTATAAATAAATATTTTGATTTGAATTTTAATCCATAGTTTGGACCCCCCAAAAAAAAAAAACAGAATTCTGTTTCTTATATTTCCTACCAGATTGGTAAGTTGAGGTTTACAATTAGGACACTTGCACTAGGTCAAATATATATAGACCTTTACTTGTTTAACAAATCATTGTTGTATGTCCTCTAGTTTTCAAATTTGGCTTAGGAAGATGCTGCATATGCACAGCTTGTATACAAAAGTCGTGAAGTTCAAAACTCACTTGGAAGTCACTTTTAACGTCTGATGCATTTACTTAGGATTTGTTTGTTTTTTCTTATCAATCATGTCGTCATCTCTAGCTATATTGCATTATATTCACTCATATTGCTTGGTGTTACTGTGAATAGATATGTGAGTAACTGTAAAGTCTCTCATGTAAAATTGCAGAAAGAGCTCTGCGACATTATTGAGATCGATCCTCGGAAAAAAATAACTTATATTTCACATAAGACAGATATGGGACAAATGCGGGAGACAATATCATTACTGGCAGCCCTTTTGGCCACCATCACATTTACAGCTGGGTTCACAGTCCCAGGAGGATTTTCTAGTGATACCGGAGAAGAAATCTTCACGAAGAAAGCAGCATTTTTTACTAACAGATACATATGCAATGTGTTGCTCTATGTTGATCTTATTCAACATTATATGGTCCATTTGCAATCCCAATAAGGCATCATTTTTAGCAGACCGTAGCTTGGAATTGTTGAACCACTCCCTTTATGGCACCTTGTTGGCATTCATGACCGGTGTCTATGTAGTCATACATAAGAAGTCTTTGTGGACATCCATTGTTATTCTCATCATGTGCTCTCTCGTCAGTCATATTAGCTCAAAGACATGTTCTTTATTCAATGTTTGACATGTTAAATTTGATTACTAAAATGCGGCACAGAGTTCAACTACAATTGTCATCATGTTGGAAAAGGCAAACTTCTTGTGTTAAAAGGTATACACAACTTCGAAACTATGTCCTCGTTTTGTGTGTATAATAATACTCCTAAGATTTACATTTTTCCCTCCTTTTGGGTTTTGAAAGAAGATTAATATGACATATTAGAGCACAAAGCCATGAATTCAGCAAGGATGCGAATTCCCCAGATGCCCTACTTAATACTTGTATACTGTAGTACTTATTTGAGTTCAATGGCCTTTTCAGTAAGGATGCGAATTCCCCAGATGCAGTAGACGCTCAATATCAGACCGAAGAAGGCCAAAATCAAGCTGCAAATTCTGCTGTCTAAATTGAGTCAGGTAATAATTGTCATCTCATTTCGCAGCTAATAGTTGGCTTCATTGATACGTCTTTCACAATGCCCCTAATAGAACTAGACAATCCTACACCTTTGCTCCAAAAGTGTAGTTTTATCGGAGCTAGCAGCAAAGCTTTGAAAACTGTTGTTTCATCGGAGCAAAGCTTCGTAATTCTTAATCTGATTCAATCCAACTTGTTATTCTTTCACTTAATGGATAAAATATCTCCTTCGTCATTACAATAAACTTAGCTTGTTCATTCACTTGTCTTGTTTTTATTTTTATTTTTTTTGGGGGGGAATCGATCCAAAATAATCCCTGCATATGTAACAATTAAAGCTGCTTATGTCTAGCCTTGTAGCAAGAATAAATCCACCTTGCAGACATTGCCACACACTACAAAAACTTACAAAGACCTCGTCTTCCAAATTAAATCAAACAAGCTGGAGGCAAAACCCAATCATATAAACAGGGAGCCCCCTAAAAATGAAGCTGAAATCACCAATTTTGAGGTCTAACGCTAGAAGAAAATCATGCCGACCATTAAAAGCCATAAAGATCCTTCCAGTTATATCTGATCTTGTTCTGCTAATGCTGACCAGTCCGCATTAGCAGCTTCAAGACTCATTTCTCGTATGCATCTATGATTTGCTGCGGAGCATTAATTTCTTACGCTTTTGTTTGGCTTCCCTAGTCCTGGCCTGTTAATAGTTGATCGTTTCTCTGAGTCCTTAGTGGTAGAGATAGGGAACCAATTTTCCATTTTTGTCAAACCACGTAACTTGTTGGTTCTCAATCTAAATCTTAGAGTCAGGATTCCTGTTGGCCTTGTTTGTCTCCGCCTTTTCGCCCTTTGCTTTTTGTTATTTTTTATTTTTGATTGTTGCTTCTCCTTCAAATATGTTGCTATGCTAAGTGTCATATCCCTGCGTGTAAGAATATCTGCTGAAATTCTCACTAAGTACATGGCTTTTTTATTCTGTTGGTCTTCCCATTGATGGTATGATTTTCCTACTGCTAGAAGACTATTGTTTTTCCAATTTAAATCAAATGCCCGTCCCTGAAACTCTCCCTGAAAACTTTCTGCAACAACCTTCACTGATTCATCTCTGATAATCATCACGGTGATAATCTCGGGTAACATCTTTCCATAAACCTGCTTTTATTGTCACGCTGGTCCTTTAGGAGTTATAAACCCTCTACAATGTACAATATCATCAGTCTCCAATGGATTTACGTCTATGGATTTATGTCTATGATAGCATATTGATGAAAAGTATTCAGGTCATGATACTCATTCTACATACTTGCAGTACTAAGCCTTACAATGGAAATTGCTCAAGAGCAATAGGGAATATTGTTCAATCCGGTTTTACATATCTGTTTTATTATTGGACAAATCAAATACTTTTTATTGGTTTCAACTGTGTTATGATCTGAGAGTGAGACCATTTCTTTGTGAGATCTATGCGGTCGATGAGGTGTTATTGGTCAAATATAGTATAGTTCAGCACATTTACATATCGTAAAGTTCACTGTACCAGATATTTTACTTTCGTATTCTATAGTCTGACGCTTATGTATGCCTAATAGTTTTTGCCTACATCATCCCTTCTATTAGGAGATTATAATGAAAAATATTATTTTGTGAATTTTGTAACTATATCCTATTTAAGAAACGACCCTGTTTCTCTCTCCCCTGTCTCGGTTTCCTCGCCCCATAAATCTTATCCCTACTTTCTCTTCTTTTCGACTTCTTCGTCTTATAAAGGTTCGATTTTTATAATCTTTTAATGTTATTAGTAGCTTCATTAATTGTTTAATTTTATATTTAAGTTTAATTAATTAGCCATCAGACAAGCTAATCACAATCAAAGCAATCAACTTTAACAACTAATTAATATGTTAAAATATAAAATAAATCTAATAACTAAATTAAAGAACAAACTAAAACAAACTGACCTGAAAAAGAACATGAACTAATTAATTAAACTCAAACATAAAATTAAATAATTATCAGGAAGGAATTGAACTGAAAATATAGTCCTTGACTTTGAAGAATCAGATTCCAAGTTAATATCCATCATGGATTAAGTATGGGTTATTAGATTATGATCCTACTTCAAAGGTAGTTTAGATGGATTTGAAAATTGAAGGATGATAGGGATATTAAACTCAAATTTATAATTTAGGTTCAGAATCACAACTCACCACAACTCCTTTACATAACTTGTAAGGAAATCGTCTCTCTCAAAGTTTAAATCCTGGTGAATACGGTGGAAGTATTAAGCGTTTGTCACTAAACCAACACTCTCTTATTTTGGTTTTACATCATTAGAATTAATGCATATTTATCTTTTTCTTATTCATTTAGATTCACGTCTATTAAATTAAATTGTGTACTAAATGTGATTTGGAGGGACGCATAGCTAGCCGAGTTGTCATATGATAGGTTTAGAGACATAATTTTTAGGTGCAGAAATGAATAAAAATAAAGGAGAATTTCGAGAATTAAAAAGGAAACAGAAAAGGGAGCTTATATCTCTTGGCCAAGGATTAAACATCTTAGCCTCAATGGGGTTATATAACTTAAAAGATGAGCCTAAAATCCAGTACAAATCCCTACCAATAAATTTTTGACTCTCTCCAACCATGCTGGTTAGGAGCTGAAAAATTTCATATAAGACTATTTTACGAAGTGTTCTCAAGCACTACAATTTTTTTAATTCTTTAAATCATTTGCCTATTTTTTCTTTTTGTCCCATTATCTATGGATCAATGTGGTATGGAAATATAATGAATCGTATTCTAGTGACTTCTATTTAAAAACTAGTCAGAGCAAGGTGCTAAAATGGGTTAACATGTCATTGTGACAATCCTGAGTAGAATTGTATGTTATTTGGTCCAAAATTGAGTCGAGTCGAACCGACATGGGCCGGACCGGACCGGACCAAACCGATGAGGTTCTGTCTGGTCCTCGATCTTGAAATTTCGAAGACCAATTAAATGTTTTTTCCTAAATTTTTTGTTTTACAGATTATTAGTATCATGTTTAGGGGCTAATTTCTCTTCTTAGGTTGGGATTGATCCCTATTATGCCTTTATAATCATAAATTGAGTACCAATTGAATTGTTCCATGCTTGTTAGGTTAGAATTCACTTCGTTCATCACTTTTTCATTGATTACCTCGAAAGAGGACTCTTTTGCTTTTATTAGGGTTTTGTGAACATCGAAAGATGAAAAATTACCTAGAATGACGTTGTGAGCGATTAGAACTTCATTATGAAAATAATTAAGGTTTTAATCGGGGTTGTGAGATTCATTCTTTATGATTTTGCTCTTTGTTAATCCTATGAAAATAGGTGATTAAATTGTGCAAGATTAGTCTTTGACCTTCGAAAGTAGGCGAAGATAGGTTTAATTTGGTGTCTCCCGCTTCTAAACTGCTAGCATAGGCAAATCTCAAGCGGTGTTCGATGTTGATTTCAGGCATAGTAGTGTGATTAATCCCAATCTAAGGCTTGTTATTCGTTGATCTCTCATAGTTTATTTTGAAAGCGCCTGCTTGCTGCCAGTTTGTGTTTGGGTGGTGAAATTGAAGATGTTGGAAGTAAGAGAAAAGGGGCAGGAACATGCGCAGAAAAAAGAAAAAGAATTTAAATGACTCTGTCATCATATAAAGGGAAAGTAGGGAGATGGAAAAGAGAGATCATGTTGGATAAGTAACTGAAGCAAGCAAATTTTGAGAGAGAGAGAGAGAGAATGGTCAAAGTGAGTTGGCCTAGAATGGACCAGGGCAGCACAAAAGAAAAAATAAAAAATTAAAATTAAAATGCTTTGATAATTTCGGTCCAGGTTTGATCCGATCCTCATTCTTAATATTTATGTTAATCAGTCTTCAGTTCAGACTGGTCCACTCCGACCCATTTCCGTCCTTTTTCTATCGCACTCCTCATCTGAACGTTGAGTGCAGGGAATCAGGGAAGCAAATGCATGGTTGCATGGGGGGGTTAAATACTATCCCAATAGCTTTTACATTATGTGTTTTATTTTTTAGTAAATATTACTAAAAATTTTGTTAGATAATAAAAGAATTATATTACTATTAAAAATGTAAATTAAAATTTAAAAAGGTACTTCTTCAAAGCGTCTAAATTTTTTCCTCTTTGTGTCTGTGTTTTTCTACCTTAATAATACTTGCAGGCCTAAACTAAGATCATTGCCATCATGCTGTGAAAAGGGAACGTTGTTATTCTTTTGTATGTCATTTTTCCTTGGGGGACAATTGGGAAGGGGAATATGAATTCTTTTTCTTTTGTTTCATCCTTCATTTGGGTTCTAAAAGACATTGAAAATCATACATATTAATGCACGAATTGAATGTAAGCGCTCTGTTGCAGGTGTAGTAACCATATGAGTTCGAACAGTTTTTTCAGGCGAAGACGTGCAATGACTGCTCAAAATCAGACTATTGAAATTGGAAACAACACTGCACCTTCTACTGTTGTCTAAATCAGGTCAGACTTTATCATCTTCTCTTAAATTAATGCTAATATCAAGTAAGTTTGTAGTAAATTACATGTTTTTGCATTCAAAGGTTAGAAAATCTTGTCAAATACATATATGTTTTTGCATTAATTTGTAGCTTTCCAACGAGGAAACCCTCTCTCAATCTCGCTGGTTACAACTCGATACCATACCTATACAACTTGATGATATGATATGTTCTCGTCTAATAATGACCCTAAATTTATAGTTCTCTTGTTGTCCTACTCCAAATAGAATTACAAAACCTTGGAATTTGACATACAAGAAAACACGCACCCACCAAATCACAGTATCTTTTGTTAGTCATATATATATATAGACAATTAGGTCTAACGATTTTTTTAAAAATTGTATATTTCGTGGAATATAATTATACACTTCTATTGAAATTGAGGTTCGAAATCAAAAATATTTTTAGATGTGTCATAATAGGACCATGTAGAGTTGACTGACTAGCTATAAGGGCCTAGATTTGCCCCATTACCCACCATGTCTTAGCTCTTTCCTGGACCCAGAGTCCATCTTGTACCCAAATTCTTGCCTCAGGTGTCCTTGAAATAAACTTTGTTTTTCTTAAAGGAGGCGTCTGATGAAGAATAAGGCCCAAATAAGTTTCTTATTTTTCCCCTCTGGTTTTTTTTTCCAAAAAGAAAATACAAAGAATGTACGTAAGGATATTACAACGTTTAATTTTTGTGCTATCAATTGTCATAATTTGAGACAATTAAGTTTTGAGATTTGTGATGGATTTATGTGATTCAGTCAAATGCAAAAATTGGAGGTTGAATTGAGTGGTGTTCGAAAGTTAAAGGGGTCTATTTGCAAACTTCTTAAGAATTTCTTGCACTCTCCCCTTAGATCTCTAACATTAATTAATTCAACCCTAAAGTATTTACGTTTAATTTTATACTCCTTGAATTTGCAGCAATATTTTATTTTAATGTGACTCTAGTGAAGAAATAGAAAATTAATAGAGACAGATCGACCATTAGTCAAGATGGGTAAAATTAAACCTAGATAATTTAAAGTTAAATTAATTAATGTCAAAGACCTCAAAACAAAATTTAAACTTAAATTAATGGTTGAATGTTCAAAAATAGGTTTATACTTTAAACTTAAATTTAAACTTAGATTTCGTATCAGCCGTAATAATATGTAGTTATTTTTAATTTTCTTTTTATTACTTGCTACAAGTCTCGTTTATTAGAATATTATGTGTCATATTGTTCTTCATTGCATACCACTCATTAGACTATTTTACACTAACAACTATTTTTCCACTAAATAGAATGCCTAAAAAATAATACTTTCTTATTCATCAAAAATTGTACGTCAAACACAATTTTAAATGGCATAGTTTGTGGTAATCATAATTGCATGTTAAGTATTTGATTGTAATATTATCATACAAAGTAATGGAAACACAATTTTAAATTTATTCGTATTTTATGGTTGATTACATCCAACTAAACACTACATAAGGGTTAAAAAAAGTTATGCAAAATTCAAAAAATATTTCCAATAAAAAGTTCTATTATTTACAAAAAAAAAAAAAAAAAGGTTTTCTTATTACAAGTTAATGTTTTCTCATGGTCATTAACAGTAATATTGTTGCACTCTATAATTTGTTATTTTGTACACTAGAGTGAAAGTAATTTCAAACATAAAGTGTTTAATTACTGACAGAGGAAAAATATTAAAGTATGCCTAAAAATTTTTTTGCATAAAAGAAAAATATAATTTTAATATGATATCCCAGAAGCAAGTTATAATAAGAAAAAAAAACCATAGCAAATGATGCCAAAAAAAAGAGACGATAATTTTTTTTTAAAAAAAAAACTCTTTAACTAAATGATGCAAACAAACAAAAAAAGGTGAAAAATTTAAATATTTTGCAGTCCTCTTAATTAAACGATGCTTTGTATCTAATAGGAAAAACAATCTCTGATTACAGATAAAATTTTCAAACTGTTTATTGAAAAGGCTCCCCAACTCATCATAGGACGAGATAATGTTGGAGACACAGTGCTACTCAGTTGGATACTAGCAGCTAAGTTAGACGTATTTGAATATGTTCTAAATAGTAACGTGATTGAGCCTCATCTGAGGAGGGATTTCATTGACCAACTCTCCACACCGAATATGGGACATCGAGCCAACCCTCTACATTATATCTGTTATTTAGTCAATGATGATGGTTTAAGTGTGAAGATTGCCCAAGTCCTGGTGAATGCTTATAAACAAGAAAGAGCACAACTTTTTTGTCACCAGAATTTCGGCCGCCATGGTTGGTGGAGGATAAGTATAGAGGTACACCTTTGCACCATGCTATAAGGACACAAAGGGAAGAACTTGCATTGTACTTGTTGTCCTTGGACAATGTCAAGTTTCTTGAGGACGATGACGATCTTCTCTTTTTGCAATTGAGGAGAAGTCACATAGGGTTGCAGAGGAGATATTGCGCACAGTACAACAGGATGCACGCTTAACCAAACTCCTTACTCGTGACAATGGCCAGAATGCATTGCACTGTGCCCCAAAATGCACAGGTAATAACATCCTAAATTGTTCTTTTCTTCTCATCATTACACTTTTCTTTCGATATTTTTGTTACTTTTTATTTTGAGAAAAAGGATGAATTTTACTAATTGAAAGTAGTATGACATCTACAATAAATATCACATTCAAGTAAATTTACAACATAAAATAATAAAATAAGCATTTCGATTAAAAAAACTAATAGGAAATCTTTTTAGCACTCCTCTTCTTCTCAATTGCTGCTTTATAATCAAATCTTGTATAGTTTTCTCGTGGAAGGAATTATCTGATATAGTAGTCCAATTCGAAGAATCGATGCCCATACCTAGGTTTAGAAACTCTTCATTAGTAATTATATTCATTTTATAAAATGAAAAATCGAAATTGATTCCTGAAATTGTTATCCATCAGTCTCATAGTTTTCAAGAATATTACTTTTGAATTCTAATTCGCTCTGTAAATTGATCTTCTAAGTCATATCATGCTTATTTTTATAACACCAATGATTATTGTCTTATTAAAGACATTTCTTAACTGTCTTGTTTCGGTTTAACAATTATATTATTGTGTGTTAAATTAATAAAAATGGCTTAATCATAAGAACAGTGTTATCACTTATAAACCGTGTAAAATTATCTTTTTATCTATAACTAAGGTTATACACCTTGTTATGTAAGGACGTAGTTAATTTTAAGAATATAAGTTGGCATATTTTTATTTAAATAATAAAAAAATAGCGGGTTTTTTTATATAAATTTTTATATAATTTATCCGAGCAACCTATTTCTTATATTTCATATTTAATTTATTTTATATATCTTCCTATTTCAATACTATTTTTTTTATTTTATTTAGTATACATTCTATAATTTTATCAAAGAATAAGTTACACTGTTAATAATTGAGTTAATATTTCAATAGTCACTTTGTTTAGTGGCATTCATCTTTTATTGATTTAAATTATTATTTAATCTATAAATAGTTGAATAATTATTTTTAAAATTTTTGTTTAATAATATGCTAATAACTTTTTAATGCTGAAACTCATAGTGATATTTACATTAAATTATTTATTTTTTAATTTTTATATTTATAAACATAAATTTCTATCACTAATTATTGATAGGTCACAAGACTATAATAATAATAATAGTATACTAATTATTTTTTAAGGTTCAACTCATATTAAATGTTTTGTTGTTTCTAAATTTAAATTATTTCTTTGTTAAATGTTTATATTTTCTAAAAGTAATATTCTATTACTAACTTAATAGTATATAAATTTAAAATACTAATATATATAATAACTTACTTTTTTAAAAAATTTATAAACATCTATTAATTGTTAGATTGATCAAATTGGTGTTTCTAATTTAATTATCTAAATTTCTTTTAAAATAAATAATATTTTGAAGTAGACTCTGTCATAATGATGTTGTCTTATAGGCATCCTTTGTGTTTTTCAAACTTGGTTTGTACCTAATACATATGCACAAGTGCATGCACGTGCGCACACACATATGTATTCACCGACAAGGTTAATTGATTAGGGTGTCATTTATAATTGCCATTATAGCCCACTAATACCAAAAGTTCACAATTGATAATGGATTACAATCAATGAAATTTTGTGATTTTAAAATGCAAAATGATATATATCTTGCAACAAAACACCTTTTGAGTGTTTTCTTTTGACTTAAAAGTTATAATTGAAGTGTGTAATAATGTTACAACTTATAATTTGTGTAATATCATATTTTTTCATATAATTTTTCATAATTATAAATCACTTGTATGATATGTCTTTACGGATAGGGTTGAAACAATTAGATTATCATTTCATTCTCGTCGATGTAGTCGACGAGATATTAAAACTTTATAATTGATAACTACATGTAATTATTGAAAATATCCTAATTTTAAAGAATATAACATATTAATTTGTATAATACATTAATTTTGGCTAACACATGAAATTGAAGAAGTTTCCTACCAAAACACGTTTATCAATGGGTGATGATATAAATATCAAATGCCAAGGTACTTAACAATTGCCTTAGCTAAAATTCTAGAAGATAAGATAGGCGTGTTCGTGGACTACTATGAAGAAAGTAGTATGTTTAGGGTAGACAAATCCCTATGTTTTAAGGTAGATGTGGATATTTCTAAGCCACTGAGAAGAGGTATAATGCTGAAGATGGATGGAAAATCTATATGGATTTGATTTAAATTCATAAAGCTACCAAACTTTTGTTACGGATGTGGCAAACTAGGGCATGTGCTAGCGGGGTGTAAAGTCACTGATTCAGACTTGCCTGAAGGGAACTTACAATATGGGCCTGGCTGAGGGCATCTCCAATGAAGTCTCGGTGTCGCAATGCAGAATCAGAACTGTAGGAAGAGAAAAACTATATATGGCATTTAGGAAAAGCACGAATCTCACAAGTACTAGGCAATGTTTGATGTTTGAAGGGAAATCAAAATCAAATTGGGCTGATGGGAATATTACCTGTAGTATCGCAGAGTGTGGAGAGGCTAAGATGGTAATTGATGAAGAAGTTGTGATCAATCCAAGAAGTAAAGTTCTGAAACGAAAAATGTTTGAAGAGTGGTGTGGGTAGTGGTGGGGAGAAGATAAGAGTAATCGAAGAAAAGGAGGGCAAATCAAACAATCCAGTGGAGGTTGTGGTGCAGCCATGCCAGGCTAAATGAGTCTCCTATGCATTAACTGCCTAGGGCTCAGCGACCCTCGTTGCAGGTAAAACACTTCGTAAATTCTTACAAAGATCAAAGCCAAATGTGGTCTTCATTTCAGAGACTAAGATGAGTAGTGTTGACATGCGCCATTTGAATGAGAAGGTATTGTCAAGCAGGGATAGAAAGTATTTTGGGGTGTATGTATGTTAGGAAGAATTAAGTCTTAAATTTATTAACCGCAAGTGCACGGCGTAGTTGTAACTAGTTGGCAAACATGGGTTATGTCCACAGAGAGTTATGTTTCAAATATCAAAGCTAACTTAAACTTTCTATCTAGGCGAATCAACACAGATGAGATAGATATGGTGATTAAACTAATCTAGAAAGCAATAAAAATAAAAAACTCGGGTTGTGATTTTACCACTTAATAAACTAATTAATTAAGTCAAGTCTAAACCTACCCAAGTTTATACAAGTATTTAGGAGTAGACTGGCAAAACCGACCCGAACCGAACGGGTCAACTCGAACAACCCGAAACCCAAACCGAACCGACATTCGAAACAGCTTAAACCGATTTTGACCCAAAAATCAAAATGAACCGACCCGAACCGAACCGACCCGAAATCTAATGAACCCGATTCCGACCCGAATTGAAATGACCCGAACCGAAACCGAATCTAACCGAAAATGACCCAAACCGAATCGGACCCGAATCGATTTAACCCAAATAAAAGTGATCCAACCCACATTTTTTTTAGAATGGACTTTTGTGCCTATAGTGGTACAATTTTCAATCGATTTTGACCCAAAAAGTGACTCGATTATGACCCGATCCGAAATTAACCCAAATCGAACCCCAATGAGATTCACCGAAAGTTGAACCGAACCGAATTGACCCGAACCGAAATCGAACAAACCCGAACGAGATCGACCCGAAGTTTACCCGAACCGAAGTTGACCCTAACCCGAAACCGAACCGGACCCGAACAAGATCGACCCGAAATTAACCCGAACCTAACTAATCCGAACCGAACCCGAACCGAATGACCCGATTGCTAGGTATATTTAGGAGTGATCGGTTGCACCATCAAAGCCTACTCAAGCCACACTTTCGAGGATCATGAGTTAGTTTAGTTATTCTAACTACCTACTTTCGTGGGGTTAGCCCAACTAAACGACAAAAATAGCAACTTTGGACCTAACTAAAATTCGGGCTATTTTTATGCCAAAATTCCAACTATTCTCTTTACCCACACTAGCAAATTGACTCCACCTTTCAATGATAGACCAACCGCCTAAAAATCAAGATGAAAAGACCCTTTCGAGCATCTCATCGAACCTATGTGGCGGTATAAGAAACAATCCCAAAATACTAGTATAACCTAGGTAAGTAAAGGCCTAAATAAAATTAATTAGCTATCAAAGAGGCTAATCACAACCAAAGCAACTCAAACTAACAACTAATTAACATGAAATACGATTAATCTAACAACTAAATTAATAAAGATTGACTCAAACAACGACATAAACTAACAAATTAAAGTTAAACAAGAAATTAAACAAATAATATAACTAATACTAACATCAAAATATAATAAAAATACAATCTTTAAACTAAATTAAACAAATTAGAAACAAAGGAGAGATAAAAGGGAAAAAGTTAATAGGAACGAATCGAATTGAAATTGAAAACTGTCAGGAATCGAACTTTTGAACTAATAATTGAAATTAAAACAAATTGAATCTCAATATTTAGAGAAAAATTAATTGAATACCTAAAAAAAAATCCTAAGGCTAAATAAAGTCCCTCCGCCGAAGAAAGCTTTGGCCAAAATTTCTTGCCCCCTGGCCGAACTCACGTCGTCCCCTTTTTATACACAAAATATGGAGGGCTTTGATGCTGATGTCATGTTAACATTATCATGATGTCATGATGATGTCATGCTGACATTAGCATTCAATTGGCGCATATGGTTTTTTTATTGCAACTGCTGAATTGCTGGAAAATTTTTGGGCTTGACACCGGGCTGATTTCGGACTTGATTTGCCTAATTTTGTCTCTTAATCTATATTTTTCATTTATTTCGAGCTCAAATTTTGGGATCCACTCAACCCAATTTATTACTTACAAAATCAAACAAAATAAATAAAAATCTATAAAACATTATTTTACTGAGACAAAAACTAGATAAATAAGGGTATAAATAACGTAAAATATATTTGACCGAACAATGTGGATACTCGAGGATGGTATGGGGGCTTAGCGATGTTGTGGGAACAAGAAGTGAATCTTACACTTATGTCCCAATCTCTGAACCACATTGACATAACTATTCAGAAGTACAGAGACGGATTTACTTGGAGATTTACAGACATATATGGTTGGCCTTGAAACACACAATAAATTGAAGACATGTGCTTTAATACGTTATCTTAAAACGCATTCCTCTTTACCTTGGCTTGTGGGTGGTGATTATAATGACGTCTTCTACAATTCGGACAAGTACGGAGGTCCTCCAAAATTGCAACGGGTTCTAGATGAGTTCCAACTTACTCTAGGGGACTATGGGCTGGTTGATTGGGGCTTTACAGACAAAGAATTTACGTGGTGGAATAGGAGGGATGGAGAGTGGCATCAACAGAGGAAAGGTTGGATCGTTTTTGTTGAAATGTAGAATGGGTTGAAAAGTTCCCAAGTTACAAAGTCACTCACCTAGACGAAGATATCTCAAACCATTTGCCCATTATGATAAAGACCATAGCTCCTTCTCATGGTGGTAAGGGTAAAAGAAGGAAGAGGTTTGAGGTTATGTGGGCGGAGGACGAAGGCTTTGAGGACGTCATTAAGAAGGGATGCAGGTGTCAGGAGGGTATGAGTCCAATTGAGTGGTCCACTGATAAAATCCAAAACTGTATGTCGAAACTTACTCGATGGAATTTTGAGGAGTTTAGCCATGTGCAAAGGGAAATTGTCCAGTGTAAGGACATATTGAAGGCTACAGAAGATGTCTATATGAGGAAGCAAATTTTAGGTGAACTTCGGGCGTGGCACAGAAAAGAAGAAGTGTTATGGTGGCAAAGGTCATGTACAAATTACTTGCATTTTTGGAAAAAAACTCCAAGTGGTTTCATCACAGAGCTAGTGCGAGAAGGTCTTTCACACTTAAAAGGGGTCGATGGGCAATTGTATAATGACGCTGGGGATATAGAAAAGATTGTGGTAAATTTTTTTGGCACTTTGTTTACCTCTGTAGGGGCACAAAATGTTGATGCAATAATGGACTTAATTCCGATGAACGTCACTGAAGAGATGAACAATATGTTAGAGCAACCTCATGTAAAGATGAGGTCCATCAAGCATTAAATCAGATGCAACCTGGGAAGGCACCTGGCCCGAATGGGATGAACCCGTTTTTCTTCCAAAAGTATTGGAACATTGCGGGGGACGATGTCTATTCTTAACGGCTCTCCGATCCCAGAAGGTTCCAATCACACGTTTGTTTCGACATTTTGATAGACATGGCAGGAATGAAAACGAGGTAGAATGTGAAGATAATGAGGAAGACGAAGAAGAAGAGGAAAAGGAAGTGGATCCCTAATTGATGACAAGCATAACTTGTGTTTGTAAACAATGTAATACACTTGTTTTTCAATTAGTTTTATGGTGGTTGGGTAAATTTAACTTGGATTATTTATGAGTTTTTTTGTTTGTATATGACAATGGACTTTGCCAAATAGTTGTTGTAAATATGATTTGAATTGGGATTTGGATTCGTATAAGTTCATCATATCATTGTGATATATGTTGTGGATTTGGATTTGTATTTCGTTCTAAATTTTTTTTATTAAGCACTTGAAAAATAGGCGTAATTGTTGATTTTTAAAAAAAATTAATGATGAAACAACGACGGAAATAGGTTGTTCCGTCGCTGATTTTCCTAGCTACTACGAAATCAAATCCCATAGCTATTCTGTAGCTAATCAATGACAGAATCGTAAAATTCTGTTGTTGATAATTAGCGACTCGAAAAATAGCGACGAAATTGTTCCGTCACAAATTTTGTCGCTAACTCGACGTTATTTCGTACGTTGTTTTCGTTTCTATATGGTGATTTTCCAATAGTGGGGATATGGAAGTTTTTTTACAAGACAACAACGTAAATCCACTTATGCCTTACTATAAGATAACTTTTAAGTGTTTTGTCTTGACTTAAAAGTTATATTATCATATATTAAATTAAAAAAATTGTATAATTGAAGATTGTTATGATATTACAACTTATAATTTGCGTAGAAATTATACATTTACACATAATTTTTCACAATTGTAAATTCATGTGTATGATAAGTTTCACGGATAGAGTTGATCTAATTAGGTTATTATCATTTTGTTCCCGTTAGTATAAACTGAGGAATACTAAAACTTTATAATTCATAATTAAATGTAATGTAATTAAAAAAATTGGTAATCTAAAGTCTTATAACATCTTTGTGTCATGCTACATGACTTGTATCATCATCCTTGACCAAATATCCACTCTCTCCCCCTCCCCCTACTCAATGATTCCTTCTTGCTCTTCATTTCAACACAGCAGAAAAATTTTCCAACAAGGTTGCCTCCATTGTCAGTTGACCTCCCTCTCTTTCCGCTCTAAGCAGATGATATCCGGCTCCGTCCTTGGTACGACTAAGCCCGATATAATTTGAAGTGAAAGAAATTAAAGGAAATTCTCTACTGTGTATCAAAGCAACTTCATCATGAAGGAGTTTAAAGCTAACATGCTTTTAAAGTTCTTTGGTTCTCTAATGGTCAAGAATAACCTAAAGTAGGATGGATAAATGGATGGAGAAAAAATAAACCTATAGATTTCCAAGATTTGTTATTAATTGAAGGTACAAAATCACCCCGAGGCATAGTAGATATCAGAGAGAGCAAAATTTAAACATGTAGATCATGAGGTTCTTTGCTTACTTGAAGATTCGTTGCTTCATATAGCGCTAGCAAAAATTCGGGTTCGGGTCAATTCAGGTACGGATAATTCAGATAAAAATTTTGTACTCGGACTCTGTCCGAATTGCAGATTCAGACACCTTTAGCAGACCCAAACCCAAACCCGAATGACCGATGTCCAAACCCAAATGTCCAAATGTCCGAATTTGTGATATGAACTTTTGAAAATTGGACTGAAATTATGTCCGAACGTGAATTTTCGAATTTTTTATTGAAAATTTTGTAGATTTTGGACGAAATTATACCTAAACCCGAATGATTGAATATCCGAATCTAGTTGTCCAATTGTCCAAATTTGTCCAAACCTGAATTAGTCACAAAATTCGGACAACCCGGACTCGAATGGTCAAACTCAAACCCAAACCCAATTTCAATTCGGACATGACCGATTGTCCGAATTTAAAATTTTGGAGGAGTTTTTGTGACCGAACCCGATTTTTTCCAAATTCAGATAAATTCGGACTACATATTATTCCAAAGGACTACTTTGAAATAAATGTTATATCGATGAATATATAGCTCAGGGTTTCTTGTAAAACAATAATGCAGGCTGATACGTGCAAAATAATCGGAGTTGATCCAAAAATAAAAACAACATATATCCAAGTTAAGACGGATTTGTCAAAAATGCGAGAGACAATATCTTTGGTACCAGCTCTGTTGGCCACGATCACATTTACAGCTGCGTTCACAGTGCCGGGAGGTTTTTACGATAAGGACGGAGAAGCGATTCTCACCAAGAAAGTGGCTTTTTGGTGTTCCTACTTACTGACACATGCGCTATATATATGCTGTTCAATGTTGATATTGTTCTGTGTTATATGGTCTTTGATTTGCTACCAAAATAGGTCATCGTCACTCATCGACCGTAGCTTAGAGTTATTGAAACACTCACTTTATGGCACCTTGTTGGCATTTATGACCGGAGTCTACACCGTCATCCACAAAAATCCTTGTGGGCAGCCATTGTGGTTATTGTTATGTGCTCTCTCGTGGTTATTTTAGCCCAAAGACGTGTTCTGTATACAGCTCTTGACAAGTTAAATTCTTGCCTCGATAAATAAGTAATGGCGGTTTCCATGGCAGTTTTTTCAGGGGAAGAGATGTTCCTAATAATCAAAGTCAACATGAGGAAGCAACACCTCTCTCTACTGAAAATGAAGATGAACCTGCAGCGCCTCGCTCTGATCAAAACGAAGAAGACGAGACCGAACCTCCCAATGATCCGAATGAAGTCGAGGAGACAACATATTTCAGTGATGAGAACAAACCGAAAATTGATTCAATCGTCTAGGTAATCTTATTATGATCGATTTTAACAAAAAATTATCTCAATTAGTAGTAGCCTATAAGTTTTAAAAGTAGTCAAAATCATTCACAGAAGATGGACCAACCTTCACTGTCCAAACCTTTGGTTTAAGCCTTTAATTCACTACCCTTGACTTGCTAGACCTCTGTTCTTTGAATGCCATCCCCGGCCATTCGATCTATACGTAAGACCTTGAATGTTCTCGGTTTAGGATTAGGTAACTCGAAGTAAACTATGTGGTTAGGTGTGTTATAATATGGATCAAGATGCTGCTCTAGTGCTTGGGTCAGGTTTCTCTTCTTATGGTTCCTAACCATTTTTACTCCATTGAGGTTCTTATGGTTCTATTTGTGCCTGTCCTCCTCCATTGAAGTAAGTATTTGAACTGCAGTAGAATTTATCCTATAGAACTTTATATTGCTTATGATTTTGCAGTTGGATTCATCTCACTTCATGTACTCGTGTCTTTTTAGGTGTATAGCTTGCGGGAGGAATTGTGTGGAATTTGCAATATATGTTGGGGGTCTCTTTAATTTCATAATTCATCTTCTTTTTGTTAATTTAATTATATGTATAGATTTTTTTCGGGATTGTGATTTGAAACGGTGTAACTTTTGAGATTTGTATTATGTTTTCTTTTAATTTGGAATTTCTTGCTTGTTTTATCAATGCATTTTTTTATTGCTTTATAAGATTTCTCTGCTGAAAAATGTCATAAACTTATTTCACTATCTTAGAATGCCATTAAATTTGATTTATGTATTTAATTATGCCCATTTATAACTTTTTAACCGATAAGTAGTCGATTTTATGATTTTTTTAAATTTATTTTTGGTATTTTTATTTGAAATGTATGGAAATAAAAGCAACCACAACCTTGGCAATTCAATTTTTAATCTCTCTCTGTTCATTTCCTTTTTTTTCTCCTCTTCAGGTTAAAAAAACTAGTCAAAGTTTGGCATTTTTTAAATTTCTTTTACTATTTAACTCGTAGTTACTAGTGACATGACATTGTAATTGTAATCTAATAAGTTTAATGGCATTTAAAGGTAGTGAAGTAAGTTTGTGAGATTTTAAAATAAACTAGGCCTATACCCCTTGCTCTGCAACGATTTGAAGTAAACTTTTTTTCTTTTTAATTTTTTAAATATTTTGATACAAAATTTTACAAAATATGATAATATTTTTAGAAGTTTTTATTATTTTACATTTTATTGTTACTATATGAACTTCTTTTATTATAAGCAATTATGAGACAACTATAATTATAATTTTCTTCACATCAAGGAGAACTGTCAAATGTCAGTAAAATATTGGGATTTCTTTTTATTCTTGTTAATAGAAATATGGATTACATTCTAGGTATTAAAAAATCTTGAATCCATTGGTCTCATCATAATTATAATTACTTATTTTTTAGAAATTTGAATACTTTTTTTTAACAATAATTTGCTTAATTATTTATTTATGGCATATAAATAATTATTATAGTAACATTGTAGAGTTTTTGGTAGTTGAATAGTCTTTATTTTATATAATTTAATAATTTATTATATTTAATCTTTATTTTTGCATGGCAAACTATATTTATTTTACTATTTGTACAATCATTAATTATCTATTAGATGCATCCTACCTACATGGTAATCTTATGTGTCATTCATACGTACATTAACTCAATCCAACGTTTAATATATATTAGGGTTATACTCCTTGCATAGCAAGGGCATTAATTAAATTTTTAATAATTTAATTATTTTTTAATTATATTATTTCTAATTAATTTATAACAATAAAAATTAATTATAAATTAAAAAATAGTTATTTTTTTCAAATAACAATAATAAATTGATATATTAGATTATATAATTTATTATAAACAGTAAATAGATACGTCTCTTTATTTTTTTTTTCATTTTGATTAATATACTTTTTATTCTTAATGTCCATTGTATTTAATGTTAATGTGAATAGTTCTAATATTAAATTGAATTAAAATTACATTGAATCTACCTATTTACATCCTACGTGGCATCCTACGTGTCGCTCATACATTACTTAAACTCAACTTTTAATATATATATATATATCTATATGATTGTAAATTTAAGGGCACATTTGACTAAGATCTCGGTTGTATTCCACTTCTTATCTTTATCCCTTTTTCCTCATTGCAATTTCAATCAAAATGTGAGCCTATGGGAAATGTATTTGAAACCTTTTGCTTCTCTCTCGAAAAATAATTTTCTTAGAAGTGAAAGGTTGTTCACTACACATGAATTTTCCTCATAATCTTAAAAATAGCAGGATGCATATAAAGATTGCTATGTTACACAACATATTTATGCAAGCAAGCAAAGAATAATCACATTTGATCAAATTAAGCAGCTACAGAATCAGAACAAAAGCACTCCATACCTGTGATGGAAATGCTGATGAACAAGCTCGTTCACCATCAGCCATTCATGTTGTTTGGGCTGAAAATTGTGCATTGTTTCATCACTACTGGATTAATATGTATGTTCATGGTCTGTGTTGGTTTCTTTTTAAAAAGAAAAAAAATCTTCTTCTGCTTGAAGAAGTTGCTTTTCTAAATGCTCATTTCATTCCTGTTGTTTTCGAGATACAATCTTCTGAGCTAATTCCTTGCAGTATCTGGACAAAAACTACTTCACTAACAGAGGTATATAGAGAAGAAGAGGAAGAAGCAATCAACAGTCGTTATTGTGGTGATATACACGATGCCAGCTTGTGGCAGATTTACTGATCCCCGTGATGGCAAAGCTCATTTTTTTGAGTTACATAGATTTTAAATTTTATAATTTATACCGAGAATTACTCTTCCTTTCATAAAATGGACTAGTTTTGGATTTGTACGCTCAGGCCACTCAACAACAGTCATTTGATGGACGAGTTTTTGATTCCCTTTAACTTGTACGTTAATTAATGGGATTTAAGCATCATTACTCCTGAGTTGCTACATCTTTGGCACCATCGATAAGGAATTGGTCGTCTCATGTATACGAAACTTTTAAGTATATTTATTTAAAGTTTCTTCATGGCTTACCTAATTCCATTCACGCAAACATTTGCAGGTCACAGGAACCCACAGTGTCTTTGCAAAACTTTCAAGATCCACACAATGTGATCAGAGCAGATCTTAAAAAAGTAACAGGCTTAAGTATAGGTATCACTATATGGATGCTTATGATTAGATATGATGCAGGATTGACAATGGTCCTATGTCAGCTCAACCAACGACAGCTCCTCGAGATTTTTGTAGTAAGCAGTATACATGTGGAAACTTACAATGCCATCAGGGGTAGGGAATTAAAACTCCAAATTATATCAGTCCTAAACAATTGACACTAGCACTTTTATCTGAAGCTGAACCGCAGTCACAAAGGTTGATACCATGAAACAGAAAAACCAATCAGCTAATTTGGTACAGCTTATAAGCAAAGTTAGAGACATAACTCAAAAGCAAAACTAAAGAAGATTTTTCCATGGCTCTTTACTTGTTTGAATGTGGAGGACAGTTAAAAGCATGCTAGATTAGTAGGACTAATGACATTATTATCAGTAAATGAAAGCAAAGCCATTATTGCTTGCCAAAGCAACTTATTTATCATTGAGTGAGACTAAAATAATCATATTAGTGGATACTGTGTCTATGATTCTTTACTTCTTTGGATGCAAAGAATAACCAAAGCTGGTAGATGGGTACGGAAATCATTATTATAACTGAAAGCAAAATCCTTACTACCATTCTGAACCAACTTATCTACTATTAGTGGGACTAACTAATGCTAAACATATTGATTATAAAGTTGTTTATATCAAAAGTAGAAGATTAACATATTAGAAGTATATATAGCAACAGTATATAGCAACAAAATTGCTGAATGGTCTCTCTCACGGTCTATCTATCACCTCATGAATGCTCTCTACTACACAGACATAAAATACTTTAGATCATCCGTTTAGAGAGAGAGAGAGAGAGAGAGAGAGAGAAGACGAGTATGGTTGAGGAGCTAAAGAATGCAGCATCAAAAGAAGATGTGGGATTCCTGAGAGAAGCTGTTGCCTCTAAGCCGATTAAATACTTCAAATCTGTGGACAAAGAAGGAAAGAACATGTTCCACCTGGCAGTAAAGAATAAGAGAGAGAAGTTTCTAAGAGAAGCAATGAAAATCTTACCGAAACCTCTAGTACACTTTCTCCTGTGTCAACAAAACTTGCAGTCAAATTGTAATCCCCTTCATATTGCATCGTATCAGGGCCATAATAAAATTGTCAGGGACATCCTGGACTACTATGAGATGCCCTTGCCAGCTTCATTATTGTCAACTGATTCTCAGAGTTTCAGTTTCAATGGCGGTGCACTAGAGAGTAGAACTAGTGCTGCTATTGTCAAGCCATGGTTAATGAAGGCCGAATTTGATTTCACACCTTTCCACAATGTCATGTCAGAATGCCGAGAAGATTGCGCATTGAAATTGTTATCTATGGATGCAGAGTTGTTGTTCAAAATGCATGATTCCCCCTTCCACAATGGAGAACTGAGCCCACTTGCCATTGCATTGGAAAGAGGTTTCAACAGAGTGGTTTTAAACTTCTTCGCCTCTGCTCCTAATGAGGTTTAGGACACTTTCAACAAGAGATCTCTCGCGGTTGCCCTTGCTTATGCACCAAACTGCTCAGGTATGGTATTATTTCCATCCAACCTAAATATATGTATCTTGTAGCGTGACACTTTCAAGTGTTTTTTTTTTTTCAAGTCATCATATATATGTACACATCACCACTGCCCTTTCTTATGTGCCAAACCGCTAACGCATGAACACCTCCTAATTTTTTTCAAACAGAATTCCTTCAAATCACAAAAATATTATCTTCATCCGACATAAATATTATTGTTGGGTAATGATACATGTAACAAGGGATTCTTTGCACTCTAGTATTGAATTCGGTATTTACCATTAAACATGTGAGTTTGCTTAGCATAAAAGCACTTATCACCAAAAAAAACATTCTTAATTTTGCGACCTAGACCTTTCTAAATGTTGTTGGAACAAATAGACAATGCCTGAATAGAAGGATGACCAAACCTCTGGTGCCACAAATCATAGGAGATGACTTTGTTGACTTGAACTACTCATAGTAATAGACCCTCATAGTACCATCCTATATCACACAAAACTTTTCAACTGAATGTTATTTTTCACAAAAAAAAACCTCTTCTATATTAATCGAGCTATAGATATCAAGCCACAATTCATGTCCGCACAGAGCAGCCAGCATCATTTCCTGGGCCACTGCTTGCGTAGTTCCGATGTCTTTCACAACCGCTGTGAGCTCTGCCTCGTCCATCATGGCCTAGTGGCAGTTCTATGCTTATTATTAATGGTGAACTCGCGAGCCCCTTCTTCCTTAGCCATTTTGTAGAATTTGTCGAAGGCTCAATTGGGCTGAAACCATGATTAAATTAGGGAGGCAAGGAAGAGAATCTGTGTCTATCTAATTCATCCACTTAGGCACAGAGCATACGTACTATAAATACTAAAGGCAAAAAAATAATAATAAGCTCCTAACCCTAGAGCTTGCTTGCCAATCAAGCAGAGGAAATTACAACAAAAAAATATCAACAAAATATTACTATTTCTAATAACTTTTATAGACAATTATAGAGTAAAGAGTATTTATTTGTGCTAGTCACATTACCCTTTTTTTTTTTTTTTTGCAATGTTACAAACTATAAAAAAAATCCAATAATTATTGTCTTATAGTGGAAAATTTCTTTATTGCAGATGAAATAGTTAGACTTGTACTTGAAAAGGTTTTGCAACTTATCAAAAACGAAGATATTTATTAGCATGCTGGTATACGTTCAATAAATAGATGGGTACCGCGTGGAAAATTATACCCATTTGAATATGTTTTCAAGAGCGAAGAACATGCCCCTGGTCTCAGAAGTTATCTCATTGATCAAATTCCTCGATGGGGTACCCTGCATAAGATTCCAGGGAGTCATTCATGTGATGAAGATCTGGTAATTGAGATTGCTGAAATCCTAGTGGATGCTTACAAGCAAGAAAAAAAAAAAGAACAGTTGGGCTTAGGAAAAGTTGAGCCACCTTGGTTGGCAACAGTTGATGATTGGACGCCTCTGCGTTATGCCTTATTTGAAGGACATGAAAAACTTGCATTGTATTTCTTGTCATTAGACAAAGTTGAGTTATTGCTAAGAAAAGAAGAACGAATTCTCTTCCTTGCTATCGAGAATAACTGTCCTCGTGCTGCAGAAAGGATTCTGGATCTGGTAGATCAGTATGGGATTACAGCACTTGTTTCCAGTATTGGGCGGACTGTTTTCAATGATGCGCCAAAATGCACAGGTAAAAAACTTCTAATAGCTAGCTACTTTCCCTTTTTCAGATATACAAAGAAATTAGAGTTTAAGATTACTAATACATGTTGAATATTTAAATTACATGTTTATGCCAAGTACAGAAGCTTTTCTTAAAGGGTTAGTCGAAAGATACCCTTGCTTATGGGACGTAGTGACGACAATGGAGTTAATGTCCTCCGCAGCTCGGTAGAGATAGGAGAGTTATGGGCATTTGATTATGTTCTAAAGAGCAATAGCGTTAAGCTTCCTTTCACAAGGCGATTCGTTGGGCTCTTGAGTGAATGTGATGACAAAGGACGGAACCGTTTACACGTAGCTGCCAAGTTGAGTGATATTGGCGCAATTGAGCCAATTTTGCAGCTCCTCCTAGATGTTTACATTAAATTTGTAGGGAAATCTATACAAAGAGAAGGTCCCATAAACCCGGACAGTCCCAATGACTTTGATACTCACAAACCTAAGGTATATCATGTAATAGGGCCATGGGTAACAAAGGACAACGAAGGCAATACACCTCTTCGCATAGCCATATCCAGTGGATGTGAAGAGCTTGCATTGCTTTTATTGTCAGCAGAGGAGTTTTGTTTTGAGTCCGACCTTCTATTCACTGCAGTTCACAACAAATGCCATCGACTCGTTAAATCTCCTTTGGACCGACTACATCAGCATGGCCTTAAGAAGTTTATGCTTTACTCACATGACAAGAATGTCCTGCATATTGTAGCAAAATGCACAGGTATCAAACTAGGATTTCTCTATGAGAAGCTAAAAATTAATTTGAAATGGTATGATCAAATTTATTGTTTCCAAGAATCCTACTATAGGCTTGTGTCATTCATTATTTCACCCTCATTCAATTAATGAGTTCTTTTGGAAACTTTGACGATGAAATTTGCAACACTTTCTAACTTATTGTAGTGTACTTAAACTTGTAACCAAGATAAAGAAAATAACTAAGTCAAAAGTTTTTGTGCGTACTACGTCCAATAACTCACATACAGTGCAGAAGAAAATGGCAGACTAATGGTTGAAAGATGGCCACACCTTATCAATGAAGCTGACCAAAATGGAAAAACACCACTAGAAGTGGCATCAGAAGAAGGGACAAGGTGGCTTGTAGAGTCAATTCTACAAAAGGATAGCTCTTCCATCCTAAGAACTCCTAAAGCTTGGATTGGAGCATGCAGAAAAGGACATCTGACAACCGTCCTCACCTTTGTTGAGAAGAGTACATATTTCAGATATATCTGTCGGGAATATCATGATACCCCTTTACACCATGTTAAATTTGAAGATTACAACAGCTATCAGAAGCTTCTTCAACAACCCCTCATAGAAGAGATGAAGAACGCTCAAGATTCCGAGGGTGACACTCCTCTACACAAAAAGCAATAAAAAATCGAAACAAGGACTTAGCAGAAGTACTTTTACCATGGAAGATATCTACTGGAATATAAAGAACAATGACAAAAAAACTGCTATGGATTTACTGGAAGAAGTCTCTCAGGATCCAGAATGGTATATTCTCCAAACTTTATCCATTATATTCCAATTTATATGCTTACTTGCATGCATATAGAAACAAAGTGACATGGAAACATATAAAATACAAAAGATGAATTTTGTATTCTGCATATATAGGAGGCATTCTTGTAAGTAGCGGAAGTCAGTTTTCATCTAAAATTAGACCAAAACATATTATGCACTGTCATTATTTCTAGCAGTAATCTTATCTCCGGCTATGGTACGTTGTCTCTATCCTTGTTGGATAATAGCGTGATAATAATCTTCAAGTTACAGCGGGGTTCACTCTTCCAGGAGGCTTTTCTAAAGAGAGTGGAGAAGCAGTTCTTGCGAGGAAGGCAGCATTTTTGGCGTTTTTAATAGCAGACACATACGCTATGTGCTCCTCTATGTTGGTCTTGTTCAGGCATTATTTGGTCTATGGTGTGTGATCGTAAGAGGTCAACATTCCTGGCTGATCGCAGCTTCAAGTTATTGAAGCAGTCCCTTTATGGTACATTGGTGGCATTTATGACCCGAGTCTACGTTGCCACGCACAAAAAGTGCCTATGGATAGCTATTATCGTCATTATCATGTGTTGTCTCGCCATAATACATAGAATGCTATCGCAGTCAACCTGGGAAGAGTGGACTGCTTGTGTTAAACGGTACTTACTTCCCTACATCTAATTTTGATGTTCCTAAATTTTTTATAAAAAACACTTTTTAAGGTTAAATTTTAAATATTATAAACTAAATGAAAATAGACGGAGTAATAACCTAACAACTTATATATGCATGCTTAACGCATCTTAATTTATCAATCCGGGACAATTTCACTTCATATATTCCAACATTATACGTTATTTTTTGTGCGGTAAGATACTAATTAATTGAGGTTAATGGTGTTTCAGGGAAATTAGCAGACAATAGCTCCCAATAATCAAGGTCAAGATGAGGGTATCGATATTTAGTATCTCAAAATGCAATTGTGTTGTTACTTCGTCAAGATGAAGGTTACGGCCCAAATAGGCTTCTTAAGGGCCCATATAAATTTCTTTAGGCTTTCTCCCCTGTTTTTCCCTTTCCTTTTGTGAAAATTGGGTTGCTTCACGGCCCAAACAGCTTGTTATTTTGACCAGCTATTACTTATATGAAAAATTCTATATGCACAGATATTTCAACCACAAAATCTGCACAGATTTTCCAACTGAGAAAATTCTTATTTATTTTTAATTTATTTAATTAAATAATTAATTAATTAATTAAAATACACATTAAGCAATTATATTCCTCCGATATGATCACAAATGATTACTTTAATTAATTTTTTATATTACTTAGCCAAAATGACTTGACAAATAATCCCGGAGTTTGACAATAATTTAAATATTTATCTTTTTGCTTATTAAAATTAAATTTAAGGAATATTTGATCGGAATAATACACATTTTGGGGGTGTTGGCCAAATATAATACGAACAATTTCCTTGGCTGCGACGGAACCAACTTTGGGGGTATTTTCCAATATCGGAATGCCACCGAGTTTTATGGGCGGCGACTCGTCGGAAATCGACGTGGCGATACTTTTTGCCACGTGTACGGTGGAGTCAATTTTTTACTAAATTTATGAGGATTTTAATTTTTTTTAAAAAAAGTCGAAAATCTAGCTCATCTCCCTCTCTCTCGCTCTCCTCCCTCTCTCTGTCTCTCTTGCTCTCGCTCGTCTCCCTCTCTCTTTCATCTCTCTCGCTCTCCTGCTCTTCGCTCTCGCTTTCCTCTCTCTCTCTCCCTCGTCCCTCGTTTCTGCTCTCCTCCCTCTCTGTCTCTCTCGCGTTCTCCTCCCTCTATCTCTCTCTCTCGTCCCTCGCTCCTCGCTCTCCTCTGTCTCTCTCGCTCTCACTCGTCTCCCTCTTTCTCTCTTGCTCTCGCTCGTCTCCCCCTCTCTCTCTCTCTTTCTTGCACTCCTTCTCTTTGTCTCTCTCTCTCTCCTCCGTCTCTCTGTCTCTCTCCCTTCCCCTACTCTCGCACTCCTTCTCTTTGTCTCTCTCGCTCTGCTCTCCTCCCTCTCTCGGTCTCGCTCTATCTCTCTCCCTTTCCCTGCGGAGAGCGAAGAGAGAGACAATGAGGGAGCAGGGGAAGGGAGAGAGACAGAGAGAAGGAAGAGAGCAGGAGCGAGAGAGACAGAGAGAGGGAGTGCGAGAGCAGACGGAAGGGAGAGAGACAGAGAGAGGGAGGAGAGCGAGGAGCAGGGACGAGAGAGAGATAAAGGGAGGAAAGCGAGAGAGAGATAGAGAGGGAGGAGAGCGGGAGCGAGAGATTCAGAGAGAAGGATGAGAGCAAGGAGCGAGGAAGACAGAGAGACAGAGAGACGGAGGAGAGCGAGAGAGACGGAGGAGAGAGAGAGAGACAAAGAGAAGGAGTGCGAGAGCGAGAGAGAGAAAGGGAGACGAGCGAGAACGAGAGAAAGAGAGGGAGATGAGCGAGAGCGAGGAGTAGGGGACGAGAGAGAGAGATAGAGGGAGGAGAGCGCGAGAGAGACAGAGAGGGAGGAGAGCGAGAACAGGGACGAGGGAGAGAGAGAGAGAGAGGAAAGCGAGAGCGAAGAGCAGAGAGCGAGCGAGAGAGAGAGAGAGACGGAGACAAGCGAGAGCGAGAGAGACAGAGAGAGGGAGACAAGCGAGAGCGAGAGAGAGGGAGATGAGCTAGATTTTCAGTTTTTTTTTTAAAAAAATCCTCATAAATTTAGTCCAAAAATTGACTCCGCCGTACACGTGGCAAAAATATCGCCACGTCAGATTTCCGACGAGTCGCCGCCCATAAAATTTGGTGGTGTTCGATATTGGAAAATACCCCCAAAGTTGGTTCCGTTTGCGACCAAAGAAATTGTTCAGTATTATATTTGGCCAACACCCCCAAAATGTGTATTATTCCGATCCAATAACCCTTAATTTAAATATTTTGAACTTTGAATCATGTAGTATTTATATTATATTTCGAACTTTGAATCATCTTTATACCATCCCCAACTTTGATAGTAATTTTTTTTAAATTTTCTATACTTAGATAAACTAATGTTATTTGACCCTGATTTAAAATTTTTCTATGTATAGGATATTAATATGGGGAAACTATGTATAAACACCTAAAAATATCGTTTCTTTTCTATGTATTTTTTTATTTTTGTTAGCTCGATGATAAAAATTCAATCTCGTTTGTAAGCTCAAGTCATGATCGAACTAAAACAGCAAGTGATAGGAACCGATTTATCCCACAAAAGCCAACTTGCATCATAAAACAACCCAAATTAATTTTTCTGGGATAGGGTCAGCCCGCAAACCAATATTTTGGCTGACTCAAGCCAGATTCAAACTCTTAAGCCTAGAGCTGAATAGGCGTCGGACCTCTCGGCTACTCAAAGCGCGAGTGTTTTCCCTTTTCAGCGCTGAGTTTGGCACGCGCTTCGAAACGTCCAAATGATGTTGTTTTGGACCGGCGTCGGACCCTGAATACTCCGAGTTGTGTTGTTTTGACCAGTTCAAATCCCCGTTTTGTTCTTTATCCTTTTCCGGAAAATTCGGACCTAGTTCAATCTATTAGCCGACGACTAGTGGTAATTTTTAGGGTTTTGAGCCTTAACATTTCTATAACAGGGTTCCCCCCATTTTACACCAATTCAGCTGAAAAAACCCCTTATTCATGTTGAATTCTCTCACTCTCTCTTCTTTCCACGCTCCTCACTTCCACTCTAAGAAATGCCTTTCTAAAACTACACAAACAAGCCTCCGTTTCCACTTTTTTCCTTCGCCGCTGCCTACCCTTACCCCTGTCGAAATGCGACCGAGATTCAAGATTGGCAGGTGGGTTAATTTGAGGGCGTCATTCCACCACCCGGAGTTTATTCTTGTATTTTATTTAATTTCCCTCCTTTTTATCATTTTTTGTATTGTGATTCAAAATGAAATCACTTTATTACTTTCCACCTTACCCGATGTAATTTTTGTTGAATCACATAGCCATTTAGAGTTGAAGATCACTCAAAATATTAACTTATACATGCTTGTGTTAGCACAGGAGATTTTGTAAGACAAGTAGTGAAAAGGCACCCTCAACTGATGGAACAATGTGATGAAGATCTAGTTAGCGTCCTTCACAGCTGGATGGAGATAGGAGATATATGGCCATTCACTATAACTGTTGGCCTAATTAGAGACTGAATTTTCCAGTCTCTAAATTTTTTAAAAAATCGGTCTCTAAACTATATTAGAGACTGAATAGAGACCCGAAATACGTCATCTCGAAAACCGTGGTTGCAATTTGAATTTAGAGATAAAAAGCTGACAGGAGGTCTCTATTTGAGATGACTTAGAAACCACCTTTTCCGATAGATAGAGACCGAAAACATTTTAGTCTCCAATAAAGATTGCACAGTTCAATCTCAATTAGTGACTAAATTTATTATGTCTGTATTTGAGACTAAATTTATGCAGTCTTTATTTGAGACTAAGGATTTGTTCGAAATTACATACAAAATGCACATAAACATAAACATAAACAAAAATGAGCATAAATGAACATAAACGAACATAAAAGAGTAGAAACAAATATAAACGAACATAAATGAACAAAAACGAACATAAAGGAACGTAAACGAACATAAAAGAACATAAACAAATATAAATGAGTTGTTAAAATAAGAAAGAACAAACATAAACGAACATAAAAGAACACGAACATAAAAAACATAAATGAACACAAAAAAAAAAAACATTAACGAACATAAACATAAATTAATTCCGTTTTTCATGTAATTTCGAAGCAGACCTAAATTTTTTAGTCTCAAACTGAAACGAAATATAGACTAACCTTTTGAGTCTCTAATTGAGATGCAGAGATTGAGACTAGACTCGGCAAAACCGACCCGAACCGAACGGATCAACCCGAACGACCTAAAACCCAAACCGAATCGACATCCGAAACAGTTGAATCGATGTTGACCCGAAAACCGAAATGAACCGACCCGAACCGAACCGACTCGAAATGACTAGACCCGAACGCAAAATGACCCAAACCGAACCCAAAATGACCCGAACCGAATCGGATCCGAATCGATTTAACCCAAATAAAAGTGACCCAACCCACATTTTTTTGTTGGGTCTCTCGGGATGGACTTTTGTGCCTATAGTGAGTACAATTTTGAATCGATTTTGACCTAAAAAGTGACCATGTATAAGAGCCTAGATTTGCCCCATTCTTGCCTCAAGGGGAAAACGGGTCAAAAGTTTTGAAATGTAATCTGGACCTGAACGTAGAGTATGATTATTTAATACCATCCTACTTTGTCGTTGGGCTCAAATGTCGTTGAAATTAACGTTTTTTTTTAAAGGAGGCATCTGCTGAAGAATAAGGCCCATTCTTTTTCTCAATCTTAAAAAAAAAAAAATTAAAATGCAAAGAATATACGTAAGGATTACAACGTTTAATTTAGATATGAATAAATATAGAAAATTACAACATTTAAGTACATAAATTCTACATGATCAAGTTATATTAACTTGTATTAGGTCACAGATATTTGGAGCAATGTTTAATATTTTAACTAAATTAAAAGTCTAGTTAATTATTAAATTAGTATATATATATTAGTATATTATCAGAGGAATTCATGATATGTGAAGATTATATATTATATTATAAATTATTATTTCGGATAATTAGTCATAATTTTCTAATATTATATAGAGTAATTATATTGAATGTCTATAAAATTATAGAGTAATTATATGTTTTAATAATATTGCTATGCATGGTGCATGTGAACCCGATCCCCAGTAATTACTGGTCCATGTGGAGTATTTATACTACTAAACTGCTATATAAGTACGAAAAATTTGTTCATGGATTCATCGAAGTTTGGTGAAATATTTTAGAGGTCTATAATTTTTGAAAACGATTTGTATATTTTCTGAGGTTTTGAAAAATATATACATTTAGGTTTTGAAGTAACGGTATAATGGCCCTGTATTGTTTAGAAATATTAACTCTTTAATGCGAAGTTAAGATATAGCTCGTCTTTATGAAGTTCTCCACCACTTTTTGAAAATAATAATTTATTATCTTCACATTTTAGAGAATTGATAATTTAGTCCTCTTTCATGACAATATATTTATAAAATTTATGTTTAGCACTCCAAAAATGGAGCTTTTTATCATTTTTTGTCGAGTTTTAAGAAACTATGTTGGTTTTTAATTGGTTTTGATGTCTTTTAATTACTATAATGTTAGTATTGTTATGATTACAAAAACAGACAGAGAGAGAGGACAGTAGAGAGTTACCCACATAATGATTAAAAAAACATATTATTTTCAAAAACATTTTCAAAACTTATATCATTTTCTAAGAAGCACATGCTTATAATTATTCAATTAGCACATAAGCATTAAAAATCATATATATGACAAACGCATACAAGAAAAACCCTCTCTCTCTCTCTCTCTCCGTCTGACTGACACCCTCTCTCATGCATGATTGAGATAGAGAGAAAGCGTGTGTGTATGTGTTACAAATGACAAAACCCCTTATCAAAGTATTTCTAGCACAAGCTCTCTCTCTCTCTCTCTCTCTCTGACTGACACCCTCTCTTATGCATGATTGAGATAGAGAGAAACTATGTGTGTGTTACAAATGATGGAGCCCCTTATCAAGATATTTCCCTTGGTGGTCAATTATAACATGAAGAATTTTTCTTCCCCTTAGTCCCCATTCTGTCACTCATGTCTTCCCTTATTTAAAATGTCACTCTCTATGAAATATGATTCCTTTTTGTCATTATTTTGTCAATTTCATTCATCAATTCAATATCTTGTACTATCCAATATCTCTCCCCCACCTATTTTGTACAAATTCAATTATTTTCGTCAATCAATTTTTATTTTTTTAAAAAAAGCTGAACACTTACTCGATCTTTTATTGAAATAGAGGATCAAAGACGAAAAGTATTTTTAGAGGTGTCAAAACAGGACCGTGTAGAGTTGACTGACCAGCTATAAGAGCCTAGATTTGCCCCATTCTTGTCTTTGAAATTAACTTTTTTTTTTAAAGTAGGCATCTGCTGAATATACATAAGGATTACAACGTTTAATTTAGATATGAATAAATAAAGAAAATTACAACATTTAAGTACATAAAATTCTACATGGTCAATTTATATCAATTTGTGTTAGGTCACACAATTTGTAGTAATGTTTAGTATTTTGATTAAATTAAAACTCTAGTTTCTAGCATTTCAAATATCGTTTATGAAATATTAAAAATATTAGTTTTTCACATTTAAAAGTAATATTTTTTATTTTTTATCCAAAATATCCTTCATTAGTTTATATTTAGCAAATTATTTGTATCCTTTTATGTCGGTATACAATAATTAACTAGATCAACCACTAAATTTACCGAACACTTTTTTTCAACTCGCTCACTTGAGCAATTATCTCGCAAACAGCTAAAACCTAATAGATATTCTCTACATAAAAAATTATCCACTATACGGAAAACTATTCACCACTCAAACAACTCATTTTGCCAACATGATCCAAGTATATAAATATATTTCACTTTAATTAAATTTTTCGTTTCACAATACATATCATTTTATAATTTCAATGACTTATTAATTATTAGTTTACCAATTTTGTCCTTATTAATTGCTTTATTTCTCTTTTTTTTCATTAATTGTCTTCATATCCAATGAAATATAGGTGGTAATTTGGTCTTTTAACACAAAATTTTATCATGAATTTTGTATTTTCTTGGTATTCCTTCATAACCTTAAAACGACATGTATTTTAAAATAGAGGGAGTATTAAAATTCATGTTGGGCAGTTGGGAAAGTAATAAATGATAATACAATGGTTTAGAACATGTTGGAAGGGGAATACACACATAATCAAGTGCCTTAGAACCATCCTTGCAGGGTCAATTTATGAGCTATGGAGAGACAGATGATTAAGGATGTTTTAGCAAAAATTCATGGCAGAAGCAGTAATTGTGAGACGAATTCAGCATGTATGTAGTGTAAGAGCGGATACATATGTTGTTAAATGGGATGATCTCACAGTTATGTAAGCTCTACCACTACTCCGATGTACATATTTGAACTCTCCTTTTTAAAAATTTGAATGATAATTATTTATCTTTTAAAAAAATAACTTTTTTTCCAATATAAACAGGGGGCTTTGTCCGTAAAAAAATGGCTATGTACATATGTTGTTAAATTTGAACCATCCTTCGGTTAGTTTGTCAAGGATGCTCTCCACTTCTCCTAATTTCTTTAGTTTTCCTACAAAACGGTCAATTAATCTTCCTATGAAATCTCTTTATAATTTTTTCTATTTAAAAAGCAGATTATTAATTCTTATAAAATAAAAGAAACAATGGCTAAGATTATTAAAGTGGGACAAATGTATGGTTTAATCTACTTATGCTTATTGTCTTATGATCACAATCGTTATAACCGTATCTTAAAAGTATTTTTTAAAATTAATAGCATATTTTAAAGAAATAGGAAACAATATAAGCTTTATAACTGATAATATTACGTGACTGTGTATGGTTTTTGGTAAAGTCTTTCAAATGAATACCTCCTCTTTTATTTTATTTTTCATGGATAAGAATGCCTCCTCTTTTAGTTCGACTACTTTTTTTATTATTGATAAATTTGTGATGAATTTTGTATTTTTTTTATATTCTCTCATAACTTTAAAATAACATGTATTTTAAAAAGTTAATTAAAATGACATATATTTTTAAACGGAGGAGTACTTATCCAATCTTTATCTCACGTGTTATAAATTCAATGACATAATATAATTTAGAGAAAGAATATTTAATTTTTTTTTATAAAGGTGACCATAAAGTATAAAGTTAATTTTAAAAAATTAACATAAAATAGTATACATGTAACTACTCACAATTGATAAACAGGGAGGCTTTGTTTGTACAAAATGGCTATGTGATGTCATTTTCTTCACCAAGTTCTGATTTTGGAATTCTCTTAGTAAACGGTTGAAAATCTCTACCCAAACCCACTTACTTTCGTGTCGAGTTCGTATCAGTAATTGTGTTGGATCTAACTTTTCTCAGCTTTAGTCATCACTCTGAATAAAAGAATCCGCCTACTATAATTGACATTTACATTGTGCTATTATGTATGTACTCTGTCCCATCATTCAATGCTTGTTCATTCCAAACACTGAGAAGCATTGAAATCCTCTCTCCGCTTCTAAACCCAGTGCTGCTGCTTTATCCTTGATCACAAACGTAACAGCTTAGCTCTTTCTTTCTTTCTTTAGTTCTTAGCAGTCTTAGCAAAACACTCACATTTGGATAATCCAGTGTCCATGGATGACCGCCTAAAGAATGCAGCATCACAAGGAGACGTCGCATTCTTCAGGGAAGCTGTTGCCTCTAAGCCCATTGAATACTTCAAATTGAAGTATGTTCCCAGATATGGTAGTAAAGAGATAGGAGGTAACATCTTTCATCTCGCTGCAATAAACCAAAGAGTGGAGTTTATTAGAGAAGCACTGGAGGCTTTACCATTCTTGGTTGTACATTTCCTCCTTGATGAGGATTTCTTATTGCAACATACTGAGCTAGTCCGTCTGATTGAAGATTTTTATGAGAGGCGCAATCCCATGGATAGCCAGCTTAAGAATGCAGCCATCCAAGGAGACGTGAAATTTCTCAAAGAAGCTTTTGCCTCTAAGAAACCCATTGAATACTTCAAATCTAAGCACTTTCCTTGTCCTACTTTGAAAGAGAAGGGAGGTAATATCTTCCATCTCGCAGCATATCATGGCCGAGTGGAGTTTTTCAAGACTGCAATGGAGATACTACCCATCTCTGAGGTAGATTTCCTCCTTTGGCAAGAAAACAATGTAAGGAACGGCTTTTTCGGAAAGCATGTGCTTAAGATTGCTAAAGAGGGCCTTAGTTGCGGTGAGTTTGTTGAACTGATTGAAGAGTTTTATGGGAGGCGCAACTCCATGGATGAGGAGCTTAAGAAGGCGGCAATTGAAGGAGACGTGGAATTCCTCAGGAAAGCAGTAACATCTACTAAATCAATTGAATATTTCCAATCTCTGTATTTTGTCCCGGATCCTTATGACGATGAGGAACAGGTAGGTAACATCTTGCACCTGGCAGCAAGGAATAGAAGAGCGGAGTTCTTACGAGAAGCATTCAATATATTACCTGAAGCAGGCGTGGATGTACACCACCTTCTCTGCAAAGGAGACCACCCCAAATACCGAAGGAACCCCCTTCACGTTGCAGCAAAAAGGGGCTACAACAAAATAGTAAAGGTCATTCTAGACTATTATGAAAACTCATTATTATCAGCTCCTGCTAATTCTTCACAGCGATCACCACCACTATCATCATCATCATCGGCCCAATCAACCAATGCTATGGATTTCCGTGGTCAGAAGCCATGGTTAGTGAAGGACAAGAATGGGAAGACGCCTTTCCACTATATCATGGAAGAATGCCGTGAGGAATGCGTATTAAGATTGCTGTCATTGGATAAGGGATTGTTTTCTCAAATGGATGATTGCCCAGGAGATGATTTTGAATCAGCCCCACTTATCTACGCACTAAGCAGAGGTTTCAGTAAAGTAATTTTAAAGTTCTGGGACTCCGATCCAAATTGGCACTCTTTCGACAAAAGAGTTCTTGCCTATGCTCTTGGCTATGCGCCGAACTGCTCAGGTATTAATGAGGACCTTATTTTTACTTTTTGATAATTTTTTTCACAATTTGTGAGTGTTAAAAATCACTATTCCAAAAAATCAAAAATTTCCAAAAATCACTATTCCGAACATACTCTTAACGGAAACTTTAAAGCAACAAAATCAAGGAAGCTGGCGAAGACCTCATATATATCCAATGTTTTTCAAGAAAATTAAAATTCATTTATTTGATTTTATTTTATTTTTAAAATTCACCTATTTAGGCCATTGTCATAGTGATAACTTTTAGTCGACTCAAATTTTAACCGATGTGAAATTGACTCGAATATGAAAATTGAAATTGATTCGACATGTACCTGAATCAACCTAAAGTAGCACCCCTTCGAATTTCACTTGAACCAAACTTGTACCTAACCCCAAGTACATTGACTAGAAACTCACCCGACCCAAAAGACCTATCTACGCATGTATAATCTAGACCTAAGAAATTAAAAATGGCTAGATCTAGTCAGATTTGATCCAATTCGTACTCATTGTCATCCTTGGATACATGTGATTATTGATCTCTTAATCAATGTAATTTTTATTCTTTTTAGTTTTATCACCTTCTTTCCCAAAAAAACCTCTTGATTGCGAGATGAGATCTTTAAACGAGTGCTCGAACAGAATCTACAACTTATTAAAGACATGAATTTTTATTGTATATCCTCACCGCTGGGAGAATGGGCATCAATAGGAAAGTTGTACCCGTTCAAATATGTGTTGGAGAACGAGGTCCATGCCCCTCATCTCGGAAGATATCTAATTGATCGGATATCTAAAGAGAATCCACTATTTGAAGTTGTATGGAATGGTCGTGATGAAGCTAAGAGCGTTGAAATCGCTACAATCATTGTAAATGCTTATAAAACAGAAAGAGAACAACTAAACACCACAGAAGTTGAGCCACCATGGGCTGCGAAGAATCTATATGGGCACACGCCTTTACATGATGCCATGTTGTATCGACGTGAAGAAGTTGCATTGTATTTGTTGTCGTTGGATAAAATCGAGTTATTATTAGAACGACACAATTTTCTCATCCTGGCCGTTGAACGTAAATGCGTCAAGGTTGCAGAAAAGATTCTGGAGTTGATAGATCAACATGGATTAAAGTCTCTTCTTACTCTTGATACGGGGTGTACAGTTTTGCACGATGCACCAAAATGCAAAGGTGAATTTACTTACTATTTATCTTTTACTTATCTGAAATTAAATTTAAATATCCCAAACTTTAAATTATAGAGTTCATATATTATATCCCGATTTTTGGATCATTTTCATAGCATCCCAACTTTAAATTATATTATTTCCTACAAAGTGGGATACGCAACACATGCGAGTAATTTTCCTTTTTTGCTCTTATTTTAATATAATATAATACTTGGTAATTCAATTATACTAATACTTAATATAAAATGATTTTTAATACATTATTTATCCTTTTTTTATATCTAAATAACGTTTGAAATAAATTTTGGCTTTTTTCCCCCAATTTTTTATGTTGTTTTTGGTGAACTTTGATATGTTATTCACAAATAAGTGAGTAATTTGGAGTGTACCTCATAAGAAGATTGTTTAAACAATTACCGACGTATGGCAATGCACATATAATTTAGATTATAATGCAACTGTAAATTAACAATCATACCAACTTTAATATCTTTTTTATATACAAATGCTTCTGTTAAGCACAGGAGATTTTGTAAGACAAGTACTGAAAAGGCACCCTCAACTGATAGAGCAATGTGATGATGATGGAGTTAGCGTCCTTCACAGCTGGATGGAGATTGGAGAGATATGGCCATTCCAATGTATTCTTAACAAGGATGACTTTAGCATTGATATCAGAAAAAGTTTCGTTCATCTCTTGAAAAAAGAAACCGAGGACACAATGAAAAATCCATTACATGTGGCTGCTGCGGCTGGCGCTGACGGAGTTATTGAGGATATTGTACAACTCCTCTTCGATTCTAGCCGTGAGGAAAACATAGGTATGTTCCGTTGGGACATTGCATACGTAATACTAGGGACGGACAGTGAAGGCAATACGCCTGTGGACATTGCTCTGTCCACTGGAAATGAAAAGCTCACTTTGTGTCTCTTGTCAGCACTGGAAGGATATTATTTAGAGTCTAAAGCAAGGGATATTCTATTCAAAGCCATTGACAAGCAAAGTCATTCAGTTGTAAAATATCTTTTGGACCAAATACATGAAAAGCAGTGGGGTCCAGGTCATCTTCGTTTAGGTTGGCTGAATGCGTTGCACGTGGCATCAAAGTGCACAGGTACTACATGGCTAAATTTTAGCTCTTGATAAGTTAGAAGCTCATTAAATTACATGTTATGTTAAATGTCACAAATTGAGCAACGCATACCAAGGATATAATATTTAATTATTATATGTTATGTTGAATTTTATAAATCATAGCAACTATTTTATTTTGGTGCATCGTAATGTTCAATCTCAAATTTAATTGACAACAATATGAGTAATTTACAAGTTTATATACATACGTAAAACTATTTATTTTATCAATGTAGGACAATATTCATTTTTATATTTTTTAAAACGTGTAATCTTATTACTGCATGTTACTTGGGATTTACTATACAATTAGTTTGATTGCATATTCTGGTACAAGAAATCATATATATAGGATGTGAAATTTTATTAATGTGGGATAATATTTAATTTTAAAATTAATTGACGACGAGTAATTCACAAGCTTATCCATGTAAGCTTATTTATGTTATCAATGCCTGACATTATCCATTTTTATATTCTTCACAACGTATAATCCTATTATTGCATGGTACGTGGGATTTACTTTACAATTAATTTGATTGCATATTCTGGTACAAGAAATCATATATAGGAATCTTGCTATAACACCCCCCTCAACAACAAAAAAAAAACTATTTATTGTTGAAGTTACGTAAATGTTGCTATATTTACTGCTGAAATTGTTCGTCGGATATGCAGAAGAAAATGCCAAATTGATTGTTGAAAGATGGCCTGAGTTAATTGATGCGTGTGATGAGAATGGAAAAACACCGCTAGAAAGAGCATCAGAAGCAGGAGCAAATTGGCTTATACGGATGATTCTGCAAAAGGAGCGCACCTCCATCCTAAAAGTTCCATTGGCATGGGTTGAACCTTGCGAAAAAGGCGATCTTTCCACAATTCTCGCGTTTGCTGAGAATACATATTTTAGGTATATATGTCGAGAACATCATGATACTCCTCTTCATCACATCAAATTCAAAGATTACAACAAATATCAGGATCTTCTTAAATGTGAACTCATTCAAGAATTGAAGGACGCTCGAGACTTGGAGGGTGATACGCCTCTTCATAAAGCAATAAAAAATCGGAACAAGGACTTAACAGAGATACTATTCACTAAGGAAGATGTTGATTGGACTATCAAGAACAACGATGGAAGAACTGCTATGGATTTACTTGAAGAAGAAGCCTCTAATGATTCGGAATGGGTATGTAGCTAATTTAAGTTTCCTTAGTCAATCTAATCTTTTAAATATCATCTAATACTATAATTGAAATGTTTTTTTTTTTGAATTGCTTCTTGCACCACATTAAATCCTGCCAAAATAAATGCTCCTAAATTCATTCCCTCTTTTTTGTATTATTTTTAAAATTTGAATTTATTAAATTAAGTAATAGAAGATCTGCTCAAAAGAATATATATGGTGATTTAAAAGCTAATTATCATATTAAATATAATGGCTTAATTTATTACTCTTATTTTCCTTAATTAGGCATATAATTCCACCAATATCCTTGATTAATTGTAGAGATTATGTACACTTAATTAGTTTTAAAATCTTCCCAAAATTATACGTTCATAATTTCCCTTTATTTGATAGATCTTGGCTTTCTCTAGCTTATCAATTATATCAGATTTTACACCAAAAAAAATTATATCAGATTGAGCTTCAAGCATTTAATGGATCCACTAGCAGGTTAGCAACTGGTCTACTCTCATTTTTCCTTTCTTGATTTTCTTTTTTTTTATTTTTTCTAAATTTTTCTGAATGGTTGAATATATATGAAGTATATAAGTATAAAGATTTCATATTAGCCAAAATTGCCGAATATTAGATTTGTTTTTATTATCATTGATTATTATTATGGTTACATTTAACATCAATAATAACAATAAAAAAAAAAGAAACTCCAACATATATTCTCCCTTTGATGGGGAAATACTAAAAAAATAAGAAAATAAAAAATAAACCATGGTGACAACTTCCTCCCTATTATATAATCATCTAATCCCCAAAAAAGACTTCCACAGTCAAAAGCTCCAAAAGAGGGAAAAAAAGAAAAATAAATTAAGATAATCAAATTCGTATATCTAAATGTAAATCTTTCAGTATTTCTCCCTTTGATTGCTAACGATGTCTCCAGACACCGATTAGTCAGAAAATTGTTTAAAAATCTTCAAAATGTAAAAATGGACACCCATAAGAGTTAAATTTTAGAAAGTTCAAAAATGGCCACAGTTGCATAGTCACTAATTAACGCGGTAAAAAAGGATCGAGTGTCATGATAAAAATTATGTGACTCCAACATGATTCTGTTTTGTTTGTGTAGATATAGAAAGCAGCAGCCAGGGAAGCTGAGAAAGGAGAAAAGAAAGGGGGTGGGGTGGGGTGGCGAGTGGAGTGGATGATGAGGATGGAAATGAATGATATGATAGCGTAAACAGCACGAGCAGGAAAGGAAAAGAGAATAGAGTACTACGAAAAATACTCAATCATTGACAGTTAAAAAAGAGAGGTGACGCTTCCCCTTCCCCACCACGTTTAATTCCTTTATCTATGCTGTTGTTCAGTCGGAGTCAAGCTCAGAGAAGCTTTGGGTCTTCTATTCTTTCGGGACCATTTTCCCTCTTTTCTTGCCATAGAGATAGGGAGACGGCGAGTGGGAGACACACTGATAACAAGTTCACAAATAGATAAGCAAACAAAAACAAATAACAAATAACAAACAGAAACACCCTCCCGCTTGAAGGCCGTCATCACCGCTGTTAACCGTAAATTATAACTGTTAGTAAGACTAATAACAGTTAACCGTTAATCATAACGGCTAAAACTTTTGTAGGAGAAATGAACCTAATACAAGATTTGCATTTCCTACTGAAAGATTTTTAACCTGCTAGTGGAGTTTCTATCAATATTGCTAGAACCCTCTAGAATTTATTTTCTATCAATATTATTCAAATTTCAAAAACTATGCAGCATTAAGTAATTTTCATTAAACTACTTCAAGAAAAATGCAAAAGATGGTAAGAATAGGAAAAAAAAATTATGGTAGTAAAAGTGCCATATAAATAAGGGGAAAATAATCTAATGCTAATATGAAATAAACCCGTTATTTATTGATCAAATAAATATATATGTCAAGATGACAATAAAATAGTGATAAAAAAATGACAATAAAATAAAAGGAAAGAATACTACTTAAAAATCCTAATTGTAGCAATTTGAATAGACATTTATTATGAAAAGATTTAAATTGTTATATTATGATTTATTTTTCCTAAAGGTAAGGTCATTGTCACAAAATAGAAATTATGACAATTACCGTAAATTTATTTAATTAATCGGTAAGGTATGAGATTTGTTTCTTTTATCTCCATTATATTATAAATATATAAATGGTAGGGTTGTGTATGTAACTAGCTTAACTGACATACAAAGATAACTTCATGATAGTATTAGAAAACTATTTTATAAAAGTTCTTCATACAATTAATTAGTTAACTACTTTGATAAATTTTTAATTATGATCTATACATTCATTACTACGAAACCACTTTTAATTATGGTTAAAAATGACTTTTAACTACGGTTAAGGGCGTCGTATATGTGGCCGTCGTTGTATGTAGCATCTTTTATTACGGATTAAAACCGTAGTAAAAGAATACCTAAAGAGATCGTCATAGGTGACTTATGACGACGGTTCCGGTTCTCTGCGAGAACCGTCGTCATACGTCTGAATTTTTTTTTAAAAAAATAGACCACTTTTAGATATGAAAATTTTGGATCTAAAACTAAAAGCTGAAATGGAGAGAGAAAAAAACCGAGTACTAAAAACAAATTAGATCTAAATACATATGAAATTGTTGGAGGGGAATTTTGACAAATTTTTCAGAATCTTGAAGATTACAGAGCAAGAACGAAATCGGATCTAAACGAACACATTACAATCCAAATAATTAATCACCTCAAATGAAACAACCTTTTCACCGGCAACGTAGAAAGACTCGAAATATAAAGATACCGAGAGATTTCAACTCTTCAATTACACATCTAACAACGAGGATCCAAGAGACTTCAACTATTCAATTACAAGTCTAACAACGAACCATGGAAGCAAAATCAGAACAAATTGCGAGAGAAAGAATGAGTTAAAACTCATAAATCTAAAAGGGTAGAACCCAGCAAAATCACAACAACTAACAACGAACTGTGAAAGCATAATTAATCTGCCTCTTGAATCTCATTGTCCGAGAGAGAGAGAGAGAGAGAGAGAGAGAGAGAGAGAGAGAGAGAGAGAAGAGGGGTTCGAGTGCTGAGAGGCAGAGAGAAGCAAGGCGGTTCAAGAAGGAGGAGTGAGAGAAGAGGGGGTCAGCGGCGCTATAGGAGAGAGAGAGCGAGAGAGAGAGACACGGTGGATGTACTACAACACGAGTGAACCGACACTTATTTCTCGACTTTTAAAAATAGATAAATAAATATTGTTTAAAATTTTTTAAGGAAACTCTTAAAAATTAATGAATATTCAATAAATTCTATAAAATTTTGAATTGGACACCTGTAAATAAATTTTTGAATCCATTATCTAAGTTCTTCACAAATGATAAAAATCGGCTCAATTTCTTATTATCTAATAAATTAAACATCTCATCTTTCAATAACTATTTTCTTTAATTTAAAACCCGTGTTAAGGCACGGGCTCAAACTAGTATAACTAATTTTCTTGTAACAATTGCAGAAAAAGTTTTGCGATGCAATTGGAGTTAATCCATGGGAAAAAACAACTTACATTTCACGTAAGACAGATTTGCCACAAATGAGGGAGACAATATCACTAGTGGCAGCCCTTTTGGCCACCATTACATTTACCGCTGGGTTCACTGTTCCAGGAGGATTCAAAAGTGATACCGGAGAAGCAATTCTAACAAAAAAGCCAACATTTGTGGTGTTTCTACTAGCAGATACCTACGCAATGTGTTGCTCAATGTTAATCTTATTCAGCATTATATGGTCTATGGTCTGTGATCGTAATAAGGCATCATTCTTAGCTGATCGTAGCCTAGAGTTGTTGAAACACTCCCTCTATGGCACCTTGCTTGCATTCATGACTGGAGTCTACACAATCGTGCACAAAAAGTCCTTGTGGACGTCGATCGTTATTCTCATCATGTGTTCTACCGTGGTAATATTAGCTCAAAGACGTGTTCTGTATTCGATGTTTGGTTTGCTGAATCTCGTTGCTAAAATACAGAGCATAGTTAAAGTGCAATTGCCATCTTGTTGGGAAAAGTGGACTTCTTATATGAAAAGGTACTTCTTCAAAGCGTCTAAATAAATTTTGTCTTCTTTGTGTATGTGTTTTTCTACCTTGATAATACCTGAACAACTTGCAGGCCTAAACAAATATCATTGCCATTGTGATGTAAAAGGGAATGTCAGTTATTTTTTGTCGTCATTTTTGCCTTGGAGTTTCATTCTTCCTTGGGGGACAATTGGGAAAGGGAATATGAATTCTTTTTCTTTGTTTCTTTCCTCCATTTGGATTCTCAAAAACATGAATATAAATTTTCAAAGACATTGAAAATTATATATATTAATGCATGAGTTGAATGCATGTGCTCTGTTGCTCGTGTAGTAATCATATGAGTTGAACAGTTTTTTCAGGCGAAGGTGTCTAGATCGTGCAGATGCAGTGACTGCTCAAAATCAAACTACTGAAATTGAAAACAATACTGCATCTTCCACTGTTGTATAAATCAGGTCAGTTTTATCATCTTCTCTTAAGTTAATGGTAAGATAAGGTAAGTTTGTAATGAATTACATGTACTATTTCACTAGATAAAGTTTCCCTCAATCACTTTACATTCAAAGGTCAGACAATCTTCTGAAATACTTTTGCATCAATTTGTAGCTTTCCAAGAGGAAACCTTCTCCCAATCTCGCTGATTACACAACTCAATACCATACCCAAGTGTATGATCTGATCTCATCTAACAATGGCCCTAGATTTGTAATCCTCTTATTGTCCTGCTCCAAATAGAATCAGAAAACCTTACAATTTGACATACAAGAAAACATGCACCCACCAAATTACAGTATCTTTTAAAATGCTCAACTTTCATTCAAATTGTGATCCTTCCACTTGCTATATAATGTCTCTTTCTTCATTCTAATAAACCTTGCTCTACCTTCTAAGCAAACATTAAAAACTCCTTGTGAAAATTGCTACCTAAATTTAAAACATCCACCTACTAAACCAAGACCATTAATCACACAAGTTTTAGATAAAACCCAACCCTGATAACAGGACAATGCTCCTAAATAAGACATTGAAAACCGTGCGAACCAGTCACCAATGTAAAATCTTGCTCTTTACATGCTTTAGTTGTTTATTGATAAGGGTGTGGTTTCATGAACCTCATGGTTCATCTTCATTTCTTTCTTTTCCTGGCATTTGAGCTTCAAGGTATCTCCTTATTTGGAAAATTATTCCCTCTCCGAGAGAGTAGCACTTGCCGATATTATTTGATTTCTTAGCAGACTTTCTCCCATGCCCATCCATCTTTTAATTAAATGATGCTCAACCACCTTGGCTTCTAAACTGATCAGCCATTATATCCCTTTTAGTATAGCATTAATCTCACCATTTCCATCATCACTTCCACTTCAAGTTTTTGACAATCGATTTTCGGATTGTATTCATCACCTTTTTCCAGAATGTCTGATACCTTAAGCGAAGAAATGTTGTGATCAAGGTTGTGTGGACTTTTCCTTTAATCTTATTCTGATCTTAGATAAGTTACCTTTTTCTTATGTTGTTCTCTTATGTTTATCCTCCATCTTTTACTATCGTCCCATCATAATTTCAGCGACAAGTTTTTCAACAAATTTTTCTATTGTCATTTAGGTTGATTTTATGTTATATATGTGTTCAGTTGATTTAAAGTATAACTTACTCACACATGTAATTGAAGTTCTTTTAATAAATTCTTTTTAAATCTCTCATCATATTTATTTTACGTGTTTGCAGGATAACAACCTTTGTGTCCAAATCTCTCTTAAAGGCAGTAAGATGGAGTTCAATATCTAATCCTATGTATTCAACCTTTTTTTTTTCTTTTTCGATGTATTACGGCATTGTTTATGTATATTTCAAAGATAATTAGGTTTTGAAATTTGTGTACTGGTGGATTTCGTTTGTTTGAAAACTTTGATGGGTTTGTCTGATTTAATTTATGAGGCTCAGGGATTCTCTTATGATTGTCCTTGAAATGTTCCGGGAAAGAAGACTAACACGATTGGTGTTGCTAGCTGAATTCTTCCAGTAAAATCAAAAGTCTAGAAATATGTGCAAACTGCAGGCTGGGTCTCTTACCATTATTTTTTAAAAAATCATATATTTTACAAAAATATAACTTTATATTTAGAGTATTGTAATTATATAGGTCAACAGTTACTCGATTTTTTATTGAAATAGAGGATCAAAGATGAAAAATATTTTTAGGGGTGTCAAAATAGGACCATGTAGAGTTGACTGACCAGCTATAATGGCCTAGATTTGCCCCATTCTTGCCTCAAGGGGAAAACGGGTCAAAAATTTTGAAAGGTAATCTGGACCTTAAACGTTGGGCTCAAACATCTTTGAAATTAATTGTTTTTTTAAGGAGGCCTCTGCTGAGGAACAAGGCCCACATAGGTTTCTTTTTCTCAATCTTGCCCCCATTTTTTTTTTTAAAAATGCAAAAATTATACGTAAGGATTACAACGTTTAGTTTAGATATGAATAAATACAGCAAATTACAATATTTAAGTACATAAATGATCAAGTTAGATCAACGCTGTGTTAGGCCACAATATTTGAATAATATTTAGTATTTTGACCAAATTAAAATTCTAACTAATTAAATATTAGTGTAGTATTTTAACTAGATTTTACGAGTAGTTTCTAGCGTTTTTGAAATATTAAGAATATTAGCTATTCATATTTAAAAAGTAGTGTTTCATATTTTTTAATAAAAATATCCTTCATTCATTTATATTTGGTAAATTATTTATATACTTTTATGTCGAGTATACAATAATCAGTTAGATCAACCGTTAAATTTACGTAGCACATTTTCTTCAACCGCTCAGTTAAATAATTATCTTCGAACATCTAAAATCTAACAAATTTTCTCTCTCTCTCTCTCATATATATATATATATATATGAGTGGATGTAAATTGAATATTGCTAAATTTGTTTAGCCAGAGAGAAAAACAACAATTTTTTTGGGTGGATCATTTGTCCATAAAATATTGTTGATACTCTATAGACACTATTTTTTTTATTATTAAAGGTAATAAGTCATGTAATAACTATGACAAAGTACAACAGAAGAACGATGATTAAAACTCCAACAATTACAAGAAAATCATCCCATAAATACTAATGGGAATTAGCTAAGAAAAAACCCATCATTACTAGATGCAACAAAACACGCATAAATTAGTAAAAATAGAAACTTCCCAACGGTTACCGATATATCGCCCTGAAAAACGATACGTCAAGCATCTAGCTTTCAATAGTCAATTCCCTCGACACTAATTTACTGTCTAGTTTTCCTTCGTTATTTGATACAGAGACAGAGAGGGACAACCAATTTGGTCATCCCTCTTTTATTAAATTAGCACATAAGCATTAAAAATCATTTATATAACAAACGCATACAAGAAAAAAACTAAAAGTTACCGGTGTTGGTATTTCCACTGGGTCTTTAACACCACAACTTAAAAACCAAATTTTGGTTACCAAATATAGTGAAACCCTTGACTTCACCAAAACAAAACAAAACCATGCTTGTAAGGTATGACATTGTAAGTCCTAGAAGGCTCAATTCACCCTAGAGTGATATAATGTGCTCTTGCCTAACATTTCCACGGTTGGTATAGTATCGTCCTAGGACCATAATATTCAATATGGTCTCCCTAAATCGGAGGAAAAAATATGCATTTTTACAATTTTAATATTGTTGTTTATAACTCTTACAACTTCCAGCAGCTTCCTATAACTTTGTTTTTTTTTTTTTTTTTTTGGGAAGTTGGGAATCATTCACATAGCCTTTTCATCCATTCAATAATCTCATGAGACTTTTACCAAAGCCTCATTTAATATATACCTATTAATTTATGGCGCTTCAAGAAATAATTCATTATTTTCAAGTTTTTCACTGAAGCTTTAAGTATTATAATTATAGTATCTCCCATACAGTCACGCAAACTATCTAAATTCGTAAATTATTGGACATTGTTGTCATATTTCGTATAGATGGATAAGACGAATATGCCTTGGCTTTATTTATAAAATGTCATATAGAACTTACGATATAGATTAATTGTAAATGACTTAAGCTCTATTACAGTAAGACAATTGCAAACTTGTACCAGCGAAGTAAAACCCTTCAACAACCCATTTTTACTATTTTCACTTTGTTTTTTTCCCGATAATTGATTAACCTTCAAAAGAGATAAACAAAAGGGTAAAATTAACCCTTACTTACTATTTCATCTTATTTGATGATTTACTCTTATGAACACCTTAAAATCTAAGTACACCTCATAATTATAAACACTTTCATGATTCATAATATTAAATTACGAGTACTTCTATTATGGTTTTATGCCAACACTAACCCTGACTGACAACATATAATAAGTACATTAATGATCCAACAAGCATCCAAATTACTTTCACTCTGTACTTGCTTGTCCTCAACCTCTAACAACCCCTTTTTACTTTTTACTTCCTCATCCTCTCCGGACTCCATTCTCCAAGTTGTGGCTCTTTGCCTCTTAATCTGTCACTTTTTTGGTAAACATTAACTTATAACAGTTATTGCTATACTACTACAATCACCGTAAATTGCATCTATCTACATGGTACATGTATATCAAGTAGACAACCATTCATATTTTTCAGTTTAGTTAAATTAAAAATTAAATTTCAAAAAGTTATCAATTATTAACATGATTAATTTGTATTGCGTTTGGTATACTATCAACCCTTCAATTACTCATCCTTTTTTTTCATAATTTTTTTTGGTGCGTAAGAGGGATAAACCCCTAAAACGAAATATTATTAATGATTAACAAGTCTCGGCCAATCGTCAACTACATTATCTCCAAAAAGCATCTCCCTAACTTCTCTAATGGGAACTTGAAAAAATGATAGCCTAGTTCCATACACAATCCCATATTAGTCGGTTTATCGGTAACTTGATTCGCCTACCTATAGCAGTGAGTAATCTTGATTTCCCAGTCAATTTTCTCCATCGGCAGTTTACATTGGGATACAATTGGAGTAAATTGTGTCCCCCAATCCTTATGACCCCTTAGCATCCAAGTAATTAAAATTGAATCTAGTTGAAAGCATATTCGAGTCAAGCCCAAATTACGAGCAATTCTCAAACCTCTCCAAGTCGTTTTTAGTTACTGTCATAACCGATGTACACCTTCCAAAGTTTTCGGTGAACCCACCAATCCATTCCCCTTTATCCCCTCTAATAACTCCTCCCGCAACAGTAGGACCCGGATTACCTTTAGCAACTCTGTTTGTGTTCATAATAACCCATCCCAAAGGGGAAATTCCCATCTTATTAGTTCCACCGATTTAGGTGGTACATGTTGTGCTAGAAATCTCGGATCATTATGAAGAGCGTTAATCACCTCGTCAAATCTAAAAAAAGGAAGTCTCCTTTATTTCTCGGTAAAGCTTCTTCTCCAAGCAAAGCCATGTGAATTTCTCCATTTCTAGATGTAACGCCCCCAATACGTAAACACATAAATAAGTAATTAACAGCGGAAGACTTGTAAATTGGGAGACGTTACAGCCGTTTTCATAATGAAAACAAGTCAAATTTATTTGAGCAAATTAATTATTCAAACAATTTATGTAGCAATCCAATCCGAATTTTCTTCACGAGAAAATGAAATCTTCAAAATCTCGAGGATCAGCTTGGAAAGGAATCATGAGCCAAGAGACCAAGGAAGGGACTAACATGTTTGGGGTCAAGATGAACAGACCGAACATCACTTCTCCGACCAGACTTTATCTTTTTCTTCCTATTTAAACTTTAGATGTGATGATGAGTAGTCCGCCATGCGCTCGAACTCCTAAAAATTTTAAAACATAAAACAATAGACGTGTGAGCTAGAAGCTCGATACGTTACTTGTTATAAAATAAAATTATAATTTAAGTGCTCTTAAATCATGGATATCTTAAATCATTTTTCTTGGGTAAACAGTTTGCAAACTTGTCCATTGCCGATTTGCTTTGCTGATTTAGCCAAACTTAGGACCCATACTTGTGAAGCAATCAATCATGGGATCCGACTCCTAGGTTCATTGAACCATAAGACGAGTCGATTGTGAACAATTGAACAATTAAATGGTTAAACGATTAGCGATTTTGTGAACAATTGAACGATTAACGATTACTGTGCACAATTGAATGATTAACGATTTTGTGCACAATTGAACGATTAACGATTCTGTACACAATTGAACAATTAACGATTCTGTTCACAATTGAACGGTTAACGGTTCAATGCTCCGCTAGCGAGCAACGTTGTCCAGGATTCTCCGGATCAACCATTTACAATTACGATTACGATTACGATTACGATCACATTCATTCATGGATCGTCATAGCGATTAATGGGTCCTTTGCATGGCCAAATCATGATAAATTGTGAAACTTATTTATAAATGCTTTGAATTGGAAGCACCAACTATTAATCTGTAAAATTTTTACTTTTAGTATAAATGTAAAGGAAATAACGTACCTCGGGGTGCCGAACGCTTCAATTGCTGATTGTTTACGCAACACAATTTTAATTCGATTTCGTTTTCAAAATGAATCTACTTCGTAGATTACTAGTCTTTTAACACCATTTATATGCATTTACGATCACCAAACTTTTAGTTTTCGCGTACCTATCCATATTGTTCACTTCTCATCTCGATATTCAAACATTTCCTGGAAATAAGCTATTGATGATATAGTTGAATTTGTATAAAATAATTGATGAGTTTAATTCCCCATCCTTGTAATAAAACTCAAGTTGGATCTTTTGCTTCTATCACCTCTAGTCTATGCTTAATGCAGTCTAACCTTAATTGTACCACTCATTTCATCTAGTATGCCCGGATGTCCTCTTATCTCGTAAACCAAATATACTTCCTATTTAAGGTTTCAGTTTGGTTTTCCAATTTTCTAAAACTTTTGGCGAGTTTGGTTCGAAACATGGCCTAACCATTAGGCTAAAAGCCTTAAAAACCTGCATAAAATCCACAATAAAACTCATTGAGCCACATGCTCGGAGTACACAACTCAACGGCCACACGCCGGAGTATATTTACAACCACAAAACCCAAGTTTCAAACCAGTATATAAACCAAGTTACAATCTCGTCAACATTCTCATTTTCCCGTGCCATGAACTTTTCGATTTTCGGTCACGACATATATATTTATAGCTAAGGCTCCGGTTAATCAATTTAATTATAGAAATCACGATTATCGGGAGATGGCTCAATACGATTAATTCCTCTATGAGTACTTCCAACAATCGAGTTAATGATTTAGTGTGTCGTAGACAAAATAGTGAAACTCAATAATATTTCAACATATTAACATTTAAATATTCTGAAAATGCGGACACTAACGTACCTCGGGTAGTTGTTCGTTTTCCTTTAAATATCGTTTTTCGTTATTTTCTTCGAATGTATCGTTCCCATCGATTTTCTGTTTTCGGGAAGAAATTTGATTTATGTGTTAATAAACTTAATAGCTACTCTCTATTTGTGATAAAACTTTTCACATTTGACTTCCGCTAATTCCCCACTTATTACTCAAATTCGTTTGAATTTCTAACTTCCTTTAATTCTGTAAATTTCTTTTCCCCTTCCTCCTCCTACTCAATTCAACATTCTAATTTTCTTTTCAAGTCAAGTCTCACTCTAAGTAATTTCGAATTCTCACAAAGATCATTACACATTGAACTATTCTTGTCTTTTCGCCACCATATTACTTATTATCACCAAATTACTAACTCCACCAAGGTCTCTATTAATTTCAATAAAATTCTCAAATATAACCCAATTTCATTTTTCAATCATGCTTAACATAACCCAATTATCACTTAATTCACATACATGAATACACCCCATACTCCATCAAATTTCCATATTTCAAATTGATTTACTCTTACTAAACTAAACCAAAATTCAACTACATTAATTTGCTCAAGTTTAGCGCACATACACCAATAAACTCAATCTTCCATCGATCTCCAATTTTATATCCTTGAAAGCAACTCACATTAATATATACATGCTCATACTTCAATCATACCCAATATATTTCTTCCAATTATTCCACAACCAAACAATTCATCCATATTCATATGGGAGTTAAACAAACACATTCACAATTATAAATAAACCCAAATCAATTTTCAAGTCCATATCCACACTTATCAAACCCTAAATCCAATTTCATTTTCTCCCAAGATTCTTTCAATTCCACCACCACCAAGTTACAACTCTCATTAACTTGTCTAATTCTTCAATTACAACATAAATTCATAATAGAAATTTGCTTAGAAATGGAAAACTAGAGATATACCTCAAAAGTGGAATTGGGTAGTGGTGACTCGTTGGTGGAGATGCGGTGGCTCAGGCAGCGGCACGATACGGTGGTCGGCGATGTAAGGTGGCGGCGGCCAAGGGACAGCGGCAGTAGCAACAGCGAGGGACAGAACCGCCTGCTGGCGCGAGACGAGGAGAAAAGGGAATGAAAAATCGGTGGAGGGGCAGCAAGGGTGGCGGCCGGAGCGCGTCGGCGGCGTCGGGCGTCGGTCGGCGATCGGGGATGGCGACCGGGGTGGCAGGGTGGCACGACCCCCACCGAGCAGCACCAGCAGAGGGGTGATTTTGCCCCTGGCGGCGTGAGACGAGGGAGGAGGGAGAAGAAAAACTTGGTGCGGGAGCGGGGAGGTACGCCGCGGCGGCTTGCTGGCGGCGGAAGAAGCCGGTGAGGCCTGGCCGGCCGGCGGTGGTACAGCACCACGGTGAGAGGGAGTGGAGGAGAAATGGAAGAGAGATGAAGATGAGATTTTTCCTGGTTTAAGCACCCCGTTCTTTTTCATTATATCCCGATGCTTCTCCAATCCACTCCCTTTGTTTTTTTATTTACTGATTATTTATATCTAAATAAATCGTGTTCGGGACACAATTTTTGTATTATTCGAGTGTACATCCAGTTCTTCACACAAATGTAAATCTATACGAATTACTTATTATTATTACGATTATTAAATTTGTTCGCATCATTTATTTCGAGTCTCATGTTTTTTTTTTTTTGAGTGGCTCACTGCTTTTGAACAATATGAAGACGATAAAATGTAAATTTAAAATAATTAATTACGATTAAGTTTCGGGGTGTTACACCGGAGATACCAAATGGTCGATAGAAATTTCATCTTCCAATTAGAGTCAAATTCATTATTATTCAAATTCACCAAAATCCATTCCTTGAACGATAGGGTATTAGACCCAACATCAAAACCTTTTGAATTTAGGAAGCTCCATATAGCAATAGCATGGGGATAGTAACGAACAATATGTTCAGTATCTTCCACAAAATATCCACAAATTTTGCAGCTAGGGTCATTCGTCAGCCCTCTCCTCTGCCTGTTTGAATTTGTCATTAGTCTGTCATGGAGGAGCCGGAGGAACATACGAACTCTTTGTGGGGCTCGATTTTCCAGGCCCACTTTCAACTTTCATTTTCTGGGTTAGCTTGTGCATTTTGAATGATGGAGATAGCAGAGTTAATCGAAAATTTACCTAAGGAAGAACCGTTCCAGTAGATGTTATCATCTATTCCTTCCTCCGCCACTTCAACCGATGCTATTTTCATGAGCATACTAGATGGGAGTATATCAGAAAACCTATCCCATAGCCAATTATTATCAGCATTCCACGTTTCACACACCGTAGCATTTAGAATTGCTTTCGGAATTGGCGAGATAGCATTGTCTACTAATGGTTGATTACCTACCCATCTATCTAACCAGAATCTAGTTCGGCGACCATCACCGATAGATGAGTTGATGCCTTGCTTTAGCATAGGAAGATGTCCAGCCAAGCCTCTCCAAGAATTCGAGGAAGAAGAAGGGGAGCGACAATGAGGTAGGGTTAGGAGATCTTCCCTCTACAATATTTGTACCGAAAAATTAGGGCCCAAATTGTATCGGGCTCATTAAGAAAACGCCATCCCAATTTTATTAAATTAGCACTATTGAGCTGTCTCATGGCTCTAAGACCCAACCCACCTTCTTCCTTTGACTTAATTATAGTGTTCCATGCCACCAAATGAATCTTCTTATCCGATGTAGAGCCACCCACAGAAAGCGCCTAATTACAGTGTTCCAGGCTACCTTCAAAATGGGTAAAGAAAAGGACAAATGTATGGTTTAGATTAATCTACTTATGCTTATTGTCTTATGATAACAATTGTTATAACCGTATCCTAAAAGTATTTTTTTTTAATTATTAGCATATTTTAAAGACATAGGAAACAATATAAGCTTTATAACTTATAATATTACGTGACTTTGTATGGTATTTCGTAAAGTCTTTCAAATGAATACCTCCTCTTTTATTTTATTTTTTATGGATAAGAATGCCTCCTCTTTTAGTTCGAGTATTTTATTTGATTATTGATAAATTTGTCATAAATTTTATATTTTTTAATATTCTCTCATAACCTTAAAACGATATATATTTAAAATATTTAGGGAGTACTAAAATTTAAGTTGTGCAATTGGGAAAGTACTAAATGATAATTTGGTGAAGAGCTGAGAAGCCACAGCCAGTTTTATTTTTTTAGTTGGGAGTGTAATGAAGGGCAATAAATGGTAATCTAGGAGGGAAACTTTACAAGCTAAGTTTATTTTTCAAAAACAATCAATAATAACTTTAGAGGTTGAATTAATTTCATGAGTAAAACCCTTCAACAACCCATTTTTATTATTTTTACTTTGGTTTTTTTTTTATAATTGATTAACCTTCAAAAGAGATAAAGAAAAGGATAAAATTAACCGTTACCGACTATTACACCTTATTGGATGATTTAAACTCGTATGATGAACACCTTATTCATAATATTAAAATTTAAAGTCTACACAATTGCGCACAAAAAGTCATTCCGGACGTCAATTATTGTTCTCATCATGTGCTCTCTCGTGGTAATATTAGCTCAAAGACGTGTTCTATATTCGATGTTTGATCTGTTGAATCTCATTGCTAAAGTACAGCGCATAGTTAAAGTGCAATTGTCATCGTGTTGGAAAAGTGGACTTCTTATGTCAAAAGGTCCTTCTTTGAAGCGTCTAAATTTTTTCCTCTTTCTGTCCGTGTTTTTCTACCTTGATAATACCTACAAAAAACTTGCGGGCTAAACATTTTTCTTTTGTCAGCCATTTTTGCCTTGGAGTTTCGTTTTTCCTTGGGGGACAATTGGGAAGGGGATATTCTTTTTCTTTTTTCTTTCCTGCTCCATTTGGGTTCTAAAAGACATTGAAAATTATATATACTAATGCACAAATTGAATGTACGCACTCTGTTGCTCATGAAGTAATCATTTGAGTTGAACAGTTTTTTCAGGGGAAGGCGTCTAGATCTTGCAGATGCAGAAATTGCTCAAAATCAGACTACTGAAATTGGAAACAACACTCCTGTTGTATAAATCATGTCAGGTTTTATCATCTTCTCTTAAATTAATGCTAACATCAAGCGAGTTTGTAGTAAATTACATGTTTTTGCATTCAAAGGTTAGAAAAACTTATCAAATACATACATGTTTTTGCATTAGTTTGTAGCTTTCCAACGAGGAAGCCTTCTCCCAATCTCGCTGGTTACAACTCGATACCATAACTATTACACTTGATGATATGATCTGATCTCGTCTAACAATGGTCCTAGATTTATAATCCTCTTATTCTCCTGCTCTAAATAGAATAAGAAACCTTACAATGTGACATACTCATGCACCTACTGAATTACTGTATCCTTTTAAATGCTCACCTTCTCGATTTGATTCAAGTTGTGATCCTTCACTTGCTATGTAATGCCTCTTCATGTAATGCCTCTTCATTACATGTAGTTTTGGAGCTTCACATGTCTACATTCCAAGCAAACATTAAAAACTCCTTAAAATTGCGAAAATTGCTACCTAATACACAATGAGCTCCCTCCAAAACTTGAAACATCCGCCTGCTGAATCAAGACCATTAATCACATAAGTTCTAGATAAAACACAACCCCGAAAACAGGACAATGCTCCTAAATTAAACTCAAAAACCAAATGATCACGGTCTAGATAAACAGGACAATGCTCCTTTTATCTTATTCGGGTCTCGGAAGTAAGTGACCTTTTTCTTATGTTGTTCTCTTGTGTTTATCCTCCATCTCTTATTGTCGTCCCATCATAATTTCCGTGACAAGTGTGATCTTATGTTATATATGTGTTCAGTTGATTCAAAGTATAACTTACTCACACATGTAATTGAAGTTCTTTTAATAAATCCTTCTTAAATCTCTCATCATATTTATTCTACGTGTTTGCAGGATAACAATTTTTGTGCCGAAATCTCTCTTAAGAGCAGTAGGATGGCGTTCAATATCTAGTCCTATGTATTCAACTTTTTTTCTTTTTCTTTTTCGGTGTATTACGGCATAGTTTATGTGTATTCAAAGATAATCTTTCTAGATTTAGGTTTGTCTGATTTAATTTATGAGGCTCGGGGATTCTCTTATGATTGCCCTTGAAATGTTTGGTGAAAACTGAGTACTCCCCCCCAAAACACACATACACACACAAATGTTCAGGAAAGAAGACTAACACGATTAATGTTGCTAGCTGAATTCTTCCAGTGAAATCAAAAGCCTAGAAATACGTGCAAAACTGTAAGCTGGTCTCTTACCATTTTTGTTTTTTAAAAAACTTCATATATTTTACAAAAATGTAACTTTACATTTTTAGAGTATCTTTAATTATATAGGTCAATATTTACTCAATCCTTTATTGAAATAGAGGCGCCAAAACAGGACCATGTAGAGTTGACTGACTAGCTATAAGGGCCTAAATTTGCCCCATTCTTGCCTCAAGGGGAAAACGGGTTAAAAGTTTTGAAAGGTAATCCGGACCTGAACTTAGAGTACGATTATTTAGTACCATCGTACTTTGTCGTTGGGCTTGAACATCTTTGAAATTAACTATTTTTTTTAAAGGCCTATTCTTTTTCTCAATCTCACCCCTATTTTTTTGTTTCAAAAAAATGCAAAGAATATACGTAAGGATTACAACGTTTAATTTAAGTAAGAATGAATACGGCAAATTACAACATTTAAGTACATAAATTCTTCATGATCAAGTGATGTCAACACGTTTAATTTAAATATGAACGAATACATAAAATTACAACATTTAAGTACATATATTCTTCATGATCAAGTTATACCAACGTTGTACCACAGTATTTGGAGTAATATTTAGTATTTTGGCCAAAGTAAAATGAGCTTTTGAGTAGCAGATAGTCTGTTAGATTTTAGTTGTTAGCGGATAGTTGTTTAATTGAGCGGTTGAATAAATGTGTTCGGTAAATTTAGTGGTTGAGTTAGCCGATTATTATAAATTGACGTAAAAGGACATAAATAATTTTCCAAATATAAATTAATGAAGGGATACTTTTGTCAAAAAATATAAAACGCTACTTTTAAATGTAAAAAGCTAATATTCTTAGTTTTTCATAAACACTCCTTGAAATGCTTGTAAGGTATCTGCTAACGCTAGTTAAAAAACTAGCTTAAGGACATACTAATATTTAGTTGATTAGTGTTTTGACTTGGTTAAAACGCTAAAAGCTATTTCAAACGCTCGTTGCCGAACATGGCCTTAAGAATATTAGTTTTTCACATTTAAAAGTAGTATTTTATATTTTTTAATCAAAAATATCCTTCATTAATTTATATTTGGTAAATTATTTGTATCTTTTATGTCATTATACAATAATCAACTAGATCAACCGCTAAATTTACCAAATATATTTTCTTCAACTGCTCAATTAAACATTATCTACAAATAGCTAAAATCTAACGGATATTCTCTATATAAACAATTATCCACTATACGGATAATTATTCGCCACTCAAATCACTCATTTGCCGCCATAATCCAAAGTATATGAGTATCAAAGGTTGTTCCAATATATAAGTGAATGTAAATTAAATATTGCTAAATTTGTTTAGCCAGAGAAGAACAACATTTTTTTTTGGGTGGATTATTTGTCCATAGAATGTTGTTGATACTCTATAGACACTAATTTATTGTCTCGTTCTTAAGATTATTAATAATAACAGAGACAGAAAGAGAAGGATAATAGAGAGTTACCCCCATAATGATTAAAAAACACTTATATTATTTTCAAAAAACATTTTTAAAACTTATGTCATATTCTTGTATAACTAAGCATACACAAGGCATACACGACCTGTACATGTTTATCGTATTCATTGGAAAATCCCACACGGCAGAATGTAAACAAAACAAAACCATGCTTGTAATGTATGACATTGTAAGTCCAGCGAAGGCTCAGATTACCCCAGAGTGATATAGTGTGCTCTTGTCTAACATTTTCGCAGTTGGTATATTATCGTCCTAGGACCATAATATTCAATATAGTCACAGTGAAGCGGAGGCAAGAAGATGCATTTTCACAATTTCAATATTGTTATTTACAACTCTTACAACTTTTAACAGTTTTCTATAACTCGTTATGACTCCTTGTAGTTTTTTTTTTTTTCTGTACCTCACAACTCCTTTGTTTCAACTTCAAAATTGCGAGCATAAGATCGCTATGTGGAGTACAATACTTCCTGGATACACGATCATTAGTATTATTTTCTAGTGTGACATTGAAATATGGAGGACCTACAACCAAAGAGTCTAATAAAGGATTATAAATTGAGTGTCGGGTTCAGTGACTCCTACTCTGTTGAAAGGTAATAAATGGTAATCTGTTGGTACAAGTTTATTTTTCAAAAACAATCAATAATAATTTCATGAATAAAACCCTTCAACAACCCATTTTTACTATTTTCACTTTATTTTTTTTCGATAATTGATTAATCTCCAAAAGACGTAAAGAAAAGGATAAAATTAATCTGTACCCATTATTACACCTTATTAGATGATTTAAACTCTTATTAACATCTTAAAAACTTAGTACGTATACCTCCCAACTATAAACACTTCCATGATTTATAATATTAAATTACGAGTACTCCTATCACGGATTCTATATTAAATTATAATTATTAACATGCTCAATTTGTGTTGCGTTTGGTACACTATCAACCATTTAATTACTCATCCTTTTTTTCGATAATTAATTAACCTTCGAAAAGGGTATAAATAACTCATTTCTACTAATACACCCATAAGATAATATAGACTCATATGAACAACTTAAAATCTAAGTACACCTATTTATAATCATATTAAATTACGAGTATTTCTAACACAGTTTCAATTATTCACCATTTGAGGATAACAAAAACAATTGAAAAGACTCGCAATACCCAAATCCCCCAACCAAACTCAATAGTCATGGTAGCTAGTGAACGCCATTTTTTCCGGCCACTTGTGAGGGAGCATGGAACTCGACAGTGTTACTGAGTTCGCTGCGTGAGTCCTTTTTGCCATTATTTAGTCACTTTCATTCACCTTCTCAATATCATGTACTATCCAACAATCTCTCTTCCCCATTTATTATGTACTCATTCAATTATTTTTGTCCATCAATTTTTTTTTATTTAAAAAGATGAACACTTAGCGGTCAATTTTTCTTTCTTTTGTAATTATATCAATGACTCGCATGTGTTATTCCGAATAAAGCCCTAATTAAATCAAAACTTAGCAGAAAACCCCGTCTTTCAATAAAGAGTAAGTTTAAATTCCACGAGAAACATGAAAATTTTCCGTTCCCTTGCTCCCCGTTCTCTCAGTCATGTCTTCCCTTATTTAAAATATCTCTATGAAATATGAGTCGTTTTTGCCATTATTTTGTCACTTTCATTCATCAATTAAATATCTTGTACTATCCAATATCTCTACTCTACTTATTGTTTTCCGATTCAATTATTTTCGTCAATCAATTTTTTTTTTTTAAAAAAAAGTTGAAGACTTGTCCGCTATCAAATATCTACTCCAAAGATATTTGCAGAAACCCTTTCCTTTCTTTAATTTGTCATTTTAGGTTCGTAAAATTTTGATCCGTACATAATTTTTCTAGAAAGTGAGATCATAGAAATTAAAAATTAACTTAAAAATCAAAACAAAGTATTACAAACGATAGTTTGATTGTTCAAACGAAAGAGCAAATTATAATTTTATTCAAAGTTAGATCTATTTTTTTAAAAAATTATATATAAAGTTATAGCTTTACCTTTTTTTAACTTTAATTTATATAATTTTATAATTGCTCACAACTCTTTACAATTATCCTTACAATTATCTTACAGTTTTTTACATCTAATTATAATACAACTCCTCTTTAACAAAACAGAACAAGATTTTCAAACCATGAATGAGGAGAGAACAAGAGAGCTTTTCAAAAATGGAGTCCTCTTGTAAGGTATGACATTTCCACATAAAAATCTCTTCACTTGAAAGGAAGGTTTAAAGTACCATTGGGTTTTAATATCCCAAACTTTGGACCATATTGCTCATCATATCCCGAAATATCTATTGACTTCAGTAACATCCTCATCTTTAACACTAATATTTTTCAATATCTCATACTTTAAAAAACTAATTTTAATTATCCCAATTTTGAAACACTCGAACCCTTCTTTTTTAAAGTATTGAATATTAAAAAATATTAGTGTTGAATATGTGGATGCTACGTGGTCAATTGATATTTGAAAATATTATGAATAATATGGTCCAAAATTTGACATATAATTATTTCTTTCTTTAATCTCCATAGGGGAGGAACTGTACGGATTCGAGACTGTTGCTGCCTTAGAGAAGGATAAAACACTTCTTAACTTTAATCCTTATGACAAACCTAGTATCCATTCGATGCTTACAAAGAAGGGGTATTTTCCAAGTCTTGCTACAGGTCAAGGGGCATACCACCCTACTTCTCCACCCCTTCGAGCCCAAGACCATACACCCGACCCTTTTTGTCGAGATTATGTTTGACCCACAACTCCTATTGAGTAAGAGGTTGTTGCTGGAAGCCCTCAGCTGCAGAAGCTTGAGACGGTCACTTTCGTAGGAATCGCATTGCATTTAGAGTATGGAACAATGCCCTTTAAACCCCTTGGTAGCTCAACCCTATTCACCCTCTAGGGTGACTTAAGCTCTCCAAGAACAAACCTTCAAAGTAGATCAGTGTAGGAATACAAGTTAAAATCGGTAAGCTAATCTCATCATCCCGTCTAATAACCCAAACACGTGACTTTCACTGTGATTTAGAGTACTATTTCTTTTTGATAAAATCTTCACATAACTTTGCATACGAAAACTCCAATCCAGAGATGACTCGTCAACGGATTGAAAAACGGAGTACTCTGGACGGTGAGCATGGAACTCAGCAGCCAACTTTATGGTGGGCAGTGAAAGTGTTTCCCCTCATCATGATATTTAATTACTCTGAGTCCGCTGCGTGTGTCCTTTTTGCCATTGTATTGTCACTTTCATTCATCGACTCAGCTCTTATACTATCCAATAATCTCTCTCCCCATTTATTATGTACTCATTCAATTATTTTTGTCGATCAATCTTTTTTACAAAAAAGATGAAGACTTGTCCACCATCAAAATATCTATGCCGAAGATATTTGCGCAAACTCTTTCCTCTTATTAATTTGTCGTTTTAAATTTGTAAAATTTATATTACAAATTCGAGTTTTATGAACTTAATAATATGACATAATTGTATAAAGAAAAATTTTAATTATTTTTGGAAAGTGGCACCATAAAAAATAGAAAGTTAATTTTAAAAAATCAAAAGAAAACTTCATAAAGTTTATAGTAATCAACATTTTTTTTCATGCTTGCTATGTGGAGAATCATGATAGGATAACTGTCAGCATATTTTCTTTATAAGCCCCTTCTCAGTTGAAATTTAGGGTGAAATCTTGAAGTGGTCGAAGATGAGGACAAGAAGATGGGATTTACGAAAAGAAATACGATGGTTTACAATATGCTGCAAGAGGAATACACACATAAACAAGGGACTTAGAATCATCCTTGCGGGGTCAATTTATTAGCTATGGAGAGAAAGATGCTTAAAGAAGTTTCAGTAAAAATTCCAGGCTGAGGCAGTAATTGTGAGATGAATTCAGCATGTGTAGTGTAAGAGTGGATACATATGTTGTTAAATGGGATGATCTCGTAATTATGTAAGCTATACCACTACTCCAATGTACATGTTTGAACTCTCCTTTTTTTAAATTTGAATGATAATTATTTATTTTTTAAGAAAAATAACTTTTTTTCAATATAAACAGGGAGGCTTTGTCTGTACAAATGGTTATGTGATGTGATCAAGGATGCTCTCCACTTCTCCTAATTTCTTTTGTTTTCCTACAAATCCCTAAATTAATCTTCCCATGAAATCTCTTTATAATTTTTTTATTTAAAAAGCAGATTATTAATTCTTATAAAATAAAAGAAACAACGGCTAAGATTATTAAAGTGGTACAAATGTATGGTTTAGATTAATCTACTTTTGCTTATTGTCTTATGGTCACAATCTTTATAACCGTATTCTAAAAATATATATTTTTAATTATTAACATATTTTAAAGAAATAGGAAAATAATATCAGCTTTATAACTGATAATATTATGTGAGTGTGTATGGTATTTTGTAAAGTCTTTCAAATGAATACCTCCTCTTTCATTTTATTTTATTTTTTGGATAAGAGTTCGACTATTTTATTTGATTATTGATAAATTTTTAAGAAGTGATAAAATGATATAATAACTAGTCTAATTGATATCCCCCATCTTTTGGACTAAAAAAGAAATTTTTTGATTAAAATAATATGATCTTTAGGTCTATTGGATAAAAATATAAACTTATTTTCTGAAATGCTAGAAATATAAATTTTAACTTCATTTAACATTAACATAACACCACCTATCTTAGAGGTTATAATTCGGCGGAAAAATGACGTGAAAAGGCTTGACACTTGTGTGGACTACAGAGTTATTTTTTGATTTTAACTTTTAACTTTTTTGTTTGCAATGGTTACATAAGCATCTGATATATTTGCTTTTGGTTTATCAAGTTTATGGAGGGTTGATAGCTTAAATCTAAATATAATTTAAATTAATTAATTTTTTAATAATTATAATTAATTATCAATTATAAAATTTTAATATTCATCATTAAGCCATAAAAATAAAATTACAATCAATTACTATATTGTTTTCTCATTATATCTCAAACACACACTCTCGTAACATAGAGAGCCAATCCCCTAGCTATGGCTATCGGGCCATGCATGACTTATTAGCGAGAGAGATTTATTTTTCAAAAGACGGGGCCCTCTAGTGAGCCCAAGACATTTCTACGTATAAATATGCCTATTTATTGAAAATAGGCTTGTCTCTTTGGGGGTTAGGCGGGTTCGTGTTCTTATCGAACTTAAACGGGTCGAAAAAGTGTCGATCGAACCTAACCATTTATTAAACGATTGAAAATCCTAATATGTACCCTTTTATTTTTTAAACGGGTTGACCTAAAACTAACCCATTTACCTGTTTATTTCAAGTTTAGATTACCTAAATACATATTTATCCTTTTAAGATAATCAATTATATAAAAATCATTAGTATAAGAAATAGTCCTTGAATCTCGTTGATTATCACACGACCATTATGCATATTTCATAACTCTAAAAACATACATACCTCTGTCATAAATATGTAAGAAGCCTTTAATTTTTATATTTTTATTTTCCTCAATGACCCCTATTCCCTTTAATTTTCAATTCCCTCTGCTTTCAAAAATCACGTAATATTTTTTGTTTTGATTTTTAAAAATAAACATGTTAAACGTGTCATTGTTGTGTTGAGAAAATCAATCTAAACATAACCCAATTAATTAAATGAGTTGAACATGTCAACCCATTTAAGTTAACGGGTTAAAAATTTCTACTAAAACCCGCTTAAATTTGTGTCGAGTTCGTATCAGTAATCGTGTTTTGGGTCAACTTTTCTCAACTCTAATCATCACTCTGAATAAAAGAATCTGCCTACTATAATTGACATTTACATTGTGCTATTATGTATGTACTCTGTCCCATTATCTCCTTTCCCCTTTTTTCCCAGATTCAATGCTTGTTCATTCCAAACACTGAGAAGCATTGAAATCCTCTCTCCGCTTCTAAACCCAGTGCTGCTGCTTTATCCTTGATCACAAACGTAACAGCTTAGCTCTTTCTTTCTTTCTTTAGCTCTTAGCAGTCTTAGCAAAACACTCGCATTTGGATAATCCAGTGTCCATGGATGACCGCCTAAAGAATGCAGCATTACAAGGAGACATCGCATTCCTCAGGGAAGCTGTTGCCTCTAATAAGCCCATTGAATACTTCAAATTGGAGTATGTTCCCAGATATGGTTGTAAAGAGGTGGGAGGTAACATCTTTCATCTCGCAGCAATAGAACCAAGAGTGGGGTTTATTAGAGACGCACTGGAGGTTTTACCATTCTTGGTTGTAGATTTCCTCCTCAAGGATACAAATAATAAAGGGAAGACCCCGCTTGATGAGGATTTCTTATTGCAACACACTGAGCTAGTCCGTCTGATTGGAGATTTTTATGACATGCGCAATCCCATGGATAGCCAGCTTAAGAATGCAGCCATCCAAGGAGACGTGAAATTTCTCAAAGAAGCTTTTGCCTCTAAGAAACCCATTGAATACTTCAAATCTAAGTACTTTCCTTGTCCTACTTTGAAAGAGAAGGGAGGTAATCTCTTCCATCTTGCAGCATATCATGGCCGAGTGGAGTTTTTCAAGACTGCAATGGAGATACTACCTATCTCTGAGGTAGATTTCCTCCTTTGGCAACGAGATAATCTCTATCGTGCTGTGATTGATATTTCCAAAGTCAAAGATGATGTTAGCCATTGTGAGATTGTCAAACTGGTCGAAGAATTGTATACAAGTCACAACTCCATGGATGAGGAGCTTAAGAAGGCGGCAATTGAAGGCGACGTGGAATTCCTAAGGAAAGCAGTAGCATCTAATAATAAATCAATTGAATACTTTCAATCTCTGTGCTGCGTGCCGGATCCTGATGACGATGAGGAACAGGTAGGTAACATCTTGCACCTGGCAGCAAGGAATAGAAGAGCGGAGTTCATACGAGAAGCATTCAAGATATTACCTGAAGCAGTGGTGGATGTACACCACCTTCTCTGCCAAGCAGACCACCCCAAATACCGAAGGAACCCCCTTCACGTTGCAGCAAATAAGGGCTACAATAAAATAGTAAAGGTCATTCTAGACTATTATGAAAACTCATTATTATCAGCTCCTGCTAATTCTTCACAGCGATCACCACCACTATCATCATCATCATCGGCTCAATCAACCAATGCTATGGATTTCCGTGGTCAGAAGCCATGGTTAGTGAAGGATGTGGGTGGGCAGACGCCTTTCCACAATATCATGAGTTACTGCCGTGAGGAATGCGCATTAAGATTGCTGTCATTGGATACGGGATTGTTTTCTCAAATGGATGATTGCCCAGGAGATGACTTTGAATCAGCCCCACTTATCTACGCACTAAGAAGAGGTTTCAGTAAAGTAATTTTAAAGTTCTGGGACTCCGATCCAAATTGGCACTCTTTCGACAAAAGAGTTCTTGTCTATGCTCTTGGCCATGCGCCGAACTGCTCAGGTATCAATCAATGGATGGTTAGATTACTGTCTTCTATCTCTTTTTTTTTTTTTTTGGGGAAAAAACCTGTCTTATATTACCTTACTTTTACAGTTTGTCAGTGTTAAAAATCAGTATTCCAAAAATCAAAAATTTCTTAAAAGTAAAAGTACATACTCTTAACGGAAACTTTAAAGCAACAAAATCAAGGAAGCTGGCGAAGACCTCATATATACCCAATGTTTTCCAAGAAAATTAAAATTCATTTCTTTTATTTTATTTTAAAAATTCACCTATTTAGGCCATTGTCATAGTGATAACTTTTAATCGACTTGCCCTTTAGTCGACTCAATTTTCAACCGATGTGAAATTGACTCGAATATGAAAATTAAAATTGATTCGACCTATACCTGAATCAACCTAAAGTAGCACCACCTTTGAATTTCACCTGAACCAAACTTGTACCTAACCTCAAGTACATTGACTAGAAACTCCCTGACCCAAAAGACCTATTTGCCCATGTATAATCTAGACCTAAGAAATTAAAAATGGGTAGATCTAGTCAGATTTGATCCGATTCGTACTCATTGTCATACTTGGATCCATGTGATCATTGACCTCTCAATCAGTGTAATTTTTATTTTTTTAGTTTTATTACCTTCTTTCCCATATTCTAGGTTAATTTCTAGTTGGCCATTAAGAAAATACTAGTACTGGACTCGTGCTATGCACGTGAGTAATGTTGTACAATGCATAACTTAAGAAATTATTGAATTATGTAGCGATGTTGTACTCGTGAGTTTCTTTTCTTGATCATTTGATTTTATTGAATGATTTTACTTTCAACAACATTCTTATACATGCTATCCCCTCATACCGAAAATGCTTTCATGACTCATCAAAGTTATCGGAACCCAACACATAAAAATCATTAGAGTCCAGCACATATTCATATTCCAATCATTCTAAATTTCAAAAGAATAAATAAATAATCTAAAATAATAAATAAAAAGAATGTTAAAAAATATCATCAACGTTAAAGTTGAGTTGAATTAATGTATGAGCGACATGTATAATATCATATAGGATGTCAAATAGGTAGATTCAATGCAATTTTAATTCAATTTAATGTTGGAATTATTCACATTAACATTAAATATAATGTGACATTAAGAATAAAAAGTATATTAATTAAAATAGAAAAAAATAAAGAGACATATTTATTTACTATTTATAATAAATTATATAATCTAATATATCAATTTATTATTATTATTCGAAAAAATAACTATTTTTTAAATTTATAATTAAATTTTATTGTTAGAAATTAATTAAAAACTAGTACTGGACTCGTGCTATGCACGGAGTAATGTTGTACAATGCATAACTTAAGAAATTATTGAATTATGTAGCGATGTTGTACTCGTGAGTTTCTTTTTCTTGATCATTTGATTTTATTGAATGATTTTACTTTCAACAACATTCTTATACATGTTATCCCCTCATAATGAAAATGCTTTCATGACTCATCAAAGTTATCATAACCCAACACACAAAAATCATTAGAGTCCAAGCACATATTCATATTCCAATCATTCTAAATTTCAAAAGAATAAATAAATAATCTAAAATAATAAATAAAAAAGAATGTTAAAAAATATCATCAACGTTTTAAGATTACACACGTGATTTGAAATATTAATAAGTCGAGCTCCTCTAAGAATCAAACAATTTAAATAATCCTAACTCATATAGTTATAGAAATAGTGTGACAATATGTTTGGGTATCAAAAGGTAAATATTAGTAGGAAAAGGAATAATATATGATTAGTAGATATTGAGCTAGATGACCTATAGATGACAATAAATATCATTATGTCACAAATTAATATTACAATATAAAGTATATCAAATCAATAAAAGAATATCAAACTTATAACTCATAACTTTTTTAAAGTCAATACTAATTTAATTTAATAGACGCCTAGATAAATATTTATATGCAACCAACCTACTAAAACATTATTGACTTAAATATTACACGAACTCTTAAAAAGTATACATATACCCATAATAGGATCTCATTTTTTAAAAATTATAAGGTGAATACAACGATTGCACACAAAGATAATTAAACATATGATAACTACTTATGTTGAGATTAATAGTGAAAAATATTATAATGATAGAAATGATCCAAATATATTTAACAATAATAGGTAATTTGTATCATAGTAAAGGGCATGATAGGTCAATTCGCGACGTAGGTTAATAAAATCATATGTGTTTTATACTTATATTGAAAATTGATCGCGATTTTAGTAGTGAATCAATGGGGCAAAAATATTGATACAATTGAGATTTTATAAATACATGTTTTACTCGATTAACAACCAATTGCTTTCCTTGAGACACAACTCTTCCTCTCAATTAATTAATATAATAATAGTAACATGAATTTCTATTTCAAGACGACGGGGAGGTTGATGATAAATACTCATCTTTTAATAATTTAGAAAACTTACAATAGTAAAAGATATGATTTAAATATGTTTGTCAATAATAAGTCACAAATAGACATGTTAGGAAGAAACTAAAATAAACTGTATTTGTAACAAAAAAAATGATCTCGTATGTTGTGCAAAAATTTTGAGACAAATGAATTTATTCAAAATCCTATGGGTTTAATAGAAGTTGACATATTAAGTTTGTAATCCTTTAAACATAACACAAATTACGAACTTAAAGTACACAAATTACTGAACTGAAGCAATATAATTCATAACTTTTTATTCATTACATTTTATTCCACAACATATTTGAATAATAATTTTCTATCTTGTAGGCATTTTTAATTATTAATATCAAGTATATATGTAGTTGTTATATTTTTATTATATTAATTTATGATTTATTAAGGTATATTAAATCATTATGTACATAGGATGAAAGTAATAACCAAATTGCTTCCTCGGATAGTTAAGTATTTAAATATTATTTTCATAACATGTTCCTGTTGATTTTAATTTTAAAAATTCTTATAATAAATATATTTTGAACTAATACAATTTTATGACACCAAGTCAAAAAACACCATCAACAATCAAAAATTAATAATGTTAGACAAAATTATTATATTTCGGGCCTAAAATAATATTGCATATCAATATACATAAAAATAAATGAGAGCTAATATACAATTCAAACCCTAAATAAATAAATACATAACTATATATATTAATTTTATTTTATGTCTTAATATATTTTAATTTTCAGATTACTTTTTTTTTATCAGTTTGTTAAAAGTTAGAATAAAATTAGTCTTCTTCGATTAATTTTATTTTTATATTATTATAGGGTTTAATTAGAATCTTTTTAATTTGTTAGTATTAATTTTCTTAGTTTTTATAACTAAATTGATAATTTTTTAGATTTTTTTCTAATTTAGGTTAAAGTAGGTTTTAATTTAATAAATTTATAAATTTAGTTTTTTCATTTTGATTTTAGGTGTTTAGGATATATTCAGGTCCAAAAACTAATTTTAATATTCTGATAATTTAATTATTTATTTTCTCATTTATTTAGTGCAGTTTACTATTTGTTTTACTTTCTGTTTAAGATTATATTTTTATTTTATTATTTTTAATTCTGTTTAATTTTTCTGGAAAATTATAAATTTTTTTGGGGGTTTTAGGTTACGGTTTTGTTTTTTCATATTTTTGATTTAATTTATTAAATAATTTCGTATATTTATATTTATTAACTTTTTTACTTAGTTTTGTTTTTCTATTTTATATTTTTATGAATTAATTATGATGATTAATTATTATTTAATTTTCATATTAAGATTAGATAATTTTATAATATATAACTGATTTGATAATTTTTCAGACTTATTTACTAATTTAGGTTAAAGCATGTTTTTAATTTAATAAATTTATAAATTTAATTTTTTATTTTTATTTTAGGTTTTTACGCTATTAAGTCTATAAAATAGGTTTAATATTTTGGTAATTTAATTATTTATTTTCGTATTTATTTAGTGCATTTTATTATTTGTTTAACTTTTTGTTTAAGATTATGTTTTTATGTTTTGATTTTCAATTTTGTTTAATTTTTCTGAAAAATTATTATTATTATTATTATTATTATTATTATTATTATTATTATTATTATTATTATTATTATTATTATTATTATATTTATTTTGGCATGGAGTAAAAAAGAGTCCATATATGAGTGGAAACCTATTTTTTTCAATGATAAATTATTTTTTTATTGGACAAAACTCCTAAATTCACTCTCGGACCGCCATGTCATCTTTTTGAAAAGATTGGCATTATATAGTGCATAGATTATTATTATTATTATTATTATTATTATTAGAGTCCATAGATGAGTGGAAACTTATTTTTTAAATGATAATTTATTTATTTTTTTATTGGATGAAACTCCTTAATTCACTCTGGTTGCAACATTTCAAAATTTGAAAAGATTGGCATTATATAGTGTATAGATATTTTATTTTTATTTAAAAATTAATGTTCATAGTTACTGTGTCTCATATAGACAAAAAACACTTGATTGCGATCGAGATCTTTAAACGAGTGCTCGAACAGAATCTACAACTTATTAAAGACATGGATTTTTATTGTATATCTTCACCGCTGCGAGAATGGGCATCAATAGGAATGTTGTACCCATTCAAATATGTGTTGGAGAACGAGGCCCATGCCCCTCATCTCAAAACATATCTAATTGATCGGATATCTAAAGAGAATCCACTATTTGAAGTTGTAAGCAATGGCCATGATGAAGCCGAGAGCGTTAAAATCGCTACAACCATTGTAAATGCTTATAAAACAGAAAGAGAACAACTAAACACCACGAAGTTGAGCCACCATGGTTTGCTACGGATGATTATGGGGAGACGCCTTTGCATGATGCCATACGGAATCGACGTGAAGAAGTTGCAGTGTATTTCTTATCGTTGGATAAAATCGAGTTATTATTAGAACGATACAATTTTCTCATCCTGGCCGTTGAACATAAATGCATCAACGTTGCAGAAAAGATTCTGGAGTTGATAGATCAACATAGATTAAAGTCTCTTCTTACTCTTGATACCAGCTGTACAATTTTGCACGATGCACCAAAATGCAAAGGTGAATTTACTTACTATTTATCTTTTACTTATCTGAAATTAAATTTAAATATCCCAAACTTTAAATTATGTAGTTCATATATTATATCCCGATTCATAGCATCCCAACTTTGACACTAATTTGTTTTTTGATACCATATACTTAGATAAACTATAATATTATTTTTCGAAACATTGATGTCTGGTTTTTCTAGTTATGAGATATTAGAAATATTAGTGTGTCAAAGTTGAGATGATATGGAGATAATCCAAGGTTCGGGATACTATGAGCAACATGATTCAAGCATTCAAGATATTTAAATCCAATTTTCTTTATTGTTTTTGACCTTTCTAACAAATTACCAAAATAATCGCGCATGTTGCCTGTAATAGCTAATTGGACTTGAACAATTTCATCTTTGAGGTATTGGAAGCAAATAATTCAAGTTCAAAATTTGACACCTAATATGCCCACCTCGAGGGTATATTTATTTTTAATAAATCCTGAGTCGACAATGCTTACTTTAACTTGCTAATTTGAATACGTAGTAAGTTACTTATTACATGTAAATGATGCTACGTACTAAAAAACATAAGGAACATACGATATTTATATATGATCTAAGTGAGCTATCAAAACTCAAAGTGGCAAGTAAACGTGTCTATATATGAATAGATGGTTGTATAGATAAAATAGATGGCCCATAAAGTTAATTTATCACAAGTGAATAATTTTGTGTTGAAAAGAGTGAAGAAAAACATACCATCTATACATATAATAAATAAGATACCATGTTATTAAATGGACAAGTCAAAATGTTGAATAGTTGACCATATTAGAAGTAAATATGCCCAAATGTTTGCGTGTAAGGTACAAAATGTAAAAATTATATTATTTCCTACAAAGTGGATATGCAACACAAGTGAGTAATTTCCCTTTCTTTTGCTCTTATTTTAATATAATATAATACTTGGTAATTCAATTATACTAATACAAATTAATATAAATATATTTTTTAATATGTTATTTATCTTTTTTATATCTACATAGCGTTTGAAATAAATTTTCGCCAATTTTTTATGTTGTTTTTGGTGAACTTTGATATGTTCTTGACAAATAAGTGAGTAATTTGGAGTCTACCTCATAACAATTACCGACGCATGGCAATGCACATATAATTTAGATTATAATGCAACTGTAAATTACCAATCATACCAACTTTAATATCTTTTTTTATATACATGCTTCTGTTAACCACAGGAGATTTTGTAAGACAAGTAGTGAAAAGGCACCCTGAACTGATAGAGCAATGTGATGATGATGGAGTTAGCGTCCTGCACAGCTGGATGGAGATTGGAGAGATATGGCCCTTCGAATGTATTCTAAACAAGGATGAGTTTAGCTTTGTTATCAGACAAAGTTTCGCTTATCTCTTGTATAATCAAGTCAAGGACACAAGGAGGAATCCATTACATGTGGCTGCTGCGATGGGTGTTGATGGAGTTATTGAGCGTATTGTACAACTCCTCTTTGATGTTTTCCGTGAGGAAACGTTACCATCCGGCCTTGGGTTAATAATACTAGAGAAGGACAGTGAAGGCAATACGCCTGTGGACATTGCTCTGTCCACTGGATTTGAAAAGCTCACTTTGTGTCTCTTGTCAGCACTGGAAACATATGAGTTAAAGTCTAAAGCAACGGATTTTCTATTCAAAGCCATCGACAAGCAAAGACATTCAGTTGTAAAATATCTTTTGGACCAAATACATGAAAATGAATTTTTGCTCGGTCCAGATCATCTTCGTTTTGGTTTGCTGAATGCGTTGCACGTGGCATCAAAGTGCACAGGTACTACATGGCTAAATTTTTCCTCTTGATAAGTTAGATGCTCATTTAACTTCCTGTGAAGCATAAAACTATTTATCTTATAATGGCATGGTATATGGAAAATACATTCAAAATACACTCATTTAACAATTTTGAAGTGACATCTAATGCCAGAAGATATACCCTTATTTAACCGATTCCTGGGGACGTGTAATCTAATGTGATTCGAGTCCGTATAGTTTGGTTTATTCATTTGCTTGTGAGTAATAGGCTCAAAAGAGCAAGGAAAGCGACACATGCCAATGATGCTTATAGAGCCCAATAACTTCTTATGGGTAAACAATTCACCCAAATGAAGAGAGACTAAAACCACCTTATTTGTAACAAGAGCCACGGATCCATCCAAATAATGACGGCCAAAACAACATTATGGAAATAGCTTGTGTTTCTATCTCCCTCTTTTATATACCTGCATCTAGAAATTTGCTTCCAAAGTCTCTCTTTTCTTTCCTACACAACCATACCCACTGCCGAGCTTCCAGGCCTTTAGTTTTGTAGCACAGCCCGGTTTAGTGAAAACCGCAGAAATGTACCTCCATAGTAGCATCAGTAACTTGACCAATTCCTTTTTGCACCTGGATAGAAGGCCTCCAACTCTTTGAATTGCCTGGACTTCTATTCCATCCGCATCACTACCTCCCCCACACCTCCTAACCTCAAGGAACCCAACTACTACTGGTTTGCCTTTCTTCACAAATTTCCTAACAACAACCTTTTTGTACATGCTCCCAGTCCCCTAATGTTCCACACAAAAAAAAAAAAAAACTTCATTTTTGTCTACTGCAGAAATCCCCTTAATCTCTTTTGGTTACTGCTTCTTCAAGACCATCAGGTCTTCCTTGAGCTTGTGAATGATCTGGAAATCATTTCCATTTCTGATCCTGAGTCCAGCTGCTTTGCCAATTTTCCAAATCCCTTCTGCTCCTATTGTGATATCTTTAGAGCACTTATCTTGTGAGTTTTCAGCAGTAGTCTTTTTGCAACGACCCTCCTTCTGACCTTTGCTTTTCTTATTTTTTGTAGATCCCTTCTCATTCAAGGTTACCAATGCATTCTCTCACACATTATTAGAGTAACCTTGCTGAACGTTGTTATTATCCTCCCCACCATTTTGATGAAGCTCATTGTGTTACTTGTTGAGGCCTTCATACCTCTGAGAGTTAATTGAATTAACTTCCAGCTGCTCTCCATTCCCAATATTGCCACCTTTGATTCCTATGCAATCTGCTCCTCTTCTAGAGCAATAACTTCTTCATTGTGGCTTTTGAGCTTCCTATTTTGATTTCTATCTGTGATATTTAAGCTATCACTAGAGAATCAGTTCATTGCAGAGGGTGAATACTATTTGAATTAGTAAATTACAAAAATTGTCTCTTCACAGTTTACAGTGCTTAGCTCACACAAATGTTTATATGACACTTCTTTACATTGCTTTTCTGTTTTCTGAGTTCTTTTCTAAATCATTTACCTAGTTACTATGAAACTTGTTGTAATAAATAAATTATGAATGCAGTAGAAAATGCGAAATTGATTGTTGAAAGATGGCCTGGACTTATCAGTGAGTGTGATGAGCATGGACAGAGACCTCTAGAAAGAGCTTCAGGAGCAGGAGCTAATTGGCTGGTAGAGATGATTCTACAAAAGGATCGCTCTTGTATCCGATATACTCCTTTAGCTTGGGTTGGACCATGCAAAAAGGTGATCTATCCACTGTTCTCGCCTTTGTTGAGAAGAGTACATATTTCAGATATATCTGCAGGAAACATCATGATACTCCTCTGCATCACATTAAATTCGAAGATTACAACAAATACCAAGAACTTCTAAAATGTCCACTCATTCAAGAACTGAAGGATGCCCAAGACTGTCAAGGAGATACACCACTTCATAAAGCAATAAAAGACCGCAACAAGGACTTAACAGAGATATTATTCACTATGGGTGGTGTTGATTGGAATATCTTGAACAAGAATGGAGAATCTGCTCTGGATTTACTTGAAAAAGTCTATGAAGATCGAGATTGGGTATGCACTCAACTTTTCCTAATTGATCTGAGTTTACATCATCATCTAATCTTTTAAATATGGGACAACTAAAAATAGATGGACATTTTAATTATGTCATTTATAGATAATTTTTTCCAAAAATTATATTCTTACTAACAAAAAGTATATTATAAATACATTATAATTGGTTAATTTTAATTTTAATTTTATGCTTAAAACATATCGTGATATTTTCCATATAACTACGTTATATCAAGTTTTTGTAAAAATTCGGTATTAAGTTTATTAGTATACTTAGAAGAATGGTCAATTTTTTTTTTTTGTAGTAGTAGTTATAAATAAATATTTTGATTGAATTTTAATCCACAGTTTGACCCCCAAAAAAAAAAAACAGAATTCTATTTCTTATATTTCATACCAGATTGGTAAGTTGAGGTTTACAATTAGGACACTTGCACTAGGTCAAATATATATAGACCTTTACTTGTTTAACAAATCATTGTTGTATGTCCTCTAGTTTCAAATTCGGCTTAGGAAGATGCTGCATATGCACAGCTTGTATACAAAAGTCGTGAAGTTCAAAACTCACTTGGAAGTCACTTTTAACGTTTGATGCATTTACTTAGGATTTGTTTGTTTTTTCTTATCAATCATGTCGTCATCTCTAGTTATATTGCATTATATTCACTCATATTGCTTGGTGTTACTGTGAATAGATATGTGACTAACTGTGAAGTCTCTCTTGTAAAATTTCAGAAAGAGCTTTGCGACATTATTGAAATCGATCCTCGGAAAAAAATAACTTATATTTCACGTAAGACAGACATGGGACAAATGCGGGAGACAATATCATTAGTGGCAGCCCTTTTGGCCACCATCACATTTACAGCTGGGTTCACAGTCCCAGGAGGATTTTCTAGTGATACTGGAGAAGCAATCTTCACGAAGAAAGCAGCATTTGTGGTGTTTTTGCTAACAGATACATATGCAATGTGTTGCTCTATGTTGATCTTATTCAGCATTATATGGTCCATGGTTTGCAATCCCAATAAGGCATCATTTTTAGCAGATCGTAGCTTGGAATTGTTGAACCACTCCCTTTATGGCACCTTGTTGGCATTCATGACCGGTGTGTATGTAGTAATACATAAGAAGTCTTTGTGGACATCCATTGTTATTCTCATCATGTGCTCTCTCGTGGTAATATTAGCTCAAAGACACGTTCTTTATTCAATGTTTGACATGTTAAATTTGATTACTAAAATGCGGCACAGAGTTCAACTACAATTGTCATCATGTTGGAAAAAGCAAACTTCTTGTGTTAAAAGGTAGACAACTTTGAAGCTATGTCCTCGTTTTGTGTGTATAATAATACTCCTAAGATTTACATTTTTTATCTCCTTTTGGGTTTTGAAAGAAGATTAATATGACACATTAGAGCACAAAGCCATGAATTCAGCATAAATGCTCTACTTGCTACTTGTATACTGTAGTACTTATTTGAGTTCAATGGCCTTTTCAGTACGGATGCGAATTCCTCAGATGCAGTAGACGCTCAATATCAGACTGAAGAAGGCCAAAATCAAGCTGCAACTTCTGCTGTCTAAATTGAGTCAGGTAATAATTATCATCTCATTTCGCAACTAATAGTTGGCTTCATTTATAGGTCTTTCACAATGACAATCCTACACCTTTGCTCCAAAAGTGTAGTTTTATCGGAGCTAGCTGCAAAGCTTTGAAAACTGTTGTTTCATCGGAGCAAAGCTTCGAAATTCTTAATCTGATTCAATTCAACTTGTTATTCTTTCACTTAATGGATAATATATCTCTTCCGTCATTACAATAAACTTAGCTTGTTCATTCACTTCTGTTGTTTTTATTTTTTTTTTTTTTTTGGGGGGGAGGAATTGATCCCAAATACTCCCTGCATGTGTAACAATTGAAGCTGCTTATGTCTAGCTTTCTAGCAAGAATAAATCCACCTTGCAGACGTTGCCACACGCTACACAAACTTACAAAGACCTTGTCTTCCAAATTAAATCAAACAAGCTGGAGGCAAAACCTAATCATAAACAGGGGAGCCCTTTGAAAAATGAAGATCAAATCACCAATTTTGAGGTCTAACGGTTGAAGAAAATCGTGCCGACCAATATAAGCCATAAAGATCCTTCCAGTTATATCTGATCTTGTTCTGCTAATGCTGACCAGTCCACATTAGCAGCTTCAAGATTCATTTCTCGTATCCATCTATGATTTGCTGCGGAGCATTAATTTCTTACGCTTTTGGTTGGCTTCCCTAGTTCTGGCCTGTTAATATTTGATCGTTTCTCTGAGTCCTTAGTGGTAGAGATAGGGAACCAATTTTCCATTTTTGTCAAACCACGTAGCTTGTTGGTTCTCAATCTAACAGGATTCCTGTTGGCCTTGTTTGTCTCCGCCTTTTCACCCTTTGCTTTTTGTTATTTTTTATTTTTGGTTGTTGCTTCTCCTTCAAATATGTTTCTATGCTGAGTGTCATTTCCCTGCGTGTAAGAATACCTGCTGAAATTCTCACTAATTACATGGCTTTTTTATTCTGTTGGTCTTCCCATTGATGGTGTGATTTTCCTACAGCAAAAAGACTATTATTTTTCCAATTTAAATCAAATGCCCCTCCCCGAAACTCTCCCTGAAAAATTTCTGCAACAACCTTCACTGATTCATCTCTGATAATCATCACGGTGATAATCTCGGGCAACATCTTTCCATAAACCTTCTTTTATTGTCACGCTGGTCATTTAGAAGTTATAAACCTGCTACAATGTACAATATCATCAGTCTCTAATGGATTTACGTCTATGGATTTTTGTCTATGATAGCATATTGATGAATTTTGAAGTTCTCTGATTAAACTTGTTTACATGGTTATATCATCTTCGAAAAGTATTCAGCTCATGATACTCATTCTACATACTTGCAGTACTATGCCTTATGTCATCTGAGACCATTTCTTTGTGAGATCTATGCGGTCGACGAGGTGTTATTGGTCAAATATATATAGCCCAGGTGATTGTATGGAAGACATTATCTTGCTGGACCATAGATTTTTAAGCTATTATTAATCTACTACTTCTGCACATTTAAATATAGTAAAGTTCACTGTACCAGATATTTTACTTTCGTATTCTACTCTGAAGATTATGTATGCCTAATAGTTTTTGCGTACATCATTCCTTCTATTAATAGGAGATATAATGAAAAATATTATTTTGTGAATTTTGTAACTATATCCTATTTATGAAACGACCCTTCATTTAAAATAATTGGATAAAAATAATATACTTTTTTTTTATGTGAGCACCGTGAACTTTAATTCAATTTAATGACAACTTCCTACTACATAGACACCTCATTGATTAATTAGTTAATTTAATCATAAATTTTATTTTAATCCAGAGCGATGATCGTCATTGACCTTTTCTTTTCTAATACGTGATCAAGATCGATGAATTTAATATAAATAGAAATTTTGTGCCAGAAAAATTAATCAAACTGAAAGCGAAAAATTAACCAAATAAAATACCCTAAGTTACGGCCCAGCGTGTTGGCTCGACTTTTATACCAAATAAAATACCCTAAATTAGGTCACGTGTGATGGGCTCGACAACATTTTGAAGGTGGACGCTGGCTTCAAGCCGTTGGTTGCCTAACTCCATCCAAGAATTAGGTGACTTAATATAATCCTTGACCTTGAAGAATCAGATTCCGAGTTAATATCCATCATGGATTAACTTGTACCAAAAAATTGCGAGTTAATATCTAACATTTTCTATTGACTGGCCATCACTTACTCGGGTCGACTTATTATCTAGAAAAGCAAATAAAACAAGTAAAAATTTTAAAATTATATTATTATACGAGTCAAAAATTAAATAAATAAGAATATAAATGATGTAATGTTTAGGTCGAACAATATGTTTTATGTAAAATGTAAATGAAACATCACAATTTTATACTACAATTTTCCACACCAACTAGCAACTACTACCCATTTCCGTCCTTTTTCTATCGCACTCCTCAGTTGAGCGTTGAGTGGAGGGAATCAGGGAAGCAAATGCATGGCTGCGTGGAGGGGGTTAAATACTATCCCAATACCTTCTACATTATATGTTTTTTTTTAGTAAATATTACTAGAAATTTTGTTACATAATAAAGGAATAATATTACTATTAAAAATGTAAATTAAATTTTAAAAAGGTAAATTGAATTAAAAATTAATCAAAAAAATTTAAGATGCAAAATGTTTGTTTCGTTAGCTTTGTTAGTTCAGAGGTGATGATGAACCCCTACTACAGCTCGTTGGAGATTAAGAAACATTGTGAAAAACACGTCAAGATCTTTTTAAATCGCTTTACAGCAAAGTCCGGTAAAAATAACATCGAAAACGAGCAATTAGAGTTGCCTCAAGGGCCCCACGGGTTATGGCCCCCGAACATGGGGCCTTATTTTGGACCTAGGCCCCGCTGGCCACTGCCACGGCCTATGGGCTCGCCCATGGTGGCCTCCAAAGGTCCGTGGCGGCCTTCACATGCGTATGCTCTCTCTCTGGCCGCCACCACTGCCTGTGGCGAAGGCCGTAGCTTGTCCCGTGGGAGCCGGCAGCAACCCAGAAGCCATGCTGGTCGCCCCTATTGGTTGCAGCCTTCTCTGGCTATCACCATGGCCCGTATCCCAGGCCCGTGGGGGCCTCTAGCGACCTTGAGACCGTACTGGTCGCCCCAAATGCCTGTGCCCAGGCCCATGTGGGGGCCTCCACTGCCACCCTACAGGAGGTGGGGCCAACTGTGGGGCCCCCTTTTGATCTTTGACTCCACTTGGGAGCCCGATTAGAGCCACAAAATCATGCAAATTCCCTGTATCCCCATGTTTGGAACATTAGGCACAATCCGAATCTTTTGGGGTTAAAAAATTGGGCGCTCACGATATTAGTTTCTTAGGGCTAAAGGTGTATAAAATTTGCCAAATTTTTTGAAGGCCTGAAAGACATAACCTGATCCCCTTGGAGCTAAAATTGGGTGTGTAACGGTATGACATTAGTCCCTTAGGACTAAAGGTGTGTAAATTTCCGAAAGATTTCGAATGCACAAAAGACACAACCTGAGCTCCTCAGGTCTAAACTTGCGCATGCAAAGGCACGACACTTGCCCCTTGGGGCTAAAGGTACGTAATTTGCCAAAAAAATTTAAGGCTCGAAAGATACAACCCGAGCCCCCTTGGGGCTGAAATTAGGCGTGTAAGGATACGACATTAATCCCTTAGGCTAAAAGGTGCGTAAATTTGTCAAAAAAATTTATAAGGCTCGAATGACACAACCCAAACCCCTTGGAACTAAAATTGAGCGTGCAAGGGCACGACATTAGCCCCTTAAGGCTAAAGGTGTATAAATTTGCCAAATAAAAATTTTAAGGCTCGAAAGTTAGGGCATGAACTTTCGGATTTCATAATAATACGCATCACAATCTCCATAATAATTTGACTTAAGATATATCTCTCATATATCTTACTTTTTCAAATTATTACTTTTTTTAGCATTGGTTAAATTTTGTGCGTTGCAAATAAATTTGTACAAATAATAATTCAAATAATAAAAGAAGTAAAAATAAAATAAATAAACAAATTCGCACGCGCGCAAACACCCATTGTTTTTTTACAGCTATTATTATTTTTATTATGGTATTTGTATGCAATTATTTATTTTTACTGTTTAAAAAATTTAGAGTAAGTATTCCTCCAATTTCGCTTGAGCTTGATGCCTCACGCCCTCACACACCATTGCTTTCTTCTCCCTCTTATGCGGCGCTACAGAACCAAGCCCTCATTCTCTCCTCCTTAGGGATCGTGTGCCCTCCTATTTGTCTTCTCACCGAGCCCCTTTTTGCTCGGTATCGAGCCTAACTCTCATCGCGCAGTTCTCTCTCGAGCCAACACCATCTCTCCCTCTCTTCATAGGCTTTCTTGTTGCAACTCTCTCTCAAGCTCGAGCATAGAATGAACTGCTTAGGGCATGTCTGTTGTTCTTTTAAAATAAATTGTATTTTATATGTATTTTGCTTCAAATAAGTATTTTTAAATTAAAAATATATACATCATTTAAATTTTAATATATGTAATTGTTCCTTTTAGGACTTTTATTATATTTTTGCTTATTTAAAAGAAATGAATACAGACAGATTACCAATGAGTTCGACACTTCAAATATAAGAACAGTTCATCCAAAAAATTACACTAGACCTACAAATTTATTTACGACAACAAATTATAATAAGTACGTCAATATCTTCTACATGTTGTATTAAAAAATAATGGTACATGACTACTGTGTAGATTTTAGAAACTTGAGCTCATCTCAAATATTTTAACGATCACTGTAAAAAGATACTTAGTGTAAAAAATCTTTTAACGAGCACTATAAATATTTTACAACTATATTCTTAGTCATTTAAATGCTTATTGTAAATTAAAAAATGATTATTCTTGTTAAATAAAAAAATATTGTAAAATCTAGTAATATTATAAATTCTTGTTGATGGCTTTTTCATTTAAAAAACAAATCTGTATTACGAGAATGTTTGGTTAAAATATTATTTATTTCCATTATTTATTTTAAAAAACACATACTTTTGGTTTTCAAAAATAGCTTAATTTAAATACCCAGTGCATATTACGATAATGTTTTTTTTTGGTTCGATTCTCCTCACATTGTATTGTAATGTTTTTTTTACATTTCTGTACCAAAAAAAAAAAAATTTTTTGTAAAATATATTTTTAATTTTGCTAAAAATGTATATATCAGATGACAAAATATGTTTTTAAGTGGTGAAAATTTTTTATTAAAAAAGTGGTAAGAACAATATCCAGAAAAACGGAGGGTTTTTAATACATGTATATCATGATCTTAAGATATTCGAATTGAGTACGAACTCTAAAAATTTAATATAATGATATTGTAAATCACGCACCAACCAAACATAAGTAGATGTACATATCTTTAAATAGTTAATATAAAAATATTTCTTTTAATTTATTTATAATTTGCTTTATTGTGTGGGAATAGGGATAGCCATTGTTAGTAGGAGTAAATCAGTTACGGTGCATTAATGATATTGTAAATAAGTATTACTATTAATAAATTATACAATAAATTGAATATAAAAATATTTAACTCATTAAAAACATGTAACTTATACATCCATTGAAAGTATAGAAATTCAAGAGTTTAAGAGAGGAAATATTAATAATAATTTTAAAAGTAATAATTTATATTAGTCATACTAATAATATTTATATTAATCATGTTTGAGTATAATATTGAAGTATAAGTATTAATGTAATGTAATTTATTATTATCAAATTTCATCACTAAATTAATATATCACAATTGAAACAGTTTAATATTTTTGGATTATGTAGGTGGTTAGATAAATTTCAAACCAAAACGAATTTGAAAAAATTATATTATACACTCTAATTTTATTATTAAATTATATTATTTTTAAAGTTATCCTTTAAATTTTTTTGATTATATAGTCGGTTACATAAGTTACATATTGAAATGAATTTGAAAAATTACATTTTATACTCTACTTTAATTGTTTTCAATTAGTACATTATTATAATATTATTGTAATTTATCATCAAATTTCATTACTAAGTTAGTTAAATTATTTTAAAATAATTTAATTTTTTAAATATTGAAGTATCATATCAATGTATTTTTTTATCATTAAATTTCATGTCTAAATTAGTATATCATAATTAAAAATCTATAACATTTTTTTTTATTATGTAGTCAGTTACATAAATTATATATTAAAATAATTTTTAAAAAATTAGATTGTATACTCTACTTTAATTATTAAAATAGTATAATATTGAAGTATAATATTAATGTAATTTTCATCGTAAAATTTCATTACTAAATTAGTATATCATTATTAGAAAAGTATAATATTAATGTTATTTTTACTAAATAAGTAAATTTATTTAAAGATAATCTAATTTTATAATTAATGGTATACAAATAAGCATTTTACGTGTCGCTTCTGCATCGCTTTGACCCAACTTTTAATATTATATATTATATGATTTTATGTGTTTGCAAGACAACATTTATTCGATTCAGTAGGATGGCTCAATCTAGTCCTATGCATTCAACTTTTTTTTTTTTTGTATTACGGAATAGTTTATGTATAATCTTTCTAGATTTCAATTGTTAATATTGTAGACAATTAGGTCTTAAGATTTTAAAAAAATTCATATATTTCGTGGAATATAATTATACACTTCTATTGAAATTGAGGTTCGAAATCAAAAATATTTTTAGATGTGCCATAACAGGACCAGGTAGAGTACACTGAGTCAATACCACGTTTTGCTTTGTGGTTGGGCTCAGGTGTCCTTGAAATAAACTTATTTTTTTCCCCTTAAAGGAGGCCTCTGCTGAATAATAAGGCCCAAATAAGTTTTTCGTTTTTCCCCTTTTTTATTTTCAAAAAAGAAAATGCAAAGAATGTACGTAAGGATTTAAGATTTTGATTCACATTATGTTTGGTATAAGAATTCACATTTTGATTCGTTAAAATATCGTTCACGTTTTGATTCAAATTGTGTTTGATGTAAGAATTCACATTTTGATTTAAGAATTCACATTTGGATTCACATTTTGATTGGTATAAGAATTCACATTTTGATTCACATTTTGCTAATAATTCATTTTTTTGATGCTTTTACCGAGCAAGGAACTAAGAGGCAGAGGGAATTCTTGGCGTGGACGTGATTTAGGGGTGTTTTTCCCTTTGAGAGAATAAAATCAACCAATTTTGGTAGCATAACATTAATGTAGAAGTGAAGGTTGACTTACCGATTAAGGAATTTGATAACAGAATTTGGGAGTTTAGAGATAATTTTGTAAATTTTGGAGTTTGTCGTATTACGTGGAATTTGGGATTTTGATAGATAACTGTATAAATTTAGCAAGTCAAATGAAGATTAAAAAACATAAACCAATGACTCTAAAAGCATTTTTACTAATCATGAATAATTTTTCACTTAAAAAAGAGTTACCCAACCAATGGAGTCCAAACTCTGCAACGCAAAATTTACTATTGAATGAACGAAATGACAAAGATGCTGCTTAACCACCATCTACTATTAACTTCATTCCGATCCCCTTCAATAAAAATTACGTATCCGATATTGCACATGATGAATACAATCTATACATTTTGTTACCAAAAGTTCGGCAAGTGATTAATTTTTTTTATGGATAGGCAAGTGATTATTAGCAAATCATTAGCAAAATTATCGGAATCTGAAAATCTAACAAAATTCGGTTCAAACGGGGTGGGTTTGGATTAAAATTTTAAATCATCACTTATAATTCCGGACCAGGCGGTTTGAGTTATGGATTTGCCATTGTTCACCAAGAATTAAGTTCAACAAGTGTTGGGTTTACTAAGTGAGTTTCTTTAACATCTGATTTAAAAATGGCAAGATTTGTGCAAAATGTTACTTTTATATGGAGCTTGTGTAGAAGAATTTTATAAAAGGGGAGACAAAGAAACCATCTTGAATTAGGGTATTAATAAGGGGAGGAGCTATGCACAGCCCAAGGGTGTCCTTGACCCAAAAAAACTTTAAACATCATATGTATCAAAATGAGAAAAATTAGAAAAATGGGTTAATGGACACCCTTAAAATTAGCCCAAGAAAAACTGGACACCCTTCCTTCTCCCTTGGGCTCGGATGGACAGGCCCGTCACTTTGGGCTCCTGTCTCAGCTCTCTCTGTCTCCACTCGGTCTCTCAATTTCGCGTTCCAACCCCCTTCAGTGCTCTGTCTCTCTCTCTCCCCCGTGGTTCCTCGCCCTCGCTGACGCTCTCTGTGTCTCTCTCTGCTGCGGACCTGCGGTGGCTGGCTCCTCTCTCGGCTCGACGGCTTCGGTGGTGACCGGTGGTTCTTCTCTCGCTCTCTCTAATCTCGTCGCCCCTCGTGGTTCCTCGCTGCTCACGCTCTCTGTATCTCTCACTCTCTCTGCTGCGGACCTGCGGTGGCTGGCTCCTCTCTCGGCTGGACGGCTCCGGTGACCGGTGGTTCTTCTCTCGCTCTCTCTAATCTCGTCGGTCTCGCTCGCTGCTCTGTCTCGTCGGTCTCGCTCTGCTGTCGTTGCTTCGTCACTTGCTGCTTTCGCCGTCTCTGCTTTCAAACTCACGGCGACGGCTCAGCCTCCACCGCTCTTCCTCGGTGTCCTCTCTGCCTCGCTGCGACGCTCGCTCGGTGCTCCTTCTTCATCTCCGGCCAGCAAGCAGTACACGGTCCACCCCCTCAGCCAGCCCTCAATTTGATTCATAAGCCCTAAGTTTTTGAAATTCAGGTATACTCTCAATTGTAGCCTTTAAAATTCAGCCTCAATTAGGCTTTAAAATTCATGATTCAGTATAAATAGATGTGAATTGTAATTTGTGTTTACTATGAACGGAATTAGTTGATTTTGTCAATTTGTGTTTGCTATGAAGGGAATCAGTTGATTTTGTCAATTTTTGTTTGCTATGAACGGAATTAGTTTATACTCCAGTGCCGTAATTCATGATTTTGTCAATGGGTTGATTTTCATTGCTGGGCATTATGTTATGATATGAATTAAAATTCATGATTCAATTAGTTGATTTGTTATTTTCAATTTTATTATGTTTTATTCATAATTCAATTAGTTGTTTTGTTATTTTGTCAATTACTTGATTTTGTCAATTAGTTGATTTATACTCCAGTGCCGTAATATTGTGATTTGTCCTCCACATTTATTCATGATTCAATTAGTCCACATTTATGCTCGAGTGCTCAAAGCTTGATTTGGATAATGAAAGTCATACAAGTTGTGTGTAGTTGTGATTGGTGCGATTGTGTTTCTGAGATTTGTGTTGAATTTTTTCAGCTTTTTTTCCTTTGTCCAGTTTAATATGGGTCTAGAAAATTCTATTTTACGATACTTGAAGAGGGAAAAAATTTTTAATAGGTGGACACCCTTGTTCGAAATTCCTAGCTCCGCCACCGGTATTAATGTGTTAATGTGGGAAAAAGGATACTTTGAAACTAAGTTAATCTGATAATAAATTTAAGTCCAAAAACTTCATATTAGAAGCATTTTAGCATCTTTATATACAGGCTTTCTCCTCTAGGCAGGTTTTTTCGGGCAGGTCATGAGCAGGTTAGGGTCAACTTCCCGACCTGGTACAGTCCATTTACCTTTTTGCTGACCCTTTATAATAATGGCCGGCCCCGGCACGACCAGTTGCCAACTCTAGTTGTATTTGAGAGAACAGAAAGCTGAGAAATTTGGGCTCTGTTTGCCAAACAGACGTAGTCGCTTGTATCGCTTGTTTGAATAAGGTGTCCGAATTAGTCTGTTTCTTGGAAAGGTATTTGGTAAAATTAGTTGCTTGAGGAAAAAATATTTGCTGAAATTTCATTTATGCCCTTAAGGCTAAGTTGTCTTTTAAATAAAAATATATATGTTTTTATTGATCATTTTATTTTTTTCAAATATAATTGTATTATGTTATGTATGCAAATTATCTTCATTTATAAAACTTTGTTTTCTTACTATTTTACAAAATTTATATTCATTTTCTACCTAATATAATATTTACTATATTCAATTTAAACAAAAAATAATATCAAGAAGTAGTAGTAATAATAATAATAATAATAATAATAATAATAATAATAATAATTATAATAAATAAGGGTTAGTGGCATATGTTGTAATTTCTCCAAAGTAGTAGTAGTAGTAGTAGTAGTATTAATAATAATAATAATAATAATAATAATAATAATAATAATAATAATAATAATTATAATAAATAAGGGTTGGTGGGATATGTTGTAATTTCTCCAAACTTTTGGATAAATGTGTCATTTTCACAAACTTTGTGAAGAGCTCTTTGAGAAAAAGCTGTGGGGGCCAAACAACTCTTTCAAACAGTGAACACTACTTTAGCTAACAGCTAAACCCTCCAAACCCTCCAAACAGCTCGTTTTTCCCAACCAAACCAAACAGGGCCTTGGCCTTTGGGAAGTACTAGAAAGTGATTCTTTTAGTATACTTGTGCAATGGTTTTCCTTGGAGTATTAGGACAGGAAGTTAGTGTGGGACATGCCAGAATAACTAGAGTTCTGTAAATTGAACTGTTTATGCTTATAAAATGGAGAAGCAAATTGTGGGTGGAATCAAAGTTCTAGTAAAACTTGGTATGATGGCATCTTTATGTAACATGGCCTAAGAGAGGGACTCATTGAAGGGAATTATTGTTTTTAAAATTTCTCTCTCCAGAAACCGTTTGTGGGTAATCTTGTTGCATTTCTCTAGTCCATTGATAATAAGGATTAAGGGCTTTATCAACAATTATGTGGCATCAGTTTTGAGATGAATTTGACCTGGTTCTAACCAAGCACAAGCTGTTGCTTATATGCTAGACGATTTTGTGACCCAAAAGAACTTTAGCTTGCTGGAGTTAGGGTGCTTCTTTGTCTATCCCAATATTCTATGACTGATCTTAATTTTGTGTATCTAAGGTTTGAAATTTGGAGTGAGAGTGTCCTTGGAGAAAATGGCAAGAGTTCTGTAATTCTGTGTATCTTTATCTAAGTACATGTATCAAGTTAAGTTTGTTTTGGTTTGTTACTGGTGTTGTTTTATTGTGTTGGGTTAGGACTTGCAAACATGCTACAATTGGTCAAATTCGATTAATCAAGCTGACTTGGCAGGGCTGCTCAGGATATACTCTAGTGATGGGGAGCAACAAGCTAGAAAAGAGGAAGAAGAACAATAAGCGCCTCAGCCAAGAAAGGATCCAAAATGGTTTGTTGGAGTTTCCAATTTATTGTTCATTTTACAATTTGTAGAACTGTATATCTCTAAGGGCATTAACATATGCTAGTTAGGATATGTTTTATGTTATTATAGAGATGACAATAGAAGCATCTGCACCCAATTTGTGATCTTCACTATTTGGAAAACCAGAACCACCAACACCCCCACCGCCCCCGCATCCTGACCATTAGCGGATGTATGGAGTTACTTGAGTGTAACATAGTGGCATCATTGGTTGTTTCTTTGCATGAAGTGTAGTAGTTCCCTATTCTTAAGACTATGACATTTGTGCCATCTTCCTTGTCTCTTTCACTGCCCTAAGTCTGCTAGACCATAGACTGAATCTAATTTACTCTGCTCTGCAAGCTTCGATGAGCTGTATCTGGTGAAACTGTGCAAATTTCTTTGTTAAAATTGTATAGCTTATATTCTATACTGCCCATGGCAGTTGCGTAAAACCTGTAGTTTGTTGTGGGTTATATTAGTTAAGCTGTTAAACTTTTGATGGCTTAACATGATAGTTGTACATGCCGACTTGTAGGTTATAGACACCTTGTAGCCTATATGTAGCATTATCATTTTTAAACAGAAACCAAGAGACTAATGATACTTTTCTGTTGCGATGTTACCTAGACAGAATTCCTTGTTTTTGAAGTATTTAGTCATTTAAAGGGGAAATCTATTCTGTGTGCTATTGTACTTTTTTGGAGATTTACTGTCAATTTTATATTAGTTGGGATAGTATTGTGACTGGTGAAATTCTTTTCCAGGTGAAGGTAGAATGAGTCCAAGCCTATCAGAGTATGACGACAAGCATGTGACAGCTGACAAGGGCATAATGCATGTCACCAGGGCAGGTTTGAAAGGTAGTAATTTCATAATGCTTTGTTCAGAACACATTGTTACCTTCCATCCTAAACTTAAAATTGTCCAGACTTGGAAAGGAGAAAGTTAATGGGAACGCCATTTGTGGTTACGTCCCCTCGTCTATCCCCTTTTGTTAAACTGTGCCTAGTCTCGGTAGCTAAGAAGCACGTACATCGATACAAGACACGAACACGGCACTGACACGTTGACACGTGATTTTTCAAAAAGTTGGGATACATGTATAATAAACTCGTATTAATAACAGCATATTTTATTTATTACTTATGTGTATTGTTCATTCTATGTTTTTAGTGTGGGGTTCAGTTTGAGTTGGAGCAATAACAAATTGCTCATAGCACGTATGCCCTACAGTGGTCAATAGCAATTCCATTTTCTTTGTATCCTCCATGAATTAGACATGCGTTGAGAGTGGCCGAAGAGTGTCGGTGCCTGATATGTGACCGACGCATATGTGAGGTCACGGAGAGTGTCCGTGCTTCTAAGCCCCACTGGGCTTGGGGTTGTTAAGCTTGATGGATTGGCCTGGGGGAGGGGGTGAACAACCAGGCCTAGCCTACTGCTCTTCATGGGAGGGCAACTACCTCCTGGGTTGAACCCAGGGAGCAGATAGTAGTCAAGCTTCTGCCTTTATGCTGTCTCAGCAGATTGGCTCCATTTGGGGTTACATATCTAGATGGGCTTAGGGAAGCATTATTAGTACTGGCACCTAGCATTGGGAAGACTGTTACAATTGACAAATTTTCAACGGAGCTTTTTGCAGTGCCACTTAATATATGGCTGCATTGAGGGCATGACATGTATCTTGTGAATTGTGATCTTCTCATCAAATTTTCCCTTTCTAGGCAAGTCCAAGAATGCTCGTAGAAAAAAAGGAAGTGATACTTCCACATCAATTGAATTGAACAAAGCAGTGAATCAGGCAGATTTGAATGAACCAGATTCAGGGAGTATATCAAGAGGAAGAAAAGGTATTGTCGCAATGCTTGGTTTTCCTTCTGGGTGACACTACTTGCAAAGCATGCATTGTTTGTCTCCTACTTCCTAATAGTGAATTTTCATTTCATAGTAATGAAATGGAGTGGTGTAAGTCACATGAAATCATAATGAGCTTGAATAAGGGAACTTTATTGCCTCACCCTCCCACTCTGAGATTTTGTTTTTGCCTCTCATGACAGTCTTTCTATTTCTGTAGACAAGTCAAAGAAGGCTCGTAAAAAGAGAAGGGCCAACATGTACCCAATCATGAAAGCAAGTCATTGCAGAATGTAGAAGAAACGAGAATGGAGGAAGTGTATCAGGTGTCTTCAGGAGAGGAAGATTGCTCGCAAGGAATGAAAAGTATGAAATGAATTTATGCTGTTGCTGTCAATTTCTTTTATTTGAAAAACATATGAAAGAATTATGTATATTGGCCCAATTAATGTTCAAGTTTGTAAAACATTAAAACAAAGAAAACCAAACAGGTTAGCATTAATGCTCTTGGATGCAACTTTGGCACAGTCACTAACACTACAGGGTTTTATCCATCATTGAATGTTAGATCACCTCTAAAAGTGAACAATGGAGAGTCCGAGAGTAAGTGGTCACCACTCTAGTTGGACCAACTTTAGAGATAGCACTTAGGAACTTAAAGAGGAGAATCTGGCTGCTCTTCATTCATTAGTACAAGTTGCCTTAGTGCACCATGTTCATTGGTTTTGAAGGCAAATATCATATCGGATGGAGACTATGATAATTTAGCTTGCTTAAAATAAAATTATGAAAATGAAATACCAAACAATGTCCAAGCTGCTGAACCAGAGATCTAAGTTTCAAGTTGTTTTGTTAGTTTCTCCTAACTTATTTAGGCAGCAATCTGATAATACTAAACTCAACTCCATTTAAGAATGGTTTTGGACTGTGAAAAAACAAAGATTGGACGAAGACTGAAAAAAGTTCAAGTGCGCTATTGAAATTCCTTTGGCTAGGTAATAGCTTGCATTCCATCAAAGGACCTTTGGTCTCGTTGGAAGTCTTGATAGTCTTGTCTTTTCCTATGGAAAATGTAACACTCACGTTCACTGAAGCAGAGCTTTGACAATCGAATTAAACATATGCTTGAACCAAGATCATGCGCTAATGGATTTGTTAAACGATAACGGACTTCTTTGAGCTGGCTTGATCCTTTCTTTCTCTTTCACAGAATTGTTGCCATCACTCGCAATAAAGGACCTGATGTTGTGGCTTAGGCTCAGTCCTTTTCAGTTATTAAATGAGTTTGGGTGCAAATAAACTGGCAGCAGTGGAACCTACCTGTGCTTTACTGTTGTTTTCAGCAACTCTTTTGCAGCCCCCAGTTTTTGGCCTTTTAATGTCTCACAGTGTATTAATGTGAAATCTTTTAATTATGGATATTGTCAAGCAGTGCTATTGCTATCTTTGACTTTTGGTGAAGCCTGATTTCATGTTACGATTTGGATCTTGGTGCTCACGTTGGATCCTTTTTTCTTTTTTTTTTTGGGGGGCAATGGATGGGTTTCTGCTGTTTAAAGTTAAATAGACTTAATTTGCAGTGTAAATCTTTCAACTTTCTTTATGTGATGTCATCTTGAATTTTTTTGGTTGTATATGATGTCAATTTGTTACAGAATGGATTAAGGAATACCACGAGAGAAGACCGGCGTTGGAGGTATTGCAACAAAGGATTGATGACTTTATAACTGCGCATGAAGAGCAGGAGGAGCAGGTAATTTTTCTTGTCCACATGCTTAAATGCTCTCAAAGGATAAAGTGCCCCTTTGCTGCACACTGAGGCACAAAGGACATCATTGGCCCAATGTCCCCGTGGCGATGCAATTTTCTGTAGGCTTACGTCTCAAGCTAAGGTGTTAGTCTTGCGACTTTGGGACCTCATGAATCCCATCAGTGAGAGAGTATTGAGATGACAGTCATCAAAGCTTCAAATTTATTCTTACTAATACTCTGGATAATTGATACAATTTTGAGTAAAAGCCCTTAATCAATTCCATTAAATTTCTTGAAATTAACTCCAATGGATGATTCTAAACCATGAAACCTGAATCAGCGACTAGGTGTGGTGCCACATTCTCACCAAATCAATGCTGAGAGCTTTGATTTGCTGTGTCTTGGCAGCTAACAAGAGAGCTTATGCCACCCAAAAAGATAATAAGTAGTCATTATTCTTGTGTATGTTCCTTTAGTTTTTTGTTTAATTTTCTAATTATCTAATAAATAGCAATTATAACATTATAACAGTTATTGAGTATTCAAATGATTTTGATAAGGAAAAGTGTTAGAATATCAACTGTTGAGCATTTAAGCATAAATCTGCAATCTCATATCCTTAGTTTAATAAAACACATCTGTAGCGTCCCTGCACACAAGGCACACAGGCCATTGCCTCAGACACTCAACTGGCGGGAATTCTCAAGCGGCTTGAGGCACGTGCCTCGGCTTGGCTCAAGCTGAGGCACTAGGTGTTTGAGGTTTGCGCTTCCAAGGATCTATCTGCTGTCAGCCGAACAAAGGAAAAAAGGAAGAAAAAAATTGATGAATTTTACATGCTTGAGACCCATTTTGCTGTTTACAGTGGATTCTATCTAAATTATAAAGATTGCATAAGTCAAGTATATATTATGTGGTTGCATGTACTAGTTTATTAAGAATAGTTAATCTTCCAGGATAGTTGTCTATGAAATTCTGCATAGTCATATTGGATCGACAGACTTGCCATTGTGGGGATATGTCATCTGGTCTTATGTTAATGATTCCAGAAATGTCGTACCTGATTCTTGTGGCCTTTTGTTCTTTTTTTGTTTGTTACTTCCTAGTGCCTGCATCTGTTTTCTAATTTTCATTCGGTGTATGTCTGCTTCGCTGATGTTTGGTGTTGGGATACAGGCTAGGAGAGAAAGAGAAGCCAAGATGAATGAGGAAGGTTGGACTGTGGTTGTACATCACAAGGGCGGGAAGAAGACAACTGATCCTGAAAGTGGTGTTGCCGTGGGCTCTGTGGCAGAGGCTGCTGTGCGCGATAAAATGGCCAAGAAAAAGAGCAAGGATGTGGGGCTAGATTTCTATCGATTCCACAAGAAGGAAGCCCAGAGGAGTGGTATGTTCTCTCTTGTTACAGATGCGTTTTTGTCTCAAACTGCGAACAAGGATATCCATTTGAAGTGGGAGTGCCATCTAGGCCATTCCCAGATAAGTGCATTCTGTTGTCTTCTTTTGTGTGTAACCAAGTTGTTTTGCTTCCTTTTTGTTTTGCTGTTGTCATTATCGTTGCTACTACCATTTGCCTTTTTGGAGGTATTACCCCTTGCCCCCAAATTGAGCTTTCTTGAAATAATTGTGGAAAACCATTGCATGTTTGAAATAAATTGTACCTCCACCACCCCCTCTTCTGAAATAAATTAACAATACTCGAAGTGTAGTGATAAACTATGGTAATAGCTTAGATATAAAGAATGAGTCTGACTGGTTGGCCTCATTTGCTTCAGTCAAAGACCATTTCCTCTTGTCTGATTAGGTTAAAAACATCAAAAAGGACATGAAACCTCCACCATTGACAATCTACCACCCAGCAACCTCCATACTGCCTATACACCATTGGACTTGGACCCACCTAGTGAACAGATTGGGAGTTGCAAAGGACCCTAAATATGGGATTGCCATTTGCCAATGAGCTCAATGGCATCTAGTCAGACACCTGTTGCCTTATTCCGGCTCTTTACCCCACCATCTTCAGGCCACAACCTCCTCATTATTGCTCCCACCCCCAAAAAGCAGACCCCTTCATTTTCTCCGTCTTGCATCCCTAAGCCCAACCTTTGATAGGGTAGTAAGGGGGCCGGGGGTGTGCCACAGATAGGAGCGCTGGTGGCTTGAAATAAGGGGAAATGGTTGCAGGGAGGGGTTAGGGCTGGCTGCTATTGGGCTCTCTGGGGTGATTCCTGATTTAGGATTATCGTTGAGTGATGAACCCTCTGTACATTGAGAATAGCTTATTGCTTTCATGTCATTGAGAATAGCATGTCAATTCTTCAACCAAGGTGTAATTCTTTGCAGTTGCTACACACACAAAAAGGAAGTGTTGTATCCATCTATACACTAGGATAGATTTTGGTGAATAGACGTCCTATGTGCAAAGCTGATTTGGAATCCACTAATCATTTGCTGTTGCATTGCCCTTTTGCTTGCGCTTTGTGGGAGTTAGCCTTTAGTTGTTTGGGTGTCTCTTGGGTTGTTTCTAGTTCTTGTTCTACTAAGGAAAATCTTGTGGCTTGGGAAGGCTACTTTGGAAGAAAAGCTAAAGAGAAGAAAGCCTTGCTTATGCCATTTTTGGGAGCATTTGGTGTGAGAGAAATAGGGAGTCTTTAAGGGAGTGGAAACTTCTCTTAATCGCTTTAATGATGAGATTCTCCAGACTCTCTACTTTTGGGATAGTGGCAATTTTGGCCAATCTTCTTTTCATATTGTAATTTTGTGGATAGTTTGCATTTTGATTTTATATTGTCCTTTAGTAGGATGTTGCTTTGCATCCATCTTTTCATATATATATATATATATATATATATATATATATATATATATATATATATATATATTATATTCAAATTTTCTTATCCAAAAAAAAAAGATAGCTTATTTCATCCCGAAATTGACAAGCTGTAGCTTTAAGACTTGAGGCTTCCCAGCTGGTGGCTCATCCCATCTCCTAGACCCTAGACCCATCTGTAGGCTGAATTTAACTTATTCTTATATTTTGGGAATGGGGAGGTTGAATTGGGTGATGGGTGTCACAGTTTTGCCTTGACTCCAAACTGTGAAAGGCTGATTCTGTTTTGAATGCTCGATGTAAATTGCTTCGAATGCCTTCGACTTTGAAGTGAAAGTAGTATGGTTTAGCGATCCTGACCTGAAAAGTAGCTTGTGCCATATGCATTGATTCAGATTAGTCTTGTTTGCTGCAACCTGCCCCTTGGACATTCACTCACTGGATCTTGTGAAGATTCTTTTGAAGCCCATGATGCTTTTCCTCAAATACATTCTAATTCCTGTCCTTTTAAATTTTCTGTTTGCAGAGATTATGAAGCTGCAAAGTAAATTTGAGGAAGACAAGAAGCGGATACAGCAACTACGAGCTGCTAGGAAGTTTAGACCCTACTGAATGTGCTTTTGTCTGTCCATTTGAGGCGGGAGGAGTTTCTGCCAATTTTCTGGAGGGCGAACAAGTGAGTTGCGCAGCAAGAACTATCGACCTTCTGCCATGGTTCATGAATGCCAAGATGCGTATTAGTGAAAAGCCCTTTGTAAGAAAGCTGTGTATGCTGAAGATGAGGAAAAATGTTGCTGCCAGTGGTCACCAATTCAGAGCTTACATTCGTCATGTGGATCTACCAAGCCAAAATTTTGTTTTTTGTTTTAAATTGACAAGGTTAATCGCATTCTACAAGGCTTTTGAGTGTTGTAAGATGTTTCGAGTAAATGATTGTTTAGGCTGCGTTCAGCAATAGCTTTTTGACGGTCTAATTGTTGATTTATTTTACCATTTCACCTGCATTTTGGGATGATTCTAATTTGCCTTGAGTGAAGAATTATGACGCAAGGAAATGCGATTATTATAAGTTACAGGTTCCAGTTTCAAAAGGGGAAATGGAGGTTGTCTCATGAGTTGAGAATATTGAACAAGTATGAAAGATCAAGTGGCACGTTTATGTCGGGAAAGTAATTTGGAGAATTGGGGTGTGCAGAGTGTGGTCTAAATCAAGTTTAAACTATTAATGAAAAGTTTACCACATTTCTTGTGCAAGGCTTATCCCTTTCTATTAGGTGCTCAAAGGTGGTCCAAGAGTTAAAAGGCTTCTAGCTGTTTAGTCAGAGTTTAGAAGAAATAAATACCAGCCATTTTTTTTTTGTATAACAAAGCCACATGTTTCTTTATTTATTGAACAAAATTGGCCCAAAAAGGGTATTTACAACAGAGTAGAGATCTCAAATTAGGGGTCACCTTGAAGGAAGTGTTCATCATCTTTTACGATTCAAATAGTATCAAATGGTATCATCTATACGTTTTTTTCTTTTTTTTTTTTTTTGCTATGTAAAGCCAAAGAATTCATTATATCCTTGACAACAGTTGTCACCACTTTGCAATACTTGTCTAGATCAATGTTAAGAGAATCAACCGGTATTTGACCCGGTTGGAAGAGTGACTCAACGGATCAAATAATTTAAATGGTCGGACCGGTTAAAATTAGTTGATCCGGTTAATTGTTGAACCGACTTGGATTGACATTGATCATGTTAAACCTTTCATCATCTTTTCCATATATTTTCTCTATATTAGATAGTTTGTGTAATTACTTCAAAAAACAGGAGTGTGTAATATTATACAAAATATTACGATGCAACAAATTAGTAAAAACAAAAAACCGGACAATATAGCTTGTTGGACTCTGTGGTGAAACAAAACTATGCTTAGATATGATGTTTTCGTTCCTCATATAGCTACACCACTTTTTCTAACGTGTCTCTTTTGACAATCATTTATATGCTGAATTTCTCACTAGAAGATAATAAATACTCCAACAAAGGCTGAACTTCCTCCCTAAGGTTGCGCATTTTCCTCTAATACTTTAGGTCTTTGCTGGTACCCCCACAAATCCTTATTTTTCAAACGATGGGTACTAACCCATTACCTATAGATGCCTTATTTCATGCCTTATATTCTTGAATCCCAAACCTCCACATTTCTTAGGCTTGTAGATTGTATTCCAAGCTACTAATGAGTTTCTTTTGAAAGTATTGGTAGTGCGTTAGAGGAAATTCTGCATATTTGTTCCACTTTCTTTACCATGGCCTGATGAAGCATAAATACTCCAACAGGACAAAATCCACAAGTACACCTCTTGCAGCATACGAGAGGTTCCTACTTTGTTATGTTCCGGTTTTACTTATCATTTTGTCGGTTAGTTGCGATAATCGAGACAGTTAACTTGGATGGGCATACATGAAACCCAAAATATTTTAATGGTAGAGAACCTAATTAGGAGCCTGAAAGTTTGATAATTTCTTCTACCTTTTGTGCATTTAGTCCCTCCACATAAATACGAGATTTATTTTCACTTAATACAAATCGGATGTTTTAGAGAACTCCTTAGAGGTAGTCTTGATGCGAAGGATAAATTGTGACTCAGCTTTGCAGAACACCATAAGGTTATTTTGCAAATGAGATATGATATAAATCCATAGATTTGCAGCCTGAATGATATCCGATCTTTCCTGTGTTTGCTACAATTTGGAGGAGTCCGGAAAAAGTACTCCATTACAAGGACAAACAAGAGGGGGGATTGGATCTCCTTGTCTCAACTCTTTGTCCCCTTGAAGAAACTGTGACAACTTCCATTCATACAAATTGAATAAGAGGAACTAATGACACAAACGAGAACCCATTTTATGAAAATGTAAGGAAAACGGAAACTATGGAGCATTTCATCAATGAACTCCCAATATCTTGAGTCATAAGCTTTCCTTTTAAATCTATTTTTAGTAGACATATGAGACTAATGTGCTTTCTTTTGTAACCTCTCAATAGTTCGTGGCATATTAGAACATTATGCACTAGTTCTCTTCTAGCCATAAAACACTTTAACAGTTATTCAACAAATAAGATAAGATAGGCTTCATCCTTTCCCAAATAATTTTGGTTATACACTTGTAGATATTATTGTAGCAAGAAAAATGGCCTAAAATACCCTCTTGTTAAGGGGTTATTCTCCTTCAGAATGATGATTAGGTTAGTACAACCGCCATAATCGGTTAAGGGTTTGCTTGTAGGAAAAAAAAAATTCTAGCACAACTTTGGGGTGACAAGATCTTCCGCAATATCCCAATGATACTTGAAAGAACCACTTGAAAAATTCTGTCAAGACCAGGTGACTTACGGTTAGGAATAGAAAACGTTGTTTTTTCACTTCCTCGAGTGTAACAGGTTTGTAGAGAATAAGTTATTGTTCCAAGGTAAGCCTAAGACCAAGTTTAAACACATAATCCAAAGGTTTTGTTCGTAGATAAACTATTGTGCAAATATTTTATTAAAGAATCCCACCATATACTGAGTCACATTATCTCCGACCTTAATATACCTCGATTATCCTAGATCTCATGCACAATGGTTTGTTGTTTTCTTTGCTAGAGTTATCTATTGCACCAATTACCAAGGTTAATCCAACTAAAGTTGGCCTCCAGCTTTAAAAAGTTGGACGAAAGTCTCAAGGAGTTACTTGAACTCCTATCTAATATACCTTTCATTATTCTGCAAGCTCAGGTTCGGAGGATTAGAATGTAAAGCCTCTTAAGCTGCAGCCACTTCTATCTCCACTCTTATGTACACCACCAAATCTATCCCTGTGAAGCTTTTTGAGAGGGAATTTCGGGCTTTCAATTCAGTAACTACTTGAAATATATATTTCCCATGCAATTCAATATTCTAAATCTCTTTAACATTCAGAAACCCGAATGAGTTTCCAGATTTCATAATATATGAACGAGTTTTTATAAGTGTTCTCACAAGCCAATTGTAAATTGTATCATAAAAGGTGAGTGATATGATATACCTTCTGGAAGGAAAGAAACTCTAGCATCATACTATAGCAAAACCCATTCTTGATTTAGTAGGACCCTACCAATCTTAGAAAATATTCTACCTCCATCACTCTTCCTATTAGACCAAGTAAAAAAGCATCCTTAGGTTCGGAGGTCCTACAGTTTTTGTACTCAGTGACATTCCTAAAATATGCGATATCATTACAAGATACTTGGATTACTACAATCCTATCATTAACGTGAGCACAACATCAAAGTCACCATGCACATTGCATTGTGTTGCCCACAACTCGCAAATCTTTCCATAAGCTAATAATTTCTTTTCGGTTGAATCCATACACAAAGGTTACGTTTGTCCGACATCACACTGCACCAGTTGGTTGGATGAAGACAGAATATGTACTTGGAAAAATTGTAGATTTCCAAACAACCCGAGCCTCCCTCGAGGATTCTTATCATTATTGATATAAGAACCCATCTAGGAAACATGTACTAATAAGAAGCTATGAATCATTCATTTCTTATTGTGGAAAGTGTTAAACTTACAAAGAAATCTTGTTGATAGCCAAGAAATTTCACTTCAGCTGTTTTTTGGGGTTATCCAAACCCCTATTGTTCTAACTTGCTATGTTCATGAAGAAGTAGGGGATTCTCTAACCCCCTTCCTATGCTCCACTGATTCACCATCTTCATTACATTGATGCAAGACCAGAAATAGACTAGAAACCACTGGGAACACCTTAACTTGTTATAACCTACGAGCCTCAAGGAACCACTGAAATCTATCTGAATCGAGTGTCAAGCTCTTTGTTATTTGTAATTTGCGGAATACTTGGACTAACGTGCTTAATTTGTAACATGCTTAATTTTGAAAATTCAAGCGTTCCTAATTATTAGCTGTTTCCTACAAATATAATCTCCATATCCAAACATTTTGAAATAGTTACATTTTGTTGGTTTCTATTCATAAACCACATTTTGCCTTTTGTAATATTTTCGTTTCGAGACACAAATTCAATATAATAGCAAACATAATGGGGGTTATGAACCCCGTACAATCTCCCCTTAAATCTCCAAAAATACTAAAATGTGGGTTGAACTTGGTATGTATTGCAATTTTATCCTTTTCAATGAAAAATACAAGTGACTTCTTTTATTTTTGTAAAAAAATAATAATAAACTCCGACACATAAAACGTAAATTCTTATATGCACCTGAGAGCTCTCAAGTGCTATATCTTTATTAAGATTTAAAAAATAAGAAAAATTGTCGGCATATCATTTTCTTAAGATAAATAAATAACTAATTGAGCGGTAACAAGATTTTCGGCCTACATTCAGAATTTGCAAATGGCAAGTGGTTTATCATATGGTTTTTTATTATTTTTTCTCATGATAAATTTCAGTTCATATTTTTTAAAAAAATTATCACATATCAAATTGACGGTTTTCACTTATATTTTTTCTTATCAATTTTGTTGTAGCCATTACTAATCATTATGTAAATGTTTTACCTTAATTGTCCATAGATCAATGTTAATTTGTTCATAGGCCATACGCTCTTATTCACAGATTATGTGGAAATTGTTCACTGGTAATTGTTAATCAATCAATGTGAAATCATTTGCCCCGAATGAACACATCCTAATATTACAAGTGATAAAGTAAACCTTTTTCCATGATACAATCATATTCTCATATTAATCAAATAAACATAGTACAAAGAACAAATCATTTGCTCCTAATGAACAAAAATATATATATTTCAAGTAACAAATAAACCTTTCACAATGAACAAAGTATAATCACATCAAATAGATAAACATATTCACATGAACAATTGTAGACTACCGATGAACTAATCATCTTCCATTTTCCAAGGATTGATTGCTTTCTTGATAACAATGTTTGCTACTCATCATTTTCTTCTTTATTTGTACATGCTTCCTTGTTGGCGATTTCAATTTCAATAGGCTCGTGATCTCGTGTCTAAGGTTCCTCGTCTAATGCAATTGAACAATTAGTTATTATTGTCATGAATAATTGACTATTATACTTATGAACAACATAGTCCAAAATAATGAACAAAATGTTTTACACAAATGAACAATTCAATATAGGACAATGAACATATCAAAATTACATGGATGAACATTTTAACTTAGGACAATGAATAGATAATTGAGAACCAACATCTTAATGAACAAAATATTTTAAACCCATGAACAAAGATTATTAATGGATGAATAATACAATAGAATTTTGACACTTCAATACCTTGTGGTATCAACAAATTATAAAAAACTCCCTCCGGCATGGGAATTAATAAATTAGTACCCTAATGTATCATAATTATGTATGCCTTTCGAAGTCGTGTATAGGGGAGTGAGTGGACGAAATTTCCCTCAATAGTAGGTGCCGTTGTAATTAAGTGAAATCAGAAAAAAAAAATTTTAAAAGAGTTGAAAATGAAACTGACAAAAACTCGATTAAGTTAAGATCATTTTTTTCCTCATCTCGCCCTTTCTTTCTCTCTCATCCTCATAAACCTCGAAATGGGTTGTTGTCAGATTGAGCACAAGGGAGAAAAACCCTAATTTTTGTGTTCCTATGAATCGGAAGAGAAAGAAATAATCGGTTGGTGGAGAATTTGAAATCGAAAGCAAGTGGGGAAAGAATTGGCAAATTGGTGGAGAAGTTCAAATTGAAAACAATTGGGGAAGAAGAACTTGCATGCAATTTGGTAGAGAACTTGAATCGAAAGCAAGTGTGGAAAAATAGAATCACAATCTGAGGTATGTGTTTTAATTCCTTGTTTCGAATGTGGTCAAATTCCAAAAATTTCATAATGTATGTTGTCTCGTGTCTCTTTTTTGTAATGTTGATAGAACTAAGTGTTTAATGTGGTGAAGTGTGAGCAATATTCTGTGTTTTGTTCGGGAATTATTATGATTGGACCTGCAAATTTGAGAATTCCTTCATAAATTTGACCTAAAATTAATTTTGTCTCTATCTCTCGTCTCTTGTAATTGAAATGCGAGATGGACGACAAAGTAGGAAATTTTATGGTCCATTACCGGAACAAAAATGTGAAATTAGGAATGTGAGGTTTTCCGAGTATGGAATTATGGACTTAATTGATGATGCTATTGATGCTGCACAAGCAAAGTTTTAAGAACCCCTGAAAATCCTTACTTTGAGTATCAACCTCCTAATTGTAAAAGGAAAAAATGTTCCGTGAACAGTGATGTTGATGAAGGTTAGCTTTTGGAGAGTCTTAGTCACTCTAGAGGGGGAGGGTGAATAGGTGATGAGGAAATTTTAACAAACTTGGAAGATTTAAGCTTGAAAAGAATGAAGACAATCTGAGTATAGATTGGACTCAAAAAGTGTAAACTCGGAGATACGTGGAAACCCTCCCGGGGCAAAAACCACGGACGAGTGCTAGTCCAAGCACCCAGTCAAATCCACTATTTTAAATCCACAAAATACAGCACACTTAACTCAACCATAATTGTTCCCTTAAACAATTCTTTATAGAGTTTTCCTAGACTCGTAAATTCCCTTATCTCGACCTAGTATTTCCTAACCGAGGTAACCTTTACAGCTAGGGACAACTGAACCGAGTTAACCTTACAGCTCAGTCAAGAGACCTTACTCGGAAAGTAAGAAGCGTATGTAATCGATTACAGGACTTTACAACTCAAAAAGTATGAATTACAAGTTGGGAGTTGTAAATAGAAGATTGAATATGAAAACAATAACTTTTGCTTAAGTAATGTATTTCAACAATAATTCCAAGCAAATATTCAAGTCTTAAGAGGTGGCTTCTATTTATAGATGACCAAGCAAATTAGCCGTTGTGACTAATTTCTAAACATAAGTCCTTCTTGACCGTTGTAACGGTTCTTCCGAGTCGCTCAAAAAGATTCGTTGGGATGTGAACGTTGGGCAACAAACTCTTGGCTCCTAAAGGTACTCCAGTCAACTGGTGTTGTCCGAAAAGTAAGGTGGAAACCACCGTTGAGCTTAGCGTTAAAGTTTTCCAATTTTGGAAATAGGCAATCTTGACACAGCGTCCGAGCCTTGTTCAAAAGTAGAAAAGCCTTGTCTGCTAATGATTGACAGCTTGAAGCCGGTTACTTTTGTAATTCAAAAATGAGATAACCTCATTTAGATAACCTACAAAAGTAAACAATTTTGGTTCTCAAAGTATAAAATACTTTGATTCAAGATTAGGCACGAGATAATAATTTTGTTAAGATAATTAAGTGCATAATTATCTTAGGTCTAGAAGAGTGGAATTTTCTGAGTCTAATATTCATTATACTTAAATTCCATCGAGTCAGTCCTAAGAAAGATCAAGTTATGAGAGTTAAAACATCGAGTGTAAGTACTTGATCCGGACAAATAATTCTTAAACAAACATACTGACTTAGAAAGATGAATTAACACTGTAATTCACTTTGGTTCGAAATAATCAGTCAGAACTCGGATAAGAAGTGTTATAGAGATTATTTGAACATGCGATATATCCGAGTGATGTCCGAGTGACTCGAAACATCAATGTGAAAAGATAAACAAAAGTGTGTTTTCCGAGTCAGTCGAATCGAATGAAAACTTATGCACGAGTTTCTATAACACTCGGAATGACTTGTAATAAAAACTTAAGAGGGATGAGGTTTGTACCTGAGTTTTCATGTAGTACTCAGAATGATATAGTTTCGGAGTCTCCGAGTCTTCAATCTCCCCTTTTTGATGAAAGGCATTCCATACTCGTATAGAAACTTTGTAGGTAAAATAATCATGAGTTTTCATTTTTACTTAGTAGAATATATCAGAATACGAAGTAGGGAGTGAAGTGATTCATACGTAGAACATTTTTACGGATAACTCATACAGCTAAGAATATGAGCACTTATATCGGAGCGAGAGAAAAGAGAAAAAAATATAAGCAGATATATCATAGCAAAACTCACTAATAAGAGATTCAAACTCGGAAAAAGTGAACTCGAAAAGATTGTGCTCTAAAAGAAAATCTTCATTCATATATACACAAAACAAGACAATACAAGGAAAGAGGGTGAGAAAACTCCCCTAAACAAGACAACAATTTGTTCTAGTATTCTCCCCTTACCTTTCAAAGAAAAAATAATAATAAAAACAAAAACAGGGAAGAACGTATCAAGTTGATACAATTGATGTCCGAACAAAAATAAAACAAGAAAAGAAAAAAAAGATTAAGATGGTGGAGTTGGGGCGGTTTGTGTTGAGACGGATGAGCGGGCGAGTGCGGCGGCACTGGTATGCTTGGGAGGACGTTGACGATCCGGCTGGCGGCAAGCACTGGAATCTCCGGTAGTGACTCAGCTCCGAATGGTTGACCCATAACTAAGTCATTCAGAGGCTCATCCTCTTGAAAACCGCCAAGAGGGGTGCTTCTTCCGGCTTGACCGTTGTGGACTCGTCCAACGTCCGCGAGGTCTTCTAACTTACGCGAGCTCGCCGTTTGAGCCGATCAATTCAGGTTGAGGAACTACAGCACCTTGTCCCTCGGCTTCTTCCTTCTTCTCTCCTTCTCTTGTTCCTTCTCTTCCTCTTTGTCCTTAGAATGAGCCGCTTCAGCCGCAGCCTTCCTCTTCTTCTTCTACTCGCCTCTCCGGAGGGAGACTTGGCAGGGCTCAAGGACTCCTCGGACATATCCGAGTTATTTGGGTCCCGAGTAGGTCGCCTTTCTTGGAGGAGCTGAAGTTGCTTCTGTTGCTCATTTACTAGATTCTTCATTTCGAGGAGCTCATCTTGTTGCTCTCGAATCCGAGATTGGGTCGTCTTCCGGTTGATGGTCATGGACTGAAGGATGGACTTGAAGGAGCGAAGGGTGTCCCGAATTTCTACAGACATAGAAGATAGCCTATCTATCGTGGCTGTAGACAAGGCTGCAGAGGCTTGGGGAGGAGGACCTGAGGTGGAAGTACTACCAGGTTGAGGAGGGAGTGAAAGGCCGGTCTAAGTCCGAGGAGGTGAAGGGGCCTCGGTTCGACCCGTGGACCCGGACACCGGGTTTGGTTTCCTCGTACTCGTATCCAAGAAGCTCTTTCCCGCCAACAATGATGGCAGCCTCGGACACTTCATTTGGGTTTGAGGTGAGAAGAGCTCCGAAGGGAAGAGGGTTGGATTTCTTTGATTGAGCTGGCACAGTGGCCACTTGCTCAATGATAGCTAGAAAGAGGTCTACGTCCTAGCCCTTAAGGATATCGAATAAAGCTTTGAGAATCTTAGAGTTAGGATTCTCTTTGCTGGAATGATGAGAGAAGAAAGTTCTCATCGAAGGAAGTACAAAAGTCCGGCCTCAGTCTTCATCCGAGTCACAGAGAAATTCTTTCGTGACTCGGGGAGTTCCTTGGCGTATTTTTCGAAGAACTCATCCGCAATCTCGTTGAAAGGGATTGGATTACAGTTGAGAAAGATAGAGGAAACTTTGAAAAGATGATGGAGAAAAAGAGATTGATGCGCACTACGATGTCGCGAACTCTTGAGGTGATGACTCCCTCGAGAGAAGGAAAGGTTGGAGTAGAACTCAACACCGAGTTCGGGTAAATGAACTCACCGAAGCAAAGAAAGTTATATACTCCAAGTGGTTTTGATATGCTTCAACCACGAAAAGAAGTGGTTGGAAAGAATTTGTCATCCAATGTGAGATGTTGGGTGGTGATAATTTTAGAGGGGTTAGAAGGACCCTCTTGGGTTTGCTTTGTTCTAGGTTTCTTGGTTGCATACCCTGGAAAGTCTTGAGTTGAACCTCTTTTAGGCATGGCTGAAGTGTTTGAGGTGAAAGAGAGTGAACTCGACAGAGAGTGAGAGAGAGAAAGAGTACTGAGAGTACCGAGTGCGAGAGTAAGTGAGCAAGAGATTAGGTTAGCAGAGAGTAAAGTAGTGAAATGAAGGAAAAGGGGTGCTATATATAGCGAAAGGAATGTCCTTCGAGATTCGTTCGACCTAAGCCTCCAACGGTCGCCTCGAACAGGTGTGACGGTTCTGCTCTCCAACGGTTAGAATTCCAGTGTCTTTCTCCCAACGGCTAGTTCACCGATCGATGCGCGCGGTAGAGAGAGAGAAAAGAGAAATTTTAAAAGAAATTTCTGAAATTCTCCACTAATCTAGAGATGATTTCAGAAGTTTGAAGTCCATTTTTCTCAAAAACCGAGTCCGACTCAATAAGGTTTCGAGTGACTCGAAAGCGCAAATAAATAATAACTCCTAGCTCGGTTTCACCGGGTTAACTGAACCAGTTGTTATTAAGACAAAGAAAGGAAACATGTAACACATAATCGTGCAAGATGATTTCACTTAGAAAACATATAATCATGCATTTATCATGTCAAATTCATTCCTAACAAAACAAAATTGATCCTCACTAAGTGGATTAGTGAAAATATTAGCAAACTAAAATTTTGTAGGAATGAATTCAAGTTCAATATCACCTTTCTCATAATGGTCTCTCAGAAAATGATACCTAACCTCAATATGTTTTGTCTTTGAGTGCTGAACTGGATTCTTAGTGATGCTAATTGCACTCGATTATCACACTTGATTGGAATTAATTTGAATGATAGTCCAAGATCTTACAAGTGTTGCTTGATCTAGATAATCTGAGCACAGCATGCTCCAGCTGTAATGTACTCGGCTTCAGCAGTTGATAGAGCTACCGAGTTTTGCTTCTTTGAGTGCCAAGATATAAGGGATTGACCCGAAACCGGCATGCTCCTGATGTGCTCTTTCTATCAACCTTGTATCCAGCATAGTCAGCATCTAACTATCCAGTGAGGGTCGGTTATGAGTCTCTTGAGAACCGTAGACCTAGATTCCGAGTCCCCGCAAGATATATGAAGATTCTCTTCACCGCAGTGAGATGTGATTCTTTTGGATTAGCTTGGAATCTTGCACACGAGACATACACTAAACATAATGTCCGGCCTACTGGATATGAGATATAGGAGAGATCCAATCATACCTCAATAGAGTTTCGATTTCATTGCTTTACCTTTTTCGTCCGAGTCCAGTTTCATGCTGCTACTCATTGGTGTTGCTGCATGTTTTGCATCTTGAAGCTTATACTTCTTCAGCAACTCCTTGGTATACTTAGATTGATGGACATAGATACCACCTTTATCTTGTTTGATTTGTAGACCAAGAAAGAAATTGAGCTCTCCCATCCTACTCATTTGGAATTCATGTCTCATCAACTCAGAAAAATCTCGACATAGATTTTGATTAGTAGCTCCAAAAATTATATCATCAACATAAATCTAAACAATAAGAAAGTCTTTCCCCTTGGTTTTTATGAAAAGAGTTTTGTCAATCTGACCTCTTTTGAAATCATTTTCAACCAAGAAACTACTCGGTCTTTCATACCAAGCTCCGGGAGCTGGTTTAAGACCATAAAGAGCCGTTTGCAACTTGAAAACATGATTTGGAAATTATGAGGTTTCAAATCCAAGGGGTTGCTCAACATGTATTTCCTCTTGAATGAAACCATTCAAAAAGCACATTTGACATCCATTTGATACAATTTAATATTCATGCTTGATGCAAATGCCAATAGGATTCTAATTGCTTCAATCCTAGCAACTGGTGCAAAGGTTTCCCCATAATCAATCCCTTCTTCTTGATTGTAACCTTAAGCCACAAGTCTAGCCTTATTTCTGACTACTAACCCATCCTCATCTAGCTTGTTCTTGAAAACCCATTTGGTTCCTATGACTGGGTGGTTAGAAGGTCGTTTGGTCAAAGTCTAGACTTGGTTTCTCTCAAATTGATTAAGTTCCTCTTGCATGGCCTATACCCATTCAGGTTCATTTACTGCCTCTAATGCATTTTTGGGTTCATTTAATGATATGAATGTAGTGAATGCACATAGATTTTGCAAAGAAGAGCGAGTTCTTACCCCACTATTAATGTTAGACAAGATGTTCTAGAGTGGGTGGCTTGAAGCATATTTGAATGCTCTACAGGTTCTCTAGTTCGCCAGATTTGTTGGTTGTATTAGCTGATCCCCAGCGATTCCGATCTGACCGAGTTTGCCCATCTGCTTGATCTTTAGCATTCCGAGCTGGCTCTCGAACCGGTTCGATCCGAGTTATGATGTTCCGAGCTGCTTATCCGAGCTCGGCTTCAGTAAGATCATCTACATCTCGGCTGAGTTTTAGATATGAGAATGTTGACTCACTTGGTTTTCCCCGATCAATCTCATCAAACACAATGTGGATGCTTTCTTCCACTTTGTTAGTTCTTTTATTAAAAACACGATATGCTTTACTATGAGATGAATAACCTAGAAAGATACCTTCATCCGACCGACCATCAAACTTGGTCAGGTGATCCTTACCATTATTGTGAACATAGCACTTACATCCAAAGGGTTTGAAGTATGAAATGTTGGGTTTCTTTCCCTTGTAGAGCTCGTATGGATTTTTCTTCAAGATGGGTCCGGCATCCGTTCGGTGTGTAGTTTGTTGTGTTGATCGCCTCACCCTGCAATTAGTAAGGCGGATCATGTTCAATCATCATTGTCCTTCCTATTTCTTCAATAGTTCGGTTCTTTCTCTCCATTACTCCATTATGTTAAGGAGTTCGGGTGTTGAAAAGTTATGAGAGATACCATTCTTATCGCAGAACTCTGCAAATTTCGAGTAATCGAACTCCATTCCATGGTTAGTTCGAATTCTTATAATCCGAGTCCGAGACTCTACTTGAATTTTCCTGCAGAGCTTGCTGAACTCTTTGAAAGCTTCATTTTTGTGCTTAAGAAAACAAACCCGGGTAAATCGTGAGTAGTCATCAACAATCACAAGTACATATGATTTACCTCCAAGACTTTATAGGGATTTCACCACATAAATCCATATGCAACATTTCAAGCACTTTGGGTGTGGAAACAGTTTTGAGAGATTTGAAGGATAATCGACTGTTTCCTTTTTGTGCATGCTTCACAAATTTTATCTTTCTTAAATGCACAGTTAGGTAAACCTCTAACTAAACCATGAGATGCAAGCTTTTTGATATTATGCATACTAACATGACCTAGTCTACGATGCCATGTCCAAGAATCATCATGCAATGATGCTTTTAAATAAGATAAATTCCGACTTGGATCGAAAGAGGAATTCTGTAGGTATTACCTAATCTCTTACCCGAGAGCTTAGTCTCTTTGGTGGTTGCATCAGAAATATAGCAATTTGTTTGAGTGAACCTTACCCCTTGACCTTTGTCACACAATTGAGATATGCTTAGTAGATTATACTTGAATCCCTTGACAAGATAGACTGGGTCGACCATATTATCTCCTTTCCTAATCTTGCCTATTCCATCTATCTTGCCCTTACTATCATCTCCAAAAGTGACTTTGCCTCCTTTGTAATCTTCCAACTCAAAAAAGAGTCTTGAATCTCCCGACATGTGGCGTGAGCATCCACCTGTCTAGGTACCAATGACCTTTTGTCCTTTTCTCGAGTTACCTGCAAGTCGAAACATACTAACCCTTCTCACTTACTCTAACGAACCCAGTAACTCCCTTTACTGTGGTCCTTTTCCGAGGAAAAAGACTCTTGGGAACCCAAATTTGAATAACTTTGGGTTTGGTTTGATTCTGAGTCTTCATTTTAGAAAACCGAGTCTGTGTCTCTTTCGTTTGAAAATCTTTTCTTTTATAAACAGTGAAGAAAGTTTTCTCCTGAAACCGATCCGGGCTCGATCCTCCTTTCATTTTTATGAATAGGACCATGCTCAACCTTCCCGAACTTAGCAGTTCTGGAATCCTTTTGAAAAGATTTGAGTGTGAATTAGATTCCTCCTCTTCGTTAAAACCAAGTCCTTCTTTTCGAAGGAGACACACCGAGAACCTAAAAGCATGTCAAGGTCTTTCGACCTAGAGTAAACTTCAAAACAAGCTCTTGAGACTCATTGAGCTTTCTTTTCGGATGCTCATTTTATTTTCCGAGCGACTCGGACTCAGTCTCATTAGCTTGAGTACTAGTCTTGAGTTCTTTTAGGGTAAGTCTCAAGTTTTCCAATTCATTTTTTAAACTAATGCTCTCGAAGTGAGAGACTCAAGTTGTTCTTTGTATTGAGAAGAATTAGAATTGGACTTTTCTTCCAAAGTATAAATATATTTAGCTAAATCAACTTTGGAGAACTTGAGAAAGTATTCAATTACCTCCTGAGAATTTGTCTCCTCGGTGTTTGAGTTTTCAGAATCCGACTCGGATTAAGCTTCGAGTCTGTTAGAGCCATCGGACACTTTGAGTTGTCGGAATCTTCATCTTCTTCGGACGAGTCTTCATCACTCCATGTGGCCATCATAGCCTTCTTCTTCTTTCTGTCCCTCTTTCTCCTGTCGGAATCATATCCCCAACTTAATCATTTCAGCTTATAAGTTCCCTCACAAACAAAATGAAAAGCTTAATTATCTCATATTAAACCAAATAAAAAGCTTAATTAGCTCATCCTTTTTCTCTCGTCCTTGTCTCTTTATCCCCAACTTAAATCCATAACATTTCAAAAGTACTAATATGAACCCCCATCAACGGAGGGAAAGCGTGGAGGTGACATCTTTTATGTCGCAAAAATAAGTCAAAAAAGCGGAGTTTTTAGAAAAGCACTTGAGATATTGACCTTTTTGGATGTACATTTCCTCCTCAAGCCTTATGTCCTGTCACACTCACTCAATCTGTATGGGAGGGTGAATGGATAGATTGGCTTTATGACACAAAAAATATTAAGAAAACAATATCCCTTAGTAAAAATATCCGCTAACCGATGATGAGTAGAAATATGTTGAACAACTAAATTACCATGGAGAACACGCTCACGAACAAAATGATAGTCCAATTAATGTGATGTACTTACTACAATCATGGTCATGATGAACAAGATTGGCAGTGGTATAGGTAACACTAATATTGTCACGAGTTCACCGAACCTTTTTTTTTTTTTGCACTCATGACAATAAAAAGGTGCACACTCATAATATAGCTTGGGAAAAACCATTACCATAAAAAGGTCATACGTAAGAATAACCTCGGACAAAGTCTTAGAAACATCTACCTTCATTAAAACACGAGCATAAGAAATCTCTCCTTGAATGTCGTGCATTTATCAAGCAAATAAAAGAAATATCTCTCTCTCTCTCTCTCTCTCTCGTGCATCATTACAAACAAAAACCCTCCCTTGGTTAGGAAATTGATTGCCAAATTGAGTATTGAATTTCATAATTTCTTTCGTAGGTATATATGTAAATAAGGACTAACCTTAGTAGTTGCGGAAGCGAATAGATCGACTGCCGTTCGATAGCCCACAAGTCGATTCCCGAGTCACGAACCCTCCGATTCTGGTTGTACTCCGAAGTCCGGTTCGGTGTCGTCCGTAACAGTATATCCGGCGTCTACTAGAGTCGCCGGAAACAGTCACGTCTCAAACCCGAAGACCCTAAGATGGTCGGTCTAACTGTGAGGGAGAATAGAGGATCTTTAGGGAAAATATGAGGAGAGCAACGAATGCTTGTGTTGTTCACCGATGATCAATCTGTGTCTCCCATTATCTGTTTAAATAGGAGCATCCGCTCCTATCCTTATTGTTAAGAAGTTGAGTCAATCTCAACTTCATCCGCTATCCCACTTATCCAGGAACCTTTCTGGATAAGAGGGAGATTATTAGGCGGAAATTAACGGGCCTAAGTGGCCGTTTTATGAACCTCGTCCAACAGCTCCCACTCGGCCACGTAGGCCGTACAATAAAATCTCTAATCCTTTATATCTCCTCACGTTTCATACCGGGAATGAAGCGTGCGACCAAAAGTAACCAGTAGTGTCATATTAAGTCACCATCTAACTAACATGACACTTTCATAAGGACAACTCCCCAAACCATTCAAGACATCACCTGTGGCATATATAATCCCTTTATGCCTACTGATATATCATATGATTATATTCCGAATATAATCGCCCGGGCTGATATGGTGAATACGAAATGGTTTTCCTTAGCCACTCATGATGTTACATCTCGGTAAGATTGCTTTCCTAATGTATTCCACTGAGCTGTATATTTCTATAACTCTTGGAGTGTACATTAAAGTAGCAACATCTGACTTAGATTTCACATCATAGTCCTAAGTCAAAGGGAATTGTGTTTTGAAACAATAATGTTTCAGGATCACACAGTGACAAGGAAGGGAAACTATTGTCACTCCACAAGGTCGTCTTTTTAGCACACACAGTATGAAGTGTGTGTTATGATATAACTCCCACTAAGGTGAGTCTGTCACTTTTATATCATACGAATTACAAGTCCAAGTTTTTCCTAAAACCTGACTTGAGTCACTTGGATTAACGCACTCAACGTAATCCCGACACTTAAATTCGGCTAAAAGGCTTCAATATAAGGTTGTGTTATATTCGATTTTTCTTAAATCTCATCTTAGACTTACTAAGGCGACTATTCATGTATATTTTTCATACTGTCCGAGTACGAAAAATTAATCAATATTGCACACCTAGTGCCAATATGATTTTAGTCTCATCCTAACCGCTACTCAAGCGTTAGTGTTGATTATCTATGTGATAAGATAATCGAAGCCTAGTGACATTCAGATGTGCCAATTCATGCAACCAAAGAAAATTATGAACATTCAAAAAGAAAAAAGAAACACCAATCTTTATTTCAATGAGAAAGTTCATCTAAAATGTATGTCCAAAAACCAAAAATACAAGATGTTTCAAATGACTAAACTCTATGAAGACCTAAACTCATCATATGAGTTTTGAACACATCTCTAGGAGTAGGTTTAGTCAAAGGATCAGCGATCATCTTGTTAGTAGATAAGTATTTGACAACAATCTCTTTCAACTTTATAGCGTTCCTCACAAAGTGATAACGCCTTTTAATATGCTTAGCCTTCCTATGAAACTTAGGATCCTTAGCATATTGAATGGCAGCAGTGTTATCGCACCACATCTCGACAGGATCGTCAACTCTAGGAGAAAGGTTGACATCCTGGAGAAAACTCCTTAGCCATATTGCCTCCTGAGCGGCAAGGCAACTAGCGACATATTCCGCTTCCATAGTTGACGAGGGCTATGCGGTCTTGCTTCTTACTGCACCAAGATATGGCTCCCCACCAAGGGTGAAAACGTATCCTAAGGTTGACTTGGACTCATCCAGGTCACCACCCCAATCTGCATCCGAGTATCCCCTCAGTTTTAGGTCCCCTCCTTGATAACAAAGTACCAAGTCAGTAGTTCCACGAAGATAGCGCATTATTCTTTTGACGGCTTGCCAATGAGCGAGGTCCCGGGTTATTTTGGTAACGACTCACCAATCCAACTGCGAAGCAAATGTCAGGCCGTGTACATAACATGGCATACATTAAGCTTCCTATCGCACTAGCGTAGGGAACACTACTCATATTCCGCTTTTCTTTATCTGTTTTAGGACATTGCTCATGACTTAAAGTAAGACCCTTATCGACTGGAGTGTCAACGGGTTTGGAATTTTGCATCCGAAAACGTTCCAGGACTTTCTCGATATATGCCTTCGACATAAACCAAGAAGCTTTTAGAACGGTTTCTAATTATTTCCACACCAAGGACATACTTGGCTTCACCCATGTCTTTCATCTCGAAGACGGAAGACAACCACTTCTTAGTGGCGTTGATCATTTCCGAGGTTGTTTCCAGCCGGTAGTATGTCATCAACGTACAATGTAAGGAACATAATCCCTACTGTCGTCCTCTTGACATATACACAATGGTCTTACGAAACCATGGTTAAGCCATACGAAGTAATAGCTTCATGGAATCTAAAGTACCATGATCCGGAAGACTCGTTTAAGACCATATATGGATCTTTTAAGACGACAAACTTTGTCCTCTTGTCCTTTTGATACGAAACCAATAGGTTGATCCATATAAATCTCCTCCTCCAGATTACCATTGAGGAAGGCGAGTCTTTACATCCATCCGGACTAACTCTAAGTCCAAATGAGCAACCAGGGGCTAGAAGTAGGCGAATAGAGGTCATTCTCACCACAGGAGAAAAGGTCTCTTCATAATCTACACCTTCAACTTGTGTAAATCCTTTCGCCACTAATCGGGCCTTGAACTTATCAATTGATCCATCTGCTCGACGTTTAACCTTGAAAACCCACTTGTTTCCAATGGCCTTACGTCCGGGAGGAAGATCAACCAGTTCCCAAACTTCATTCTTTGCCATTGAGTCCAACTCATCTCTCATGGCTTCCATCCATTCTGTATGGTTTGGTGAGTTTATAGCCTCTTCATAAGAGGTTGGCTCTTCTATTTCCAAAGGCATACAAAAGAAGATATCCTCTTCGATTTGAAAAAATCGTCGGGGAACTTTTCCTCGTTCGCTCCTTCGAATGATTTTAGGACTTGGTTCTTTTGTCTTACTAGGCTCGGGATCCCTCCCCTTTTCCTTTGAGGTGTGGGACTCGAGTAATAGGAGAATCTCTCCCACTAATCCCTTGAGATGTGGGTTCAGGTTCTCGAGAAGGAGGACCGACCTCGTGACTAGGAACTGGAGATTGAGGACGTTCCTCATTCTCTTGTTGGATCTCCTGTGTAGACACATTTCCATCATTAGAGATGGTAGGACCACTCCCACTATCTCTATTGTCTGGAAAACTATTATCCTCGGTGACACGATGGGTGTACGAATCCTCCCCTCACCGAGAGATAATTGTTGTAACTCATACAACTCTAAGTCCTTTTTAATTTCACCAATACTTGGGAACTCATCCTCAATAAAATCGACATTTCGGGATTCTATTTCCTTCATGCCGCTAGTTGGATGTTCTCCATACATGACATATCCTTTTGAATTTTCTGGATACACGATGAACACCATTTTTGTAGCTCTAGGACCAATTTTCCCATGTGGGTGAGTTGGGTTATGCACATAGCCAGCCGAACCCCACGGGCGTAAATGGTCCAAGATGGGCTTTCTACCATTCCATAACTCATATGGAGTGATGGAAACACTCTTACTAGGCACTCGGTTTAGGATGTAAGTTGCCGTAAGCAACGCATCCCCCAAAAACTAATTGGCAAATTAGCTTGGGCCATCATTGTCCTGACCATGTCAAGTAATGTTCGATTCCGTCGCTCGGCAACTCCATTTTGTTGAGGAGTGCCTGGAATCGTGAGTTGCCTGCGTATGCCCTTTTCCTCACAAAACCCTTTGAACATATCAGAAAGGTATTCACGACCACGATCGGTGCGAAGAGACTTCACTCTACGCTCCAATTTGTTTTCTACTTCCGCTACGAAGCGTTTGAACACATCTAAAGCTTCATAACGGTGTGATAAAAGGTACACATACCCATATCGTGAATAGTCGTCTATCAAAGTGAGAAAATAACTAGCACCATGACGTGCTTTGACATTCATAGGTCCACATATGTCGGAGTGAATAAGTTCTAAGGGATGTGACGCCCTAGAAGCCTTACCAAAAGGCTTTTTGGTCGCCTTACCAGCTAAGCATGACTCACATCTAGGCAACCTAACCTTAGTGAGTCGGTCTAGAAGACCTTCTTTTGCTAGTCTAGTCATTCTATCTTGGCCAATATGACCAAGTCTTGCATGCCATTTAACAGATTCGAATTGGAATCAACAAATGAAACTAATGCAGAATTATCATAGCAAACGTCTAAATCCAAAACAGGGAAATTGTTTTGAAAACTAGCATGGCCAAACAAATTGCCACCATAATAAATCTCTAAACCATCTTCTTTTGAAATAAACTGAAAACCTACTTTAACTAAGGAGACAAAGGAAATAAGGGAACATTGCACCCCAGGTGCGTAGAGAGCATTTAGTAGGAGTAACTTATTTCCTCCACGTAGCTTGAGCTGATACGTTCCCACACCGAGAACGTCTTCAATCGTGCCATTCCCTAATGTCACGGTTTGTATGCCCACCGGATAAGGGTGAAACTCTACAAACCCAGCTCGGTCTTGAACTATGTGCTTGCTTGCTCCCGAGTCTATAATCCAATTAGGAAGAGAGTTAGCAACTAATGCATGGGAACAAACAAATAATTCGGAGACTTTAATGGAGGGGTCACCTTTTGAGGCTCGGGACAATCCCTAGCATAGTGACCCTTCTTTCCACAATTATAGCACTTCACACGTGCCATATTCTTCTCTTTGTTGCCCTTAGCCTTATCTTTGTTTCTTGGCATTTCCACCTGCAGGCCCGGGTTTCTTAGAGGGATGAGAACTTTTCTTCTTCCCTCGTTTAAACTTGTTGCCTTTAGGTTTGTTTCCTTTAGCAACTAATGCAGCGAGAACGGGAGCAGGAGCATGTGACTTCATGCGGTCTTCTTCAAGTTCAAGATGACGAACAATATCGTCCACGATCTGGAGGTGATCACTATGCACCATCGGGGTTTTGAACGTTTTCCAAGGATCCTCGGATGGGATAGCACGAATCACATTCGTGACTTGATCACGCTCAGAGATCTCGATCCCTCCAGCCTTAAGATCACGAACCATTGCACTCAATGTTCGTATATGTTCGATTATACTATGCTCCGGGCCAAAAGTGTATTGCATCCACGTAAGATGCAATTGGCGGAGCTTAGTAGCGAAGTTTGCCCGAACTTGATCTTAAGTTGATCCCACATATCTTTAGCTGTAGGACAGTTCTCGAACTCACCGATTAAGTCATCATGCATTAGGTTCGGTAAGGCATACCGCGTCGAGCGGTCCTTTTGAACCACTTCGATATGCTTTCAAATCCTCTCGATATCGTGCGGAACTAGTATCAACATCCTTGTCATCTTTATCCTTAGTAGCAGGAGGATACATTTTGGCGGTCAAGAACTCTAGTAGTTCTCGCTCATTCGGAAGGAACTGAACCCTCCGATGCCAAATGTCATAGTTGGACCCCACCAACTTTTCAGTCAAGGCCATATCTGTCATAGGTTTCGTTGCCATATCTACAAATAAAAATTGGACATTTAGGCACATCTTAAAACAATTAAAATTTTCACAAAATTCTTTACTCAAGTCATATGATCGAAAATTTTGCTAAGCTCATAATCATCACATATGAAATGAACTAGAAATTTTAGAAAAATTAATTGACACTTTAATTCCATAGAAAACATATTCATATGAATTTTAACATTAAACGAATTAACATTGAACTTTACATACCACAAAGGTAGTTAAGATGTAAAACTAATTTACATGAAAAAATTTGTACGTGATATTATTAATTCACATGAAACATATTCATATTAATTCTAAAAAAACTAATTAATGGATAATATCACTTAACTCATATTACATAAAAACTAATTTTATAATTAATATGATTTCATGAAACTAATTCATATATATATATATATATATATATTTATAGCATGTAAAGCAAAGATATTGCTTTTATAAAACTAATTTATATAACACTATATTAAACATATTTATATAATGTTCATGCTAATTTTTCACTTTAAAAACATGTAATACGAAATTACATATATTAAACAAATAACATGCCCAAAAATAAATAATCACATAAAACACAATTATGTAATTTATATAATATGAAACAGATTCATAAAATTAACTGATTAAAATAATTTACATAAAATTATAAAATCAGGTTAATATTAATTTAAATTTACACAGAATAAAAATTAAAAATATGTACTAAACATATTAATTTATCGGCATGGTAATTAATTTAATAATGTGGACCGTAGACCGAAGCAGCGTGCCTCGGTAGAAAGAAAAAAATTTGGTGCGGGAAAAATGAAAAGCCTCGGGAACAAAAAAAGGAAGGCACGCTTGCCTTGATTACTCACACCAGCTCTTGATTACTCACGCCAGCCTGTGAGTTTTCATTTGTTCACACAGTTTCACTTATCCAGCTCTGTCCTCTCTCCCTCTCGGTCTCTCTGTCCTCTCTCCTCTCTCGCTTTACCTCCGTAGTAGCCATGGCCACGAGAGGAAGGCCTCGGCCTGTCTTCCACTATCTCCGGCGACATCAAGCAAAGGCCACGGCCTTACTTTTCGTTTTCCGGCATCCCAAAAAATACCCAAATGATGTAAATCCGCCCTTCTCCGCCAAGCCAAAAATCGAGACCCACAAGCCTCGTCCTTCCTTTTTCGACGAAAGTGCCACCGCCACAGTATAGATCGGCCGCCAAGCAACCGATTAACACCAGTTTCGAGCGGTGGTAGTGACGGCGTGGTGGCGCGTGACCCATACGCGCCACCGCCGGGACTGTTTTCGCAAAGAAAAAGGTCGTTGGGCGTATATCGGCGGCGGAGAAGCTAAGAGAGAGGAAGAACTAATCCTCGCGGCGGCGCGTGTCGGTACGTGCCACCCTCTCCCGGCGGTCCGATGGGTTAGTCCGATTTCCTAACCTCCTTTTCTATTTTTATTTTATTTTATTTGGGTCGTAGAGGCCAGACCGGGGTGGTTTTTGCGTTGGGCCACTAATAGCCAAGCCGCCGTCGCCGCCGTCGCCGCTGAGGCGATTGGCGGTTTGTTCTATGGTCGTCGGGGGCGCCACGAGGCGGTGTTACGAGAGTCCGAGTCGGGGTTTAACGCAGTGTTAATTAAAACGGGATTCAAATTTGTACTTAACAAATTATGCGGCCTAAACTAATCGGGCTAATGACTAATCGGGGCTAGGAACTAGGCATCCAATGCTCCGATACCACTGTAGGTATATATGTAAATAAGGACTAACCTTAGTAGTTGCGGAAGCGAATAGATCGACTGCCGTTCGATAGCCCACAAGTCGATTCCCGAGTCACGAACCCTCCGATTCTGGTTGTACTCCGAAGTCCGGTTCGGTGTCGTCCGGAACAGTATATCCGGCGTCTACTAGAGTCGCCGGAAACAGTCACGTCTCAAACCCGAAGACCCTAAGATGGTCGGTCTAACTGTGAGGGAGAATAGAGGATCTTTAGGGAAAATATGAGGAGAGCAACGAATGCTGTGTTGTTCACCGATGATCAATCTGTGTCTCCCATTACTGTTTAAATAGGAGCATCCGCTCCTATCCTTATTGTTAAGAAGTTGAGTCAATCTCAACTTCATCTGCTATCCCACTTATCCAGGAACCTTTCCTGGATAAGAGGGAGATTATTAGGCGGAAATTAACAGGCCTAAGTGGCCGTTTTATGAACCTCGTCCAACACTTTCTTTCTTTATTTAGCTCTTCAAAATGTCCATGGATGAGCGGCTAAAGAATGCGGCATTGCAAGGAGACGTTGCATTTCTTAGGGAAGCCGTTGCCTCTACGCCCATTGATTACTTCAAATTGAAGTATGTTCCAAAATGTGGTAGTAAAGAGATAGGAGGTAACATCTTTCATCTCGCAGCAATACACCAAAGAGTGGAGTTTATTAGAGAAGCACTCAAGGTATTACCGTTCTTGGTTGTGCATTCCCTCCTTAAGCATAGAAATAATGAATTGAAGACCCCACTTGCTAAGGATTTCTTATCGAGGCGCAAGGAGCTAGTCCGTCTGATTGAAGATTTTTACTTGAGGCGCAGTCCTATGAATAGCCAGCTTAAGAATGCAGCCATCCAAGGAGACTTGAAATTTCTCAAAGACGCTGTTGCCTCTAAGAAACCCATTGAATACTTCAAATCTAAGTACTATCCTTGTCCTACTTGGAAACAGAAGGGAGGTAACATGTTCCATCTTGCAGCATATCACGGTCGCGTGGAGTTTTTCAAGACTGCAATGGAGATGTTACCCATCTCTGAGGTAGAGATCCTCCTTTGGCAAGGAAATGGTATCCATGGAGGAGACAGGGTGCTTAACATTGCCAAAGCTGATGTTAGCCGCCGTGAGATTGTCTAACTGATTGAAGAAATCTATACAAGTCGCAACTCCATGGATGAGGAGCTTAAGAAGGCGGCAATTGAAGGAGACGTGGAATTCCTGAGGAAAGCAGTAGCATCTAATAAATCAATTGAGTACTTCCAATCTCTGTACTGCGTACCTGATCCTGATGGCGAGAAGGAACATGTAGGGAACATCTTGCACCTGGCAGCAAGGAATAGAAGAGTGGAGTTCTTAAGAGAAGCATTAAAGATATTACCTGAAACAGGTGTGGACGTACACCACCTTCTCTGCTAAGGAAACCACCCCAAATGCCAAAGGAAACCCCTTCACGTTGCAGCACAAAGTGGCTACAATAAAATAGTAAAGGTCATTCTAGACTGTTATGAAAAGTCATTATTATCAGCTGTTACTAATTCTTCACAGCTATCATCACCATTATCATCATCACCAGCAGCAGCCCAATCAACCAATGCTATGGATTTCAGTGGTCAAAAGCCAATTCTAGACTGTTATTTTTTATTTTTGGTTGTTGCTTCTCCTTCAAATTTGTTGCTATGCTAAGTGTCATTTCCCTGCGTGTAAGAATATCTGCGGAAATTCTCACTAATTACATGGCTTTTTTATTCTGTTGGTCTTCCCATTGATGGTGTGATTTTCCTACTGCAAGAAGACTATTGTTTTTCCAATTTAAATCAAATGCCCCTCCCCGAAACTCTCCCTGAAAACTTTGTGCAGCAACCTCCAGTGATTCGTCTCTGATAATCATCATGGTGATAATCTCGGGCAACATCTTTCCATAAACCTTCTTTTATTGTCACGCTGGTCCTTTAGGAGTTATAAACCTGCTACAATGTACAATATCATCAGTCTCTAATGGATTTACGTCTATGGATTTATGTCTATGATAGCATATTGATGAAAAGTTTTCAGCTCATGATACTCATTCTACATACATGCAGTACTACGCCTTACAATGGAAATTGCTCAAGAGCAATAGGGAATTGTTCAATCCGGTTTTACATATCTGTTTCATTATTGGACAAATCAAATACATTTTATTGGTTTCAACTGTGTTATGATCTGAGAGTGAGGCCATTTCTTTGTGAGATCTATGCGGTCGATGAGGTGTTATTGGTCAAATATATATAGCCCAGGTGATTGTAAGGAAGACATTATCTTGCTGGACCATAGATTTTTAAGCTATTATTAATCTACTACTTCTGCACATTTAGTAAAGTTCACTGTACCAGATATTTTACTTTCTTATTCTACTCTGACGCTTATGTATGCCTTTTGCGTACATCATCCCTTCTATTAATAGGAGATATAATGAAAAATATTATTTTGTGAATTTTGTAACTATATCCTATTTATGAAACGACCCTTCGTTCAAAATAATTGGAAAAAAATAATATACTTTTTTTTTTATGTGAGCACTGTAAACTCTAATTCAATTTAATGACAACTTCCTACTACTCAGACACTTCATTGATTAATTAGTTAATTTAATACCTAATAGATTTTTAAGACGCGCTGAATTTACATTGTTGAAGTCTAAATTTTGTGACAGAAAAATTCATCAAACTGAAAGCGAAATTAAGCAAATAAAATACCCTACGCTACGGCCCAGGTTGTTTGCTCGACTTTTATACTGAATTTTTACACAGCCTTTCTTCTATTTTCCGAATTAGGTCACGTGTGATGGGCTTGACAACATTTTGAAGGTGGACGCTGGCTTCAAGCCTTTGGTTACCTAACTCCATCCAAGAAATAGGTGACTTAAATATAATCCTTGACTTTGAAGAATCAGATTCCAAGTTAATATCCATCATGGATTAACTTGTACCAAAAATTCATCAAAAGGTCCGAATTTTCTATTGACTTGTCATCACTTACTCGGGTCGACTTATTGTTTACAAAAGCAAATAAAACAAGTAAAAGTTTTAAAATTATATTATTATACGAGTCAAAAACTAGATAAATAAGTATAAATGATGTAATATTTAGGTCGAACAATATACTTTATGTAAAATGTAAATGAAACATCACCATTTTATACTACAACTTTCTACACCAACTACTACCCATTTCCGTCCTTTTTCTATCGCCCTCATTCGAGCGTTGAGTGGAGGGAATCAGGGAAGCAAATGCATTATAGTTTTATTAATGTTCCTTCGTGCAACATACTTTTATGATCAAGTAGTGCACATTTTTTATATATCAATCATCATTCATAAACCAAATCAAATGGTATATGAATTTTTAATGTGCCAACGTTCAATATTTCTCCTGTTTGTTTTTATTATATATCAAATCACGATATATAAACCAAATCAAACCTTAATAAGATTAATTCAAAATGAGAAAAGTACAGCCTAAAATTAAAAAGTATGCCTCATGATATTCGTGGGGGTTTGTTTTATATTTTTGGTCCCATTCTTGCTATAGTTGCTTCACGAATATGTATGCTTTCTTGCCTTTGTTTGAGGGGAGTAACAAATTTAAACAAAAGCAAAACCTGTGATTGACCAAAAATAATAAATATAATCTCTGTTACGAGTTAATTAATATATATCTGAATAACTTTATATATGTAATAATACTAGGCTATACCCCTTATTATGCAATGTCACTAATTAGTGGCTTTACAGCAAGGTCCGGTAAAAATAACATCGAAAATGAGCAATTAGAGTTGCCTCGAGGGCCCCACAGGTTATGGCCCCTGAACATGGGGCCTGATTTTGGTCCTAGGACCTGCCAGCCACTGCCACGCCCCATGGGCTCACCCATGGTGACCTCCAAAGGTCCGTGGCAGCCTTCACATGCGTATGTTCTTTCTCTGGCCGCCACCACTACCTGTGGCGAAGGCCGTAGCTTGGCCCGTGGGAGCCCGCAGCAACCCAGAAGCCATGCTGGTCGCCCCTATTGGTTGTAGCCTCCTCTGGCTGTGGCCAGGCCCGTGTCCCAGGCCGTGGCCAGGCCCGTGGGGGCCTCTAGCGACCTTGAGACCGTACTGGTCGCCCCAAATACCTTTGCCTAGGCCCATGTGGGGCCTCCATTGCCCCCTACGTGAGGTGGGGCCAACTGTGAGGCCTCTTTTTGATCTTTGACTCCACTTGGGAGCCCGATTAGAGCTGCAAAATCATGCAAATCCCCGGTATCCTCATGTTTGGAACACTAGGCACAATCTGAATCTTTTGGGGTTAAAAAATTGGGCGGGCAGGATATTAGTTTCTTAGAGCTAAATGTGTATTGGATTCTAGGTTAGTATAATGATGGACTTCATTATATTTTCCCTAACATCATCGTCATTGTCATGTGCTCTCTCGCCGTACTACTAGCTCAGAAACACATTTTGTACAAGATGTTTGACCTGTTGAACTCTATGAGTAAGAGAACGCATAGAATGCTATCGCAGTCAACCTGGGAAGAGTGGACTGCTTGTGTTAAACGGTACATAATCCCCTCCATCTAATTTTGATGTTCCTAAATTTTTTATTAAAAAAAAAACTTTTTAAGGTTAAATTTTAAATATTATAAACTAAATGAAAATAGACGGAGTAGTAACCGACTAACTTATATATGCTTGCTTAACGCATCTTAATTTATCAGTCCGGGACATTCCTACTTCATATATTCTAACATCATACGTTCTCAAAATGCAATTGTGCTGTTACTTCGTCAAGATGAAGGTTCGGCCCAAATAGGTTCCTTAAGGGCCCATATAAGTTTCTGTAGGCTTTCTCCCCTGTTTTTCCCTTTCCTTTTGTGAAAATTGGGTTCCTTCACGGCCCAAATAGCTTGTTATTTTGATATATATCATAATTATTATTTGGTAATCATCCGTGATCCGTTTTTGTTTATTGATGTCAATATTATCTGTAAATTAGACCTTATTAGTCTTATACAAATATTAATTTCAAATATTTTAATGGTGTAATAGATAATAATATCACATCGAATACAATTATAACATCTATTTGCAAAAAAAAAAAAATTATAATCATTAAACACTACCTCTTTTTTGGGTACAGAAGAAGAGCTATGCCGCAAAAAGAACGTTATTAAATTCAAACATTTCTAGGCCAAGCAATACCAGCAAACAAAACCTCTCGTATGCACTATAACAACTCCTAAATTATTTGTATTATTTCGGTTATTCAATCTATCGGCCACTTGATTAAACAACACCTCATTGAAAAATACAAATTTAATAGACATAAATAATTATAATTCGATTCATATTAATTAATTTAACTGATAAAAGAATGAAAAATCGAGAACATCCTAAACTCGTCAACATGCCCATTGAAAATATGGTATGTAATCCACGCAACTATATTAATTTGAGCCATGTAATTATGAGGAAAAACTCGTGAATAATTTTCTTGTGATATATTCCTCAGTGATGGATGATCGTTTGCTGAGAAATGATGAGTCCCCTAACTTTGATGCATGGCGTGATAGATGACGAACTTCCTACCACTAATTAAATAATAAATAAAGAAATTAAAATAAACACAAAGCAATTCCATTCCTCCGATAAATAATTACTTTAATTAATTTCTTGGATTTCTTAGCCAAAATGACTTGACAAATAACTTTATTAAACTACGCCATGCAATAGCAAGTCCCGGACGTAAATTGTGCTAAAAAGTGGGGCAAAGCCTTAGCTAGCAAGGATAATTTTTTTATGATATATTTGGATCAACTTTGGTCGACCTATCGTGTCTAATGTTGTGTGGTCCACGTAGACCTTGCTCATTGAAATTTAAAGCAAACTATATAAGGCTCGTATCTATCTATCTGGTTAAAGCAAAGGCCAAGCGTAATTCAATTATTTGAGGCTCTTTTCTTGACTACTTGCACTAAAGTTCTTCAACAACAATAATTCTCGTTGTGGATTCTGTTTGTACGGAGTTTAGGGAGATTTAAATATATACACTTTTATCTTTACACGCATCTCTAATAATATATAGATTTATTATAGACTATCTTCACATTTTAAAAAAATAAGTCTAAAATTATTACGCAATAAATCATTATCTTAAGGATTCTACCCATATTATCATCTCGTAAATATATATAAGGTTTGAACTATCTTGACATTTAATTGTAGGAAAAGATTGGCGTAACTATGAGTTAAACATAGATTTAATGTACCAATTGGAAAAACAAATAGAGATTTAATAGAAACTATTATGTGATTTAAAATTGAACAGTTAGAAAAGTCACGTTTCAACTGTTTGATACAACATGGATTATAGTGGAATAAAATAAAATATCTCTCTAAACTTCATCTACTTCCTTCTATGAAGTAATAGGTAGTCAATGGTTTTTAAATTCAAAATCTAATAGATCCAATCTCTCTAAAATTTTGTGATTCAGGGGTAAAATTATTGTATCATATCATCCAAACACTACATCGTATTAGCAAGATTTTTCGAGGTATAGATTTGTATTTGCAAGATAGATTTCTACATGTCGTGTGTATTTATATATCATGCGAGAACTAGGGGTTTATGTGAGAATTATGAATTTTTAATCTCCAACATCTATTTATAATCTAATGTTGAGATTAAATTCTATCTTTTACCCACCGATTCACTCATCCAACCCCACTCTACCCTTTTCTCTCTCCTTGCCTTGGTAGCGATTAATGTCACCGGCTAGAATTCGTTGGCCATGACCGACGCCCAAGTGCATATGGCCATAACCGGGGTTGGCCATAACCGCCGCCCAAGTACAGCCCATGTCGTCACACGTCTCCGGCAAGCTAGTGGTGGCCATCGTCGTTCAGTTCATGAAGTCGTCGCCTCACGATTCTCTCTCTCTTCCTATCAACAATCACCTTCTCGCCGGAATTTATGGTTGTTCTTAACAAGGTTCACCCGCCCGTGGGTTTATATTGTTTCCTCTAGGGTTTTCGTTAATTTCCTATGGCTTAGCCGCCCGAAAACGGGGTTGCACGATTGAAATAGGAGAGCGAGAGCGAGATGGCTAGATCTCGGGCCAAATGATGGCCACCTTGAATCCTGCCGGCTAAGAATGAACCCTAGTCGGCGTTTATTGTCCGAAGGTAAAGCTTATGGCGGCACGACGGTAGTTGTCGGCAAGGGGGGTAAGGGAGAAGGTGCCGGCAGAGGGAGGAGATGGGGAAGGGGAGGTAGTAGGGTGGGCTAGAGGTCATGTGATAACGTGGCACAATTAGATCCATTAGATGAAAAATTAATGGCTTTGATTTAAAATTTCTAATTCTCACTCAAACCCTTAGTTTTATGTAGATACTTTTTAGGTTTATTTTCTTAAATTTAGTTTTCAATTGATATTTACTTATATAAGTCAGAGATGTGAATCTAAAACTATGATATAGGCTTTAATAGATTTTATCTCTAATGTGTAATTAAGCTTTCAAAATAAGGACTATTATGCAAAATTTAATTATTAATTATTTTTTTTAAGGACAAATGGGTGTAACAAAAGTGGAACAATGATACATATCTTATTGTATTTTTTTACTTTAATTCTTATAATTGTGAACCTTGTTATTGTTTCTTAATCAAAGAATGTTAAAATTATTGTAATATTATTTATAATATTTCATTTTAATTTTTAAAATTTACTTTTATTTTTATAATTATTTTTTAAAAAATTTAATTTTTTCATAAAATAAACTACTACTCATATTTAGACTCGGCAAAACCGACTCGAACCGAACGGGTCAACCCGAACGACCCGAAACCCAAACCGAACCGACATCCGAAACAGTTGAACCGATTTTGACCCGAAACCGAAATGAACCGACCCGAAATGACCCGAACCGAAACCGACCCAAATGCAAAATGACCCGAACCGAAACCGAACCGAACCCAAAATGACCCGAACCGAATCGGATCCGAATCGATTTAACCCCAATAAAAGTTACCCAACCCACATTTTTTTTGTTGGGTCTCTCGGGATGTACTTTTGTGCCTATAGTGGTACAATTTTGAATCGATTTTGACCCAAAAAGTGACTCGATTACGACTAGATCCGAAATTAACCCGAATCGAACCCGAACGAGATTGAATCGAAGTTGAACCGAACCGAAGTTGACCGAACCGAAACCGAACGAACCCGAACGAGATCGACCCGAAGTTTACCCGAACCGAAGTTGACCCGAACCCGAAACCGAACCGAACCCGAGTAAGATTGACCAAGTTAACCCAAACCGAACTAACCCGAACCGAACCGAACCGAATGACCCGATTGCTGAGTATACTCATATTTATAATCTCGGATTCATACATGGTACAAAGTTTGTGGACCCAAGCATTGGGCTAGAATACTCTCAATCAGCGGAGCGTGTCTATCAATTAGTGAGATTTTGAAGTTGCATGAAAAATTAAAATACTCTATTGGTGACAGATAACAGATTACAACGGCAATCTGCATTTATTGATATTTATAAAAACCCGAAATTCATAATAATTACTATTAAAATAAAATAATCCTCCTCGTAGCCGTTTGTAGAAGGAGAGAGGCAAGCAGAGGTGGAGCTAGAGAGAGAGAGAGAGAGGGAGAGGACACAAACACACACACTCACACTCACACATCCAGCAGCTTTTCTCTCAGATACTCTCTCTTTTCACCTTTTGATTTGTGCCCTCTTCAAAATTGTTTTAGGGTTTTGTGATTCCAGAATTTCTCTCTTCTTAGCTCCATTGCCATCCACTCTCACTGCTCCACCTCCTGTTCTGTGCTTAAGTTGGTGACCCAGTGCTTTTGTAAGACTCAAAAGCTTCAATCTTGCAATCAAATTCTCCTTTTGTCTTTGCTTTTTGTTGATTTGACCGGAATATGTTTATGGGTTCTGCTTGCTTTTTTGGTTGGCTTGTTTTTGCTTTAGGAAGTTGCTTTTTGAATGTTCATCTTAGTCCTGTTGTTTTAAGGATTGAATCTTTGTTGCTAATTCCTTGGATTTGATTCTCGCTTCTCCCTTCTTTGGCTTGCATTTCAGTTTTCCGGGCAAAAACTTGTTGACACGCAGAGGGAAATAGAGGAGGAGGAGAAGAAGAAGAAGAAGAAAATGGGAATTTTGAATTTGAATGTATATGAGCAATGGGCAGTAGGGTTAATGGTGATGTTAACGGTGTCGTTTTGTGGTGGATTTACTGATCCACGAGATGGTAAAGCTCTTCTTTGAGTTATTTAGATTTCAAATTTCTTGTAATTTGTACCTAGGCTAGGATTATTCATTTTGAGTTTTTCTTTTTGAATTTATGGCACTTCTGATGAATTTGAATCGGAAACATGGTAATTTTGAATTCTATTTTAATTTGTTCCCACTTTTTTGTTCTTCTTTTCAGTTTTTGCAATAAATAGTTTATATGCTGCTCTGGGAAGTCCCCCACTTCCTGGGTGGATTCCACTTGGAGGAGACCCCTGTTTGGAGCCTTGGCAAGGTGTTCTTTGTGTCAATTCAAACATTACTGGAATGTAAGTCCCCTTGTTCGGTTAAAGGGGTTATAATATGAATTTTGGTCAACATATTACTGAGTTTTTGGGTTGATATAGATCACTAAATGGTGCTAATTTGGGAGGAGAACTGGGGACTAATTTGGACTCCTTTACTTCAATTATATCAATGTAAGTTTAACTTTTACCATATTGCAGTTTCATGAAGTTTAATTTGTTTGAATATTATTGATGAAGATTTACTTATATGAACTTTCATATGAATCAGAGACCTCAGTGACAACCACATTGGAGGGACCATACCGGCAAATCTTCCTCCTACTATGAAGACCTTGTAACTTCTTAAACCCCAGGGTGTTCTGCTGTTTGATTACTGCTACTTGTTGGTTTATTGATGTCAAATGTATGTCATTTTCCAGTTTTCTTTCGGCTAACCAGTTTACTGGAAGCATACCGGACATGTCTTCATTAAGTCAATTGACAGACCTGTAAGTTTAATATGGATCCTTTTTTCCCTTTAAATCAAATTTTGGATTGTTGGGAAGTTTTATACTTGACAGCTGTGCATCTTTTGTCCTCAGGTCCCTAAACAACAATCACATGACAGGCAGTATACCTGATGGTTTTCAACAGCTTGTGGGTTTGATAAACTTGTAATTTACTTGTCCCATATCAACAAGTTTTTCCTTAAACTCTTATGTGTTCATGGTTTTTCAGTGTGGTTACTTGTAAATCACTACATTTGTTGCAGGGACCTCTCTGGAAACAACTTAACAGGTCCTTTGCCACCGTCAATGGGGAATTTGTCTTCTCTTACAACACTGTGAGTGAGTGTTTCATTAAGGTTTCCTCGATTGCATTTTGATGGTTAATTGTCATTGACCTAGTTTGTTCACTGCAGCCATTTGCAGGATAATAAACTCACTGGAACCCTTGATGTTTTGCAAAACCTTCCCTTGACTGACTTGTAAGCCTCTTGACAAGCATTACTCAAATTTAATGAAATCCTAATCAACATTTTCTAACCCTAATTGCTCATTTATCATGCAGAAATATAGAGAACAACCAATTCTCTGGCCCTATACCTCCTAAAGTGCTTACGATTCCAAATTTCAGGTGAGCAAAGAAGTAATGATTACCACTCAGCGGTTATTATCACTATGTGGATACACTAGAGCGGACGAATGTCTGTTCTTGTACCCATGAAGAGGATGTAAAAACTTGCTTTCTTTTCTTTTCTATCTGTACAATACATATATTACTCTTTTTATTTTCTTTCCCTATAACTTGACCTCTCTCTCTTGTTGATCTTTTCTTTTTGTCGCGTGGGGGGCATAGAAGATTCCAAAGGAACCACTGTATGCAAGTGATGAAAGCAATGCCTGAAGTTCTTATGAATCCCACATAGTTTTTTTCCCCTGCATCGCATTTGTGTCAAGAACTCATTGCTGCTGATCATTTGAGTCTCCTGCCATTTCTTAATGCATTTTTTTCATCTTGTTTGACATCGATGAATGTTCAGTCGATCTTCCTCAACATTAGTTAGCTTCTTGACCGGTTGTTTAAAATTATGTCGTTTATTTTCTGCAGAAGCACTGGAAACCCCTTCAATACCACTGTGCTTTCATCCCCGCGAGCTTCATCTCCAACACTGGCTCCCAATTCCTCTGTACCTCAAGATCCTGCTTCTCAAGCACCATCCAAGCACCCGGAAAATACCCCATCAGCTCCTGAAACATCGACCCCTGTGAAGGCAGCAAAGTACATGACTACCAGATGGACAATATTCGGTGCAGCCATTGCGGCAATCATACTTTTAGTTGCGGTATTTGGTGCTTGGTTTTGTTTAACAAGGTACTGCAAGAAAAATCAAGCAGAAGATGAATTTTCCAAGGGCCTTGTAAAGACCGTCTATGATGTGAAAGGTGAAAAACCTAAATATGGTGAATCAATGCCTCAAACCCATAAACAAGCCGGTAAAGGTATGGCCTCCCCCCCAAACAAAAAATAAAGCTCTTTGGTTTGGTTGGTTTGTCTCTCTATGGATTCTGTTTCAGGTTTCAAAAATATTTGCTCTATTGTTTTACAGCATCCCAAGAAACATCTTTGAAGATTCCAAATGTGAGCATTACAGATCATCATAAGCAAGTAACATCTGTGAAAGAAGAAGCTCCAATTGCCATGGTTAAGGATGCCCATGCTATAGACATGACTGGCAAAAATGTCAGCTCTATGCCAACTCAACCAATACCACCTCCTCGCCACTTCTCTAACGAGAATATTACGCTGAAACCCATCACACCTACGACAATGACTAAAGTTGAAAATTCTTCCTTTCCAAGCTCGGTGAAGTCTTTCACTGTTGCATCGCTTCAGCAGTATACTGACAGCTTTTCTCAGGAGAATCTCATTGGTGAAGGGATGCTGGGAAGCGTCTACAGGGCTGAACTTTCTGATGGAAAGGTAAACTTTCTCGAGCAATTAACATTTGTGTGATGAGATTTCTACTTTCATGCTGATTATTGTAGCTCCTCTCTTACAATTATGTCAAAACAGGGTCCTAGTTGGTCTTGACTTTAAAGGCTTCACTCTTAGGGTTATTTTTGTATTTTTTAAATTTCTTTCTGTCTCTAGTAAAAGGATCTTATGCCTAAAAACTAAATCATGCACTTAGGATATATTGATTGAATTTTAAACAGGAGAAGTACGTTGGCTTCAGTAGGATATCTTAGATCAGAGGCCATAAATTTGTTTGTTACTTCTGATTCTGACCAATAGAATGAGATATTATAAGGACGATTTTCTCTCTTTTTCTTTCTTCTGTGTCAGTGCGTGTATCAATTGTGCAAGCTGAACTGAGTCCAGTTCTTGAGACCTTTGTGCTCTTTGTTACAACTACTTCTGCAAAATGTTGTAGTCTGCTGTTCCTTTCTTTATACTCAGTGTTTTATGCTTTCCTGGTTAAGTTAACCCGAGTGTCTCTGGTTTGCATCCATGTATTAGCTCGTGGCAGTGAAGAAACTCAATAATGTTGTTTCAAGACAGCAGAGCGAAGCTGAATTTGCTCAGCTAGTGTCTGTTCTTTCAAAAATTCAGCATGATAACATAGTCAAGCTTGTCGGTTATTGTGCTGAATATGGACAAAGGTTGATTATTTATGAATATCACAATAATGGGACCCTGTATGATGCACTGCATCTCGATGATGAGATCCATAAAAGACTTTCCTGGAATGTGCGCATCAGAATTGCCCTTGGAGCTGCTAAAGCACTTGAGTAAGTGGTTATGACTTGCAACTTTTCTTAACTGTGAACTTTATTTCTCTCTTATTTTTTTAAAAATCCCTGGAGTCTAGGCTTCGAATTACTCTTGGTTGGGAGGGGGGCATGATCATGGAATGTGGGAGTTTCTGGTCAAATCCAAGATGTCTGCTTCAGAAGATATACGAGTGCATTGCATCTTCAATGTAATTTGACTACCCAAGAGATTTTCCTGTAATTTTGATAGTGTTAGACCTGGCAAAACTGGCCCAAAGGCCAAAACCCAAATGAGCTGTACCCATACCCCAACCGACACCCGAAATAGGATTATGGAATGTGGGAATTTCTGGTCACATCCAAGATGTCTGCTTCAGAAGATATACAAGTGGATTGCATCTTCAATGTAATTTGACTACCCAAGAGATTTTCCTGTAATTTTGGTAGTGTTAGACTTGGCAAAACTGTCCCAAAGGCCAAAACCCAAATGAGCTGTACCCACACCCGAAATAGGATCACCCCAAAGTGGACCAGAAACCCGACTTGACCTCTGAACAGGGTTCGGTCAGAACTTTCCTACAAAATTGCTTCCCTTTGCACAACAAGCGTATTGGAACTAATATTAGTTTACCTTAACCAAAAACCATTCGGGCCAAATCCAAACGAATCCGAACCAAAATATTGTTGACCTGGAACATGGATGACCCAATTTATACCTGAACCAGACAACCGTTTGCCATGTCTGATTATGAAATCATGAATAGTAGATCTGATACTTCAAGTGTGCATTTTGAGCAGAAATAATATTATAGAGGACTTAATTTTGTTATTTCAATTTGTGGTGAAGGTACTTGCTCGAGGTCTGTGAGCCCCATGTTGTACATAAGAACTTCAAGTCTTCCAATATTCTCCTTGACGAGAATTTTGAACCTCTTGTCTCGGATTCTGGTCTGGCACATCTGCTACCTGACAGTTATGCAAGTCAGGTATGTCATCTCATGGCAATCTTCATGTCAAATTATTTGCCTGATAATGGTGTTTTTGCAAAAAAATTCGGGTTTGTTAACTATGTTGTTATTCCTTGCAGTTATCAAATGGTTATGGTGCTCCCGAGCTGGAACTGGGAACATATACTCAACAGAGTGATGTTTTCAGCTTTGGAGTTGTAATGCTAGAGCTTCTTACTGGCAGGAAGCCCAATGACAGGTTAAATTTTGATGCAAGTTTTTGGTAGTTTATGAAAAACTTAGGCAGCCTGGATTCAGAATGAAATTGTTCTATGTATTGCAGTTTTATAATCTGAACAAATTTTGAAATCTGTTTTACTATTGTAGGACTCGGCTACGAGGAGAGCACAATCTTGTTAGGTGGGCAATTCCTCAACTTCATGATATTGATGCGCTTTCAAAGATGGTAGACCCTTCACTAAATGGATCTTATCCTTCCAAATCATTATCCCGTTTTGCAGATATAATTTCCCTTTGTGTTCAGGTGAGCTTTCACTCTCTCCTCTTGCCTTGCATTTGCTGCCTTTTCTGCAACCCCCCTAAAAAAAAAAAAAAAAAAAGAGAGAGGGGGAAGGGAAAAAAAGAGAAAAAGGAAAGACATAGAAGCACATGATAGCATGAGAATTTTGTTAGATCGTAAGAATTACTATTGCAATCCCCCCTGCCAACGCCATAAAATGTTTCGACAACTGGAACGCCTCTTGGCATGGGTCTTGCTTTCATAGAGTCTAGGAAGATCAAGCACAGAGACTGACCCCACAGCATAAAATGTTTGATGTCGAAAAATTATGACCACTTGAAGAAAGTTTTTACAATGTGAGTCTATGTTACATGCTCATTTCATTGGGGGAAAAAGGGGGAAGGCAAGGAAACATTGTGCCTCTTATTTTGGAAAGGTTAACATTGTACGCCATCTCATGCCCCTTGATCGTTTTGATCCAGGCTGAGCCTGAATTCAGGCCTCCAATGTCAGAGATTGTGCAGAAACTTTTGAACATGATGCAAAGAGAGTCCTGATCAAACAAAAGATCAACTGGCTATGCCATTCATATGATCAAAAGCCCCATCAATCAAAGCACTCGGGTTTTTGGGCAACATGAAGAAAGACTTTCCCTTCAATATTGTTAACAGCGTGATGGTTAGCAAAAGTTTATTATATGCAAAAGCCTAAGGAATTGATGACATGAAAATTTCGCAACATTCGATTTATTCTTGCTGTTGTTGTTAGTTGAACAAGTTTTTGTTGCTCATTGCACTGATGGGCATATGCTAGGGTGTATGTAAAATGTAACATTACTTAGGGTGTGGTTTTCGTGTGCTTGTCTTCATTGATATGATGTGAAAACCTGCATGAATCCAAAATTTGATCATTCCGATCTCAATGTTAAATGTTGGATCATTAATTGTGACATATACTTTGCGTTTGGTTCGAAAGCAGCCATGATATTATGAAGGCCCCAAGTTTGAACTCAAGGGACAGGACTTCCACTGTTGGGAGAGTAAAAAATTTTGAAAATTTTGTATTAAAATTATTTACAATTATTAGGTGGATATTTCATAAAATTAAACTGCACTCATAGATTTTCAAGAAAGTCAATCAACCTTCCTTTCATTTACACTTTTACAACAGTTCGTAACAGTTAGTTTCAGTTAATTATAACCACTCGTAACCGCTAACGGTTAATCGCTTGTTCTTTTCAGGAAGGACATTGATCAAAAATTAACAATTAACTACACAATTGGTTTATATTTATTCGTTGAGAAACATAAAAAAGATTAAAAGTTGATCGATTAAGAAATAAATTCGAATGACCTCATGTATTGGCCCCTACATTGTCAGCTCTTCATCAGCAATTATTGGTCATCATCAGAAGACAAGTTGTCCTAGTTTGTAGAATTGTTTCACACTTTTGTCGAATTCCATGTTTTTTCATTTGAAATCTTTTTTTTTTTTTTAATTATGATTGTTGAAGGAAAGAAAAAAACAAATATGTTGTTTATAGGGGAAAAAAGGGCGATTTGTTGAATATTAAGTGAAGGACAAAGTTAGAGGGTCCTTATCACACTATTTAATTCTAAACTTACATAAATTTTCAAATTTTAATACTAGTCAAAAAAATCAAATTTCATGTTTAATTATATGTCTTATGGAGGACAACTTGGGTAGAATCCTTGAGAGAAGGCTACCTATCGGTTGTAGTTCTTACCCTTTTTCCAAAAAATATGTCTTTTTTGTATAAAATTTGACTGTGTTTTTTCTTATTTTATATATAACTTTAGGGCGGTTGCCATGTTTATTTATGACTTATAATTAGTGAGAAAAGAGCCATAATTTCAGCAAAAAGATAAGAGAAAATAAATTTGATACGAACCAAAAATTACATAAAATAGGTGAATCAAGTAATGGATATAGGAAAACAAATGACCACAGATTTCAGGTGTGACATGAACAATTGAATGCCAAATCATGTAATTTGGTAATAATGTCTGCATTATTTTTATACTTTATTTTTTTATCATCAAAAGCTTAAAATAATCATTAAAAAGACAATAAAATAATTATAGGATAAACAGTAGAATAAGTAAAATAGATAAGTCAATAATAGATAAAGGAAAAACAATTATTAGCAGACTTGGCTCTTTAATTATTAGTTTGATTATTTCATTTGGAAAAAGTATGAAGCCAAAATACATATTATTTACAATTTTTATATCAGTGTCTTACACAAATGTTTTATTTTTTTATTATTTGATCAAGCCAAAATACATATTATTTAAGTATTTAATTGGTACTATTTTCTAGCCCTCTTCTACAAATTGGAACTTTATATATAAAAAAAATGATCATTTTCGCTTCAAACCAATTCTTTGCAACTTTATTTTTGTATTTTTTAAATATATTTTTGAGGTGTTATTAAATCTCTAACTTTATAATTTGCCTTTGAATAACCAAAAAGTCAAATATTTGTATGAAATATTTAATTCAAGTTTATACAGATGGAAGTTATATGTTTTGTTTTTCCACAACTAGCTTATCAGACAATTCATAGTTACTCTTTTAAAAAATTATGTGATACTATTATTTTAGTTGTGAACAGATTATCTTGTTTGATATGTAACTCATATTTTTTGAGTTAAAATAGTTTTAACAACAAATTTTCATCATTAATAGTGTGATTAGCATTAATAAGTGCTAGTTAATGCTGGTGATAGTGTTTAAATTTAAAAATTATAACTCGGGAATATAACTAATTATTGATGACTACTATTAATCCATACTTATCAATATTAAATAGTGACGAAAAATATTTATAATAATAATAATAATTAAACTGAAAAGAACATGTCGAATTATACACAAATTGTGGTTTCGTCTTGGCCAAGGCTAATTTATGAGCTCTGTAACACATTTTAGTTAGTGGAGTACAAGGTCTGCTCAAACTTACATACAAAATATAAATAAATAAAAATAAATTAAACGAATATAAATGAATATGAAAGAGAAGAACCGAGCATAAATAAATATGAACGAATAGAAATGAGTTGTTAAAATATAAATAATTGGACATAAACGAACATATAAAAACATAAGCGAACGGAAAATATAAATAAATTTAGTTTTTTATGCAAAGTCGAACAGAGCTAATGATTTATCCCACCAAATTTTGTATGTAAATAAACCCTACAGGTTCTACGTTTGATCAAGTTTTGATGTCGTGTCAAATCACCAAATCAATGTTGGATTAACTAATATAGAATAGTATACAAGTTTCCAGGATCGACCTCTTTATTAAAGATTATATCCAAAATAGTAATTAAGTAAAAAAGGAAACGTTTAGAAGAATATTAATTAATTTTTCTTATGAAAATAATTTATTTTATTATTTGTGATATACTCGTTTGAATCTGGAACTTATTTTTACGATTTAGCATATAATGGTTACATTTATTTATTTATTTAGAGCAATAGTTAATATTCCTTGCGTGGGGAGGGGGAGAAAGCTAGCTCATAAGTTGCCACACCGACATACATGAATAAGTAAATTCAAGATCCAAAGTTTTTTTCACGTGCATTTATTATTCAATATTCACTATTTTAAAGTTTTTTGTCGAGCTGATTGAAGACAAGAAGAAAAGTTTTGTTGTTTCCCATTAAAAAAAAAAAAGAAAGTTTTGTTGATTAGAATCTGAACAGCGAATATACTAATACTCCACCTGTTTCAAAGTATTTATCGTTTTTTATATTTGGGAAAATATTAAGAATAAAATTTATGATAAAATTTATATTAAAAATCAAGTTATTCTCATATTTTATTAAAAATTAAAAAAATAATTAATAAGAATAAAATTGGCAAACTAATTATTAACATGTCATTGAGATTATAAAGTGACAGACATTAAAAAATAACAAAAATTAATTAAAGTAACATATATTATGAAATGGATGGAGTATATACATGATTGAAATTTAAAATCACTAAAATAAACCTAACACATTTCAACAACCCTTTTTAAAATTAAAATAAAAACCTAATACAAACAAAAAAAATACCAATTAAAAAAAAAAGATAAGCAATCCTAAAAAGAAGTTATACTATGAAGGAAAAATCACTACAAATTGTATATATTTTTTGGTCAAACTTATTGCATGGCTTATTTAATCTTTATTCTAATTTATTAAAAGAAAATATGTAAAATAAAGCATTCAATAATTATTGATAGCCGGCAGTTTGATTATGGGTTGGGGGAAATTAGGTGATGATGAATATGAGTTTAAGCATTCAATAATCATATCATATTGTGTAAGATTTTTGACGACCTACCACTTTGTTTGAGCAATGATTCTAATGCTTGTATTTGACCTAATTCGTCCTAACAAACATATTATCGTTTCTAATTCCTAATAATTGTTATCGGAAAAATTCTTATACAGTATTCATATACTCGACTCATAAATAAAAATAACTTACTAAGAAATCTAAATTCTTGTACCACTTTTTTTTTTAGGGGGTCCAACAACCATGAAGCAAACATGGTAAGAAATTAGTTGTACCAATTTTTGTAGTTGAAGTGAGCACAACCAAAATGGAGTAAAAGCACCGGTTGAAGTTCTCAAGAATTTATACATCTTATATAAAAAAAATTTAAAAAAGAAGAGAATTTATACATCAATCAAAAATAGTAATAAAATTTAAATCAAAGTTGTTGGCAATAAATTCATATTCATGGATGATGACAAATGCAAGTACTTATTTCATATACCAAGATATATAATATATTTACATAATATCATTACTTATGATTATCCTTGTCAATCACATGTATCAAGAAGGAATAGGAAGATTATAGGTTATTACATCATTTTTTTAATTTATTATTAAGATAGTCTGGATAATAACCATGACGAAATAGAAACAGAAAAAATACATTAGGAACGTAAAAGGAAGTTCTCCTGCAGGAGATTACTCCAACCCCTACCCAATTATCCAAGGACAATCAAACCACCCAATTAAATCATAAACAAAGGCATGAGACAATTTATGGAGAACCATCATACATATTGTCGACTTGAAACAAATTGATAAAAACATAAAAAAAATATACCCTCCAATCGAATCAATAATACTAATAAAACTTTCACGTATTGGTAAGAGAAATAACACGTATAAACGCAAAAAACAAGACTTTCACTAGAAAGAGAGAAACTCAAACTCTCACAAGTAGGAAAGAAAATTTATCAAAAAATATTTATATCTTCATTCGATTAAATAAATTACAGCAAAAGAAGTTTACCACTAGGTGTAATTAGATCAGTAGTAGTCTAAATAATGAGGAAGTGAGAGACTAGAAATAAAGGGGTGGGGTAATTAATAATAAGTTAAAAAAGATGAGTGGATATATTTTTCTTTAAATAATTAAAAATAATAACATTTTAATTATTCTTTTTCAAAACTTATTTCAGTAATTTATGTTTCATTATTTATATACTTAACTTGTTATTTGTCTTTTCTTCTTTTTACAACTTCAAACTTTAAAATTTTCATTTTTTTTTTGAAAAAGAGTAAAGATAACATTTTATCTAAATTGACAATTTTACATTAATTTTCCATAACTTTTAATATATAATATAAAATTATATTTACATTGTATGGTTGTTTGTGATTTGTCCAAAATAAATAAAAAAACAAGGGAAAAAAGGAACGAGGGAAAAGGAAATTTGTTTTCGTAGATTTGCAGGTAAAGGAAAAACAGCAAAATTCTGGCGTGGACACCTTCATCCTCCTCAAAACCAACAGCTTTTCTACCACCGGCTGTTGTATCAGTCCAAACATAATCCAACCTCTCTCCCTCTCTCTTTCTCTCCCTCTGCTGAACTGTTCTTCACTATTGATTCTCCGATTTCTTTCCCCAATTTCCCAATTTATTTCTCTCTCTCCAATCCCAATCCCAAAATCTCGTCTTTCCCCATATAAGAACACCCACAAAGAACCTTCCTTTCTTTTTCTTTTTCCCATTATTCAAAGCAAATCCAAGACTCCTAAATTCTCTCCCCTGATTCTGTTTTCCCTTACCCATCTCTTCTCTGCTGAATGCTCTCTTCTCTCTTGGCTTCCAATGGCGAAACGTGGATATAAGCTCCGTATCCTTTTGCCCACTTCTGAAAACTTTTTATCTTTCTTGATGACTACTGCTTTATACTCTTTTTGTCTCCATGTTGTTTTCTTCTTCCCTTTTGGATATTTGAAATTGTCAAAATTGTAGTTGAATGTGCTTCATTTTTGTCAAATTTTGATCTAATTATCAGTTTCTAGAACATCCATTCCAATTCTATGTGATAAAGACTTCTTTGATCCGAGTTTTGTTTTTCTTAAAAAATGACAAATCTCCCTATCCCCCTTTTGGTTTTACCCGTAGTTAAGTTTCTTTGTTTAGAAATGAAAATTTTCCATTTGGTTTTGGTTTTATGTATCTGACGTTAAATTTATATTCATGGGGTTTTGAGAGAATGCGTGTGTTCTGTATCTTCCTTGACCAAAATTGAATTTGAAGAGGAATTTGTGGCGCATTCAGCAAATGTGAATTGTCTTCGGATTGGGAGAAAAGCATGTCGGCTTCTTCTGACAGGTGGAGATGATCATAAAGTGAATTTGTGGGCAATTGGAAAACCCACTTCTTTGATGGTCAGTCCAGTTCTCTGAATTCCATTTTCAACCATCCTTATGACTTTAGAAATCATTAATGGAAATTTTAGAGATTAATCTATGGTGCTGGGTGATTGAAAATGTCCATGAAGCTTCATTTTGACCGGGTTTAGGACACCTCATGTGTTCCCAAAGTTTCATAATAGGATCATAGAATTAAGTGCTTCGTCAAGCAATAGTTTGAGGGTCCTCAGAGAAGAAGAGGGAAAGGATTCGGTTTTCTCTTTCTCTCTCTCCTTTTTATTCTTTCTCTTTTTGAGGAGGGGGAGGATGGGAGGAAGAATGTAACTCATCAATCTTGGCTTTTGGGTACAATTTGATTTAAAACTTTGAATAAGGGTCGTTTTGAATGGAAAGATTAAAAATTATTTTCTTTGTGGGCAAGGTGCTGTTTGCCAATCATAGTAATTTTACAATTGGTTTATTTTTCTTTTAAAATTTTTTGTTTTTCTTGGAAAAACTTGATCTGAAATTGGGATCTTGATCTGGAGCTATAATTAGCAGTAATTTGGTGCAATGGCTTTGTGTAGTAGTTAGTTAGAAGGAAGTTTTTTCAGATATGCAATTAGATATTACCTAAATTTAACAAAGAAATGTGAGAGAGGATGATAAATGAGGCAAAGAACACGAAGCTAAATGACAAACCATGGGATAGCTGGATATACTTACATGGAGTAGGCAAATTTAATTAGAAATTTATTCTTTTTGTGAAGGGAGGGGAAAAGTGCAATCAGTTACTCTGTAACAGAACTTCAGTTTATGGTGGTTGGTTTTGATTTTGTTTGTAAGTTACTTGTCCTGCCGGATTCAATATGTTCTCTGCAATATTATGCTTGCAGTGTTAGAATTTCCGGCCGAGGTTTAATGCATCATGTCTTGTCTTGTTATGTGCAGAGCTTGTGTGGCCATACAACTCCAGTGGAAAGCTTGGCTTTTGATTCAGCAGAGGTATTGGTCCTTGCTGGAGCTTCTTCTGGTACTGTAAAGTTGTGGGATCTGGAAGAGGCTAAATGTGAGTCTGTAATTATCTTTCCTGCTTGTGTGATTTGATGTGGACGATGCCACTATTTGATATTCTACGAGTAAGGCGTCCAATGAGACACCGAATCTGGTGTAACTGTCAGATTATTTACATAACTCCTTTGTACGATTAAAATCTGTGAAATGCAAAATTATGGAATTTAACTCAGCATACTTAGGTACTTTGGACTGATTATACTGGTTAGAATCATAGTCAATTTGAATAGACTTCCTAATCTGGTCACTGTTTGTTTTGAAGTGTAGTGGTTCGAACTCTTACTGGTCACAGATCCAACTGTACCTCTGTGGAGTTCCATCCATTTGGAGAATTTTTGCGTCTGGTTCAGCAGACACTGACCTAAAGATTTGGGATATAAGAAAGAAAGGTTGCATTCACACATATAAAGGCCATACTCAAGGGATCAATTCCGTTAAGTTCACACCTGATGGTCGATGGGTTGTTTCTGGTGGGTATGATAATATTGTAAAGGTAAGGTGGGTGTTAGATGTCAGTTTTCCAGCATTCTGAAATGCCATGCAGAGTCTGTGCGGATTATTTTTGTTAATGCATCTTCCCTGTACAGATATGGGACTTGACTGCGGGAAAGTTGTTGCATGATTTTAAGCACCATGATGGTCACATCAGATCCATAGACTTCCATCCTCTTGAGTTTCTTCTAGCCACAGGTATGTGTATGGCCTTCATAGTCAATTTGGTTAACATGCAGCAATAGAATTTATTGGCATAGGTACACCTGTAACCTTTTTGTTTGGATTTTTTCTTTTAATTGAAGTTGTGATTGTTCTCTAGGAAAAACTTTTAAGTCTTAGATTGATATGTAACATTTGTTTGTGCATCACAACTACGTTAGATTGCGCACTAGTTGATATATAAAGCATTCTTATGTTTTATTGTACTCCCTACGAGCTTATGCTCATATGATGCATCTCTATGTCATTGTATCCTTTTAGATAAATGATGATACTTTCCTTTAAGTTAAAGTGTGAACTCTTATCATTTGGCTATGTTTGCCAAATAGTGCACTCTAAAGTAGGAGCCGAGAAGGGCACTGTAAGGTATAACATCAGTGGTCATCCTTGTTAGATTTGTTGATATATATAAACGGCTCATGACTATCAGTCGGTATTTTTAGATCTTTCCAAACCCTACCTTGGCAATATCCATTTTGGGTGGTGGTGGTCATCCTTGTTCATCACATCTGGTTTTCCATTTACAAAAAATAATGCTTTATCTACATTGTCGGTTAGCACCTAATATAACTCAATTGTGTGCTGATACTGCCTCATGCTTTACCTTATCGGTCATGACGTATGTTTGGCATGACTTTCTTCAATCTTCATTCATGCGACCTAATATTTCCTCGTTTTTCTTGACCCAAGAATCTTCCCTCAGAATTCTCCTCATGTCAACACTGATGCACTATGCTAATCTTAGTTTCTTCTGTGCTGCTAACATGTTCCTGTACTTTCCAAAACAATTTCAGGCTCAGCTGATAGGACTGTTAAATTTTGGGACTTGGAAACTTTTGAAATGATCGGATCTGCAAAAACTGAGGTACTAGTTTATTGATCTAAATTTTGTTGCCAACATGCTCATTTCACATACCTTTTGTGGACTTTTTTACCTACTGCACTATCAGTGAAAAGTGCAAGCTCTAGAGTGAATTTGTCAGTTATAGAAGTTACCACATAATAAATGCATCCCTTGTTTTATTAATATAAATAAAACTACTTTTAACCTAAGATTTTTTCTCTCTTTTAAGTCACCTCTATCGTATTTTCTTTTTCTTATTTTAAATCTCCAGCATTGTTCAGTCCCCCAAAAAGAAAATCTCCAGCACTGAGCTTTTTTTCCAGCCATTTTTTTGCATTCACAGTTTGATACAAGCGTGATATGGTCCATTTAGGCAGTGGCTGATCCAAAAGTCCAACTTTTGAACCTTTTTGAGATTTGGTAGTACTATGGGTGTCCCCTCTAAAATTTTATAGAAACTTTATGCAGAATTCTAAATAATTTATTAAATTAATGGTCTCCTAGAAAACCAATAAGCCAAGCTTGCTTCCACCCCTGCATGTAGGTATCATAAGAAATGGAAAGAACTAGCATTCACGATTTCCCTCATCCCATCCCATTTGATGTCCTTTCTTTGACGTCTGCGTATGTTGTAAATTACACTTCATAGTTCAACTTTATGCCTAACCATTGCAGTCGTTAATTCTTATCACTCAGGGTACAGGAGTGCGTACAGTTACCTATCATCCTGATGGTGGGACCCTCTTCTGTGGACATGATAATAACCTGAAGGTGTGAAATTGTCCAGTGGATTTTCATGAGATCATGTTAAATACATTTTTATATCTTAGTAATGCGTTGATCCTTCTCTGTTAGGTCTATTCATGGGAGCCCATAATTTGCCATGATGCTATTGACATAGGATGGTCAACACTAGGTGACCTCTGCATTCATGAAGGGAAAGTCATTGGTTGCTCTTATTATCGAAGCTCTGTTGGAGTTTGGGTGGCTGATCTCTCGGTATGTGTTTGACTGGTTTTTCCATCGTGATTGCTCTGTAAGCAGTCTCATGAATGCAGAAATATGGGTGTAAGGGAAATTCATTCAACGTTCTTTCTCCTTGCAGCGTATTCAGCCTTATGTAAGTGGTGATGAATCTGAAGATAGCACCCCAGTTCCAGTTAAACTTGGTATGCGAGAAAGTCAGTCTACTGAAAAAGTAGAGTCGTGTGCTAGATTCACTTCACGCTTACGTTCAACATCCCCAGATGATGATGCTAAAGATATTAAGAATATATATGTGGACTGTAAGTTGTTATGTTCTTTAAATTCTTAAAAGTTGTGAACTGTCTCTGATTAATCTTTCTACAGCTTCTTTAGGTCAATGTGTTGCAAACATTACAGTCCACTAACCATGCCTGACTAACTTCTAATTTTTGCGTTCTCCTTTGCTCTTTGCTCAATCAACATTGAGCGTGATTAATTTTTTTGTCCCCCTAATACACCAAAGCACTACCAGATTGAGACATGATGCCTAAACCTTAGATCTCCGAAGTTATAGCTTAAATTGTATTCATATTTACATCTTTGCTTAAACAGCTGCTTTATCATGATTGACTTTGTAATTCATTAACCAAAAAGTGAAAAGAACAATATCCCAGTTAGTATAAATGATGAAGCCTTCCAGATTGGGTAACCATTTATAAACTTTTTGTTTCAGTTTTAGAACCCTAACTTTCATTTGTAATAGGCTTGCTTTGTCCTACCCAAGGCATTCAAGACTCAGCTGATTCAATTTGATCCTTGTGAAAATTATGTAGACTGTCAGATATCCCCACAAACTTGGATGTGATAGACCATGATACCACTTATTAGGTTTTGTTGATGCAAGACTACATTACACAATCTCCAAACTGCGAATAGCGACCACGTCCTTAATAGGTATTTCTTTGCTCATCAATCATAAACCAGGATTAGTCCCCTTAAATACCTGCCAGTCTATTACTAATGTTACATGATTTCTGCAGTGACATACATTCTTTTGTCTGACTTCTCTCCTAATCCTATACATCCTTTGCCAAAGCACTGTTTTCTCCCCTTTTTTTTTTTTAAAAAAATTGTATTTTGAACCCAGATGAGAAGCCAATCAGTTCCCAGAAGAAGGGTTCGCTCAATGCATCAAGAGTTTCACCTCCCCCTGTGAAAGAAGGCACGAAATTGTCTGCTAGAAGGCAAAGTGCCCCTATTGCTATCCCTGCAAAATCGTCTCCTCAAGCTGGTGATAGATCATTTACAGTGCAGAGCTTTGTTCCTAGAGAGAGTTCTGGTGGCAAAGCTTTCTCCATTTCTAGGAGAGAGTCATTAACACCTCCTAACCCTGTCAGTAGGGTGCCTACTAAGGCTGCCCAAGCAAGGAGGTCACCAAATAGTAAGTTTGATAGGCATGTATCAGAAGTACAATCTAAAGAGTTATTTGAAGATGAGAATCCTTCTCTGAAGAGTGGTGAAGAGAAGTCTCAGAAAATTCCATCTTCAGAAATATCCTCTGTTCTCCAAAGTGGTAAAATCTTACTTCCTGTCATTAATATCAGATGATTCCTAATCCTACACACACAACACAGGTGCATGCATGCACATGCTTAGCGTGAGCTGGTTGGGAGCGGTTTAAACATGTTTTTTTTCCTTTGTATTTTTTAACTCTTGGTTTCTTTTGCCGTTTCTGATCACTGTAGGTGGTGATTCCCTTGATGGTAAAGAAACTCAAAATGTCAAAGTGGTTAATGAAGGTGTGGAAACTAATGTTGGGCAGTTACATTTGAATAGATTTAATAATGTGGAAACCAACCTATTGTTTTTATTTTCTAGTTGCAGTTGCTCATGGAAGGACGCGTTCTCTTGTTGAGAAATTTGAAAGAAGGGGAAGATTTAGTGTCAGTGATAATCAATTGACGAGTACCTCACCTGAAGTGATTGCTGACAGGATTAAGAGCTCCACCTCAATAGTAGGTTTTTATCCTGCTCATGAATGATTTCTTTAAACTTACATGGCTGGAGTTCGCAATGTTCATCGTATTCTTTTTTTTTTTTGGGGAGGGGGGAACTAATTAATATCCACATAATTCCCCAAAAAAGGACATTAACATTTTTTACATGGAAATGAATGCTTAGCATGATTCCAGCCCAATAAACATTTCTGATGTCTGGGGAGTGACCGATTGCTAAAGACGCCTCGCATAAACTTGATTATGTATCTACATGGTGGATGGGGAAGGCCATGAGCAAATTAACAATTGAGATTCGGTGATTCATTGTTTTGCGCTACCCATACTACAATAGAAGGATGAGCACTTATAATATTTTCTGATATTCAGCCGTCAATTAGTCACCAATTAGGGGTACTGAGTATTTATGTATCAACTTTTCAGATGATACTTACTGAATGTAAAAGGTACCATAGTATCCGTTGCAACTTAGGATTTCCTTTATTTTCGGCCAAAGAAATAATGGCAACTTTGGCTGTCCTAAAACAATCATTTTTATATTTTTCACTCTATCGGCCTTCACATTTGTCTTATGTTTGAGACTAGGAGATTCCACTGAACTAGTAGCCAATGATTACCCTATTCTTATTGAGACATTTGTTGTAATGATTAGCATATGGATCTTGCTCATTTTTAAAATTAGTTTACAGGAGTCATGTTTTTATGATGTTGCTTGTGACTAACAGAAAGAAGAGCCCCAGATTTCTGGAAGAGAGTTGACATCTCCGAGTGAAGCGAATGTTATCGAAGATTTGATGCTGAACCATGATGCTTTATTGAGCAACCTTCGTTCTCGCCTCACAAAGTTGCAGGTGATTTCTGGTTTACAACTTTGAATAGAGGTGCTTCCCCCCAAAAAAAAAGGAAGAAAAACTCAACAAAAAGGAAGAAGAAAATATGGGCATAGTGTTGCATAACACAGCTTTAAATTGGAGAAACAATTTTCTGGATTTTGTAACTTTATACTGGAAAAAAGAATTGAAGAAAAGTATTCTGATCTCATTGCTATATGAATGTGCAATGCTAGATCTTCTTCTTATTACTTCCTCCGTTTCAAAATACATGTCACTTTAACAAACTTTTCTCGTTTCACAATATTTGTCACTTTATAATTCCAATGACATATTAATTACTAGTTTACCAATTTTATCCTTGTTAATTACCTTGTTTCTCTTCTTTTTTCATTAATTTTCTTTATTTTCAATGAAATATACAGGCAACTTGGTCTTTTAACATAAAATTTGTCCTGAATTTTGTGTTTCCTTGATATCCCGCATAACCTTAAAATAATATGTATTTTGAAATAGATGGAGTATATGCTAACCACCATAAAGGAACAACATTACTGATTCATTTATTGGATTTCAGATGATACGCTATATGTGGGAACGGAATGACATAAAGGGTGCCATTAATGCTCTCAAGAAATTATCTGATCATTCTGTAAGCTCGTCTCTGTTAGTTCGGTGTAAATGTTGTTGTTGGTCATCCATATGATTTTGGTTAGTGGAGTTTGTAGTAAATTTGAAGTTCTTAAGATTAAAATAAATGGTTTATTTGGTTTCAGGTCCAGGCTGATGTGATGATTGTTCTCATGGAGAGGATGGAAATGGTTACCATGGACTTGTTTTCATGTATGCTGCCAATATTGGTTGGCCTCTTGGATAGCAAAATGGAAAGGTAGTTGTCTCCTGGCTTTTGTGTCTATGCAAGGCTTAATGATATGTGCACCTGCCACCTACCAAAGCTGACCCATACATGATTACTTGATCTGTTCTACCAAAGCTGACCCGTACTTGATTACTTGATCCAAATGAACAGAACAGAGACGTACCTCACTTGAGACCCGAAATACAACAGCCAATTTGACCCCAGCCTGACTTAGGGCAGCTCACGTGACCAAACGCTGAATTCACCTTATTTTAGATTTCCCTCCAAATTTCTAGTGTTTCCAAAGACACTTGCTTGAGCAGTAGACAGCAGATTTGAAGTTGACAAAAACCAAAGATGATTCAAGTCAGAATCACAGAGTGCCTGAATCCAAGACTCCCAATGTGGACCCTGCTTTTATGGGCTCTAGAGAGATCTAGATGTAAGCAACCTTACCCCTACATATCTCTACCATTAGAGAGACCAATTCCAAGAGCATTACCTGAATCCAAATCAGAACCAAATGACCTGTTTGGCAACTCTATTGATGTGTTATGTTGTTTTTGAATCCAGAAAACAACACCCCCCCAACAAAAAAAAAAAAGGGAAAGGAACCAAAAAGCCTCTGCTACTCTAGAGGGAAAAGAAAAGGAAAAACAGATGTGCTTTGCCAGAAATTGGTTTTTTTAATTTTTTGATCTTTGCAAATTATGCAGGCATGTAAAAATGTCTCTGGAATTGCTACTCAAACTTGTGGCTATGTTTGGACCAACAATTCACAGAACCATTTCAGCACCTCCTACTGTTGGTGTTGATCTTCATCAAGAAGAAAGGTATGCTTCATCACTTACCCTGCCGTTTTTCTTTGTCCCCCTTCTTTTTGGGTTTCCGGGAGGGGTGTTATAGTTTTTTTCGCATTAAGTAAACCATGCTGAATGTGCATATGCTCCCATAATTCAAACAGGATTGAGTGCTGCAAGCATTGCTACGGCCAGCTACAGCAGATTCCGTCACTTCTTCCTGCTCTTTCAAGGTAATTGTAGCTTCCTTTGTGGATTCACTTGGTTAAGCTCGATCAACTGTAAAATATGATACAGTTTCAGATAATTCTCGAATATATATGATAAAATTCTGAAACTAATCTTATTCAATTTTCTGCAAATCAGGAGAGGCAGGTCACTCGCTAGACCTGCTCTGGAACTGACCCTAGTTCTCCAGGATCATGACATATAACTCAGGTGGAACTTATTTTGAAGACAGTAACATCTAGACATTGTTTTGTTGGCACTAGTCGGAGATTCTGACGACCTCACCAGCGTGCTTATCTCTCGTAAGATCACATACCATTGATTAAAGCTCCAAAATAATCGGAGTGGCCACATTTTTTGTTGGACTGCTTCATCTGTAGATGCCCAGAATGTTGACCTTCCCCCTCTCCTCTTCTCTTCTCGGATGAATGTGATGATTAATCCTTTTTGAAGAGAGACTGCAATTGTTAATTCTAAAGTAACCATCTATGCCTGTGTCTAGTATATGTATACATACTCACACATATTGCAATGGAAAGAGACATTCTTGTTCTTACAGCTGATCCAACATTGAGAGTACGTGATTTCATTCTTCATGGAGATTATCCCCCCCTTTGGGTTTAGTCGATAGTGCAAGGTCTTAGCATATAGGAGGCTTCTCTACGTAACCTGAACGGCCAGATTATGAGCTTTCTTAACCAAAATCATGTTAACCTATGCCCATTGTGGACAACCTAGAGGTAGGATGATTGATTTTCGCACGGAAGATTAAGGTTTGATTCTCCATAGGCTGTATGTATGTGTTATAATTTACCCATCCAAAAAATTACGTTAACATGTAGGAAGTCTCCTGAGTCTGTCAACATATGACAGGTGACAACACACTTTTTTTCTTTTTATTTTTTGGGGGAAGCACAGGAATTAGAAAAATTGGGAGATTTTATAATTGTATTGTAACAAATTGCAACAATGTACTTTAGTTATGCTATGTTCTTTTCAATTTATCATAAGTAATTTGTCGTTAATTAGTATTAATTAATGTTAATCAATGTTAATGATTGCTTGAATACTAGTCCGGACTCGTGCCATGCACGGAGTAATGTTGTACGAGTGCATAACTTAAGAAATTATTGAATTACGCAACGATATTGTACTTGTGAGTTTCTTTTTCTTGATCATTTGATTTCATTGAATGATTTCACTTTCAATAACATTCTTATACATGCTATCCCCTCACAACGAAAACGCTTTCGTGACTCATCAAAGTTATCGGAACCCAACACATAAAAATAAGTAGAGCCCAATACACATTCATCTTCCAATCATTATAAATTTCAAAAGAATAAATAAATAATCTAAAATAATAAATAAAAAAGAATGTTAAAAAATATCATCAATTGCAAGGTTTTAAGATAACACACGTGATTTGGAATATTAAGAAATCGGACCCTTCTAAGAATCAAACAATATAAATAATCCTAACTCATACAGTTATAAAAATATTGTGACAATATGTTTGGGTATCAAAAAGTAAATATTAGTAGGAAAAGGAATAATATATGATTGATAGATATTGAGCTAGATGACCTATAAATGACAATAAATACCATTATGTCACAAATTAATATTATAATACGAGTATATCAAATCAATAAAAAGAATATCAAACTTATAATTCATAACTCTTTACAAAGTCAATACTAATTTAACTTAATAGACGCCTAGAAAAATATTTATATGCAACCAACCTACTAAAACATCACTGACTTAAATATTACACGAACTCTTAAAAAGTATACATATACCCATAATGGGATTTCATTTTTTAAAATTATAAGGTGAGTACAATGATTTATCTATTCTTACCTACCTCTAAACACAAAGATAATTAAACAAATAAATAACTACTTATGTTGAGCTAATAGTGAAAAATATTATAATGATAGAAGTGATCCAAATATATTTAACAATAATAGGTAATTTGTATCATAGTAAGGGGCATGATAGGTCAATTCACGGCATAGAGTAATAAAATCATCTGTGTTTTATACTTATATTGAAAATTGATCGCAATTTTTGTAGTGAATCAATGGGGCAAAAATATTGATACAATTGAGATTTTATAAATACATGTTTTATCGATTAACAATCAACTGCTTCCCTGGAGACACAACTCTTCCTCTCAATTAATTAACATAATAAGAGTAATATAAAATTCTATTTCAAGATGGTGGGGAGGTTTGATGACAAATACTCATCTTTTAATAATTTAGAAAACCTACAATAGTAAAAGATATGATTTAAATATGTTTGTTAATAATAAGTCACGAGATAGACATGTTAGGAAGAAACTAAAATAAACTGTATTTGTAACAAAAAAAATGATCCGTATGTTGTGCAAAAATGTTGAGACAAATGAATTTATTCGAAGTTTTATGGGCTTAATAGAAGTTGGCATATTAAGTTTGTAATCCTTTAAAATAACACAAATTACGAACTTAAAGTACACTAATTACTAACCGAAACAATATAATTCCTAACTTTTTATTCATTACATTTTATTCCACAACATATTTGAATCATAATTTTCTATCTTGTAGGTATTTTTAATTATTAATATCAAGTATATATGTAGTTGTTATATTTTTATTATATCAATTTATGATTTCTTAAGGTTTATTAAATCATTCTGTACATAAGATGAAGGTAATAACCAAATTGCTTCCTCATATAGTTAAATATTTAAATATTATTTTTATAACATGTTCCTGTTGATTTTAATTTTAAAAATTCTTATAATAAATATATTTTGAACTAATCCAAATTTTATGACACCAAGTTAAAAAATACCATTACTAATGAAAAAGCAATAATGTTAGACAAAATTATTATATTTCAAGCCCAAAATAATATTGCATATCAATATACATAGAAATAAATGAGAGCTAATATACAACACAAACCCTAAATAAATAAATACATAACTATATATATTTATTTTATTTTATGTCTTAATATATTTTAATTTTCAGATAATTTTTCTTTTCGTTTTTGTTATTTTTTAGTCGGTTTGTTAGAAGTTAGAATAAATTAGTCTTCTTCAGTTAATTTTTTTTATATTATTATAGGGTTTAGTTATAATTTTTTTAATCTGTTAGTATTAATTTTCTTAGTTTTTATAATAGATTCGATAATTTTTTAGATTTTTTTCTAATTTAGGTTAAAGCAGGTCTTTAATTTAATAAATTTATAAATTTAGTTTTTTCATTTTGATTTTAGGTGTTTAGGATATATTCAGGTCCAAAAATAATTTTAATATTCTGGTAATTTAATTATTTATTTTTGTATTTATTTAGTGTATTTTATTATTTGTTTAACTTTTTGTTTAAGATTATGTTTTTATTTTATTATTTTTAATTTTGTTTAATTTTTCTGAAAAATTATATATAGTATTATTATTATTATTATTATTATTATTATTATTATTATTATTATTATTATTATTATTATTTTGGTATGCAGTAAAAAGAGTCCATATATGAGTGGAAATCTATTTTTTTCAATGATAAATTATTTTTTTATTGGACGAAATTCCTAAATTCACTCTCAGACCGCCATGTCATCTTTTTGAAAAGATTGGCATTATATAGTGTATAGATGGGGTTTTTATGGTTGGTTTTTACATTTAAGTAAATATTTTAGAAACTTTTTGTCTTCTACCAAACAAAGGAAAATGTGGGTGGAAAATAGTTTTCCTTGAAAATTCATTTTCCCATGCAAAATAATTTCCTTGGAAAATATTTTCCTCACAACCAAACACACCCATAATGATTTATCCATTCTTACATATCTCTCGCATCCAAAGATAATTAAACATATAATAACTACTTATATTGAGATTAATAGTGAAAAATATTATAATGATAGAAGTGATCCAAATATATTTAACAATAATCGGTAATTTGTATCATAGTAAAGGGCATGATAGGTCAATTCGCGGCGGAGGGTAATAAAATCATTTGTGTTTTGTACTTATATCGAAAATTGATCGCGATTTTAGCAGTGAATCAATGGGGCAAAAATATTGATACAATTGAGATTTTATAAATACATGTTTTACTCGATTAACAACCAATTGCTTTCCTTGAGACAAAACTTTTCCTCTCAATTAATTAACATAATAAGAGTAACATGAAATTCTATTTGAAGATGGCGAGGAGGTTTGATGATAAATACTCATCTTTTAATAATTTAGAAAACTTACAATAGTAAAAGATATGATTTAAATATGTTTGTCAATAATAAGTCACAAATAGACATGTTAGGAAGAAACTAAAATAAACCGTATTTGTAACAAAAAAAATGATGTATATGTTGTGCAAAAATTTTGAGACAAATGAATTTATTTGAATTCCTATGGGCTTAATAGAAGTTGGCATATTAAGTTTGGAATCCTTTAACCATAACACAAGTTACGAACTTAAAGTGCACAAATTACTGAACCGAAACAATATAATTCATAACTTTTATTCATTACGTTTTATTCCACAACATATTTGAATAATAATTTTCTATCTTGTAGGCATTTTTAATTATTAATATCAAGTATATATGTAGTTGTTATATTTTTATTATATTAATTTATGATTTCTTAAAGTTTATTAAATCGTTCAGTACATATGACGAATGTAATAACCAAATTGCTTCCTCGGATAGTTAAAATATTTAAATATTATTTTTATAACATATTTCTGTTGATTTTAATTTTAAAAATTCTTATAATAAATATATTTTGAAGTAATACAATTTTATGGCACCAAGTCAAAAACAACCATCAACAATGAAAAATTAATAATGTTAGGCAAAATTATTATATTTCAGGACCAAAATAATATTGCATATCAATATACATAAAAATAAATGAGAGCTAATATACAATCCAAACCCTAAATAAATAAATACATAACTATATATATTAATTTTATTTTATGTCTTATTATATTTTAATTTTCAGATTACTTTTCTGTTCGTTTTTGTTATTTTTTAGTCAATTTGTTAGAAGTTAGAATAAAATTAGTCTTCTTCGGTTAATTTTATTTTTATATTATTATAGAGTTTAGTTAGAGTCTTAATCTGTTAGTATTAATTTTCTTAGTTTTTATAACTGATTTGATAATTTTTAGTTTTTTTTAAATTTAGGTTAAAGTACGTCTTTAATTTCATAAATTTATAAATTTAGTTTTTTTATTTTTATTTTAGATGTTTAGGATATATTCAGGTCCAAAAAATAATTGTAATATTGTGGTAATTTAATTATTTATTTTCTCATTTATTTAGTGCAGTTTATTATTTGTTTTACTTTCTGTTTAAGATTATATTTTTATTTTATTATTTTTATTTCTGTTTAATTTTTCTGCAAAACTATAAAAAAATATTTTTGGGTTTTAGGTTAATTTTATATTTTTTAAGATTTTTGATTTTATTTATTATATAATTTGGTATATTTTTTATTTATTAATATTCTACTTAGTTTTGTTTTTATTTTCTGATTTATATTTTTATGAATTAATGAATGATTAATTATTATTTAATTTTTATATTAATATTAGATAATCTTATAATATATAACTTATTTGATAATTTTTTAGACTTATTTACTAATTTAGGTTAAAGCATGTTTTTAATTTAATAAATTTATAAATTTAGTTTTTTTATTTTTATTATAGGTTTTTAGGCTTTTAGGTTCAAAAAATATTTTTAATATTTTCATAATTTAATTATTTGTTTTTTTATTTATTTAGTGTATTTTATTATTTGTTTACCTTTTTGTTTAAGATTATGTTTTTATTTTATTATTTTTAATTTTTTTAATTTTCAGTGGAAATCTATTTTTTCAATGATAAATTATTATTTTTTATTGAATAAAACTCCTAAATTTACTCTCAGACCTCCTTGTCATCTTTTTGATAAGATTGGCATTATATAGTGTATAGATTATTTAGTACAGTTTATTATTTGTTTGACTTTTTGTTTAAGATTATATTTTTATTTTATTATTTTTAATTCTGTTTAATTTTTCTGAAAAACTATAAAAAAAGGGTTTTAGGTTATATTTTTGATTTAATTTATTATATAATTTTTTATTTTTGTTATTTATTAATTTTCTACTTAGTTTTTTTTTATTTTCTGTTTTATATTTTTATGAATTAATTAGGATGATTAATTATTATTTAATTTTTATATTAAGATTAGATAATTTTATAATATATAAGTGATTTGATAATTTTTAGACTTCTTTACTAATTTAAGTTAAAGTATGTTTTTAATTTAATAAATTTAGTTTTTTAATTTTTATTTTAGGTTTTTAGGCTACTAGGTTCATAAAATAGTTTTAATATTTTGGTAATTTAATATTTATTTTCGTATTTATTTAGTGCATTTTATTATTCGTTTAACTTTTTGTTTAAGATTATGTTTTTATTTTATTTATTTTAATTTTTTAAATTTTTCCGAAAAATTATTATTATTATTATTATTATTATTATTATTATTATTATTATTATTTTGGTATGAAATAAGAAAAAGTCCATGTATGAGTGGAAACTTATTTTTTTCAATGATAAATTATTTTTTTTATTGGACGAAACTCCAAAATTCACTCTCAGACCGCCATGTCATCTTTTTGAAAAGATTGACATTATATAATGTATAGATGATTATTATGATTATTATGATTATTATTATTATTATTATTATTATATTATTATTATTATTATTATTATTATTATTATTATTATTATTATTAGAGTCCATAGATGAGTGGAAACTTATTTTTTTAAATGATAAATTATGTATTTTTTATTGGATGAAACTCCTTAATTCACTCTGGTTGCGAGCATTTTAAAATTTGAAAAGATTGGCATTATATAGTGTATAGATTAACAAACTAAAAATGTTGACGGTACTTATGAATAATAATCGGTGCTAATCAATAATAATAGGGTGCATTATAGACATTAATTAGCGTTAACATGCCACAGTTTATGCTTTCTATAAATTGTATACTAGGGATGATGCGAAAAATAGGAAAGAAACAGCATTTTTGGGCATTTGTTAGCTGGGCATGTAAGGCACCTGGGATTTGTTCCCTGAAGACCACCACCAGTTCCCATGCTCTGAAGTCTGAACCTCTGACTTGTGTTGAAAAGGATGTGAAGCCATGCTTCTTTTTGTAGCCTCAACGGAAACCTATCTACATTCAGTTGGTGTCGCTTCTATACATCAACTCAATTACATAAGGGCATCTCCGACTCAGCGGTTAGTAGTTAGTTATCGGCGACCACAGTTTGCAATTAATATTTGCCAACGGTTACGATAAGTGACTATTGGTACTTGCAAGCAGCTGCTACTGTTATTAGCAGTTACGATTATAGATTATAATTAGCGGCTATCGGTGTTTACAAGTAGTTATCAATGTTACTAATGGTTACAAATAATGTGAACCAATGATTAACAGTTACAAACATTATCATAAACGTTGAAACGAAGAAACTATAAGTATCAAAGTCCTCCTCTCCTAATAATTCTTATCTTTATTTTTTTTTAAAAACAAGTATCAAAGTTAAAACCTTAAAAGAGCATCGAAAAGAAAGGAAGTTTAGGCCCAAACTATGAACCTGTGAGATTAATTATCACCTCTCAAACGGGCCTATAAACCTTTGGCCTCGTTTAGGAAAATCAAATCTTACTATTTTTTTATGAAAGTCAAATATCCTATCACATTAAATTATCTATAAAAGGGTAAAATGATAGGGCTCTTAAATTAATATAACATCCCTCATTCAAAAAATTCAGTTACTAATAGTTAAATTGGAGAAATCATAAACTTTACCAACAGATTTATCAAAAGATACATTAATATCGATTATCTATTAAAAAAGAATTGTATATACAATGTTATAATCGAAAAAACGATACGATAGTAAAATATGACATCCATAGCCATTGGAGGTCCATGAAAATATAACGAGGATTGGATGTGTAAATTTTGTAGAGACAACTTTTGGAGTTTTTCATGGTCCATTTTGGCAACTAATTATGCAAGGGCTCTGTCAAGTTCTTCATAATTCTTTCTTTCATTCTTTCTTCACCTTTTCTTTTCTTTTCTTTTTTTTTTAATAAATGAAAAAATTAAATAACTATTGTACAATATAGTAATTCCATTGAGGAATCTTTCGACAATTCAAAGGGAATTGGTTGGTTTCAATATCAAATGTCATTCTTCCACTCCCAAATCTCATCATCATCTCTAAATTATTGAGCATAAAAATCAAAATGTCACGTGCAGACAAAAACTCTGAAGAAACAGGGCTCAAATTCTTGGCCAATTAAGGGCCTAAATGTCGGGTATGGGTGTCCACAATACTCATCATTATCTTTTTTAAAGAATAATAAAAATCAACTTAAATAAATAGGGCACCGTTTTATTTAATTTTAATTTATAATTTTATATTTTTACATCCTTACAACTCCTTATAACTAAATGAAACATAGTGTAAATTATAATATATACGAATTAACCTAGACGAAACATATATCCTACGTGAATATTGAGAGGGGCAGCCAAAATAGATAGTTGTAAACAAGTTACGGTTGTTTTATGTAAACCAAGGGTTGTCATAATCAAATTTGAATGCATGATTATTGAGTAAAGAAAGTGATAGAGAGAGAGAGAGAGAGGAAGGAGTAGACTAGGTTTGGTTTGTGGCTCCTTTTCCTTGGTCGAGTCCCCATCGTTGCATGGGAATACTACTGCTACTTTCTGTATCATTAGCCAGCCACGATTGCCCCACTCCTCTCCACTACTCACCCAAAGTCTTCGTCTTTTTTGCCTTTTTCTTGCTTTCTTTCTTTCTTCGTCTTTTCTCATTTTTATGGCCCCAAAAACAAGCTCTCCTTTCTATCATTTCTTAAAAGGAGATTAAGACATATGTTAATCTTGTTGTATATAATTACTTTACACCTTCTAAATACCTACTTGGGGTGTACTTTGCTTCATTTGTGTCTAACTCTGCTTAATATATAATTAGTTATCTCAATTACTATATTAGTTATTTAAGACCGTCTATTATTTAAGTCCATAGCTTGAAAACTAAGGTTAAAAAAATAAAGTTAGTTATATAATAAAATGTTTAATATACTCTTTTTATTTCCAAGTAAAATTACAACTTTTTCTCTCTCTTCTTTTACTAATCTCACGTTTCTCTCTCTCTCTCCTCCCTAATTTTCTCTATCTTATAACTAATATCCTCTCTCTTGTGTAAAAAAAAAAAAACTAATATCCTCTCTATCTATATATCTCTTTTGTTAATTTTTTTTATTATTCCAATCTCCTATTTATCACTTTTGAGTCTTTTTTAGTCGCAATCTTCTATTATCATTAGGATCTTATTGTATTCCCAATATGATATTATTTTACTAAAATAATAAAAAAATAAGTATGTTAGGATATTATATATTGGAAACAATAAAGTTTTAAACATAAAAAAATAATTAAGAAGGATAAAATTGAAAAAATAATAATTAATATACTATTATTAGCGTAAAGTGACAAGTATTATGAAACGGAAAAAGTTAATTAAAGTGATATATATTGTGAAACGGATGGAGTATTATTTTAGAATTTTATAACACAATCATTCTCTCTCTATATAATGAGAGGAGAGAGATAGGGTGAGAGTGAGAGAATTCAATATGAGTCATTGGATAAACATAAGTGGCTAAGATTAATATATCAAATAAAAACCCTAATTACTTCATTCTTCACTATGTCACCATAAAATCATCATACTCCATTACTTTAGCCACCGAAATTTATGAAAACCTTACCCCAAATGTATCTAATTTAGGGCATATTGAACCCCAAATCGAAAATTTCTATATTGCACCCACGAATGATAGAAAATATCTTTGTTTTAATCTTGACCGTTAGATTTGAAATGAATTGTTGAGATTTAATCCTCTCACTCTCATTGTATCCCTCCTCTCATTTAAGACAATCTATATATATATATATATATATATATATATATATATATAGAGAGAGAGAGAGAGAGAGAGAGAGAGAGAGGAAGTGTTTAAGTTGTCAGTGGAAATTCGGTTGGTTAGCGCCTACAATTTAATCGATGACAACATAATTATTGATTATTAGTAACTTTAAGCAATTTTTTAGTGGATTAGGTTAATTTATAGCCAAGGTTGTTAGAATTGGGATTCTAATTAAAATCGATCGGGGATAGAATCGGATCGAGTATTGTAAGATTCTAATATTTATTTGTAATAGTAAAATTTCTTTTATAAGAATAAAAATCTTAGCTAACATTTATAAAAATTCATATAAATCCAATTTAACTATAATTTGTCAAAGATTTTATTTCAAAAGGATATTATTGTGATAAATTCTCGAATAAAATTTTACGTTACAATTTATGAAATTTATTTAGAATTGTGGATTGGGTGGTAGGATCGTATTACGATTCTATCATAGATTTTTGAACTAAATTAGGATCGTAAGATTATAACACATTTAAGATTATAATAGGAGTTAGATCGATAGAGGCTTTCTGAATCGTAGAATAATAGGATCGAAAATCCAAATCGGGAGTTTAATAACTATGTTTATAGCAATATAATGTGATGTTTAAGAATGAATGTAATTGACAAAATGGGGAATTTAACCAAATGAATAGAACTCTTGCATCATATGATATCATATCATATAATATAAGGACATAAAACTGACAAATAAAGTGAACTTTCATTAGAGAGTTTGGTTACTTAATTAAACCAAACTCAAGAAAGATTAGGATTAGGATTAGGATTAGGATTCCATTGGTGTATATTTTTGATTAATTAATTAATAAGCTAGCATATATAGCTTAGTGGGCATATGATTACTGACTTTTTAGTGGGATCATTTGATTTCTAATTAAGATAATATTTTATGCATGAAATGGGGAGCCAGCCAACCAACAATTGTCTCTTATTTTATTTTTGTAATTGTTCCTTAATACAAGTTAATTATTTTTTAAGTAATCTTTAATGAGAGCCTACTTAGATTAGGACATATCAAATCTAGATATCAATATTATTAGCGTCTAATTACATACCCATTTAAGCAAAATGATGTGACTATGCTAACCAGACCTGCCTCAAATAATTTTCCACTCAAAATACCTTATTCAAGCTATACATAAAGACCCGTTCTTTCTGACGTTATTGTAAGGTTTTTTAGAAATGAAGAAAGTCAATGAAAAAGGAAAAAAATTAATTAATAAGAACAAAATTGATACATTAGTCATTAATATATCAACATATTGTGCTCCGTCCATTTCAAAATTCTTGTCGTTTAAAGGTTATAAGGAGATATTAAGAAAACACAAAATTTATAATAAAAACTTATGTTAAAAAACCAAGTTGCCCCAAGATTTGTCCTCTTCAAAGTAATTTGTTTTTTTTTAATTTTACAAAGCAATTTGTAACTTTACCTAAGTATACATTGATGATTCAATAAATATCTTTGCTTAACTAATACTCCCTCCATTTCAAAATACTTGTCGTTTTAAGGTTATAAAGGAGTACTAAGGAAACACTAAATTTATGATAAAATTTGTATTAAAAGATCAAGTTACTCAGGATTTCATTGAAAATGAAGAAAATCAATGAAAAAAATAAGAGAAAAAAGCAATTAATAAGGATAAAATTAGTAAATTAGTTATTAACACATAATTGAAATTGTAAAGTGACATATATTATGAAACAAAAAAATTTAGTTAAAGTAATATGTATTTTAAAATGAAGGGATTAAAATAATAGTTAAAAACGAAAAAAATTATCAAAATAGAAATGAAAGGAGTATCAAACATAATAAATACCCCTTCCATTTTAAAATATATGATTAACTAACTTTTCTCCTTTCACAATACTTGTCACTTTACAATTCCAATGACATATTAATTATTAGTTTACCAATTTTATCCTTATGAATTACCTTCTCTTCTTTTTTTCATTGATTTTCTTCATTTCCAATGAAATATGGGAGTAACTTGGTCTTTTAACTCAAAATTTGTCATAAATTTTATTTTTCCTTGATATTTCCGCATACCTTTAAAACAATATGTATTTTTGAAAAGGAGGGAGTAAAATAACAATTTGAATCTACATGAAATTAATTAATTAATTAATTAATTAAATAAATAAATAGTGAGCCCTGAATTTAAGGGCATAGGAAATGAACAAGTTGTTGATAGTGCCCGCATGTGCCCGCCCAAGTTGTTTGGACACTACAACATAGAATTGTATTGTTAATTATATGTGATTAGTACTTAAGCAATTGGATTATCTACTTAATTGTCACACTAAAAAATGTATTAACTACTGGAGCCCATTTGATTAATATTAATGATTAGCATAAGTTGCACATATAGATTTATTAGAAAATCGACTTGTGTATATAAAATTTTTATTTTGTGGGATCATGAGAGAGACATATATAATGCCTCCATCTATCTAATTATTTTGAGTGTAAACATATGTCAAAAGTATTTTAATTAGAAAAATATATTTCATCCGTTTCACAATATATGTTATCTTAATAAAAATTTTTTAATTTTATAATATCTGTTAATTTATAATTTTAATAACATATTAATGACTATAATTTACTAATTTTATTTTTTTTAATTGCTGTTTTTCTTCTGTTTTTCATTTACTTTCTTCATTACTAATGAAACATCGGGACCCCTTAATCTTTTAACTCATATTTTGTCATGCATTTCGTATTTTCTTGTTATTTCCTTATAATACAAAAAGTATTGTCAAATGAAATAAGTATAAATACTTATCAATAAGAAAAAATGGATAATGTCGTAGTGAACTTTGTGTTATTTGATTATTAATTTAAGTTAAATGATACTCGATTCATCAACCAATAATTTATGAGTATTATTAACACACCTAATAAGATTATTCAAACTCCTTCTTGAACATTGAAAAACATTTTTCTTAAAATTAGAACAAAAATATTTGCGTAAAATTGCTCATTTTATATTTTAAGCACTAATTTAATATTAGGGTAAGTAATGATTTTTGAAAAAATAAAAAAACAAATCAGTCTAGATAATCGAAATAGGTTGTCCCATGTATATTATTACGTGGCCTAAGACAACAAAGGTACTAACATTAATTTGGTTGGTTCCTCAATTTTAGAGATTTTAATTGTTTGGCTTGTTGCTTTACTTTGAAGAAATCATTAATGCCCCGTTTCTCACAGTGATCATAGATTCTTCCAGCACTAAATCACAACATTATCAAATTACAAATTTAGCTTTTCGTTTCTAAATTTCTTAACTATTTAAGCCCCCATATATATATATATATATATATATATATATATATATATATATATATATATATATTACATGATACTACTACAGGACAGGACATTTAATAACGGATCATCAATGACGGTTATAATGAAAAATCGTTGCAAAAAATAATGCGGTGACATTGTTATAGAAAAACGGTTATTAATTTACATATGATGACGAGTTCACTGAAAGAAAATTGTCTGAATTTAAGGACCCAAAATAGTAACGACACAAATAATTTTGTTTACCTCCTAAAATCCTCATATTTTCCCTTTCTCCTCCTATTTGAACATTTGACTTGAGATTACAAGTTTCGGGCCTACGGTATAATTACTATATATACACACTTTTGAAGTACAACGTGGTGAACATTATTGCTTAACTATGGATTATTGATGTTCAATAAATTTTGTATAGGAATAATTAACATTCAAAAACTCTTTATTTAAGGATTTTTGGATATGAGTATTATGAATTTTGAAGTTATTGATTAAAAATAATACAACCTTTTTCTTGGCTATAAATAGTACGAATTTTAACATTATTTAATGATTTTACAACGCAACCGAGTTTGGGGAACTAGGACTCGTCGAAAAGTTTATGTGTTGAGTGTGTATGGCGGAGTTAAAATTTTGACCTTGAATTTTTGATGTTTAATGGCTACATAAACAAGCTTTCACGTGTTGGGGAATTAACTTGGAAAAAAAGTTTGCTTATGTGGTCATTAAACCTAAAAATCCAAGATCAAAACTTTGACTCCGCCATCCACATGTCAATTTCACTTGACACGTTAACTTTTCGACAGGTCTCGGTCCCCAACTCGATTGTATTTTAAAATCGTTAAATAGTGTTCAAGTTCGTATTGTTCATAGTTGTAACACCCCTAATCCATAATCACCAGTTTAGTTTAAATAAAACGTTAACTAGTTACTAGCGCAGTGAAAAGGGGTCATAGGGAGTCATGACCGTCACTCTTACTCGCGGAAAGGGCAAAGCTACTAACTAGTACTGTTCATTTTTTTACATTATCTAAAATGTTATATACAATAAATTTCAAAGCATACCAAAAATATAAGAAATAAACAATTTTTCAAATAATACCATTATGTTCCCTCCATTTTAATCTATTTGTCGTTTTAATCAACTTGTTTTTTATTTCATAATACTTTTTGGTTAACAATCCCAAATTTCTAATAATATATTAATGTCTAATTTATCAATTTTATTCTTATTAATTGATTTTCTTCTCCTTACTTTTCTCATTTCATATGAAAGTTTACGGACATTTTGGTCTTTTAATTATTAATTTATCATGAAATTAACTTTAAATTGACGTTTTCTTAATAGTCTAAAATAATAAATAAATTAAAACGATATGAGTACTCCCTATTTCAAAATACATGTCACTTTAACTAATTTTTCTCGTTTCACAATACTTGTCACTTTACGATTCTAATGACATATTAATTACTAGTGTACCAATTTTATCCTTATTAATTGTTATGTTTCTCTTCTTTTTTCATTAATTTTCTTTATGTCCAACAAAATATAGAGAACAACTTGATCTTTAATACAAAATTTATCATAAATTTTGTGTTTCGAAGGAAACGGAGGGAGTATATATTTTTATTTGGTAAGCGGCTATTTAAGCCCCACTTTATGTTGGATCTGGGGAAGTTAATTACAAAGTCCCATAGTAGGTGGAATAATTAACGACTTAAATATGATATTCATATTGGCTAAACTTAGGTTTCTTCACCAATCTCGATTCTTTAAACTTTTTAAACTCTGACAAGCATAGCATTTTGGTCTTCTTAATTGAAGAAGTTTAGGATTAAAAATATTAAAACTTTATATACTACTAAATCCTTTTTTTAAAAACTAAAAATAAAAAATTATTGATTTAGGGATTTTTTTCCGTTGGCTCGACAATCACCTAGGTTGAGAACAATTAATAATACGCGCATAATACACTTTCGGCTTACAGGTTAATAAATAATTGTAAAAAATAAAAAATACGGGAGGAATTTTGAGAATCAATCATTATAAGTCATAACTCTACAATAAACACGAATACATGACTAAGAAATAAAACCTCCAAATTGGGGGTAAAAACACAAAAATTGAAGGGGAAAGAAGCACTGGTGCTTGTGTGAGATGCAAGTTGGTGGTGTGTTTGATAATTTGGTGAATCATTTGGGGGTTTAGTTATGGTGAAAGAGATGAACCAACTAAAAATGACAACTAGAGCTCAATTTGTTGACTATAAGCCTCCATATTTCCTTATATTGGTCCGAGTTTATGCAAGGTCTCTTATTATCTATCTATGCTTGTTTGTTATGGGTACAGTCTTGTCGTATTGGTTATTCATTTTGTTAATGTTTGGTTTGTACTATGCTTCTAACCTTTTATGACTTTATTAATATTCGAAAAAACACAAATTGAATAAACAAATAATTAAAGTTATTTTTTCACTAATTTTCGTTTCATAATATATGTCATTTTACAATTTCAATGATATATTAATGATTAATTTATCAAATTTGTCCTTTGTCTCTTTTTTCATTGACTTTCCTCATTTCCAATGAAACAATAGGACAACTTGGTCTTTAAATACAAATTTAGTCATAAACTTTATATTTTCATGATATTATCTCACAAACTAAAAACAACAAATATTATAAAACGAAAGGAGTATTATTTCAAACGTTAAAGAAATTAAACAATTGCAATATCCGTACTGTTAGAGTAAAGCTGATTACATTGATGCCTAGGGGTTGGAGCGGTTGCACATTCTCAATCTTATAGTTTCTTACAATAGTGAAATTTCTAATCTTATATTATGTGTAACGTGTATTAAATCTTGAAAGCGACCCTCATTATCGCTAAAAATCAATGCATTAATTTAATTTGTGGTACTTAATTAGTTGTTTCTTGTTGTTGGCCTTTTCTCAACAATTAGGTATCATTTTACATTTTACCTTTAAAAAATTATAGATTTTAAGCCAAAACATTAAGCGATTCAACAGAAAGCTAATCTGGTAAGCAAGGCAGAAAAATGAAAATAATAGCAAAAAAATGGGTTTGGTTGAAGATTTGACTAATAATAAGTTTCGATATATACTCTTATATTATTATGAATTTAAATTACAAAGACAACTAAAATGTCAATGAAGTCTTCGATGCATATGTATTGACTTTTATCTTCCTAATTCTATACTTTTTCTTGTGTGTATGTACACGTATGTGCGAATTATACATAAAAATCAACATTTGTAGGATTCAAAGGCATATCTCTAACAAATTCTTTTAAAGATTTTACTAGTTGAGTTCACTGGTGATACCCACGATTCTATCTCGTAGACTATAATCTTGCACATACTTTTATTGCTAATGTATGTGTAACCATATTCTTATACGTATCCATTGTTATGGATCATATAATTGTACTTTAACTTTTAAATAAACTTAAATAAGTTTAAAAATTCAAATAAAGTATCTTATTTAGTTTTTCTAATTGGAATTTGCTCTTACTAATATATGTAAAAAGGTATGATTCTAGAAGATATTAATTAAATTGTAATTTATATGTGATTGACAATTTTGACATGAGAGAAAGGACATAGGTTTCTTCGGTATATCTATCGTTATAGCTTAATTGGGTGGCTTACCTTTCCCCAATGTCCTCCAATCATGTTTCCATATTTGCCTCTCTCAAGTAAACTCTTGAATACCAATAGGGTATGGAGCATTTGAGACTTTATGATTGAGTTATCCTTTGCAACTACAACAATTATAAAAATAATTAGACTAAGAATAGGTCTTTTTATTGCAAAATTTTAAATACTTTCTGCGAGCATATATTTCAAGAAAGAGATATTAGGCTCACAAAATCCGTCTTATTTTTCCGTTCATTCAATTATTTATTCTACATACATATAAGACATTCTTTCTTTTATACATTGGCATCCTTTAAATATTGCACGTAAAGATCTGCTTGTTTAACATGATTTTAAGGGGCTTATTTGTAGAATATTAGTAGAAACCTTGCGGTATTTTTTTATTATTGGTTTTGGTAAAAAAATATAGACATATTTTGTTTTTTCTTGTTTATAAGAAAACCCTTCTAAATCCCCACGTCTTGTAAAAACTAAACATGAGGGAAATCGGGCATGCAAGTAGGAAAGAGGGACAAGGAAAGGAAACGTATGAGTAATTGACACTTTAGTACCTTATGTATGGTTACTAAATAAATTGATAAAAAGTATGTGAAAATAATAATTTTGTTATGGAATGACAATCTAATAATGTACACCTTTTCGTCATAGAAATTATATTATTTTCTGCCATGATAATTGCAATATAATTTAGATAAATTCAAATAAATTTAGCACAATAAAAAAAAAGTAAATTGAACTACTGAATAAATATGTTTGATAAATTTAATGGTTACAGTTTTAATTTGGTTAAAATAATAAACGTTATTTAATGTAGCCGAGAAGGGCTTTCATTATGCGTTGCTAGGTACGACGTAGTTTTCTTGGCACTGAAGAATTTAAAAAAAAAAAAACAGCGGAGAAGGAGGAGGACGAAGGCAATGCGAGCCGCCCACAGTGGTCGCCGTAAACCCCAACACATGCAGCGAAAGGAGAGAGAGAGAGCGGAAAGACACAGAGAGGGCCAGAAATTGAAAAGAAACGTAGAGTCCGATGTATTTGTATAGAGAGAGAAAGAGAAAACACAGAGACACAGTCAATCCATTCTCTCTCTCTCCTCCCTTAAAGTCTGCTGCTTTCGACACCTTGCTAACTCCCCCATTCGACACCCTCCTCCATTCTCTCCCCCTCTGAGCTCAGCAAATTCCATCCTCACTCCCAGATTCTTCTCTCTTTCTCCTCTTCTTCCGAGCCTGTCTATCCCGTTCCGCTCACTCGAATCTTCCGTACAACACCACCAACTCGCGCTTCCTACGAGCTACTCCTCAAGTATCTTCAATCTTTGCCTCAATTATAATCGCCTCAACTATTGCTCGCTCTCATCGAATCTTTTTAGGTTTGTCGCCTTTTCTCTCTCCTCCCCCCACTTTTTCGAATTTTTCTGGGTTGTCGCTTTTCGGGCTTATAATTTGATGAAAACTGAAAAACAAAAAATGAAATCATAGCTTGATTTTGGCCTTCATCCACTGTCAATTCTGTGATTATTTCCAGTTGTTTCTCTTGGAACTCAGAATGTTCATCGCTGTCCCAGATGATTTTTTTTTCTTAATTCTCTATTTCCGAATTAATTTGGAACTTTTAACCCTTTTATTTAGGGTGGTTTGTGGTAAATTACAAAAATTTTAGCTGAAATCTGTACTACTGAGAAGTAGGTGACCTGCTGCAAGGAGGAGGAGTGGGTCGAGGACATGTTTTCTAATTAGTGGCTGGTGAGAGAAAGAAAAAGCTTCCGTCTTTGTTTTGTGTTTCCCTTCTCTCACTTGCTGAAAAATTCTCTATATTTCTTAAATTCTGGGTATTACCGGCAAGGAACAGCCTTGAATTTGAAGCTGATTTTTGTTGGACTCTTATCTCTCTGTGGATTTTGGTATGTTTTCACTCTCCCATGTTTTCTGGAAAAATCTTTTTGGGTTTTGAGGGGTTGATAATACATGGTTTTAGAGAGATGTTAGATATGATATGTTACACTTATGCATGTGTATTGCTCTGTGATTATTGTGCTGTGTGTTTGCTGTTTTCTGGGTTGATGTTTACCTGAGGGTTTAAGATTTGCCAATTTTCTGGAGAATCTATGCTGCTCCTCTTATCATTCCCATGTTTTCTTCACCCATTTTATACTTAAACCAATCACACTTGTTGCATGATAGTAATTTTGAGACAGGAATGGTGGGCCTTGTTTGTTAATTCTTCTCATGATAGGTGAAGTTCATGGAAAGACTTATTCTTCGATGTGATCCTTACTGAAGGGAATTTGAGTTTTTTTTTTTTTTAAAATAAGTTGTGGGGAGGTGTTTTGGTATGCCTATCTAGCTTGCAATCTTGCATGGTTGAGCCTCTCATTTGAATTGTCGATAGCGTGTAAGCCTACTAATTTGTGGCTAAAGGTGCAGAGGAAACAGGTGAGGGAAGTGAGAATTGAAATTATTATCTTGAAGACGATCTGAAAGCTAAGCACTGAGTTCTAACTTGCTACCGATCAGGGGAATTTGATATGAAAATTTAAAATTGAAGATATAATGTAGACTACAAGGTCATACTTCTGAAATTGGTCTCCTTATCAGGCTCCGTAGTGACTAAAGAGTAATGTAGTATACTTGTATGATGCATTTTAATGTCTCCATGTTTTAACTTTTATGCCACTCTGGAGTAGTACCTTTTCTGATAGATCCAATTCTTTTGTTTTATATCTCATATCTGATATCGTCTAGTGCAGTTTATGTACTGTCTAATAGAAAAAACAATGTATTTGGTACATAATTAGTCACAAATCACACTTGTCTTTTATAATATCAAAGAAATTTCCATTGTTTTTTGATAATTAGTTGATCAAAAGATCAAAAAGAACTTTTCTTTAAATGGAAATGTTAAGTCATGTTTGAAAAATCCATTGCAATATGATATGAAAAATTCTAAATGGTAATGGGCCAATCTCATGGAAGAATCAACTTATACTACACAGAATCTTGATTAGATGCCATCTTGAATCAATTCATAGTGCTTGTAATTATAGGCTGACATTGTGAGTTTCTTATTCTCCTCCCCCCACCCCAAAAAAAAAAAAAAAACTTTTTTTCTTCTGGGGGAGGTGTTCATGGAACTTTGTGCTTAGCGTTGGTGAATGTTTTCATCTGCTAACTGACATTCAACTCTTCTAACCTGTTCATGGATACTCGAAGAGTTGGGCTTTTATGTTTTGCTTTATCATGTCCTAGTTGAAATGATGTCTTTTTGTGAGCTTATTGTCAACCAAACCATGCTGATGACTTATTTGTTCATACTTCAATTGCAGTTTGTTATGAAACAGGGATAGCCTCACCTGAATGTCTATGAGGACATTCAAATCATGGAGATGGTTGCATAGAAAGAAGGCTATCTTGTCTGATGGGGTATGTTCGGATTCAACTTTCATTTCAGTTTTTTAAGTGTCTTGAAGGAGGAAAGGTGTCAGTTCAATATTTGATTCTCTGTGTTGTCATGTAAATTGTGCTATAGGGACCGCATGGAGCCTTTCGATTCAGGATGAGACAACTAGCCTTTATGGCATTTGTATGTATAGTTATGATGTTCATTGTGTACAGAACTACAAGTTATCAGTATCAACAGACAAAGGTATGGTGGCTCTTTTCTTTTTTGATTTATCATAACCCCGAGCTAGCAAGAACCACAATGGGAGTTGTTGTTGCTACTGCTTTAATCTGGCATAAACCCTGTCTTTTAAAAATTTTGTCCTTGTTTGTGAATTTTGTGCTCAGGTAGTTCTTTTGAATAATATTCCAAATCGGATAATGTGCTTGTGCATGTTGAAACTAGTTACTCTCAATCCTATGCCTGCCTCAAAAATTAGTTTGTTGCTGTTGATCTGCAACATTGTCTTCTGTTTCAGTCCATTGGTCACTTATACTGTGTTGTATATGCTTGGGTCACTTGTAAATATTCATCATTGATATACTAATTTTGTGCTCCTCTGTTGGTTTTATTTTTCAGATTGAAACTAGAAGACATCCATTTGATAACTCAGAGGTAACATTGAGAAATTCAAATGAGTCAACTGATCCTCCTCCTGTTTATCTTTTTGTGCTGAATGTAATGTGACTTTAATTTCATGAATATCTGGAACTTTGTGGTTGTATTTTCTTAGTGTTCTTGTTCTTTGCTGCATCTTTGAGCATTTTCTTTCATGCTTTCTATTGTTCAACTTAGGATTCAGCAATTTCAGAGTTGGATGGACTACCCCGGGGCATCATTCATGCAAGATCAGATTTGGAGTTGAAACCACTGTGGTCTCGGTCCAGGGAGAAGGTGAGGATCCCTCTAGATGTCCAATTTAATAATCAGTTATGAAAAGTCATTTCAGTTTATGCAGACGTCACATTGTTTCAACACCTCCCTCCCCCTTTCTCCTTTGACTCAAGTTGCTAGCAGCTTCCTCTGGAAATGCTCTTGCAAACTTTGCAGTGTTGCATTCAGAAAGAACGCAAGATATTCACCACCCTATGTGTTGCTCATCATAAATTATGTTTATTTCACAGGTTGAGGATTCCAGCTATCATAACTTGCTTGCTATTGCTGTTGGCATCAAACAAAAGCATAATGTTGATACTATAGCTCAGAAGGTATTATCTGTGACTTATGACCCTTGTTGTAAGGTGCATCTGTAAATCTGCTTTTAGGCTTGTCTTAATGTTTTTGAATTCAGTTTCTTGCAGAAAATTTTACAATTGTTCTTTTTCATTATGATGGCAACATGAGTGGATGGTCAGATTTGGCTTGGAATAACAAGGCCATTCATATAGTTGCTGAAAACCAAACAAAATGGTAAATTACTTTGACTTTTCTCTCCCTGCTGTCACCCCCTAAAAAAAATCATGTGATCGACATTGTCTCACTTCCAATCCTGCTAAAAGAGTTAATACTGGCAGTTTTTGGTTTTGGATTGTGCTAAACCCAAGTCAAAATGGTTCACCAACCATTTATGAGCTTGCGGAGAAGTAAAGCTGAGACTTTGTGTTTGTGGAATGTTGTTGAAACTATGCTGTGTTCATCAAATTGATGAGAAGTGTTTGTCTGCAAGTAATGGATAATTCAACCATAAATATCCTTCTGTCTCTTGCAAAACTGTAGCGAATTCATATACTTACAGATTAGCTGTAATCTTCACATTCTCTCTCCACTCTCCTTTGTGTTGCAGTATTGTCCTTACCCTGTGCTCTGTTCATTCTTTTATTCAGGTGGTTCGCAAAACGCTTTCTACATCCAGATGTTGTTTCCATCTATGATTACATATTTCTCTGGGATGAGGATCTAGGGGTGGATAACTTTCATCCAGGACGGTATGCTTTAAATTGTTTAGCAATTGTCATTCTGGTTGAGATTTCTCAGTGAACGGATACTCTAACTCTACAGGTGAAATCATCTGTGCCTGGGTTATTCGATGGATGCATAACAAAGTTCACTTTTTAAAGATTTAGAGTGAAGCAAATAATAAGCTGTCTCAGCTATATGAATAGTTTTCAGAGATTTTCATGCTTTAGAACGTTCTCCTGAAAATGACTGGAGATTGTCACATTAAATATATGTGGGAAAAAATGTAGTTTAAACATGATAGTGCTATGCAAAATGCGGGAGGTTAGACTATGCTGGGGTGTAGGTTCTATTTGCCTTAAAATTGCACTATGGCTATGTATTAAGTTTACACGAGAATGAGTGGTGAATAATAACTCATTATGTTATGCAAGTTTCTTATTATCTGTCGCTGTGTTTGCGTAATACTTTCTTTCCTTTGCGTCAGATACTTGAACATTGTGAGATCAGAGAGACTAGAGATATCCCAGCCTGCTTTGGACCGCAATTCGACTGAGATACATCACCGTATTACAGCCCGTAAAAAGTTAAAAAGATTGCATAGGTAACTGGGCTTTGTTTAATTCTTTAATCTAGTGATATATTGGATGGCATTGTCCGATCTGATGTGGTTGCTTCTTTGCAGGAGAATATATGATAGCAGGGGTGTTACAAAATGTTCAAGTTCTAGCATGGGGCCACCATGCACTGGGTAAGTGTAGAAAATTATACAAATTGCCATATTATCTGGCTCCTTTATGATGTTTTCCAGCAATTTAATTTCTTTGCTTTCTTTGTCTTTGCAAATTATTTTGCTTGTAGATGGGTAGAAGGAATGGCTCCTGTATTCTCAAGGTCAGCTTGGCGGTGTACTTGGCATCTTATACAGGTATCTGTACTTTTGTGACTTGAGTGATGTGAGAACTATCAAGATTGAATGTTGGTTTGGTGAACAATGAAGCATTAGAATTTGTTTAGTCCGTAGTAATTTGATTGTAACTTGGTATTGGAAGTTGGAGTAGAGCTTTGCTTTGCCTATGGATTCAAACTGAGTACTAACAGGAACAAATATTGCTTATAGTGCATATTGTTTGTCTAATGTTGTCTGTTCTCTCAATAGAGGTTGAATTGGAATCTGAGATTTGATTATGTTTTTCTTTATTTATTAAACTTAATTAATATAATTACTGCAAGACTTTGGAAAGGTTTTAGGTGCATTATGATAAACTTGCCTACTTATCTTGTCTCAGAATGATCTAGTTCACGGTTGGGGATTGGATATGAAGCTTGGTTATTGTGCTCAGGTGAGATTGGTTTCTCATTTGGCTAAGTCTCAATTTTATGATGAGTTCAGATCTTTGTGTTCTCTCTTATTTTCTTCAAGCAGGCTCATGTTTTTATTGTGATATCCAGGGTGATAGGACTAAGAGGGTAGGAATTGTAGACAGCGAATATATTGTTCATCAAGGTATACAAACTCTAGGTGGCTCAGCAACTAATAAGGTCGGTTCATGATTCTGACGTTCTCTGATGTTCTGAACTTGAAAATTGAAATGCAATAACCACATATATCTGATAATGGCAAAGACAACTGTCAAAACCCACAAGAAAAGTCAATTATGCTACAAATTGAACTTGATCCTTCTGCTTGGTGCTATTAAGTATTTACACTGGGACTATCTTCTTGCAGTCTCTAAAATCTGTTAAGTCACGGGACCATGTGAAGGTAACTAATTTGTCAATTCTTAACATTGTTCTCAGTGAGGCCTACTTGATTATATTAAAATAGCTTTTGTCCTGTATGCAGAAAAGTGCTGGTGGGGGTGTGGACTCACGTGTGGAGGTAAGTGCTAATTTCGGTTGATAATATCGTTTGAACTACAAAGCATAAGCCCTTCCGGGGATTATTCCATTTGATAATCCAATTTGTGCGTTCCATGGTATGATTCTGATTTCTGATCAATATGTATGTACGGGGCTCAGGGCTGGGCAATTTTTTTCTGAAACTGGCATTCCTGTTCTGGCAACATATCACTTTATCATAAAGCAAATGAGAAATATTCAGTGTATTCTGATATTGTATATTGGAAGCAACACATAATTCACCGATTCTTCTTCCAATGGAGAATGCCAGTCAATTTGGATAAATTATCTATGTCCAGACTTGGTTTTATCTTGCGCTGTATAAATCATATATACCAAAATCAGGCTCAGATTATAGAAACAAAACCAATTTGCGACCATACCCTGTTTTCTTTGGGTAGGATAAATTTTGGTAACCAGGTTGAACAAGATTTTCAAAGCTCTATTGAGATGCGCTAGAATAGAAAGAATGGCTTGGTGATTACTTTGCACACTGTAAAAGAAAGGGGCTTGGGATGTCATCGCTGTCAAGTACTAGCCACTGGGGTGAAGTGTTTTAACATACTGGGAAATTGTTCAGATTAGGAGGCAATCAACATATGAGCTAAAGATCTTCAAAGAGCGGTGGGAGAAAGCTGTGAAAGAGGATAAGAGCTGGGAGGATCCTTACGCAAGACAAGGTTGGGTAAACCCGTTCTCAAGAATTAAAGCTTCCAAACATAGAAGTCAATCATGAAAGCCTTTTTTCCAGTCAGATTAATCGGGTTGTTCCTTCTCGGAGCTTATGGACACGAAGAGGATCACCTTTGAAAATCAGAATTTGAGCTTTGTGTTCATCCTGAGTTGTTCAGAACTTTACTCCCCTACTTCAATTTGTCATGCTGCTGCTCTCTGTATTATAGAATCACATCAATTAATTCATTAATTTCAGTTTGGTTTTTGTAAATTTCTACTCAGCTCATCATTCCCCCTTCCTACCCTTCCCTTCTTCATAGCTTGTTTGGTTTGTGTTGGTGATGGCATTTGATGATGTGGTTTCCGGTTCTTCACTTATTTTTCACTTATTAGGAGACTATAAATGAAAATGATGTGAACGATTTTGGTAAATAACATTAATGAATTTTATAGTTTCTGTTGGACATGGTATTCTTAAACAATCATAGGTATCAATTCCGCAAAACCCATTGCAGTAGTTTTAAATACTGTCAAAAGAAAGAGAAAATTAAAGAGTGGGAAACAGGTCAAGAAACAAAGGTTCACAATCTTATCCTATTTAGATAAGATGGATATTTACTTTCCAACCTAAATTATTGAATAGTTACTTTTCTTTTATTATTAGAACTAAAATCATTGAACATGGCAGTGTACATCATATCATCAAAGCAACATGCCAGTTGATGATGCAATTGAGTTCGTACACCTAGTAGTATCAGCCAATGACTTCATTCAATGCCTAATCCCTGACTCGATTGTTCAACCGAGCTCCTAAAAAAACACTTCAGATTGAAGGATACCCCTAATTTTATGCTCAATCATGATTCAAACTGCAGCCATTTATATTCAGATGTTCACCTTGTAAACCCCATGCCTAAAAGCACACATGCTCCAAATTTTCCAGCGTATCTCATCACAGTATAACAAGGGCTGGGCTGAACTTTCATTTTGTACATTGCAAAAAGTGGAAATATTTTCATTTTAATCTTGAATGGATGCTTTTTTTTTTTTTTTAACCCTCATAGCTGCTCCTTGGTGTTCAACCTCCCAAGCAAAGCCCTTAGCCTCTCCTGAGCCCCAAGTGACCACATCATCTTCGACTCTTCGGCCTAGAGAAGTGCCGCATCATACTGTTCAAGGGGCTTGCAGTTCTCTTCATGATTAAAGAAGTTCCCTTTCCAAACTGAAGTCCAATAACATACCTCTGCTTCAAGCCAACCATAATATGTACAATCTCCCCTTGTTGTGCCGATATTCAGTAGATTTGGGAAACCCTCGTTTGAGCTTTTAATCCCGGTGCAGTTGTCGTGCCAAAAGCCTTGTAGCCTGTCCATCATCAATTTGTATTTTGGATGAGGTCCCATTTGACCAAGAGATAGCATTTTTTCCCTTGGGGTTTACCACAAAGGAAACTTCGGATGTTCAAAGAGGAAAGGTCATTAAGTGGAAAGGAGTTCACAACAGACTTACAAGCAAAAGCCTGCCAGCTCTGGAAAGGCCGCTTGCTTCCCATGATGCTAGTTCAAGAGAAGTTTCCAAGAGGAGAATAATTGATTTTATCTGATGAAAAAGATAACGTTTTTATTAACCAAAACAGTATCTGTACATAAAAATCACAGAAAAAGGCTACCAACATTGACTACAATAATCCAAGGAAACCACCATCCTGAGGTGATATTTCCATCTTTCCTATCAAAATTCTCAAAATCCCATTACTTTTGAACTGATGCTGAGCAAGGGATCCAGGGCATCCGGTGCAAATTTACGAGCAAAAAGGTTACAAATGGATGTTCTCCGTGAATTATACAAGCAATCAGTCCCATTGTTCCTGATGTTCCTTATGAAGCTTTCTGTAACATTCTCCCTACCAAAGGTTGCAGGATGTGGACCGAGCAATGACCAATCTACATAAGTTACAGTGCGGTTGGAGTTGAGGGAGGGGTGGAATATGTTGAGGTAAGTAGGAATGTAGTGCTCATCCGGGTAGCATGAAGGATGGCAATATTTTCTGAAGAGGTCATAGTATTTGAAGTCTGATATGATCTCAATGGCTAAACCACGATTAAGCTCAAACCACTGGGACCCTTTTCTCCACTGATGGATCTTGATATTGGGTGCCATCCATCTGCTATATCGACCACGGCCATAGCGAGAGGGATCATCATATGACTCCACAAAACTATGATCTGATTGAGTGAGGTACTTGTACACTGTTTTAAAGTCATACACAGGGATGCAGCTCTCAGAAAGGAGCACAAATCGCTCATTGGAAAAATCGAGCAGTGCATTGGCCAAAAGCCGCTTCTCTGCATCAGTCAGTGATGATGATCCCCATGAAACTTCCTGACTGGGGATCTGCCTCCCATAGAAAACCGAGTCAGGAGAGACATTGAGTATAAAACCTGGTGAAGTATGCACATAGATTGAAAATAACCCATCATGACCTCCAAAGAACCTCTCCCACAAAGGCAAGAATGGCAATGGACCCCTTGTCAAGAACATGAAAGCAACTTTAGGCACCCTCTTGAATGGATACTTGTCTATCCTGGGCACCATCGAAGCCCTCCAAAAGAGCTCGTGATCTGATAAACTATGAACCAAATCCTTGGGATGTGCAAAGTTCTCTGTGCTCAAACAATCGATTTTCGAGAAAGACCTTATGATTGTGCAGTTGTTGGTTGAGGCAGAAGCAAGGGTTTCAGACCCACTCACCGAAGCGGCATGATTCATATAGAACAATAGCTCATGCCGGGAGCTCATATATTTATCTACATGTGAACTTGATACTAATCCTATCACCATACCAGCAACAAATACAACTAAACAGAACACAAGGGTTATAATCCTGAAAGATACCTCCTTGAAATTGAGACTAACATTATTATTCCTTGGTGATGATAATGACAGCTTCTCTAAATCCTCTTTTTCTACTCTAATCCTACCCATTATAATCAGTAACTATACGCAGAAAATCTCAAAAAGTTCTACCACATCCACCAGCAATTCAAATTTCCCACCACCATAATTGTGAGATTCAGCTCATACCCTCTTAATAATTCCCAATACCCACATCATAAATCTGCAATTTACGACGAGGGCAAGCAAATCCGCGGGAGAACAGCGGCCGTGTGCTCTCAGATCGGCGTAAAGTAACTGAGAAGAGTTTTTGCAGAAAGGGGAACAATTAATTGGGCAGATTCAATTTAATTGTCGACAAACCTGCTTCTCCTCGACGGAAACGTCGGCGGCGGGGAAGTATTTTCCAGGTGATCCCAGCGGCGAAGCTGTATCCACAATTTGCGTGTGTGTCCTAATTTGTTGGCGGAATTAAGGGAGACACGAATCAAGGATGAACCAAAGAACGAATTTGGAGGGGGCGTTAAGCATCTAAGAAGAGCTTCAATTGCGTTTCTGAAGAGGATTTTGAGGAGAATCGATCCCAACTCAGCCGAATAGCCTCGCCGGGAACTGCAAGGAGAGAGAATTTTCGGAGAAGGCAGAGCTCTTGCTCTCCCCTTCTCTTTAAGGCGGCGAGAGAACTGCAAAAACAATACATTTTCAATTTGAAAACAATTTCTAGTATTTGTTTTTTTTTTTCTTAGTTAGGATGAACAAAAATAATGTACAATATAATTACAATATAAATGTACGTAATAGGAAAATCGAACCTATGTAGAGGGCTTAATATATTTAAATTATAAATTTTAAATATTATGCTTTTGTTACATATAGTGAAATAATAAAATGTCCCAGATTAACGTCAAATTTTTTATTATGATTTGGCTTCTAACAAATTTTATTGGATTGATAATCTAAGGGTGTAATTTTTTTAAATTATAGAAAATCACCATGTTATTCAACAATAAAGTCACTACGTATTATTTTTTTCTTTAGCTGACGAGATTGATGGTGTCTTTCATATCTGTCTATATAATTAACTAAGTTTTAAATGTTGATAATTCATTGTAAGTTAAAATAGTTTTTTTAGTTGATTTACCTCAAAATAGGTACAAAACAAACACAACATTACATTAAAAAACTCCTAAATACTAAAACACATTATAAAATAATTTAGAAATTAAAACTCCTATGGACACCTATAAGTATAATACATTTTGTAACTAAATAATAAATATAATTGTAAATTAATAACTAATAAGATAAGAGTATCCTTAATATGAGATTGAAGACAACGTCTAGTCCCGAACATTGGCCTCAAAAGAGACCATCTGAAATCATTGTATACCAATAGAAAACACTACTCCTTATCAAGTTAACCGTGTAACCTTTTACGAAAAAAAGAAGTTAAATAAGTAACCATTTAGGTCCCGTTACTTGGTGACTTTAGATCATTTAATACATAAATTTAAGTAAATTATAACCAAAAAAAATTGTATAGACTAAAAGCCTTTATTACTACTCTCAGTAAAACAATATTTTAAAAAACATTTAGTGAATAACATTAAAACAGAATATTCAAGTATAGTGAATAATTGACTTAGTCAATAATATGAATAAGGTATGAAAGCATGAATAAGCTGTCAAATATGAGAGACTATCAAATTTGAAATATGAGAGACTTTTCCAAGAATATCCTTTAACCATGATTTTTCAAAAATAATACTTTCAACGTCTAGAGTCAATAAAATGATTACACTATTTGAAATTAAAAATTCACTGTATAGTTTGATTTTCCTAACACCCATATGTAAATAAAAGGAAAAGAAAATTGATCAACAAAAAGAAAAGAAAAATTAGTATGTTCCCCTTCTTTTATGAGTTATTTTATTTTAAGAAGCTTTACATTTTTTAAGATCGTGCAGCCGATTTTACTTAGACTTGGTTGAAGGTTCATGAATTAGGCATATCAATCTCAGGGTTAAAATCCAAACTTACAATTCATCATAACTCATTTATAACTCTGTAAAGAATTCGTTTCCCTCAAGGTTTCAACCTCGGTAGAGAGGGTACAAGTGTGAAATTAAGTTAACATTCACTTGATCCTAATAATTTTTATATGTTATTTTGTCATTTTTGATAGGAGGTCTTTGATATTATTGCGAGATTTATTTCTTTGTCAAAAGTGATCGATATTTTAAAAGATCGATTTGTTAATTTTGTATTTAATAATTTCTCAGATTTTAGGTACTTTGCCTAATTAATTATAGAAAAATTGTGACCTACCATTGCTGTAAGCAATCGTTAAACTAAAATCAGTTTAAGAAAATTTTAGCGCTTGCTTTATAAAGAAAACTATATTAGAAAACTTTATTTTCTTTGTCTACTTTGACTGAAAGTTTGGTCAATACTAGAAAAAAATTTAGCACTTGCTTCACAAGAAAAATTATATTAAAAAAATTCTAACACTTTTTCATGTCTTTGAACAATTACAATATACTCAAGTAAAAATAGTCATCATAAGTAGTAATTTCATCCAAAATTTCAGAGTGCACAATTTGCCGACCAAAAACCATTTTATGCTTCCAGCACTGATAAAAAATTGAATTTAAAGTCAAAAAATTGGATCGGATAGTTAGATAATTTTTTTGTTCGATATTTAATTTTTTTCTAATTGAACAATTCAGACAAGTTTAAATTCTAGTAAAAATTTAATGTAGACAACAAAAGTTAATAAAATTTTATGTCCAAATTTAAATTTAGGAAAAAAATTTATAACTATTAGATATCGGACCGATGAAATTTTGGTTAGCTCTAGGTTCAATCTCTAATTTTGCTTTATAAACTTTCAAAAAAGAAAAGAAAAACGCTTCAATCTCTAATTTTGCTTCATAAAGTTCCAAAAAAGAAAAGAAAAGAAAAGAGAAGAAAACTGACTAAAAAATGATGGCAAAGAAAAGAAAAGGGAAACCCAAAAAAAAAAAAAAAAAAAAAAAGAGGCGGCAACACCAAAATAAAAAACAAACAAAAAAGGGGAAAAAAAGCTGAGCTTTGTAATATGGGACTATTTTTTTCCCATTTGCTTTCTCGTTAATTTACTGATTCCTCTTCCTCATCTCTGTTTCTCTCTCTCTCCATCTCCAGTTCTTTGCAACTGAGGTGGGTAGAATTTCTGCCAAGATTTCAGATTTGTTTTCGGTAGGATCTCAGAAATGGCTCGTTACGATCCCAACCCTTTCGAAGAAGAAGATGAAGTCAATCCCTTTTCTGTAAGCATTCTCTTCCGGCCGACAGCTCTTCTTTCTCCCTCTTTCTCTCTCCTCTCTTTGAGATTTTCCAAATTTCTGCTGTCTTATCGCTGTAGTGTCGATCTAGGGCTGTAAAGTTTGATGCTTTTTGCTTGTATTGCTGATTATTGGTTCTGATTGGTTCTGGGTTTTCTTGATTCTTGGGTTTTCTTAATTCCGCGAAATTGACCAGATCTGGGGTTAGTTTATGCTCTGCTTACTTGATTCACTATGTATTGAGTTGATGGGTCTGTGATTAGTGAAGGTAAATGAACTGTTTATGGTAAGACTTATTCTTTGTTTTGAACACAATTTGGTATTCTTTTTGTATTGTTATGCTGCCTACTGCGATTGTATCACTCGAACTATTTAAATCCGATGCTGGGTCAGCCGGAGGGCAGTTTGTGTTTTACCATCTTTTTAGGGTCCTACCTGTTCTTTTTGGGTTTTTTCTGATTGGATCGGTATTGATAGCCAAAATTTATTCTCTCAACCCTAAATCCTGCGGAGATGGTCGAGTAGAAGAGGTTTTTGCAAAATTTTCTGTGAGCGAAGGATGACAACATTGTTTTATATCAGTTATTATGATCCTTTACATAGATTATAGGTTTGACCGTGGATTGTGCTGGAGAAATATCAAGAAATTCTGCAGGACCTATGTACGAGCGAAGTGGGAGTTAGCTGCACTGAATTATTTCATTTCCTGAGGGGCTCGATTGTTGATTGTATATAAATTCTGGTAGGGTATTGTTTTTGTATTAGGCATTCAGGGTGCATCCTTGATTTGTTCAAGCATTGCTAGGGAAGATTAATATTATGGGCACTAACTTTAGGATTCCTTCATTTAGAAGCGATAGTGTTTGGTGTTGTGTTTCTTGTTTGATAAACGTGAACTGATCAGTGGGCATGATAATGAAAGGTTTTACTGTTTGAAAGCCTTTCTAAAAATTTCTGTCAACCTAAGTAACACTTGTTAAGGAGAACGTTCCACTAGCATACCTTCTTTTCTGTTTAGAGATATCACTATGGGTCGTAATGAAAAAGGAAGGAAGGAAGTTTGCAAATGTGGATGCTCGGGCATGGAATCTTCTTAACTATGAAGAGAATTCTATACTTTATTTGGTCAGTCTATAGTAATTGCTAGAATCTGCTAATTTTTTCTCCATCTTCACCAGGAAGCAGGGAAGGGTAAACCTTCAGGCTCGTCAAACTATGGTGGAGGAGCATTCTATATGACTGTAAGTGACAACTATCATTTCTGCTATCATCTTATAAATGTCATGATTCACATCATATTGCCATATTCCTATTTTTTTACCTTTCCCTTTTCCTTTTGGGAATGGTTGAAATAACCACCAGATATCCATCTTTTTGGTACTGTGGTGAAAAAATGTGATAGGGAAGAATAGAGTAAGGTTTGTGCCCACTTATGATTATGAAAACAGCCTTACCTTAATTGCGAGGTAGGTATCCAGCTATATTGTTTTAGACTCGTAGTCGGGAATGGATAGCTTCTTAGAGGATTGGGGTCATGGTATGGGGGCTTCTATCTTACAACAGAAACTGGATCTAATATACTGAGACATTTTAGTCCATCATAATCCAGGGCTGCAATTGTGATTATGGGTTAGGATCAATCCCATGATATTTGTATAGCAATCATGTTTGACACGAAAAATTGAAAACAATTTCAGGCTAGACATCCTTCACTTGGCTGTCCTGGACTTTTTACCGTCTTTTTAATGCTCATCCATATGAGTCGATTCTCCTGAACTGCCTACTTAACTCTTATGCCTTTGCAGTGGTATTGAACATTATTTGTAATGAAACTCCTATTGGCCCATTATCCGTTTGCCAAGTAGTCCCAAAAAGGGGATGGATGGGGAGTACCTAGGTTAAGACAGGAGGTTAGATAGCTTAACTGTTGAGGCCCCCTCCACATAAAAAAAAAAAAAAAAGGAAAACTGTACCCGCCATACAGCCATTATTATATTATCCTGTTGAAAAATATATCTTATTCAGTTGCATGTGTGCTCTGCTTGGTTTTGGGTCAAAAGAATCAGGTGATCTTGCACTGGGCGTCTTTACCTTCAAGTAGTTGAACTTTGCAACATTGATTCTTGTACAAGTGTCTTCATGTCTTGATGATAGATGTGATTCTGAGTAACTTTTGAAGATGTTATGCAGTTAGATCTTAGTGTGTGCTAGTCGAGTATAACACTTATGAAAACTAGGATTTGGATTGCCAATTTGGACTAGGGTTCTAAGTGCCTCATCTCTCTTTTTCAAAGATCTTGGGTTTTACCTGTTACTGAAAGTTGATCTGGATTTAGCTATGTTGCTGCATTGGCATGGGATACAAAGGAATGGAACCATGAGAAGAGGGAACAAGTGTGTTAGATCCACGTTACATGGGAAAGAGGGGGAAGCAAACTGAAAAAATTGCAAACGCTTCTAAATTCCAAATTATTGTTTCAAATTAGAACGATACTCCCAAAAGTTGACAATAGGCTTTTAGATGAAAAGGACTTTGAAGTTGGTGAAAGTAATTTTAACCAGTTCCTATCTAACAGAAATGAACACATACAGATTAATAGCCAGAGCAAAGCGAATTCTATATGAGTTTAGCACATTGTTACAGTTTGTGCAAAACATTGTAAGGCTCAATAAGGATGTGCTCAGCAGTGGTATTTTGGCTAAGTTGCACTGTGGTACAACATAAGTATAGGTGGCCCCCTCAAACTTGTGGTAGTTTTACTTTTAGATTGATTGTTTTGTAGTTGACTGATTGGTTTACTGAATTGATGCTTTGTTTCTGGGTATTTTTTGGATTTCTGTACGTGAATCGGTTCAATTGATATCAACTTCTTGTTCATCTAGAATCCTGGAAGTGTTGCTCCAGCAACAAATTCAAGGCTTTCACCTCTGCCGCCTGAGCCGGCTGACTTCTACAATCCTACTGCAACAGTTGACATTCCACTTGATTCAGCAAAGGTAGAAACAAAGATTTTCATTTGTCATTTTTGATTTTTTTGTGAAATGTATTCTTATCATTTTTTGCGTTCTCCTTATGCTTGCTGCTCATGATTCATGACTCAGCTCAGACAACTTGATTTTTTAATTTTAGGATTTGAAGAAGAAAGAGAAAGAACTTCAAGCCAAAGAGGCCGAGTTGAAAAAGAGAGAGGAGGTAATATCTTGATGCCAATCTGTGCCAGTGTGAATGAACTGATATGCTTCTGTTTCTTCTGTTAATCTTCCACTATGTTGCTGAATTAGTTGGAAATGTATTAATGTGCTGTGACAATACAAGATTTGATGTGTGCCAGTGTGCTTTGTCTCGTAACAATTATCATTATAGTTTTTGTTCAACTACCCGGCTACTTGTGCATGTACTTTCCAAAAACTCCCTCTTATTGACCCTCTTGATTGAATGCAGGCAATCAAGCGGAAAGAAGAAGCTGCGGCACGAGGTATGAATGATTTCTTTGTTTGGCCTGAATACTTCCATGAATCATTTGAAACTTCCTCCCTACATTGTCACTTCTCCAGAACATATCAAATGCTTTTTCATTTTGCCAAAAAAAAAAAAAAAGTGATTGTAACATTTTTACAACAAAGGTTTCTAGAATGTTGTCTACATCTTTTTTATTGAAAAGTGCACTGGTGCTGTTCACTGCATTAAAATTTGTACACATGCACACACTATACTAAACATCTTACTGCTCTATGGGAGTTACCATATCCCTATTACCCATGGCCTTTCTCAGATGTCAAATTTCTACAATGTGATTTAAGGCTGATCCTATCTACTTTACAGCTGGAATTGTCATTGAGGAGAAGAATTGGCCTCCATTTTTTCCAATCATACACCATGACATCGCAAATGAGATACCTATTCATCTCCAGAGGTTACAGTACACTGCTTTCGCAACATTGTTAGGTATGTTATCTGTTTGATTTTGGATCACCATCTAAATTAGTTGCATATGATGCACTTCATTAAAATTTTCTTGCAAACCAGTATGGATGGTAATAAGAAATGTTTTATGATTCTTCTCCTGTACTTGGAGGATATTATTTTTTATTTAACTTCCATTTCGAGCTCTAATGTATATTCCACATGTGGGCTATCACACAATTTTCTCAAGGAATGCACACAAGACAAGTTTCTTGAGTTCTTGGTAGAGTACTGGAGGGTACATCCTGTGTTGTTAGTAAACATACCTTAGATCATCAGTCCCTGGACGTTAGACACAAGTTTCACAATACATATCTGGGAAACAAATGGAACAAAAATGGTTATGAATTGACTGATAATTGGTTGCCTCCACCCATTTTCTCATTGCACTATTTCATATTATCTGTATGTTCACTACCAACCTTTCTAAATTGGCTTGCTGTGATCTGTGCAGGACTGACTTTGTGTCTCACCTGGAATATCGTAGCAGTTACTACAGCTTGGATAAAGACTGGTGGTGAGTGAAATTTTGTCAGCCTTTGCTTAGCTACTTATTTTGTTTTGGCCAATGTATTGAGATTTGGGGCATCTGCTTTGATTTAACACTTCCTATTTTTTTAATGTTTCAGATGCAACAATCTGGTTCCTTGCTATTATCTACTTCATAGCAGGTGTCCCTGGTGCATATGTGTTGTGGTACCGGCCTCTTTATCGCGCTTTCAGGTACTGGGAATTGTTTATCAGTTGTCATCTTGGATGGGCCTTCTTGTACTTCACTCTTATACCACTGAAAGTTGTGCAACTGTTTTTGTAGGACTGAAAGTGCTTTGAACTTCGGGTGGTTTTTCTTGTTTTATTTGGTAAATACCTCTAAACTTCATTGATTTTGCTTGCCGCAATTCAACTGTTAGCAAATTCTTGATGTTCATTTCTTTACCTTGCTTCTTGCAGCTTCACATTGGTTTCTGTATCTTGGCTGCTGTTGCTCCCCTATAGTCTTCAAAGGAAAATCCCTCGCGTAAGTTCTCTCAACACTTTTGTTTTTAAAATCTTAGAGCATTATTGACCAGTGTTATTATTTGGACTCCACATTTTACCTCAAGTACCTCTGTCGGGTGATCCACATATGAGGAGTCGGCACTTCGTCTCAGACCAGCAAACATGCAAGACTTTATTGGTCACTTAATGCACAATGTACCGGAACTGAGTCCTTTCCAGTGATTAATTTTGAAGAAAAAAGTTAATTTGTTCTTGTGGTGAAAATTTACTTGTAAAAACACATGACCTGTCATTGGAATTTATCTGTTTTGGAAAGAATCTTGAACAAGAAACGCACTGTCTTTGATTAGGATACCTGGGGATCCTAGAATATATTAGGCAATGCTTTAAGATGCAGCTAACTCTGGCTTTTTTCTTTTTCAACAGTGGAATCCTTCCCGCCATTGATTTTATCGGCAGCAAGGCTCTAGTTGGGGTAAAGTTTGAATTCTCCACTCATCAAATCACCCATCAGTTCCATTTCAAAAGTAGATATGTTTTCATCTAGCTCTAATTATGTCATATTTGTCTTTTTTTTTTTCACATAGATCTTCTACTTTGTTGGATTCGGACTGTTCTGCCTTGAATCGCTGCTCAGCATTTGGGTCATCCAGGTCTTTCCCATCATTCCATCTTTCCTACATTTCAGGAACTCTTTTTGTTTCTCTTTCTCGCACCACTCACTTTGTTTTACGGGCATATATGCAGCAAGTATACATGTATTTCCGTGGCAGTGGGAAGGCAGCAGAGATGAAAAAGGAGGCTGCAAGAGGTGCCATGAGGGCCGCGTTTTGATCTGTGCCATTCGGAACTCAGGATACATAGTCTCTGTGAATGGTAGTGGAACCGAGCAAGCCCAGATTTCGGCTGGGAATTTTCATACATGTTCTTCTTCCGTTGTATATCATTGTTTGATCGTGTTTTTCATATTTACACTGGTGGAGTTGTGAGAGATCCTGATATTAACGGTCTTAGGTGCACCATTTCTAATTTGAATGTTCTATAGTTTCGAATATTTGAAGAGTTCATTATTATTCATCCTCCGCGTGTAATAATTATGCAGTATCCGATAGTCAAGACAAGACATACTAGTTGAAAGGGCTTGTATTTGTAGAAATAAAATTTTGAAGAAAAAAAACCTGAAGCTTATGTTTCACAAAAAATTCAAAATCTAAACTGGTGGCGCGTGATGAGGGAGGGTGTGGTTTTTTCCAACTTTTTTTTTTGGAGTTAAATTTAGGAAATAAACTTAATTTTCTAGAAATAAGTTTAAGTATGGAACCAGATTATTTAAATGTTATGTTCCTGATAGGATTTTGGAATACCCAAAGACATGCTTACCCATAACACCGATTTCAAAAGACAAAAAAAATCTTGCTAAAACGTTTTAGGATACAATTATTTTAAACACTTATAAAATAGACATTAAATTGACACTAATACGATGTAACGTAATTAAATGGACTATATCATCATGTAAATAGGGGTTTTAAGGATAAAAATATAAAATTAACCGATCCAAATATATTGGCATACTTTAGGTGTATATTTTATTTGTACAATTATACTTTTCTTTTAACATAAGAAAATTTTGATTCTCCCTTATTACCTGCCTACTTAGCTTTTTTTCATTGACTAGTTTAATGTTACACCTTCTGTTTTATAATACTTGTCAATTTATTTAATTTTTTTCGTTTCCCAATATATATCACTTTATAATTCGAATATTGATGACTAGTTTACAAAATTTGTCCATATTAATTGCCTTTTTCTTTCTTATTTTCATCAACGTTCTTCGTTTCTACTTAAACCTTTGAAAAATTTAATCTTTTAACGTTAATTTTATCATAAATTTTGCTTTAGGTTAATTTCCCTCACAACCTAATAAATACATCTTAATCACTATATCTTGGCAGATTAGGAAGGTGGGACTCCCAACGTGGGAGCCAGCCAATATATATATTGTGTGCGGCCCTATGTTAGGCTTGTTATCCTCGAATCAATCACACAATTCGAAGGCAAATTTGGTTGAGAATTGGGAGGGTCGAGGCGAATTTCCCGGCACATCCAACGCAAATTTGATTAACAATTGTGTAATTAATGAAGAGTGAATTAGGGGAGGGCAGGGGGAGGAGGGGGTCAAGAGTATAGGGAAAAGGGTCCTCTATAATGGGACCTCTAATTAATCCATTCTCAAGTAACATTTCAACCCAAAATCTTTCAAGATTGTGACATTTTGTACTTTTTCCTTCCTTTTCTAAGTTTTCTTTATTGCTATCTCCATCTCAGTCCAAAAGGACCGTAATGGATGATGGGTAAGGTGGTGGCAGCAAAATACATAGCCAGAGACCGAAGAGAGGGAGAGTTTGTCTTCGTCGAGATTTTGGGAGGGATGCAAGGGTGGTGGGTTAGTGTTTCAAGTGATCGCGGAGGCCATTAATCACGACAAAAACCCAGAGGATTAGAAGATGTGAGAATGAACTAGAAAAAGGCGAGAAAGAAAATAGGATTAGGTACTTAAGTTTGTCCGAGTTCTTGTTCTGATATCATGTAAGAATATTTACTCAATATGAGAATTTCTGCTTCATACATATACCATGATTAACTATATAAAATATGATTAAAAAAAGTTCATAGATTAAGCCTAATGCACTTAGGATTAAAACGCATTATTAGATGCCAAATATTTGTTGCCTTTTCTCTTTACCATCAGTACTACTAGTTAGACAAAAAAAGTGACCATAAAAGTTTTTGTTTGGCACAATAACACCTACTTCTTAACCTAATCTGTTATGTGTTCCTGGATCCTGTTTCTCTTTTTCTTTTCTTTTTTTAATTTTTATCATTTTTTTAAACTATCGAATTTCTTATACTACAGAGGCAACTTAGAGGATAAAATTTGACATATTGCAATCTCTTGATTGTGCAAGCCTTTCTTTTTCTGTACCGAAGAATTGATACTTCCGTGAGGTAGACCACCATATTATTAATCAAACTATTTTCTTTCACGTCTCACAATTTTTTGTTGAAACATCTCGTTATATATAAGATTTCTTTTTATATCATAAAAGGAAATAAATACTTTAAGCCAAACATATGACATTTTGTTTCTGACATAACATTATCCCACATTCATAGCACTCACACTAAACAGAAATGATTAAAAGGAAAAGAAACATAAGGGTATCAAATTATTATCCACTTCCATTTCCACAAGCATGCCATAAAAAAGCAAAGCTCAAACCCTGAAAGCGGCCGAAAAGCATCAACAACATGAAAGTTGAAAACCATCTCCTGGTTTTAAAAAAAAAACCCAAAAAATAAAATAAAAACTCTCATATAAAATACTCCCATAACCTCAAATACATAGCTTCACGACTAGTACTAGTAAGTACATTTATTTACACCATATTTTCTTAAACTATAAACGTACGGTCTTAACTAGTATATTATAGTAGTAGAATACATAGGTCTAACTCTCTCTCTCTCTAACAATAAGCAACTCTCTCTCTCTCTAACAATAAGCAATGCACTTGTTCTTGCAATCCATGGTGCAGCCACCTCCGCCACCACCGGCACCGTACCCCTTGCCGGACTTGCTAAAGGAGGAGAAGCACTTCGCCGGGCACGTGAGCTTCTTCATGTAGCACGGCCCCTTCTCTCTACAAACCACACTTGGCCTTATGGTCCCACTCCTTGAGTACCCTCCTTTGGGGCCTCCAAACCCATACCCGTAACCGCCTCCCATGATCCCTTGCCCCCATGGCGTGTCAAACCCGGGTATCCCAAACCCGCCTCCCGGACCGAAGAACGGCCCGTCTCCGCCGCCAGGGCCGGTCGGGCCAGGTGAGGTTGGGGTTGGGCCGGGGCGGGCTGCTTTGGATAAGGAGGATAGTTCTGTGATGAGGAGAAGTGTGAGGAGAAGGGTGGTGGTGGTAGTTGTTTTTGCCATCATGTGTGATATGATGATGATGGAGGAGGGGAGGGGGATATTTAAGGGGAGGAGGAGATAAAAAATGGGGTGAGGGGGGCAGTTGAGTTTTTTTTTTTTTTTTTTGGGTGAGAAAAGGGAAAAGAAAGTTAGGGTTAGGTGGCATAATTAGAAAGAGCACTAGGAAATGTGGTAGTATGAGAAAAGAAGAAGTAATTGGTGGGGGAAGTGCCCATTTGGCTTGAATTTGATGGGTGGGGGTTCAAAATCATCAATGTGGGATACGAAATCAAGTCCTATGAATAAATTAATTAATGTGACCATCAATAATCCATAAAAAGAAATAGTGGGAGTTTTCCAAATTAAAAAAAATATATAAAAAAAAAAGTAGAGGGAGCCCAAATGAATGAAGGGGACTTTGTTGAGGGTATACTTGGGAGACTACTTATGGTCAAAATGGGTTAGCTAGTTGGTGCTCTACTTTATTATTAATGGCTATCACATTCTAAAACCCAAGTATTTTCAATCAAGAAAATCTTCCTTATTTAATCCCCTCATGCTTATGATCAATTCACCACATGAATTAGTGTACCCAATAAATATTAAATATGTACCCTTTATTTTAGTCATACATGTGATATTGTTCAATTCTAATAATTAACTTGGGTAAGTTTTGATTATATTTAAAATTCTGTATTTTTTTTAATTTATAAAATTTAGATAAATACGTAGATTTATTTTAAAGGGATGTCTGTCTTTCATGAACCCACACAAATCATGAAAATGCAAACAAAAATCAAGAAAACTTAGGCTCTTTCTCGACAAGAATCGAGGCTCTATTTCTTCCTATTGCATTGGCATCTAACTAATATTCAGTTGACCTCCAATGTCCCCCTACTTAATAACACATCATTTTATAACTGACTATATGCTCCATTTTTCGATTTTGTTTCGTTATTTTGCTTGTAACATGATTCCTACATGGCATCATTATTGATATAGCTTTTTTAATTATTATTGATATCATATCACAGTACACATTTTTGTATATATTATAATCTTTAGACTTTACTTTAAAGATGATTTTTAATACATTGATTTGATGTACGGATCATATTCTTATGAATTAGCAATTTCCTTGGTAATTATTTAGGAAGAGAGAGGGTATCAGTCAAAAATAGTAAAGTAGTTATGAGATTTATACTACGAAACGAGGAAGGTAGCACGGTGATTGCGGGAGCAGCAAATTTGGGACATACTTTTATTATGATTGTCGAAGGTATGACACTCAGATTTGGAATACAAGAAGTTTTCAAAACTAAAGTTCGGAGACTCCAATATAGGGAGATAACAAAATCATCGTTGATATAGTCAAAGCAATTATTTAGCCACATGATAAGTCGACTTTATTATTTAAGACATCATTCGACTTATGAGGAATTTCACAAGTTATAACATTAATCACATCTTTAGAGAATTTAACAACGCATCCGATTAGTTAGCACATTTGGGGCACTCGATCCCTTCTCCATCTACTTGAGATTATTCCCCTTCTCCTCTTCTTTCATCTATCATAAATAATGATAATTTAGATAAAAACTCTTGTAAAAAGTGCTACCTAAATTTGAATGTATACTATTTTATATCTTAAAAAAAAAAAGAAAAGAGATAGGGTGGTGTCATTTGGTCAAGAAATTGACAAATTGACAAGAAAATAGAGGATGAAGTATGGGGGATAGAAGCTGTCCAAATTTAGCATCCGGAAATCAAGTGACTGATCAACGGTGTGATTTGGTCCCATCAGTTATTACTTATGAGTATGACAAAATGCCCTCCTTGTCAACATCATCACACCTTTTAAGTCAATCGATTAGACAAGTAATTAATTAATGACAAATACTTTAGCCAATTACATGCCATTTTTAGCCCATATGTATATTTCACGTAGGAGCAGACTTATGCGCGACTTGAGAAGTATCTACTCATCGTCATATATTCATAAATGTTTGGACGAATGGAAAAATATGTGGAATTTTATGGGCATACTTTTTTTCTCTCTCCTAATACTATATACTCCCATGAACATTTAAGAATTTACAGTCTCCTATAAAAAAGTAATTCGATGTTAACCTTTTTTAAGTATAAATTTATTAATTAAGAGTCATACAAATATTTATAATAGATTTTGAATTGAAACAAGTACATCACTAAAATAATAAAATAAATTATATTTATAAGAAAACTCATTATTGCGCTTTTGAACACTCATTTTTTACTTAATTGTTGTTTAATAATGCTACATCTCTTAAGGAGATCCATCAAATTTGTATAACTTTTTATTGAGAAATTATTGATCTGTTATTGCACTCCAAATTTGAAAAACGGAAACTTGTTATTGACCCATATTGAAATCAATCACTAATTTGATCCCAGAAAACCAGAAAAGACTTATACTAGATTGATGGATTTATTTCAAAAGTAAGAGACAGTATCACCTATTAAAAGAGTATACAAAGACACTCTTAAAACTAGAGAGAAATACTCTTTCCATTTTAAAATACATATCGTTTTAAGATTATGTGGAAATATTAAGAAAACACAAAATTTATTACAAATTTTATGTTAAAAGTAAACCCGGCAATCGGGTCATTCGGTTTGAGTTAAGTTCGGATTAAGTTCGGTTCGAGTCAATTTCGTGTCGATCTCGTTCGGATTCGGTTTTGATTCGGGGTCAAATTTGGGTCGGTTTCGGTTCGAATTAGGTCAATGTCGGTTCGGGTAGGTTTCGAGTATGTTATCGGGTTAACCATATACAATATAATATTATCAAGTGCACCACCATCCCTTGGTATGGACTCACTTGAATAAGATTTGAGTTCGATCAAAATTGTATCACTACAAGCACAAAAGTTCATCCCGAGAAACCCACCCAAAAAATGTGGGTTTGGTGAAATTCGGATTCGAGTCGATTCGGGTTTGGGTCACTTTTATTCGAGTTCGAGTTTAATTCGGTTCGGGTTATAATCAGCTCAATTATATTTCGGGTCGGTTTGGTTTCGAGTCGATTCATTTCGATTTTAAGGTCAAAATTAGTTTAGCTCTTTCGGTTGTCGGTTCGGTTTAGGTTTCGGGTCATTCGAGTTGACTCGTTCGATTCTGGTTAGTTTTGCCAGGTCTAGTTAAAAAGGCTAAGTTGCCCTATATATTTATTGGGAATGAAAAAATCAATGAAAAAGTAAGAAAAACAAAGCAATTAATAAGGACAAAGTTGATAAACTAGTAATTAATTGTCATTAAAATTGTAAAGTGACAAATATTATGAAGCAAAAAAGTTAGTTAAAGTGATATGTATTTTGAAACGGAGGGAGTAATTTATTTGAAAAAAGAGTAAAAAACTATAAGACTATGTTGCATTTAACCGTAAAAAGTTGTAAGGTTGTAAGAAAATGTAAGAAATTGTAAGGAAAAGTATAAGGAGATGTAAGCAGTTATAAGGAGTTGTAAACAGGTGTAAGAAGGTATAAGAAGTTGTAAGATAGTTGTAAAGTCAATTATAAAAAGTTATAAGAAATTATAAAAAGGTGCAAATTAAATGGAACAAAGCCTAAGAAAACAAACAGGTGGGAGATTACCATTGGGAAAGACGTCAATGACAACTCCATAGATTACAAGGAGGATATGGTTGAGAAAAAAAGGTGGAGAAGAGGTTAGGGTTCTTAGATATTTATGCTTAAATGACTTGTAAGACAGTATATTTCTAGGACTATAATGTGAAATTTGGTCATTAAGACCCCAATCTAGAAATTAGACCTTAAACATGAGTTTATAAATCAAATATAAGAGAGAATTTTGGAAACAATTTGATATTTAAAAATAAATTTTTTTAATTGTTTTAAATTTACAAACCTAGGAATAGGGTATGATTTGTGGCCTCAATCTGTTATGGTATATATTACTAGAGATGCAAAACATTGATATATATAGATTTTAATATTTTATTTCACGTTTTACATAAAGAGTTACTTCCTCTATCCTACAATAAGTGTCTCTCGAAATTAAAAACTTACTTTTTATAATATACAAATCAGATTCTTATTTTTATATGCAGAGAGTACTTGCAAGATATGATACCAAATGTGAATAATAAAGTTAATTTTATGTCATTTTTTAACCCCTCGTTTTTGGATGTAATTACATTTAATTGTTCTTCTTCTTGTCATGTGAATTTGACTTTATAATTACACCTTAATTTTTCTTTTTTAAATATTAATTTCATGTTATAGTGTTGTTTATTTGTTATACGTGAGGTAGTAATTCTTTGTTATTGGTACGTAGATATAATCTTTTCATATCAGTGGGACAATTCTCTATAAAATCTATGTGTTAAAAAAATTTCTTTCAAAATATAAGAATTGTTAATATACTGATGATAATAAGTAAGTTTAAATTACTTTTTGAAACTAAAATTTATTTTTCACATTTAAAAATTATACCTGCTTTTCATTAATCAAGTAGCTTTTATACTATCACAAAAAAGAAAAACAGAAAAATTGTGCCTGCTTTAGCCAAATTTGCATTCGATCAATTGTTGAAGAGTTCCCTCAAAAAATGAAAAAAAAAACAAAATTGAAAGATGAAATTCCAAATAAGCCGACAGGGCCCCACGCTTTCATTCACTCTCGAAACGACGAAAAAACCCTTCACCCTCCCCCCTCTCTCTCTCTCTCAGTCCCAGTCGCCAACGGCGCCAAGTCCGACCGCCTCCGACAGCGGCGCATTCTGAATTAGCTCTCCCCGCCTTGTATCTGTCTTCTGTCACCATACTCTCCTCTCTCAACTGCTCTATTTTTCTCTCTGCAGCAAAAGCTTCTCTTTAAGGTATGAAATTTCTCTCCCCTTACTGTCGGATTTTGCGAGGGTTTTCATCTGCCTACCCACACCCATGTCACCTCTTTCAGAAATCAGAATGATTTGATGGAGCAATTCTTATCAAAATATAAAATATCAGTTGATGCTGTAGCCTTTGAATATGTATTGTCTGAACCAAATGTGCAAGGCAGAAAATTGATATGGTGTGATGTGTGGCTGGGTTGGTAAGTGAAACTATATAAAGCCAGTGAAGATAATTTATTTCCCTTTTGTCTGATCTACAAAGTACCTAAAGCCTAAAGGTACTAACTTTGCGGCCAATTCAATTGTTGGTGTTTGGTTATTGAATCTACCACTTTGGCTTTTGGTTGACCATATGAACCTCATTGCGTTTTCTTGAGTTCTTGCTCTGCAAGTTGCAAGTTGTAAACTGCATTTTAACTCTCTACTGTATGTTATAGCTCAACTTGATTCACTGAAGTATTCAACAATTTTTGTTTAGGAGTAGCACATGGCGAATAGCAAATATGAGTATGTGAAGTCCTTTGAAACTCAAGACAAAATTATGCTGCCCAATCTAATGGTTGTTCTCATTGATGGTCGCAATTTTAGGAGGTAAATATTTTTATTCTTGCTTTAAAGATGAACTTTGGTGTATGTAATACGTTCCTTCTTGCATCCTACATTTGTATCGCCATATCTGTGTTTAAGAATTAAGACCAGAATGACTTTTTCGTTTTTATGTTTGTTGCTTTATAAGTTCCTAGGAATTCGATCGTTTCTGCTAAGTTATCTGTGGCTTGCTTTACATATGATTCTCATCCGACATTTGCATTTAGCTCATATGATTCTTTAGTGTGCATGGCAAATGTCATGATCTGCAATTCTGAGTCTCCTATGCTGGCCTGCAGCAGTATTCTTGTTCACTAGTGTTCAGTGGAAATTGAAATGAAGGAATGGAAAACATTGATGTTATCCATGCTCTGAGTTCTGGTGTAGTCTATAGTAAATTGGATGCTTACTTGCCACTGGCTGCACAATTGCATATTTCTCCTACACTTCCAAGTGTCATTTGAAATGACAATGCCTAAGTTAGATGGTAAAAATGAACCCATTATTATAGAGATCACATCAATACTGTGATTTTATTATTATATTGTATTGTGTGTACATTTTAAGATGGCAATAGCTTCTGCATAATCCTAATTCATTTTGAAAATCATGAATTATGTTGGTTTTTTTGTTTGTGTGTATTTTTTTTATGTTGGGGGCGGAGGGGGATAGGCAAGGGGTTGTTTCCTATCAGACATGGATATCATTGTAGTTCACATGAATTTATGATTTTTTTATGTGCATATGACACTGTATGATTAATTATCTTCCTTGGTCCTCTTATAGCCCTTGTAACCTTCTTATTTGTTGGGCTTGCGTTTTTTATTCACCGATCCTCTAGGTTCTCTGAAATTCATCAATTTGAGAAGCCAAGTGATAGACGAGCCTTGAGGTTGATGAAGGCTTGTGCAGTAGCTGTTATGGAGGAATTTCCTGACACAGTATTCTCATATGGATTTTGTGATGAGTATAGGTACCTGCCACTCTATAGTCTGAATTCTAGCTTCTAGTTCTTAATTCATAAGAATTACTGTTGTTATTTTGCAGTTTTGTCTTCAAAAAGGATTCCAAGTTTTACCAGAGGCGTGAAAGGTTTGTATTCTAAACTACAATTTTCTTGAACTACATTTTTCAGATTTAATGGTTTGGATTGAATGCAAGGAGATTGGAGACCTACTCTTGGTTCACCTTACTATGTCTGTACTGCTGTTCCCTAGTATTTTCTACTGCCTTGTCTCTTCTGTTTACGGTTTTCCATGGTACTTGCTGGTTTAGCTACATTATGGCCTGTATGAAATAGCCTTTATAGTTCTAGAAGTTACTAGGTAGGTATTTCTTTCTTCTGAATGGCAATGCTCATGGTCTACAAACATATCTTCTGCAGTAAGATACTGTCCCTACTTGTATCATTCTTCACTTCCGTCTATATGATCAAATGGAAAGAGTTCTTTCCGCACCAGGATTTACTCTATGTGCCTTCATTTCGCGCACAAGTTATTCGATGTCCAACATTGGAGGTTCTTCAAACATATCTTGCATGGAGACAGAATGATTGTAAGTAATTTCCATCATGATGGTTTGTATGGTTCAGTCATTTGCAATTTTGTTGTTACATGGAGCAGTAGAGCTCTTACATTCTTTTTTTTTTTTTTAATGTAAATTTATCTTTGAAAGAGGGGTAAAAAGAGAAAAAGCAGAAAATTTGTGTGAACGTAAAATTCTCCAGTGTTTTGCAGGTCATCTTAATAATCAATTTGATACATGTTACTGGAAGCTAGTTGAGGGTGGAAAGACTGAAAGTGAAGCCCATGAAATTCTTGAGGTGCTGTTGATTGTATTTATGCGTGCATTCATCCTATAACTTTTGGCTTAGTAATTGTATTTCTTGCTCACATTTAAACTGTATTATCCAAATTTTGTCCTTTTTGCTCCTTTCGATGTGAATAGGATTATCTCACTACTATCGTTAGTAACTCTTGCTTCTTTGTTGAAATTCAACTTTTGTAGCTGCTAATACAGTGCACGTTGGAAACCTTAGATAAATGAGCTTACAAGTCAGATGAACAGTATTGACAATTATTATCTTGACCAATTGTGGATGTGATTAAAATTTTTGCATATGTTGTGATACTTGTTGCATCTACTGTTCACATATCTTGGTGATGACAGTATTTGCATTTTATGCTGCAAGCACCTGGATTAAGGAGCATACTTTTTCTTGTTAGGCTTTGTTGAGTCTTGACCATATTTTGTGCTTCATCTGTGTTAAAACGCTTACTAGATGGAGCCGTTATTCAATTGGTTTTTGAATTTGTGTGTGTCGAGTATTAGTTTTGGCAATGATATTTGATGTGCTTCATTTCAGTGCCAGATCACTCGTGTCTGTCTACTCTACAGGGAACTCAAAAGCAAGACAAGAATGAGCTGCTTTTCCGCCAATTTGGTATCAACTATAAAAACATTCATCCGATATTTCGACAAGGAACTTGCCTCTTCAAGGCTCAGGTGATCATCTACCCCTGTTTGTTAAGGTATTTTGGGCCTTTAAAATACCATATGATCCCTTGTCATCCAAGATCGCAAAGTTTCTTTGCTTTTACTTTATTCTATTTATTTTTAAGATTTTACGGGTTGTCTTGATTGGTTAGTCTCTCAAATTAGTATGAATCTTGAAACTATTAATTGATAATATTTTTGTTGTGGAGATTGACAAAATGATAAGAGACTTTGATGGCATAATTCTGACAACATTTATGATAATACCTATCGTGACCATGGGCAAAGAAAACCTTTGTAGTTTTGTCCAAAGACATTCACGAACCTGGGACGGTACCAAAATTTCTCATATGAATTAGGAAGTCATTTGGCTTGCAATATTTTCTCCAATTAAACAAGCCATTTTGGTACTTATTCTTTGCATTCATGAGAATAAGCTGCCGGACACAAATTGACATTAGGAACTTGTGGGTCTTTTGTCTAATTGAACAACACCTTTTGTCGGTCTCACTTTTTGTGTGTGTGTGTGTGTTGGGGTGGGGGTAATTCTATGGTAGTTTGCTAGCTTGCAAAATATTTTAGTTGACTGTTTATATGGCAACATCTTAATTGCTATTAAGCCAATGTCTTTTTGTTTAATTGTAAGCTCTGCTTCGCATATAGGAGCACCTTTCCTAGTATCTGTTGCTCTATGATTCAGTTGTCATATTATATATCTATGTATAATTATCATAGAGATCTTTGGTCCCCCTGCCTTTTTGCACCCTGTAAGCTGAGAAATTTATCTTGTACTTTGATGTGGTCATGTTGGTGAGAGGATCATTTTCTTTTTACTGTCTCATATTGGTCTTCTTTTATCGACCCCTTCCCCTCAATTGTCAGAGGAACATTGTGGATTTTGTGAGGGTATGAATTTTATGTCCTTTTATAGTGAAGTTTTGGTTCATAATATCATTAAGGTTGTGGTTCACTTGCTCTGTAATGTGTTCCTATGGACTTTGAACAAAAACTTTGTAATTATATGTGGGGAGCAAAATAATTGGTACAGTGCCATGCAGAATGTTCATACATGAAAAGAACTTATCATAAAGTGCTAGACTACTTGGTATGGAGTGTCGTGCAGGTTATATGCGTCTCAAAGAAAGTTAATGTTGTGCTCTTTTGCAACATAGGTTGAAGATGTCATCAAGTACAAGGAAAATGGCGATCCTGTTAAGAGATTACGGAGAAAAGTGATGAAAGTCCGTTCGGAAAATATTGCTAGTAAAAACTTCTGGAATCAACACTCATCTCTCACTAAGGAATTGGGCAGCTTTGATGAAGATATTCACAAAATTAGGCCAGAATATGTAGAATCCTTCCATTTCGTGGATAAGTTGCTGCCTTCCACTTGGGTAGTGGTCAGAATAGATGGGTGCCATTTCCACAGGTAATTGGACTGTACGATTAGCATTCAGCAATTTCATCTTTGGCTTTTTCAAGCACTTGTTGTCCAGAATATTTCTTCTTTGGGTTAAATGCAGATGCCAGATGCACTAAAAAATTTTGAAGTGGTAATATTTGTTTGTAGCTAAACGAGTTGTAGGTTTCTTGCATGAAGGTTAAAGCTTGGATATGTTAGAACAGATTCGCAGTAGCTAGAGTCGACTTGGTGTTTTAATTACCGTATGCTTCTCTTAAATTCGTAATGTCTTTCATCAACAAGTCAATTTACATCACTTGATTACTCTTAGTCAAAGCTGTAATTAAGATGCAGCTTTTGTTCTTATTCTAATTTATGCATCTTCGTGTTATTGAACATTGAGTTAATATGAGATGAACTCAGTCCTGTCATCTGGTTCATAGTAGAGATGCTGTTGGTGGAGCTTGCAAGTGAACATGTTTGGATTTTGTTAGGTTCTCTGATATTCATGCATTTGAGAAGCCCAATGATGAACAAGCTTTGAATCTTATGAATTCGTGTGCAGCAGCTGTTATTGAAGAGTTCAAAGATGTAATCTTTGCATATGGTGTCAGTGATGAGTACAGGTAATACAGTTGAGTTTACTTTTTGTCAAATTTACATAATCTACTCACCTTGTTTATGATCGGCCTTGCAGTTTTGTCTTGAAAAAGGAGTCTAAGTTATATGAACGATATGCTAGGTGAACTCTTCACCTACCCTTTCGCCTTCTCTGCTGACTATTTAGCTGCAATTTTTTAAAATAGAAAATTCTGTTCTGTTTGATATGATGCGAATACTTCAATTTCCTATTTCAGTGGCATAGTATCGGCAATGGTATCACTCTTTTCATCAACGTACATTCGGAAGTGGAATGTTTTTTTCCACAAAAAGAGTTGAAGTATCCCCTTCATTTGATGGTCGAGCAGTGTGCTACCCATCAACAGAGATTCTTCGTGACTACTTGTCATGGAGACAAGTTGATTGTGAGTATAGTCGCATCTTTTCCCTCCCAACACCATGAATAGAAACTTTCTTGAGTCTGAATCTATGGGAAGAAATTTTTTCCACTGTCTCAATCGGGATATCCCGACTAATAGCATTTTACATACGGTGGTATTTTAGTTGCACGTAGTGGTTAGAAAATGTTGTTTTCTTATGTATGTGATTATGCAATTGCATTATCGTGATTATTATGTCTCTTTTTGTGCTCAGGTCACATTAACAATCAGTATAATACTTGTTTCTGGATGCTAGTCAAATCTGGAAAAAGTAAACGTGAAGCCCAAAACTGTTTGAAGGTACGGCACTTCCTATCAAAGTAGACGGTGTCATTTTATATTCTATAGTTACTCTTCCCCCTTCGTGATGTAGACATGAGCTAATATGTAATTTTGCAGGGAACTCAAACACAAGAGAAGAATGACTTGCTAATCCAAAATGGTACTGACTACAATGCACTACCAGACATATTTCGTCGAGGATCATGTGTTTTCTGGGAGGAGGTGGGTCCACCTTTGTCTCTGACCATTTGTCTTTGAAACAACGGCCTTTGTAATTTTTCCCCCAATATGAACATCTATTTCAGTGAAGCAATTTGGCACTTCTCTAGTGCTACGTTGAGCTACTAGTGATCCCTTCTCACAAGAGTCTTGCAAGAATATCCTCATAAAATAACTTAATATCTTTTTTAGGAACAGCAAAACACCTCTGCTAATTATCAGCCACATGTTCTAAACTTGATATCCATTCAGCTGTTCAATTGCCTCCATGAAAAATATGATGAATAACTGCTTGCCGATATCACTTTAAAAGAATTTCATGCCCGTTAAGTACATTCTGGTTATTGATCTCTGACATATCATTATTTGCATTCAGGAAAACAAGGAAATAATCAATGCTGGGAGTCGGGAAGGTTCAAGAAAGAGAGTTGTGATCGACCATTGTAATATAATAGACGACACTTTCTGGGAAGAACATCCATGGATCCTTGATGGCAAGCATCAACCAAAGGCCCACTCTTAGTTTTGTTGCTGACATCTTTTTTCTCATGCACGGTGTACCATTACTTGAAACAATCATATTTCAGGCATATTTCAAAGGGGCGGCTTAGGCTTACTATGTTAATGCATTTGTCGAGACATAAACATGAACAATTCCTAATTGTTTGAGAACATTATTTTAGTTTTATGGGACCATGTTTATGTCTCCAAAGTCGTAACTTGTACCGCGAGTTAACTTGTCATCATGTTTATGAAAATTCCTGGACCAAAATTCGATCTAAATACAGGATTCCTGGACTTGATTGATAAAGATTTTGCCACAAATGAAGTGACAAGGACTTCTGGTCTAACCTACTATCATTACACAGTTGGCAATGATTTTTGGTGGTTGGAGTGTTTTTCTTTAAAAAAATTATAGAAGAATGCGCACATGTTTTTTTTTTTGGGGCTTTTGGAGCATAGTTTGAAGCATTTGTGGGTACATCTGAATAAAGAAACTTAACCAACAATTATTTAAATGTATATGTGTTGCCTAATCATAATTCTGTGGAGCATTTTTTAAAAAAATACAACGGCAAATTGAAAGAATCACAGAACTTGGGCCTCTAATGGGAGATTTTACAGATAAAAATGCATCTTAGATGCCCGTGTTATTTTGTAACGTTAATATTATACTCTCGATATTATAGACATATGACATATGTTAGAATTTTTGGTATATGAGAATCGATGCCAATTGGAAGATCTTATGATTTTTTTAATTTTTATAATTTGTAATTAACTCATGGTTGTTTACTTAGTACTTTTTTTCTGCCTTTTTACCTAATAAGCTATTAGAAATTAGTATATGACAATTGGCATGGAAAGAAGGCAGTTATAGCTTAAGCTCAATTATCCAAACTTCTGGGATATCTGCTCTTCTAATACCCACGTGATTCATACACAACTTTACCTGTACTTCCATTTTGAAAAGTGATTAACACTCTTAATTATACTTAAGCCTATCACTAATCCCTCCTTTTCTGGCAAAAGGCAGCACCTTTAGCAAAAGCACATATTCTTCCTCACACTTAGAAGATAAGAATGGATATCTCAAAGCAGGGGCATTTTGGGAACCTTAATTTCTCTCTCTCTCTCTCTCTCTCTCTCTCTCTCTCTTCTCTTCCTGGCTATATAAACCTCTAACAAACCCAAACTCTGTTTTGACTTACAAATACAAAGAGCTCAGAACAGTCAACAACCTCCTAATCATAATCAGCTGTGAAAGAGTTCACCAAAGGAATTAAGATCAGAAGAAGATCAGATGGGTGAGGGAAGAAAGAGCAACGTGATGATCATGAGATCACAACAGAGAAGGAATTCTGACCGTCTGATCCCAAAGAGAGGACAAGTGAAAGCTGGGATTTTAAGGGGTGTGGCTCGCTCTGTCTCCTCCCTCTTATCTCTCTCTCACCAACGTGGCTCCAGAGCTCGGTGAAGACATTTACACCTGATTTTTTCCCTAAGAAATATTTTCTTGCTTCACTTTTTTCTCTGTTTTTTTCACTTCTTTTTACTTTTTTTAAAAAAAAAAACATAGGTGGAAATGATCGATACAATGTTTGATATGTTGATTGGTATTTTGTACTTGCATGTATAGACAATAGAGACATACCAAGAAAAAAAAAACCCCTCTATTTGATTTTGTCTCTCTTTCATCGGCATTGATTTTATAACTAAAATAATAAAATAAATATTTTATTTAAAAACTAACGAAAACTATTCTTAATGCACATCTTCTAATCATTGATTGTTTCGTAATGCAACTTCTAAGAAGGAGATTTATAAATCTTATATAACTTTCTCAATGAAGAATTTATTTAATCTAGTATTACAAATTTGAAAAAATAATGTTTGATATAGATCGATCCGACAGCTTAATTAATAATTCAACTCTATACAAGTAGAATATCATAGAAAAAACAAATATAATCACTCCAAGAGTTATGATATTGAAATATATAATTTTTGCTTACTTCTCTACCTTAAGTAAATTGGTTATTAAATTTAAACCTAATTTTTTGTTGCCCCTATCTTAGTGATTAAAAATATATTTTTAGTACGCATGTCAAATTATTTTTGCAATGGTCATGCTCATGTCATGACCTAGTGTTTTTTTAATGATAAAAGAGTATCATATTATCAAAAAAAAAATAAATATTTTTTTATGCAAATAAATTATACGTATATAACCATGCGTACATATTTTAAGTCCTTTTTTTTTTTTTACTTTTTGTTGGTGAAATGCATATATTAATACATATAAATTAAAAAAGAGAAAAATAAAATAATAACATTTTGAATCATTACTTGTGCATTTGAAAGAGTAGACCAATAATTAAACTTCTAACTAACAAGTGGATTTTTCTTGTGATTAATTATATCAACTAATTACTAATTAATTAGTCTGCATTAGCTTCCTTAATAATATGATTATTTTATCTAAACCACCACTTAATCTTACCAACTTTGGGTGACTTTTAATTTACTTCTTTAAAAAAAAAAAAGATAAAGAACCAGATTTTGAAACCTCTTTGGGTGAGGCTATAGGTCAAAGATTTGAAAAGTGCCCTTGACTCTTTGACTCTATCCATTCACATCATTATATCAGTCAAAAAAGGAGGGTCAAGTCAATGCATCAATTTTTTTTATCCGATTGTGTAACGACAATAGGGAAGTAATTTGAGATCTTGAATTTTCTATTTTTTAATTATTTTAAAAATAATAAGAAGACGTGATTTTAAATTTTAATATATGTATTTAAGAAGAAAGATTCCTATATTTATAAAAATCGTACTCAAATTCTCTTTGTGATTGGAATAACAAGTGTGGGTTATGATTTATGTGATGTTATGAACATGCTAGATTATCCACCATTACAATAAAATTAAATTTAGTAATTTTGATGAATTTTTATAACTCCTTTTCATAGGCAGGCCAAAAAGTTAAGGTTAGTGGGGTGGGGCCCCATCAAGAAAATTGAAGTTTACTTTATAATTACAACTCAAAGTCACTATAGGAAACTTCCATTTCGAAAAAGAAAATATATTAAATTAGATCCTTAATAAAAAAAATTTAATGGGTAAAAAGTAAAGGAAAAAAAAATGCTAAGATTTCTAAATTATTAATTTTTTTAATTCTCTAAATTTTCTCTCTTATTTTTTCTTTTGTCTGACCATCGATTAATATACAATAATGCATCATATTTATGGATTTTTAATATATGAAGTATTTGAAGAACTTTCCTTTTCACTAAATGTCATTTTTCTCACATGACCCACCATTTTTATTTATCCACGTGATCGATATGCAACTTGCTCTATATTTCTTTTTTTTTTTCTCTACATCCTTTATTCTTGATGGGACCCATACATTATAAGAATAGATGGTAATTTTCTTGGACGATTTATATATATCTAATAGTATGCGCTCTTCATCATACATCAACAAATAATTTGACAAACGGGAGAATATGAGAGATTTTGTAAATCTAATCTCTATCTTGAAATAAATACTCCGGGAGCACTTAAAGAATCTTCGATAATTCTTTGTATTCATTTGAATTTAACTCGCTTTTTTTTTCTATTATTAAAAGATAATAGAATATACAATAGCAATAACATGGTAATAAAATGTCACTAAATAAAAAAAGAAGGGGTAATTTTGAAATGGTAATTAATCTCACTAATTTCCGTCACATCTGATTAACTTATTTGTTGTGGACTTATCTCATGGAAAGATCTCTATTAAATTGTATTTAATTAAAAAAATTATATTTTTTGTTGTAATTATAGTAATTACGTAAGAAAATGGGAAACAATTAATTAAAAACAAAACCAGAGGCTACATTGAAGAAACAGAATTTCATTCATATTCCAAAAATTCTTACCGGGTTGCACCAAAATTTGCAGCCCTGTGGGTTTAATTTCTACAAAAATTACAAAATAAAATACAGAGCAACACAAAAATCAATCCTTGGATCGGATCAGATCAGAAGCAACAGATCGGGACTCAAGTGTGATTCAACGGCCTGAAACTCATCGAGCACGCTGAGGAGCTGAAGACAGAGAGAACAAAGAAGCAACAGAGTGAGCCAAGCGCTTGACAATCCGGCCCTTTACTTGCCCCCTCATCGGGATCGGACGGCCCGGGGAGGAGCTGGGAGTAGAAGTGGAAGAAGTGATCCTCTGCTGCGCAATCCCACCGTTGGTCATGCTCCTGATTCGATTTGCTTTGATCTCTTTTTTTTCTTCGATTTTGGCTGTGAAGTGCAGAGGATGAGAGAGAGAGAATCCGAAAATGTTTTGATGAGTCTCTGGAAATGCTCACTGAGCTCTTTATATAGCACTAGTCTTACGAAATTGCCCCTGACTTTGCTAGTATTTGCACCTTTGACTATTACACACCACAACATGGCTGCTTAATTATCTTCTTTTTTAAAAAAGAAAAGAATGGCTGCTTGAAACCTGATACGGAATTCAATTCATCGACGGCTTTAAGAATATATATTAATTTTAAGGTTATTCTAACATTATGTATCATGTGCACAAATATTATGCATCTAATTTACGTTTTGACTTTTCTTTTTTAAAAAATTATTAATAAAAGTCATACGATATTTAAAAAATAATTTTCTAACAATCAACAAATTTTAAATATTAAAATAAATATATATATTTCGATAAAATTAATAAGTAAATATATTTCTGTTCGACTCTATAATTATAACATTAATATGGTCACAAATCGTGCTCTTCTTTTTTATGTGTTTAATTAGGAGTGGCTTTATTTTGTTTAAAATAAAGATTTAAGATTCATGACCACATGTGGAGGGACCTCTTTGGCTCTGGTATTTAGGTCAAAGATTTAAAAGTGATCCTTGACTATTAGGTCAAAAATGAGGGGTCAAGTCAAAGTCCAAAAAACCATCACTCATTTTTAACACAGCATACACTATCAACTTAATAAGTTGAGCTTAAATGACTAAAAAAAAAAAAAGGAAAAAAAGTTAACACAAACACAATCACATAGGAGTTTATCTATTTTTTAGACTCTTGAAAAAAAAACTTTAATATGAAAATTTCAAGACACTTATTTTTTTATATTCGTGTATGATGGTATAATTTTTAATGTTAATGTCAAAGATACCATTTAATATTGTCTAATTTAGTTGGTTGAATACACATTTTAATCTGTATGTATGGTTAATGTTAGGTACCGATATCAATTATCAACTTTAAAGGAGAGGGACCAAGGGAGAGATAACTCGCATATTTTTTATTTAATATATTATTTATTTAGAATTTTAATTCATTTCACAACTTCTAAGATGTTTTCATATATAAAGACTACACTCACAAAAATATACACTCAATCGAGAAATTCTAATTTATAAATACTTCATAATAGTAATTAAGTAGGACTCAAATAGTAAAAAGTTCACGTTTCAATGAGACAATCACACTTTTTTTGTTTTGTTTGAGCGGCAATATATATTTCCAAATCCCAATCACTTATATTGATAATGCTTGTGGATATTTTAAATCGAATTCATTATTAGGTGAACAAAATTTTATCATGAATCTATCACGAGAACTTTTCATGCATCCCTTTCAAGTTTAAAGAGGTGGGCAAAAAGTGAGGTTATAACTTTTAGTGGGTGGAGTCTTCTCAACACATTCAAGTTTGATGCATGCATCTATCATCTACAAGTGTAATGGTATCAAGTGTTTTTTTTTTTTTTATAGTATACTTATCGAATTTTAATATTTACTGGTCTATTTGTTTCAACTGTTTAAATTAATCGTTATAGTATTTATAGTGGTTATGAAATGTTATAATTAACTCGTTAAGAATTGTTATGAGTTATTAGCAGTTATAAATGTTAATTCGAACATACCCTTAATATACATATTACACTAATTATGATTATGATTGTGGCATGTTTTATTTTTACAATTAAGTTAATTAATTTAGTTAGGTTAATCTAATAGCATGATTGAATAGAGGTGGAGTTGATTGGTGGGGGTCCTCTTGTTGGCGAGGAAAGAGCAAAAAAAAGGAGAAAAGGGAAGAGAAGGAAGTGTTTTTGGTGAACATCTTTGATGTTTCCTTTCCCTTTCAGCATTATTGAGCTCCAGTAGCTCCAGTGCCTCACATCACAACAACTCAAAATTCCTATCATTTTTCACACTCACCCCTTTTTTATTTGTCCACGTGATTTTTTATTTTTTATGTTACCTATTTCTCCTCATTTTTTCCCTTTTTTTTTTTTTTTTGGGCTTTTTGCCTTTTGATGGGGCCATTGTATATAGGCCTACTTTTTCATTTAAATGGACGGTAATAAAACGTCTAAATTTGACACATTTCTTTTGAAACAAACAAAAGAAAGGGACGGCTCTACCAAAAAGCTATATATACGAATATGTTATATATAAGCATCCTATAATTTTAAAACGATAAATATTTTAAAATAAAGACAATCTGAATAGCGTAACATCTAATTTTATTATTTATATTAAAAGATATATCCCCTTCACTATCCATTAGCAGCAGTGAGTCAGTGGTGGCAGCTCAAACATCAATTTATTTATTTTTTATATGGAGCCGCCCCTTTTAATTACCATGTGATTCAATTTATATGCAACTTGCACTACCACGACTACTTTTTTTTGTTTTTTTTTTCCTTGTTGGTAGGGTCCAACTATTTCACTAATATAAGATAAAATAAATAATTATGTATACTCCGAATGTGGTTAATTGCCTTTTGAGAGCTAGAAATTTAGATGGTTTTGTTGCTCTGGCTCGGTCGTGCCATTCTTGTACAATCGTGTCACCTCAACATTTGGGAATTTTCGAACTTATACAACCCGAGAAGCAAAAGTATAGTAGGATGTATTTTGAGCCACACCCAGCACATAACACTATATTAGCTAAGAATTTTATAGACAACATTTGGATTATAAAACGAAACATGAGAAAATTAATTTCATTGAAGTTTTGAATCTGTACAAACTCCACAGCCTAATCTAATTCTACAAGTAGAAACTGCGAAGACAAATCAATGATATGATCAGATCAGATCAGATCATCGCCAAAAATTAATCCCAGGATGAGAACAGATCAAAGGGTTCATCTCCAAGTCCAAACCAAGGGATCCAAAACTCATCCTCATCGAGCGCGCTGAGAAGCGGAAGAGAGAGAGTGAGAAATGAAGGAAGAAACAGAGTGAGCTAAGCCCTTGACAATCCGCCCCTTCACTTGGCCCCTCATCGGGATCGGACGGCCAGTGGAGGTACTTGAGGAAGTAATTCTCTGTGGCGCATCCACTCCGTTGATCATGCTCCTTCGTGCTCCTCCACCCATCTGATTCTTCTTCTACTTGATTTGCTTTGATCTCTGATTCTTCCTCAAGTTTTTCTGTGATGTTATGAGCAGAGGAGATAGCAGCAAGTTGAAGAAAGATGAGCGAGTGTTTTGATGCCTTTCACAGTAGTGATGCTGGAGACTTATATAGCGCTAGCTAGCGTTACACATTTGCCCCTGACTTTGCTAATATTTGCATGTCTGTGCCGCTACTACTGCTTAAAGAGCACTAAACTTGTTTAGTTAAATAGGATTAAATTTAACCTTAATTAAGTGAATTTCTATATATGCATTAGTGTTTTCAACACATTACATAAAATGTAAAAATTCTAACGCTGAGTTCATCGGTATCGTTGTCGAAATGTAATTCGACAACGAGCACAACAACCCCGTGTCAACAACAAGCACAAAGAATCTTTAAAATAGATTAGTCTAATTAATTACAAGACAAGTTTAATGCCGTGATTTTAAATTCCATTTATTAAACATACCTAATTAAGGTGGGACATGATGCAATTTTTTTCCTTGAACTCATCACTGAATATGTTTGAGACATGTCCTCTTCATCGTTCTCATTTAATTAATCAGCACCCTAACATAAACAAAAAGATTAGATCTGCATAATCTATTTTATTAATTCTTAGCTTAATTATAAATTTAGAAATAATTATTTTTGAATTAAATAAATATCATGTATAGATCGAGGAAGGATCCTACTTAGCTTGCATAATCAGGCATATGATGTCTGCATATATTCTGAGTTGCTTTTGGAGTTATTTAGGTGGTTGATTTATTTAATTAGCATAAAAGTTTGCTCCTGATTACTTAATAGTAATTAATATTAAGCACTAATCAACCAGTGCTAACCACGTGATGCTGAGGAATAATTAAATTAATATTTTGGATTTAAAATTTAAGTATTCAATTAAAATGATAAAAGAAGCTTAAATTAAAATTTTTAGATCAATTTTTTTTACTTGTTAACACTTATCTTTAATTCAATAAATATTTATCATAAATAAAATAATTTTAGTTTGTATTATTTATCCATGAAAAAAATTTAAAACTTAATTATATGATAGAAGAGATTAAAAAAAGCTCAAATATAAATTTAGAGTTTAAAATTTTGTTATGTGGATAACATTTATCTTCACTACAACAAACATTTATTACCACTAGAATAATCTAATTGATTTTTTTGCTAGAAAAAAATTTAAAATTAGGAAATACGATATAAAAGATTAAAAAATCTCAAATATGATTTTGAATTTAAAATATTTTTGTGTGGATAACATTTATCTTTATTACTATATTTATTGTTATTAGAATAATATAGTTTATATTTGCAATAAATTATTTGATAGAAAATATTTTTAAAAGCTCAAATCTAATATGTAACTCAAATTTTTATTTAGATAGCATTTATCTCCATTACAAGAATTTAATTACTAACTTTTGTCATTGAAATAATCGATTACCATTATGATTACATTATACTTTTTATATAACCAAATATGGTAATGTAATTGTTGTCCCGTTACATTACATATCTAATTATATTACATAGTTGATTACATTACACCTCTATTGCATTACATCCAACCAAACGTCACATAAGTCTAATAGTTAAATCACTCCTAACTCGCTAAACACTAGTCATTGAAATAAAATGAACATGGCATAAGCAGAACGACTCTTGATTTAGTGACATATTTTGTTGCTCATTTATCATTATTATTTTGGTTCAAATTCAAGTGGCTCCAATTTATAAATATCGGTAAATTATCCGTATAAATAAGAGTCGAATAAGATTATCCATTAAGAAAGAAAAAAAGTCCTTTGGAGATATCACTCTCAAGAGGTGTAGAAAAAGTTTGATCTCCAACAAGATGATAGTGGTAGTCAAGTCATGTTCAAGAAAGTTTACATGCATGAATCTCACCCTATTTATTTTTCAATTAGACTCTCAAAAATTATCCCCACTCTTTATGTCTTATATGTCTATGGACAAAGGATTTAAATGCCGGTCCATTCACTCTTTTCAAAAGTCCATATCTGAGTTTTAGGCAAGTAAATCTAATAAAATTTATCTAAAATTAGATATTTTAATTTATATATTTATTATAAGTTGAATTTGGGGGTCAAACAATATATCCATACTTTAATTTAGTTAATATGATAAAATTTATAGTCTAAAAATCTCGCCATCTCTATTAATAAATTCGAAATGACATAGACACCAAATCTATCAATAGATACTAAAATTTAAATCCTGCGTTAAACTTTTAAAATGAGTATTTAATTCTCATTTATATTTAATGTTACTATTCATAATTTGTGGCAGTTAAAATATTTATTTATTTTAATATATAGAGCCACCATCTTAATTAGCATGTGATTTTATAAGCAACTTGCATAATATTTTAATGTTTGTTTTTGGTGGGTTCCCTACAAATTCACTAATTAGAATAAGATGAAGGAAATGATGTATAATTTGAATCTTGTTAATTGCTTTTTAAAAAGATAGATGGGGATGGGGATGGGGATGGGGATGGGGATGGGTCCACAAAAATCACACATTATTTCTCACCCTTATTATCTTATAAATCAATTTCTCTATATTTTACTAATACGATAGGATGTAATTAAATGAAAATTATTATCATAAAATAAATAGAGAAATTTTAATTATAAAATTTAAAATAATCGGTTATAATAAGTCAAGTTACTTTTTTTTTTTGATTACATAAGTCATATTATTTTTAATATACTTTTTGTTATTAAAAGTAAATTTTTTAAAATTTTTATTTTTAAACTTTAATACATGTTATAAATCAATTTCTCTAGATTTTCAAAAATGTAAAATTTTATGTACCATCAAAAGTTTCACTCTCTCTATAAAAAATTTACACCTTAAAAGTGGTAATTCTTAAATTTTATTTATTTTTTAATCCATATAAATTATAAAAGACATTACATTATAATGGGAAAAGAAAATTAAAATCAAAATTTAATATACCCAAAAACTTAATTAGTAAATGGTAATTCTTATGTATATAGCCACAGTGATGGTGAACATATTAGTGACATTATATAAGTCATTAAAAATAATTTATTTTATATCATTTTTAACAAATTAATCTTATCTAAAATAATATTTAAGTTCACGCTTATGAGATCATATCAATTAAGCAAGAGGATTATAATTATATATATATATATAAAAAAAAGAACAAAACGAAAGAAAAGATCAATTTCATTTGACAAAAGCTTGAGCTAAATCTGTACAAATTAGCTCCGAAGCTCTCCAACCTAATCTCGTTCTACAAGAACTTACAAAAAACCAAATCAAAGACATGATCGGATCAGATCAGATCAAGGGTCCGACTCTAATCAAACGGTCCAAAACTCATCGACCCCTCTGAGAAGATGAAGAGAGAGAAAGCATGGAAGCAACAGAGTGAGCCAAGCCCTTGACGATCCGGCCTTTCACTTGTCCCCTCATCGGGATCGGACGGCCGGGGAAGATGTAGGGGTAGAAGTAGAAGTAGAAGTAATCCTCTGTTGCGCAACCCCGCCGGTCACCATGCTCCTTCGTGCTCCTCCAGCCATCTGATTATATTCTATTTGATCTTCTTTCCAAGTTTACTATACTGTGGTATTTTGTGAGGAGTAGAGTTGATGAAATACAGAGCAGAGGAGAGACAGAGAGAGAGAGAGAGACGGTGAGTGGAAGATGTGTGTGTGTTCGGATGGCTTTCTCAGAGTGCAGTAGTGGGCTTATATAGCACTAGCATTACGAAACTGCCCCTCTTTTCACTAATATTTGCAAATATGGTACGGGACTCGAATGCAATGAAATTTTAATATACTTTAATTAGCTTACTTGGATTATAAATGCAAATCAACTCCAACTCGTACTTACTTATATTTTCATGCTTTCGAGCAAGTTATGTTTTTTTTTTAATACCAAATTTCAAAAATTAAATAGCAATTTTATAGTATTTCAAAAATTTAGAAAAAGCTTTGGCGTAGAACACTCTATACATGCATTATAACAATCAAAATTATGTTCGTTTTGATATTTACTAGCTTGGATTCACACGCAATACATACAAGGATACAAAAGAGTTTGAGTTTTAAAATTATAACATTATGATATTTTAAAATTATCTCATTATAATAATAGTAAGGAATTTATTTATACAATCTTGAATACGATATATTTTATTATTAAATATGTAATAATACATTTTATATATAGAGTGTTTTTTTCGAAGTAACATTGTCTTCATAAATTGGCTGTTATTTTATTTTATTTTATTTTTGTCATACATAGATAATACAAAATCTAAAACTACAATAAACTTAACTTAAAGTACATCATAAACCCATTATTAGTCAACTCTGAATAAAAATTTAAATTACATTATTAGTTTCGTCAAAATTTTAAAAAGATACTCCTAAAAATTTTATGTTATACATGCGACAGCGCAATTAAAAATACATGTGATATTTTTTTATAAATCTTCAAGATCTCTTTTTTTAAAAAATAATTAATTATTGTTATAAATAATAAGCAAAGGACAAGCGGTACAAGAAATAAGAAAATTCCAAGTTGAGGGAATGGTGTTGGGCGCAGAGTGAGCAAAAAACACAAAGAATCTCTGAGCCTGACACAAAGATAAACATACAAGCTCCAAATTATTATTATTTTTTTAAAAAAAAAAGAAAAAGAAAGAAAGTGGGAATAAATAACATAATTATTACTGATAAGAAAAGATTATGGACATAATTATTTAAAGTATAATTCCATTCATTGAATGAACATCAAATTATTAAGTAATTCCAAGAATTAATCTGACATTAACAGGCCTTGCTTGCCTCCAGATTTTGTTTCAAACATCTCTTTTACTCATTATTTATTAAACAGTCTCACAACAAAAAAATTAATTACTCAGGGAATCAACTACAATTTTGTTTAATTAACTAATAAAATATATTACTCCTTTTTTTTTTTAATAAGTGGGAGTTTTCTATTTCGTACTTTAAGTACTTTGATAATTTCGTACAATTATTCGAGACACAGAAGAAAAATTTTTATTATATAACACTACCAAAAATAAAATAAAATAAAAACTCTAGAAGTGGCATATTAAATTTTGTAAAAGAATTGTCCATTTCAGAAAATCTTTTCGAAAGATAACTGTTATGTGAAAATTGTTCTAAATAATATGTATTGTGGTTATTTTTGAGGATGTTTCGAAAATTTTGATTATATATGTATATCATGACCCAAACTTATATATGTATATCGAGATAAAGCTTGATCATTATCAATAAATACTAGGACTAGCCACTTTGCTAACGATATTAATTTCTTTTTCGCACTAATTTTGATTATGGGCATATGTGTTTTTTATTGTTTAGACTTCTAATCGATAAATTATTAAGTTAAGAATAACATATTTAATTTTTTAAAAGGTTTTATTAATTTATTTATGAATAGCGAATATAATTTCCCAATGGTAGGCATAGAAAATTGCATAATATGCGCAAATGAGTTGTCAATGTCAATAATCTTCACATGAAGATGATGTAGATGTAGAGCTGAAAATAAACTAATAAATCATGAAATAATAATTTAGGTTGGGCCATGGAAAAATTAAAATTATATTGTCTCCAACAAATAAATATTCCGAATATTATAATTTATAATGTTATTATTGGGCAGTTGCAATTAATTGATATTAGTTGTACCCTTTCATGTACGACATAGTTTTAATTACTATAATTATATACATTAATTGTGTCTGGATAAGATTTTCTGTCTGTCCATTTATTGTTGGCACCTCAACTTGCTCCATTTAGTTCATTGAACAATTTATTTATTATTGCTTCCCAAATTCTTAAGATTTATTTGTCAATTTAATATTCCCCCAATCTATATACCAACTTGAGCAATTAATACCCAACTCCAAATCTATATTTGTTATTTTTAGGCTGTGATGGAATATCAATAAAATATAAATTTATGTTAAAAAATTAAGTTGACCCTAAAATTTTAATGGAAAAAAAAATGAAGAAATTCAATAAATAAGGGAGAGAAAAATACAATTTACAAGGGTAGAGGTGGTAAACTAGTCAATGAAATTGTAAAACGATAGATATTATAAAACGAAAAAACTAGTCAATGAAAAAGAATTAATTAAATTTGGGTTGCGGTGGAATATCAAGCGACAAATATTACTCCCTCGATTTCAATATATATGTCACTTTAATTAACTTTTTCGTTTCACAATACTTATCACTTTACAATTCCAATAACTTATTAATGACTAGTTTACCAATTTGTCTTTATTAATTGCTTTATATATATATATATATATATATATATATATATATATATATATATATATAATCGTGCCTTGATATATCTATATACTATCTCTAACTCAATGTACTCTGTGTGTTTGGGTAGAAAGTCAATCATGCATTTGGGAGTACCTACTCCTTGTATATACGTCAATAGATGGTTGGATGAACGGAAAAATAGGAGGAATTTTACGAGCCTAAAATAATAATGTGACATTTAAAAGTATAAATTCCCAAATACATATAAGAATTCCCAGTGTTTGGGGGAAAATTTAGTACGTGCACAAATAAGACGAGGATTCATTGGGGAAGATTAGATATAGGATACAGTTGGCATTAAAGAAAATGAGGGCTGATGATAGACTTTAGCTTGAGAGTTAAAAAGGTTAAAATTGTTTTGACTAATTAATTTGGAAGTGAAAACCCTTCATATAAGGTGGGTTATTTCTATGTTTTGGTTATTTTGATGTACAGTAATACATAGTAGTCATTTTAATTATATTTTGGATGGAATTAAAAAGTTATCTTTCACTAAAAAAATTCAATAAGTAAATATGTCTACGTAAAAATACGTACAGATTTTTGATTTTACCGTAAGACATCTACTAACGTAAAAGACTAATAGAAGACGGCTAAACTCAAACAAAAACAATAATGAGCAATTCATACTTCTTAATCGATGTTAAGCAGTATTATTTGTTCATTTTGATAATTAGTATGAGAACTTTCGATTATATATAGTAAAATTGATGGTGTATGAAAAGAAAAAAATCATTTTAGTATATCCAATAATTAAAATAATAATAAATAAAAAATTTCTATATTAACGAGTTGGTTTTAGTTTAGATTTTTTTAAGTTAAATTTGACATTAATTACCAACCATTTCTCTCGTTAACAAAGGTAGGATCTAAAGGCTGAGAACAAGAATGGGATATTCAATAAAGTCAAAGTCAATAAATTTCTCTACTTCTCAAAGTGTTTCCGGAGAAACTTTGGTTTTTGCTGAATCACTAAGAATTCTATTGATTCCTTGATGAACAAACTTGAGTTTGTAGAATAAAGAGAGCATAAACTACTGGACTGTAGACTACAAATCTCGACCAGAAAGTCAAAGTCAAAAGTGGTCAATGATTGGGTCAAAAAAAGTGTTGGGTCAATATTGGTGTGTGGTGGGTTTTTTAATTTGTTTTATTTAATTGTATATTATATTATGTGTGTACTACTCCGATATGTGGGTACTACTCCGATCAAGTGATCCACGGTAAAATATATTACCATATTAACAACAAAAACACTCATTGTGGCGGAGTTAGAAATTTTAATTATAAGTGTCCCTTTATTTATATGGGTGCTTTTGGACCCTTATAACGATTTTTTATGAGTATCTCAATACCTAAATTATTATACCCAAATTAAATATATACATTAGCAACTAATAAGCATTTTTCTTGACATAACGGTGTTCAAAGACACTGTTATAGTCTTAATGTAGCTCCGCCCCTGAAGACTCATCTAATCGAACGATTATCATCTTCAGCACTATCAAACTTCTTTTTGTTTATAGGTTTGAATAGATTCATTGAGCAAAGAGACGAGAGAGCTAAGATTAAAATGAAGTAACTCGCTGGGAGGAAGCACTTTCATTCCTTTCACTGAAAGAGTTTGGAATTTGGAGGAGACAATTTTTTTACAAGTTATGGTAAAGGAGTTAGGATGAATAGTGAGATTGAGTTTTAAGTTTGGGCTTAGTATTTTTATCCCTTCTATAACTTCAAGGTCAAATGAAATTACCTTAAAATAGGATCCCGTTGAGTAGCTTGCATTTGCGCAAAAAAAATATAAAGTATATTTTAAAGTGAGTTTTATGATAGTTTATTTTAGTCATGATAAGTAATTTTCATTTAGAGAGAATAAATTTTTAACATTTTATAAATTTTAAATAACTTTTAGGGATGAAGTGCAAATAATTACTTTGGAAATTCAACTGTATAAAGTATGTGAAAAATTGTATGCATTTTAAAATAATTTTATATACTTATTTATTTAATTATAAGTTGAGATAGCTAATACCAAAAGATTTAGCAATGTAGAACTTAACTAAAAAGAACATTTTGGGCTTGTACATCAAGTGAAGGGCCCCATATTCAGCCCATAGTAAGAATTAAACAATATGTCCAACCTGACCCGACCCATTCAGTGCTAAAGTCCAATTAAGCTTAAGGTTATTTTCCTATACTGATTATTTTTGGACCTAATCTGCTCATGATCTACGTAACAAATTACATCATATATAGTTCCGAGTCTATAGATCCAAACTATTATAAATAATTAATTTTTTATAACTTATTCCGTATTTTTTTATTTTTCTTTTAACAGTTAAAAAATAGGTTCTTTTTACAAAATACGACATGTTATTGGATTCATATTCCCAGCGCTGGCTATGATGTCTTGTCATTCATGGTTATTAAAGTTGTGGAGCCGATGGAATCTTATTTAGTACCTAAACTATTTCCAATGGTAGGAGGTGAGACATGGGGTGCTCCTAGGTGAAGGGGATAATGCATGCTTTTGAGAAATTTTCTAACACAACAGGGCTTACAGCCAATCAGCAAAAATTTCAGGTGATCATTGGAGGAGCAGACCTACCCACGAAACTCAATATACTGCATATCACAGGTTTCACTGAAGGGGATTTTCCTTTCAGATATCTGGGAATGCCTATCACTGCTAGCAAATTGAGCAAGCTAGAATGCAGAATTTTGGTGGAGAAAATCACTGCAAAGATCAAAATGTGGTCCTCTAGACACATATCCTATTCAGGCAGAATGGTTCTAATAAACTCAGTGTTCATGGGGATATATAAATTCTAGGCATCTATATTCATCCTACCTCAAGAGGGGATAAACAACATCACAACAATATGCAGAAACTACTTATGGGGTGCATACAGCAAGTACAAAAAATCCCTTATGTAGCTTGGAGAAGAACAAGTATTCCCAAAACATATAGAGGGGCAGGGTTGAAAAATCTGGATGCTTGGAACAAGGCCTGCATTGCCAAGCAGATGTTGGCAGTGACAACTAAAAAGACTCTCTATGGGTCAAATGGGTCCATAGGAAATACTTGAAAAACCAATGCTGGTGGGATTACGAGCCAGCAAAGGATGTTTGTTGGTATTGGAGGAAGTTGTGTGGAGTTAAAGAGCAATTCAAATGGAACAGTACAAGCAAAATAGATTGAAATGGAATGGCAACCAAGCTAACTACACAACAAAGGAAGGCTACACTTAGTTACTGAACCTTCAAGAGAAACCTACATGGACTAAATTTACATGGTCAAGAGCAAATATTCCCAAGCATGTCTTCATCTCATGGACTTTCTGCAAACAAAAACTCCCTGTCAAAGTGAGAATAGCAAAATTTTCCCCGTGACCTATCATGCAGCCTATACAAAGAAGGCATAGAACCTATGGAGCACTATTCAGTGAATGCAATATTGCTACTGAGGTCAGAAGAAATCTCCAAAATTGGCTGGAAATTGAAGGGCTAGAAGACAATGGATGGTTTGAAAGAATCTTGAGCACAAAGCAATCAAAACTGAACAAGGACATGACATATGCCATCATGACAGCATATATTTACCACATATGGTGGGAAAGAAATCAAGCATGTTTCCAGCACAAGCAACCTAGCTCCACAGACATAACCAGGTGAATTATACTGCAGATTAAATACAGGTTTCTATTGCCAGCCAAGTTTTCAGCAAAATATTTACAATGTATAGATAGAATTATTAGGAACTAATCAGTTGTGTATAGCACTGTTTAGTGATCCTTTGTAATTCTCCAATTTGGAGGCAAAATTGAAGGTAATGAAGACGTTTTACTTCTTACCAAAAAAAAATAAAAAAATTAGTTAGTAATAAATATTTAATCTACGAAAACTTCACATTCTATGCATCATATTTCAAGTAAATTACTTATTCCATATTTCTTGGATCAATTGGTTGACGAGAATTTAAGAAGTAGGTCTTTTTTTTTTATCAGTTGATATGACTCTGAGATGTGAGTTCTGAGAAATTTCGAGGTCAACTTGTCTTGAATCTGATTTCCTGGTTTTAAACCATTAAAGAAACAATCAACTTGCTGATTATGCATGTGGAGAGTGCATGTTAGCATCCATCACCGTAATTAACATTCACATTTTGTTTAACTTTAATTCCTGTAATTATATTAAGTTTATTGATTTTTTAGATATTAAATTTTAAAAAATTTAAAACTTTTAATATAAAATGTTAATATTCAATTAGAGTTTTTGGACGTTAGTAATCCATCTCTTAGAAAATCTTGAGCATAATTTGACTTTTAAATTTTGGTGCTTAACATTCCGACATTTGAGAGTATTATTTATTTTTGATATACCACAAAAAAGTTAATGAATCTTTAACTTTGCCAATTTAATGACATGTTTTATCTGATTTATTGCATACTTTTCTTCATACATTTTTCGGATGTGATATACGACAACACCTCCTTACTTTTAAAATTTATTTTATTCAAATTATAGACAGTTTTATCATCATCTTTATTTATTAGGCCGATATGGATATATTACGTATTTTCCTTCGTATGTTTTATCATCATTTTTATATGTCATAATTAAGCTATTATATAATCAAATTTGTCTGCCAAAGCGTTATTGACTAATTTTAAGATGATATATATTAAAAATAAATTATGCTAATTTTAAAGATTATATAAATCCCTTTAAAAGTAAAACTATAAGTTCATCCAAAACCTCGATTAAAAATGATTTTTTAATTAATAAATGTCTGATATGGTATCTGGGGTAATGCACATCTGCCATTGTTTTGACTTGACAACTTCTGGAATATTTTTGAAGCTTACGATTGTGCTTGATTTTATTTGGTTTTTGAATTACGTATGAGTTCATCTGAACCTGAGTAGAACTTAAAAGGATTCTGATGGATAGCAATAATGTGAGGACAGCTTGATGATTCTAAACCAACCCAACCCTCTTCAATTTTGGAAGGTTACTCCCTAACTTCCTCATCAATCATCTTCCTTCGTTTGATGGATAGCAATATCCGTTTTTTCCGAGTCGGACAATTTGGACAAACGTAAATTTGAATTAAAATCGGATTTGAACAATACAAATATGAAAACTTTATGTGCGAATTTAAAATTCGGACAAAAAAGTCATACCCAAATCCAATTTTTTCGACTTAACCGAATTAAGATAATAAAATCGAACGAAATTTTGTGAGTGCTAATGTAGCGAAACCCAAACATGTACGTTCTGAGGAAAAATGGGGAAAAAAATAACGTTGTTTTTCTGGTGGGTAATGATCCATCTTAAAGGTTGATATATAGGCATAATTGGAACGTCACTAAAGATAACATAGCGGTTGTAAACCATGCATGTAAAGATGCATATCTGTTATGTAAAAATTAATGTATATATGTATTTTTCATCTTTTTATTTTTTATTTTTTTGCAAGGGAAATGAATAATTTATTAATGACTTATAGTTTTGGTTTCCCTGTGCTTCTTTATGCTCATCGTGCGTGCCGACAACAAATTAGGATAGCTATACCTAACTTGACCAGGTTAATTAAATCATATAATTAAATTTGCAATTAATTATGATTTAAGTATTTATTTATTTATTTAATGGTGTTGTTTGGCTATAAAAAGCAGGAAGCTCTCGCTAATTGTGTGGGCATCAACATCGATCTCATCTGTAATAAATTGGTGCAGAAAAAGATGACAAGTAGATGAAGCTTGAGAGATGGCCTCCAAAGATCTATTCTCCTTTGCTCTCTTCCTCGCATTGAATCAATTATTCATTTGGATGCTGATTCAATGCAAGAAAGAGAGCATGGAGGTTTCAGAGTGTTCTTGGAAGCCATTTCTTATGCCTTAGCTACTTGTTTTCTCTGCTCTTACAACACCCATTAACCAACCCTTCATTATTGGTATGATTTCTTCTTCTTCTTCTACTATTATTATTATTATTATTTGCAATTTTTTTGATAATTTCTTATATGGCATTGCCTTGTAATTACATGAGAGGCACAAAATGTTGGTATGAATAATACATACATTAAAATCAAAATGCAAGGAGTAGCTGTCACCTAGTAAAGTTTTTAAAAGTTGTTGTTGGAGACACACGTTTACATCCGCTACACCTACATGTATCGGTCATTGTACATTCTTTTTGGTATCACATTCACATCCGCTACTTGTATCGGTCATTGTACATCCTTTTATACCAAAAAATACGGGAAGGCAAGGAAACCATCTAGTTAGAAAAGGATAAATGTAACTTCTTTGTTTTTTCCCCCAAGATAAGTTTTGTGATTAAACCTAACAGTAAATGGTCATTTGATGTTCTTATTCTAGATGCATTAGACGATTACATGACCGTTGATGGATCTATTGAACTAATGGACTTCTTACATGGGTGTATCTCAATGTGTTTGGAATTGGATAAGCTAAATAATTTATAAAAAATACGTATGATACTACTATCCTCGCTCATAAATCAGTTAAATGTGTTTGTACCTTTTTAATAAGGGGATATCTTAATAATTGAACGATCTGAAATAAAAATACATAATCTTATGTTTCACTGTGACATCAAATAAGTCGATAGAGTATTGTTCGGTATCTACTTTGCCTTTTGATAACTAATTATTGAAGAAAACCATAATGAATAAATGTATTGTTGAAAACCCGAATTGATCTTCAAACATGGGTTTCTAATTCTAATAGTATATAAAATAGGTAGAGGGGCATAATTACATGATACATCTTGCACGTTGTTGGACGTTGAAGTTGATGATGAGGTCGTCTATCCTCGTTGTTCACCCCACACAACTCGACCCCATGACCATCAAAATTCCAATATTTCTAAGAGACAAGGGCAGTATGGACCACTTTAATCCACATACCTACTTAGTTTTAATATAATATCTTCCTGACAAAATTAATTAATTCAATTCTTATTATCTCAAAAGGAATAAACAAAATAGCCAACTATTACATGAAAGAAATAAATTAAATGACTGATTTTTTTTCACCAAAAAGATTAGAGTTGGTTCTTTCTAAGTTTGATACGTGTATTAAAATTTAACCATAAAAAACTTACTTCCCCTCCTATTGTAAAAGTATGTGGTTCTGAATCACACAAAACCTAATGATTTGATTAAATTCACATATATATTCATGTAGTTTAAAACAAGGACCATTCCAACTTGAAATTGTTAAAAATACAGTCTAATCTTTCATTAACAATGTAGATCTGAATTTTACAACAGTGTTTGAACCAACTGACATGTAGAAATTAAATACGTCATCAGGAAATTAAGTATTTACTTTGATCACTGCACATTATTTGTGTCAAGGTACATGGGATGGTGTACTCTTAAGGCTAGCAGTTAGCCAAAGAATGCTGTTAAATCTCTTTCCTTTTGTTGATGATTTGTTGGGGAGGGGGTTAAATTATGTAGCAGCTGCCATTGCTTCATGGCCATGGTTGAAGACCTTATTCAAAATCATGGCTAATCGAACCCCGCCCTGTGCAATACGTTTCATCACGAATGGCAGCCTTGAATTGAAGTACTCATCTGTCAAAACCAATATCATAATTCTCACTTAGCTTGTCTGTTTTATCGGGTGTAGAAGGAAGGCAAAGCTCGATGTAAATGAGATTGGAACTCTAAGTCTTTAGTAATAATTGTTATATAGATCGGGACTTTACCAATTGAGCAAAGGGAGACTTTTATTTTCAACACTACTTACTATAACTTAGCATAAGATGCGATTTTGTAACCACCAATTTAGATTTGGCACACAGGTCACTCATTTCATATATACTGAGATCTTACAGTTGACTTCCAAATTTAGAATGGATCCAAGACAGGGTGAGACTGAATTAGGTCTTTCTAGATTCGGGTCATCTAGGTTGAGCATAAACCTATTTTCGGACCTTCAATTATCAGCTTAAACTTTTAGGTAAGATGGTTCTTGAACAGGTTGCATTGTTGGTTGTTGAGTTGATGAACTTGTCTATAAAACTTAAATCTGTTATATTCATTTCTGTTTTGAGATCAGATTAGGTTGGGCCATTACGACTGTGAATATGAGTTAATTTAGCATTTTACCTGGGAAGTAAACATGACTAAAGTGGGTTTACCTGCAAGAGTTATTCCAGCCTCGACATCTTTGTAACCCCACTTGCAGGCTATGTTAATGCTCTCCGTGGCATACCTGTAAGGTAGAAATTAATTACCATGTATTATCATCAGTAATGATTTTCTGCTGATGTGGTTTGATTAACTGCAAAACATTTCAGAAATCAAAGGAAGAAGTACACATACTTCGTTACACAAGCATGAAGACTGTTACAATCTGCCCATGATTCGACATCGTCAGACCATATTCCCTGCGATGAGATGAAATAAATATATGATATAACAGAAGATCTAGAATTCTAAATTACAATTTTAAAAAATGTAAACAACAAAGTCTTACATGTGTGAAATTTCCTTCGATGTCCTGTTGCAGGAGATCCATGTCTTTGTCGTAGTAGTCCTTCATCGCGGTTAGAATGATCTCTCTGTCCCACACCTATTATGCAGGAGATAGAGTCAGAGAGGTCATATTCAATAAAAATCAACAGAAATTTGGAGAAGATTAAACATGGATTATTGTCATTGTTATTAAGTGATACATACATGATGAAGATTAGATTTATGCCTAAACCAACGTAACTCGATAGTGTTGCCTCCTTCATCACTGGTAAATGCACAATGCATTGGCTGCAATCAGAATTGATGATTAATACATGTAAAGATTATGTTAATTAGGTTCTGATAAGCAAGAAATTCTGTTACTATAATGTTGATAATTGCAGACCTGATGGATATCTCCCATAAAGTGTGACAAAAAGAGCAGTGCCTCTGTCAAATTATCTGCATTTTCAAGCAAACTATATAGATAAGAAAAAGGGCATCCTGATTCAAAACTAAGGTCAATTGTTCGATCTTTGTTAAATTAACAGCCTCAAATTTACATGAAACATAAATAAGCGAAAGAAATCTTACATCGACGATCAGAAGTGCCTTCACGGTAATGCTGAAGCTGAGTAGTAAAATTCTGGATGGCACCAGCAACACACATGTCCTTAACACCATGAGTATCATGGCAATCCCCTAATTAATAAAATAATTAAGTAAAGTCAGCATTACCTAATTTTATTAGTTTTCGCCTAAAAGTTACATGGTGAATTAAACTGGGTCGGAGCTGGGATATGTGGGTGCTTACTATTGTAATTGAAAGTACAAGCATCATCAGGGGTGTCAATGAAGTGAAGAGGGCTCGTCCACCGGTACTTGTACCAATGCCTGACTTGGTCTGGCCATACACATAATGCTGATAAATCTCCATCTACGTTCTCTGGTAACAGATTCTTTACTGCATGAGCTGCTTCTGGTTCCAACAGATTCTGTTTTTTCAGAACACACATACATTTGCATCAAAGTCATGTTGATCAGTTACTAATTTGGGTCTCCTTTTGACGATTTTGAGCGGTAATTTAACATAATTTGTCACAAAGTTTCTGCTACAAGGGAAACATTCTACCAAATGCATGTAAAAATGCATGTACGATTCAGCCTTATCTTGCTTTCTGGATGTTTAGGTTGATGTAACTTAATCCATATATTTTGCTTTCTGGTTATAGTTTGTATGTTAGGCCTACTGTTGAATATATGGGTGCATTTAGCTTAACCAAATGCTCAGCTTATCTGGCTTTCTTGATTGGATTTACCTATGATTAGCACACCTTATGATTAATTTAAGGAAAAAAATTCTAATACCACATCGGTTTGACCTTGTTTATCCCAAACATGTATGATCCTAATCAACAATTACTTTATCGTTTTTTTGTGTGCTAAGTGGATCCAGTCTCAGGGGATTCCAATTGGCCTTCGGGGACCAAGAGAAGTGATGCCAAAGCCCAATCTAGAAGCCCATGACAACTGTTCACCAATAATTCTGTTGTGCATAGATACACGAAATTGCTTGCCCCATAATTGCTCATCTCATACAGGTCAACGTTCTTCGACAACAATTACTTTATCATTATCCATCTTAACGAAACTTAGAATTTTCCCAAACCAAAACAAGTCATTTTGGCTTAGCCAAACTTTATAACTGGCCAAGCTAACAGCAAAACCACACATCCGACAAATGTCTTACATAAATATCATCTTGATCAGAATTAATATTGTCTCATAAATAAATACGTTAAAAATGAATTTTCAAATTCAAATTTCGATGAAGTTAAAAAATCTAACAATTTTAAGGACTATCTACATCCAAATGGAGAAAAAGGCAACACTCAAATAATTTACATCTGTGGTAACACTTATAGAACAATGCAAGGTTAACTAGTATTGCAAGGTACAAAGTCTTTAAGGTAAGCCAACAAACTTGTAATTAGGCAGGGGATGAGGAGGTCCACAAAATAATTGACTACTTTATGAATTAATTTATTTTATCTTTTTTCCATCAATATTTTGCGTACACTTCACTCAAGGGCAAGTTGTGGCTTAGAAGGTGACATAAAAATTGTTTATTTGTTAACAAATTCTGCAAGCAAATATTTCACAAATTAACTAATATTTAGAGCTTAACTAATATCGTGAGCTCTATTTAGTTAGACAAGGGTTGTTGACTACTTCCTAACATTTGGCTTCTACTCCAATAACATGTTTGGCATGACCTTAAAAAATGCCTTTTTCTATCATTCTCAACTAACTCGAGATGGATATTAAGATATGTATGATGTTTGAAGATTTTTTCATCAGTAACGGTTCATTTCATTACTTGATTATATCCGATCTTTCCAAGTAGCATATAACTGTACTTGTTATAAATATATATCTATGACTACATATAGTACACATGATCTTAGGGAGAAAAAGGGATGTTTACCAATAGAAACGGATCCTTATCAGTATGGGTGTTTGATTGGATCGGATATGTTTTTACTCTCACAATTATGACATACTTAGATCATCAAATGTCAATCTGAACTCCAATCCACTGTCACGCGTTGAATCAAATGAAGATGAAGAAACAGCTGAATAATTAGTGAACATACCTGGGCAATTCTACAGGTTATGATATGTCCCTCTTTGCTCCATGCTCGAGCTCCAGCTATGAAGAAGAAGACCAAATAACAGAAAACGAAACGAAACGAAGGCGACATTGTTTTAAATTGTGCGACCTTATCAACGATTGAGGAGTCAAAGACTAACAAAATGATTATACAGCAAAGTGAATATGTAGAGGGATACAAATATATATACTCGTAATGCAGAGAGGAGAGAGAATTGAGGGAGTCGTTTGCGTTAAGTGCAATGCAAGTTTCACATGTCAATAGAGGTTTTTAAAGTAATCGGAGTAGCTCAAGTTAACATATTATTTCTATTTCTGCATATTCTGTTTAAGACAAGGGCATCTTTTCCCTCCTCTGATAACTAATAAGATGCGTTACAAAACAAGTACAGGGAAGTCAAGTCACATTAATTAAAAAGTAGTTTTAGGTTAGCCGATAAAATTTGTAAGAGCTGTTATAAGAAATCTATGTTTAAATTTTATTTATATCGACTTGAGAGATCGAGTTATTATAACTTAAAATTTGAACATGATTAGGTAAATTTTAATGGGATGAAAAAGATATGCTCCCTCTTTCAACTAAATATCGTTATTTATGTTATGTTTATGTCGATCCTAATATTTTATTTTTGCATAAGAGGAGAATAATAATCTTAAACTTGAACGTGATCGTGATTGTGATCGAGTAAACTTGGACCATGTGGACAAATATATTTTACAAATACAGAAAAAGCATGTGAGCATGATTGAGGGTACAATAATTCTAACTCAGAACAACGCAACTGGAATTTTGATCACCTCACTAATTACCAACATGGACCATGTGCTAAGTGCCTCTTAGCTTCAATAATTTGCACTCGAGCTAAATTAATCACATTTAGGAAGCTTTATGTATAGTTTTATTACATTCTTACACATAGGCACGATCCACTAGTGAAATAGTTCAAATCTTAGATGACATTGTCCTATTATAATAAGTTCATTATTGTAAGACGACCTTGAATATCTATAAAAAAAAGATGTCGCATATTATTGTGCTAAAAAGTTATGATCAGGTAAAAAGTTAAAAGAAACTTTTATTTTTAGCCTTGAAAATTTGATAGTCTAATAAGCATTGATGTTCCTTACCATACCTTTGAAAATAATCTATACACTTACAAAAATAAAGCTGTCTATATTTAAGCCGATGTTCTATCGTTCCCTGTTGTTATGAAATTACACCTTTTAAAGAAATTGAAAGTTTATAGTTTCTCTTGGGTTGGGGGGGATGGTCTTTAATTAGTTGCTTATATTTTATATAAACATTTTAATCTTATATCTAAGTGCCCCATGTGAGGACAGATGTCCAAAACCTTAAAACACATGGTATTGACCTTAGAAGTCCCAACAGCTGCAAGAGTTTGTCGTGAAGAGATATCATATGTACTGAATCTGAATTGACAGGAATACCACATTTAAGATCAAATATATAATCATATCTATTACTGTGGCATGCCCATGATATTAAATTATATATTATAAATTGAATCTTATTATAAGGTCCCTAATGGAATTAACATCTCTGCAGTTCTAAGATAAAGTTGCCCCATTTGACCATCCAACACTACTCTAAGTTCAATTTTCGGTTTTATGAATTTGGATTTGGTTTTGGATTTGAATTAATTGAGTCTTACACAAAAGAGCACAAATAAAATGTGTAAAATTTTGTACAAAAACCAATTGACAATAAATAAAACAAACTTAAACCCCGACAAAATTGGAATGGAAGGTTTCGAGTTTATTTTCCAGTTGTTTGATTGGAGTTTTTGGGAGCGGAACTTAAAATTTGGGGGTCTAGTTCTACTTTTTTAAATATCTTGTCATAACAATTTAAATACAACTCTTGTGAAAAAATCTACATAAATTTTCATATATTTACCATTCCCCCCGGGAAAAAGAAGGTTTGATAAATAATACTTAAGGCAAGAGCAAGCTGCTTATATATCATGAATAATTGTATGGTAGTTCCACTACCATACAATTAACCTTTAGTAAACCACATGTTTTTTTTAATTTTTAGGCAGAGTGAACCATGCATTATTGAAGCACGTAAGATAACATTGAGATTTTTCCAATTTTTCCTTAACGTGTAATGCTAAAAGGATTTTAGAGATAATCGATTCCACCAAGACTACAATAACCCTAGGATATGATTACATCTCTTCAGATACTTCAACCAAATATATGGCAAAGTTATCACTGTAGGGCTCGATCAGCAGCTCATGCATAAGCTACTTCGTTCTCTCCTTTCCATGAATCCGATATTAGCCCACAGGAGTCAAAAATACGGTTCAGAGTAGCAGCCAAGCGAACCCCACCTTGAGCCAGCCTCTGCTCGACAATAGGTAGCCGAGACAGGAAGTAGTCATCTATATATGTCATGAACAAACAAGAGGAAAATCCATTTAGGCGAGGGAATTGAAATTAATCAAGCAAATTGATGTTACTTGTGGGACACAATGCTCTGGTTGCTAAACATAACTGCTACAGATCAACTAAAAAATCAGGTTCAAGTTTGAATATTAGTCTGAATCTCTCTAATTCTTCTAAGCATTGGTCGAAGGGCGGTCAATATACGAGCAAATACCTTATACCGCAATAAGATTTAAATTTGAAGGAATAATGGCTTCTGAGTTTATGTATTTTTATGAGATTTACCTCCCAATGTGCTTCCTGGTGTGGCATTTTTGTATGCATATTTGCAAGCCAGGCTGATACTCTCCGATGCATACCTGCAAAATTAAACCTTGTTTTCAGCCATTATTTGGCATGTCCACTGAGCACAAGAAATGATTGCTAAATATTCGGTATGAATCTGATGTGCTTGTGAATTTCAGCATATTTGATGAAGAGAAAACAGATTCCACAGGAAAGACAATAACATATTCCAAATGCATGAGATAAGAGAATGTATTCCAGAAGCAAAATGCAGTTTAACTTGATTAAGCATATTAGGCGGCTCTGATTCCATGTTACCTAACAAAGAATATTTTTATGATTGTTTTCACTTGGGTCTTTTATATTGTATATAAAGTGATTGATTCTCCTTCTAGCTTCATCATTTCAACTAAAGTATCTACTTGGCATTCAGACATAGTTATGAACAATTGACACTTCATTTTAGACCCAGGAACATTCAGAATTTTCAAAAATTGCAAGTTTGGCACATTGACGAGTATTTTTGTCTTTGTACCAAAATGTGAGCGAGATCTCCTTCAGTTGGGCCTCAATATTGGAACAACTTTGTCTGTGGAAAGCTTGTCCCAGACTCCCAGGGAACCTTTTTCTGCCAAGAAGGGGGAAAAGGGGGCGGGGGAATCTGGTGCACGAAGACTTACGGATTAGGACAAACTGTGCGGTTTGATTCACATGTTTCCCAGGAAGTAAGAGAATTAGACCAATCTTCCTGAACATGGTTAACACATGAAAAGGGTAAGAATCATTATAGTACTTGCAAACCCAATATGAAGAGTCATGTAGATATGTGCAGGCAGTAAGAAAAAAGGATAAGATTCTACGACATTCTTGCGCTTATGCATTTTGTCTGTGAGTATTTGGATCCAATGCCAGAATCTTATTATATCTCAACTGCTCTATTTGGAGGACAATCATAGTCCAACTTCACCAAAAATAAATGGCATGCAGAGAGTTGGGTGGCAGATTTTCAGTTTTATGATGTCCATTAAAGAACATTTCCCTGAAAGAGAAGCCTACCGTGATATTTTTTTGAAGAGTTTCAATCATGTTGCTCAGATCTGAACCATAGAATCTATCCAAGGCAGTGTCAATAATTGCTGTATCCCATACCTGCAAGCAATCGAATACAATTTGGAGAAGCTCCCTCAAATTCAGACAGAAGGTATCCCAGATTGAGCCAGCACAAAGTTTATGCGGAAGTCAAGAAGAGAAATTAAAATTTTCATGTAATCAACTAAAGTCCCATAGTTTCATATAGTCAAACACAGTTTGAAGAACTTCATTGATATTCGTAGACCTCTTGTTCAGCTAGGGAGATCTTTCTCTTTGCAGATCTCCTTACACCACAGAGTCATTCAAAGATATTCATCCACGAGTTAAAAAGATAGAATGCATGCAGGAATGAATCAGATTGTATAAGCAACTGTAAAATTTCTAAAGAGGAAGCAAGAGAGATATACGTGATGTAAATTAGCTTTCCTGTGGTACCAATGAAGCTGGATCTTATTTCCACCCAGATCTCCTCTGAAACCACAATGCAGAGGCTGAGACAGAGGAAGCCAGATTAATTGCATTCTTCAGAGACCAAATGGCTGACAAATATTTAGCTCAAACTAAATGAAAAGAAATAAGTCAACAACCAGCTACCATATAAACAGAATTCATTTTAGAAAGAAAATAGATTTTTACAGAATCCACCGAACACAAGCACTAACCTGATGAACATCACCAATAAAGTGTGCAAGAAACATGAGAGCCTCAGTCAAGTTATCTGCAATAGGTAGGTTGTGAGTTTCCATCATCTATTTTAAGAGAGTGAATAAACATGACACAATGGTGCTCCGTACATCTCATTGCAGAAGAAGGGCTATGACAAGCTGATGCTAGCTGCACTGTGTAGTTGTAAATTGCTCCAGTCACACATCTGTTCTTACGTCCAGCAGAGTCATGGCAGTCCCCTGTGGAACGTTATGTAGAAGCTATAAAATTTAGAAACAGGAATCAAGATTGGGTACAGCAACATTGAACTTCACAAATTAGGAGTTCATGATACAGGACAAAGCCTAGTTGATCAGGAAACACAACATTGGAAAACAAATTCACGATAGATCCGAGCGTTTTTATTCAGTAGCTCGCTTATATTAGGATGCATATCTTCTCAGATTCAAAATAGACATGTCACAAATTAGGATTTGAGTACAAGGCAATTGTGCCAACTTACAATTGGGAAATTTGCAATTCACTTACTGCAGTAATCGTAGTTGCACTTAAAATCTAGGGTATCAACAAAATGCAATTCCCGGCTCCAGTAATAGTGGGAACGAACTTGAAATAAATCAGCCCAAGAGCAGACAGCAGCTAGTTCCCCTTCAGCAGACTCTGGTAGCAGTTCTTTCACAACAGTCCAGGCATCTTCAGAAAGATATCCCTAAATAGGTTGGCTTAAATGGTTAATGCACCATATATAAACATAAAATGCCATATTTATTGCTGAACATCATCAAGGCATGTCAGTAAATTTGCAAACCAATCCATACTAGTTACCTGACATTGTACAGACTCAGTAAATTGACACATACCTTGTTACCCCACTGAACCCGAGGCAAATTAACTTAATTAACTCAGAAAAATCGACTTAGACTGAAAATAAGACAGCCTAATTTCAACCCGAAGCTGACTTGACCCAACCTAGACCAAACAACCTGAGATTTTCCTGATGAATATTGATTGCATTATCTGACAAGCTTATTGAACAAAGGGACTTCATAACCACAAATGACCTGAACCTAACCCGGGTCAAATATTATATCACACAAGATTCAACCCAAAATTAACCCGACTCGATAACCATTTCCCAAGCTTAAATGTTAGCATGGTCAGTTAGGTTGAATTATGATCAAAGGGACCAAGCCTTGATTTGCCAACTTTCTACTCCATTCAGCAACTCAACAACAATCACACATTGAACCAAACCACAAAAGATTTTGATCCGGGACTGTCTAAGTGTTATTCTCTATCAGCTACAACAACTGCTGGTTAGAATGATTCCTCAGTCCCTCATTGAAGCAATCGAATTCAAGCCCACATAAAAGCAACCTTCTTTAAGAACAGAAATGGATTGAATTTACCAATTCAATCAAATTCCAAGTTTATAAAGATCACGGAATAACTCTCACCTCAGCTATTTTACATGTTACATAATGCCCATGTTGTCCCCAACCAGCAATTCCTGGAATCAATTGAAGAACTACAACTGCAACTCCAAGAAACCATAACAGCTTTGACAAGCCCATGCCTTTAATCCCCTAAGAGAGAAAGAGATAAAAATTAACTCTCCAAAAGACTGTTGAATGTGACTGAATACCACAAAAGATTGTTGAATGTGATTGATTACCAGAAACGCATAAAAGGTTCATTGAAAACTTACAGAATAATGCGTGTACTTCAAGTGTTCTCAGAACCCACGAAACTCGGCTCTTTGGCGCTCAAAAGATCAAAGCCCCCTGAATTTAAAGGGCAGTTTAGTAGGTAATTGTGGATTTTTAAATACTCTCGTGGAATTCGTGACAAGTAAAAACGACAAAGTGATCCAAAGCTTTTTGGCAAAGCTCTTCTCTTTCTGATTTGGGATGAATTGGTGTGGTAGATTACTGGGTTGGGCATCGAAATTAAAATACCAAATCCAATTTTGATGTTGACGGCCACCAATCATGAGTAGCACAACTGGTTGTTGGAGTAAACTGACTAAGCCAAGCGGGAGAATTTGGGATTTTTAAATTCTCACGCAAATTTATTTCTCAAATTGAATTTGAGGCAGCCTGAAAAAAAAAGAAGAATTTGAAGCAGCAACATTGTGCCTCTGCTGGGCATTGAAAAGTTCGAACCCTTCTACGGCTGAGCCAATTTACTTTAAAAAATAACTATTTTTTAAAAAAATTAGAATCAGTCCAATTCAACAATGCCTAAATTGCTCAGTATGCTTTTCTGATGTCCCTTAGTGAATTACTGATCGGGCAGTAGTCCTGTTGGTATCTGCTCTATTATTTGGAAGTGGAAGGTGGTTGGTTTTGGACTCGGGCAGGCTTCCCCCATGGGGAGTTGGCTCACTCTAAAGCTTACCGAACAAATGACCGTTGTGATTTATTTATTTATTTATTTTTGCTGTGGCTCCACCTATGTATGATGCTCAACAATCACTTTCAGGAAAATCATCATATCCCTATACAGTTAAATCTAATGTAACATTCTCCTAATTTTTTTAATGCACCACTCAAGTCACAAACGTTAATTAGAGGTTATCGATTTCCTCCTTTCTGCTTTGAGCTTTTTGTTATAGTTTGAGGATACTAATTTTCTGAATTCACCTAATTGAAATTTCAATTTGGGATAAGTTTTTGATCTTGGATTTGCAAAATATTCATTGTTGACATACACAATGTATAAGTTGTTTGAGTTTCCATATGTTCCACCTCCTAAAGGAATGTGTTTAATAGTTCGACACTTCTTCCTCTTACAAGGTTTTGGATCTGAGTTTCTAAATAGGAAGAACCTATACCAGCCGGTCTACTCTTTATAGGTTGATAGTACCTGCCTTCAAGCCAACTAGCGAAGGATCAAAGACAAAAAAAGAAGCAGAAAAAGAATGGGATTTGTGTGATATCATATGGTAGATCGATGTGAAAGAAACACCTTTACGTCCAAACTACTGTGCTAATACAATCATTAGATTAGCTCTCTAGCAATAAGAAGTTATCAGATACTTTAAGATGTGATATTATCTCTTAAGCACTTCAACACATTTCCTTGTACATGCATGGCAGAGACATCAACTGTGACCTTGATCCGTCATGTAGATGCTACTCCTCTCCATAAATCAGAGATCAGTCCACAGGCCTCGAAAATATGATTCAGAGTAGCAGCCAAACGAACTCCACCTTCAACCAGCCTTTGCTCAACAATTGGTAGCCGTGAGAGGAAGTATTCATCTACATATGCCACAAACAGAGGAGAGTCAGTTGTTTAGGTGATGGAATCTGAAATTGATCAACCAAAAATCGCAGTATCTTTTTTTGGCTTCACACATAATGTACTGACGACTTGTTAGTTTTGGTTTGATCAAACAGCTACTCTTATATGCGATGGTTCACCTTCAGGGCAGTCAATTGGACCAAATATTGCATACAACAGCAAAAAATGAAACTTCAAAGAAACATGAAGACTTGTACAAGTTGGTCTAACAACTTTTCTTTTCCTGTGTGATTGTGTATAAATTGGCGATCCACAGTCAAATCTTACTAACTAATTCATACCTTGCGATAAAAAATTTATGAATGGTCCTATGCAAGACTTATTAATGATCAGTACTGTCAAATTTATGTTTTTAAATTACTTTTTGAGAATTACCTGTCAGTACACTTCCGGGGTGGCATTTCTGTATGCATACTTGCAAGCCAGGCTAACACTTTCAGATGCATACCTGCAAAATTAAACCACATTCTTCCTTTACTTGGTATGTCTAATATTTCAATATTTGACGAGGTTGACAGTGTTTATTTTTGCACTCAAACAAGGGAGAAGAGCAACATAATACAAAAGCAGAAGCAAAGTTGATTTAGCATCTCCAGATGATTTCACTTCAAGTTATTTAACACAGAATGTTCTGTTTTCGCATTTAATTTGTCTTTGATATTGTCTCATTTGACTTAACACTAGAATGCATTGAAGTATATGAATGGATATGAAAGAAACCCAAGGAGCTGAAGTCTTTCTCAAGTCTTTCTCAACCGTTATATTCATACTAAAACCCTTCTTCCACAGGATCGGGTAGGAAAAAAGAAATATAACGAATGTCAGTGAACTTACAGATTAGGACAAATGATGCGGTTTGATTCACATGTTTCCCATGATGTGCGATAATTAGACCGATTTTCCTGAATACATTTGCAAAGTGAAAAGACAAAACGCATATTAAGATATATTAACAACCATCAACCAGGTGTGAAGTTCTTCGTAGTGTTGCCAAGAACAATCCCAGTTTAAATAGTAAGAAACGAAGAATAACAAAATAATCCTCCATTTGGCAACCACTTTACAGTGAATAGTTCATTATATCTAATCGAAGTAATGTTGACAGGTCCAAATTGTATGTTCATAGTGAAACATACTTGGCAGAAAAAGAAGAGAGAAGTGTACCGTAATATTCTTCTGAATAGCTTCTATAAATGCAGTAAGATTTGAATTGTAGAATCTGGACAAGGCACTATCGATCACTGCAGTATCCCATACCTACAATCAAACACATGCAGTGTAAGAAGCATTTCAGTGGCAGCAGTCATGAATGAAAAAGGAGAGAAACATATATGCATCAACCAGATATAAAGAAGATTTTGAGAAAATAAGATAAGAGGATATACATGATGCAAGTTAGTCTTCTTGGTGAACCAAGTAACTTTAATCCGGTTTCCACCTAGATCTCCACTGAAACCAACATGCAGAGGCTGCAGACACGAGAATCCAAATATAAGTGCATAATTTCTAGATTATAGCAATTGATGAAGACTGTCATGGCTAAAACAAGCAGTAGTTAACCTGATGAATATCACCAATAAAATGAGACAGAAACATGAGTGCCTCAGTCAAGTTGTCTGTAATCAGTGAACAAATCAGTGCATATATGTGGTCTAACAAAGTGCAACAGAGGGGCGAAAAGGGGGTGGTGATACATACATCTGGTTTCAAAAGTGGGGTTACGACAGGCTGATGCAAGTTGCACTGTGTAATTGTAAATTGCTCCATTCACACATCTGTTCTTCAGTCCAGCAGTATCATGGCAATCCCCTGAATTTTTGTAAATCATGAAAAACATTAACTATACCGGTATCACAGATTAGGAATCTAAGATGCAGGAGTAATTGGTTAGTTTCAGCAGGAAATTTGCATCAAGCAGAGAATTAATGTTCAGAGTTGACAACAAATTTATTCGACCCATAAACTTCTCATATTTGCTTTATATGTGTCAAAATGTCTCACATGTCAACTAAATGCTCATATCAAATTAGAAGTGAGGACTTTTACAAATATTACAGCCTTAGTGTGTGTCATGTCAGAATTGCAAATTAACTAGAGGTATTTGTGGTCCAAAAACATAACCTAAAATTTTCTTCAACCAAAACCAATCTGAAATAAGCTGGGTACTCAATCTGGAAATAGAGTTTCCCAATGGTTCTCTAGGTAGATAGGTACCCTATTTTCTTTGTTAGGTTAAATATCTATAAACATATATGCTAGGCTTAGTTCAGCCACTAGAAAAATTTTGAAACCCTGACTCATGTCCAACCCAAAAATTTATAGGTTGGTTTATGTCTAGGTTCGGGTACCTTTGAGCAATCCTTGATTTAAAACTTCAAGGAAAAGGGAGCAGTGTGTACTGTTTTCCTTTTCTTATGTCTTTGACCCTCCATATTACTATAATCGAGCTACTGTTGACCTATAAGAGGCAAAGCTCTCCCATTACAAATTTTCTTCGTTCATAGGACTCGAACCTAAGATTTTGAAACCTTGCTTAAAGGAAACAAGTGACAGAAACCTTGCTTAAAGGAAACAAGTGACAGAGCTTGAACAAATTTCTCTTGGTAGTAATGTGTACTGTAAAAAGGGAAATAAGCATTTATTAGGTACGTACTGCAGTAGTCATAGTTGCAGGCAAAATCAGGGGTATCAGAAAAGTGCAAATCTTTGCTCCACTTGTAGTTATCACGCACTTCTGACCAATCAGCCCAAGAGCACATAGCTGCTAGTTCTCCTTCAGCAGACTCTGGTAGGAGCTCTTTCACAACAGCCTGAGCATCTTCAGATAGAAGTCCCTGTAATATAATACAACGTTACGTGAGTCCTAAAGCCATGTTTTCCTTGTCAGGTTTCCTATAAATTGCTTTATATCGAACGTGATAGTAACTTTCTGTCAAAAAGGTGTAACAGTAACTATAACATTCATGATTCAGGCATACATAGGGCTATCAACAAGCCCATTTTTTCAACCTAACATTGACCTGGTTAACATTCACGATTCAGGAATACCAAAATATGACTTGAACCCATAATAGCCTTGCCTTGACTCTATTAAGATGCTCTATCTACTTGTTCTGATTTAATACAAATGAATCTAAGCCTTACAATCCATTTGCAAAGTCTAAATGCTAGCATATATATCGTTGACTAGGCTGAATGAGTAAGCGTTCAATCCCCATTATGATAATGCTAAGCTAACAAGCAATGATTGGCCTTATTCCTATATAACGTTGCTGAGACTCAAAAGTAAAAGAACAAGGAGAACATGAGCCTCACCTCAGCTATTTTACAAGTTGCATAATGCCCATCTCGTCCCCAGCCGATAATCCCTGGAATCAATTGAAGAAGTACAATTGCGACTCCAGTAAACCATGAATGCCTTGACAAGCCCATCCTTCACTCAGTTGTTACTTGTAATGTTATGCCTTCTTCACTCTGATTTTCAGAAAACCTCCCGGAAGAAGTATTATAAGCAATCCTGATCTCTGGGTAATAGCGTGAGATTTAGAAAAAATAATAAAATAATTGACAGCATCTTCACGACGATCCATCTATTTTCTTAATAAAAAAAGGTTTAGGCTTTTTACATGTGATCCAATTCATTTAATAAAAAATTGAAAGATATTAAGTTGAAATCATAAGAAGAAGAGAGATCCGAAGCTCCATTTGTTGTCTGTGATTATGAGAGAGATTCTAGCCGTTATAATAGCGGCATCCCCCACCCCCTACCTCTTTCCAAACCCCCAAAAAAACCCCAAAAATACCTAGCTTTATCCTCCTTTTTTTGGTAAAAAGAGAAAAATTTTCTTCTTTTATTTCCTTTTTTCGTTCTTTTTTGTTTGGCTGAGAGAATTTCACAATTTATATGATGATATTGCTATCACTCAAGCGTGGGATACAATTCAGTATGCATTGTCAGAAGAGTCTGCACCAAAAAATGCAACTTCAGATCACCATATGCAAAACAGGACTTGAAAAGAAAAAAAAAATACTATTCACCAAAACAAAAATAACATAAAGTTATACACAGATCATATTTCCTAATTCCTATATCCTAATGTGGTTGAGTAAGAGTTGCAGTAATATGGTATTTCATATATTGAAGTTTGAAAACCTCCCCCACCCCCCACCCCCTAAAAAAAAAAAAAAGACAAAACAAAAAAGGTGGTAGCCTGAAAAGTAGAAGGAATCACCACCATGGCATCGCCTATACAAAAAGCTAGAATAGCCAGCGAACACTGATGTTTCCGAGCCAGATGAAGAAAGGAAACTGAGCCAGCGCGATAAAGAGCAAGAGAATATGATGCTTGCTTGAGTCATAACTCCTGACCTCCGCATAGAGAACCCTCTTCATTGTCTTCACTAAGAAGACTCCCATGCACAGGCAGGTCCAGGGCAACAATATGTAATATGCGGGTCCCCACAATAGCTTCCCGAGAACTGCCACAGAAATCCCGGTGAATGCATACCCAGCGTATGCTACAACATCCAACAATGGGGCCTCTCCACTAATGAGTGAGAATAGTGAGAGTTTAAGTAGCATGACCTGCATAAACCAGCCTACTAATGCCTTCACAAACAGCCAGTGTACAACCTCTGGTTGAAACCTGGAAATGTTTTTGAATAGGAATGTCAGTTCCAGAAGGTGAAAGTCGAGTATAATAAGATGGGATAAGAATTTACAGTGTCAAGGTGCAAAAGTTAGAGCATCAGCAAGCAGATATTGATTTGGAGGGAGTACTGATGAAGGATCAGCAAACATAAAAGATGTGCAAATATTTCCTTTCTAAAGATCACAATTAGGGGTTTTTGTGAGTCAGAAAGGGATGGGGACTTGAACTCTCAGCTTTGTAAGTTCCACTCACTATTGTTTGGTCAAGTCCCCCTCAAATTCCTAAAACTTGAACCCTCCTTCCTTTGGGAGGTTTCAAGTCCAATACCCCTGGGTTTGTGCTTGAACAGTTGCACATCAGAACCGGGGTGGGGGGGGATTGCTGAAGACCAGCAACTGCCGGCGATCCCATATCTCCAAACTCCAATGCCAGCTACAGCTCCGGACCCATCATTCTTTAACCATATGTTGAATTTTACTAATTTTCCATCGATGATGAGAAACATACGCAGCTGCAACCCCCCTCCTCTTTCAATTTCCTCCACTGAAGAATCTGCCATTGGAAAATAAAAGCAGGGAGAGAGAGAGAGAGAGAGATAACAATGGTGCCACGGTGGTGGTGGTTTTCTTCCATTTCTCCAATTTTGATTTTAAAAAAATTGTGTTGATCGTGGATTTGGGTCTGGGGTCAGATTTTTGGGTTTTGGAGGGGAGCAAAGAATGAAAAATAAAGATGGCCTTAGGGCACTAGGAAAGTACTTTCCGAGCATTTCAAGAGTTAACAGGAGTAATATGTTATCAACTGCATAAAGGAAGCAAATCCAATATAGTAAACAGGCCACATTAAGTGAATATATTCGGTGTGTAAAGAAGTATGACAAATGACATGGAAGTGTATTCAAGACTTGCTCAGTCAAGAGAAGTTCTTACTTTCCATTCAGTCCCAAGATAAGGGTGCCAAGCACAATGTACGAAAGAAATGCCACAACAGGAATGTAGAGATCCGGGGCATTTATATCATATATTGGGGGCTTATAAGAGAGTTTACCCGCCATAGGTTCAGTTATTCTTGTCCAGTGACCCTACAATAGACAGGACATTCAAACAAACAAACATTAGACAATGCTAAAACATAAACAAGCATTAGGTTAGAAGAAACTTAAGAAGATGCGAAAAGCTTACCCGATGCAAAAAGGAAACAGAACAACCTTCAGCTTGTTCCTCACATAATCATCATTCACTTGGAAATAATATTGCGGATTAGCAAAATACCTACTAATCTGTCAGGTTTTAGAACAAAGGAAAATCAACCAAAAGTGACAGACCAATTCTAAAGAGACAGACATAAGTTGAAAAATGATTTCAGCAAACCAAATCAGGACCAAAGTATCAGCAGAAGTGGACGACAAATTTTGCTGCCACTGATAACACAAGACAAGTCTATGATGGAGCAGACCAGATCAGAAAAGAACAAACTTAACAAACTACTTAGCTAAGGGATCTTGAAAGGTTAGCACAGCAGGGTATGATCAACCAAAAATTCTGAGTAGATAGCATCATAATCACTGTTTAAGACATGCCTAAAAGTGCACAAGCCACACCTACAAAACATAATAAATATCATTGCTTGTTTGTCTGCTAGTGCTTAGTATATAAACAAAGCATTCTCATGCATTATAAAAGCATCCTTTCATCTCAAACTGACTGGTAAAGGAACTGAAGAACTGAGCATGAGGCTGGACAATTCTCATTCCTTAATTTTCTGCAACCAGTTAGTCAAATCTAGAATTTGAGTTGTGCAGCTGAAAGAGTTTGTACTAAAAAGTGTATAAAAGTTTTTAGAAAATTGCTGAGTCTAACATGATAACTGTGTTGGATACTTGGCACTTCAACTCTGTGATGGCCAAGTCCAAGTAACATAGATCACAAATGGTCTTTAGGCTTTTCATCATCAAGATTCAAAGAAAGAGGCAGCATCACGGCTTATTTGGGTAGACAGAGATGAAAGTACGTGTTCTATAGTATGTGAATAAATTCGAACATATTTTACAACTTTCTTTCCAATGGTATCTAAAATCACATCCTCTTTCCATATCCAAGTAGGTAAGAGCTGAATAATGGTTCAATAAAGATTAATGCACCTTCGGAACTCTAAAGGGTGTTTTCACAGGACAGTAAAAGGCTGCTTAAGACTATGGGTATGTTAAAAATAAAGATCTCATAGGCAAACACAGTAAGTAGATTGGTATTCCTATAGGGGGCTGACTAGGGAAACATCTTTTGATCTCAATTGAGGCAGACAAGAAGGCAGCCTTCAAAATAAGGAAGAAGGCAGCAGTTCTTTATCAGAGCGCCGAAGGTAAACAAGAATTTTTACGGCAGTATCCACCTATTGAAACCAAATGCTATCAAAGTTTCATGATATCCTAATGTCAGGATAAATGCCACTGTAATCAAACAGAACATTAAAGCTCTATCTGTAGTTTGCAGTTAAGAGGATTAAAAATTGCCCTGGTCTTCATGATTTAGCAGTGATCCAGAAAGCTCACAATAGCTCTCACTTTACATTCTCTCAATGGTAACATAATGCCAAATCTATTTACCAGGTAACACAATAATTTCACAAGCTTGTCATAACTTGAGCAAAATCTCTATTATAAAATATCCCAAAGCTAATCTTGACACAACCTAATTTTATCAACATGAACTTCACTCAAAATCTACAAACTTGAATGACGAAAATTGCTAAGGGAACATCATACATCATACATCACACACAAATACTGATACTGCTAAGTGCTAATCACAAAATATTTGCCAACAAGCAAGTTAATCAAAATATAAATTTATGAAGACACAACATTACTTACATTGCTTTGGACATATTCCGAGCTAGATCCAAAGATTTTCTCCCCATATGCACTCAATCCACCAGAAATGAATCCTGAACCAGCACCATATAATGGATTCCCCAGTGGAATAGCTTGAGAAGCAAAGGGTGCCGGCTGGCCCCGGGTTGTGCTCTCACATTATTGTACATATCTATGTCCTGTGACCTGAAAACTAAACCGAAATTCATGAATAAGCAGCAAAGAAGAAAAGCAAACAACTTATCCCACCATACCACCGATTCCTAGGTATCATAGTCATAGACATATCAGAAATAAATCTAATTATACTTTTGATGTAATCAACTACTATCTGAAAGGCTAAAAACCAAGGCTCTATCCCCAAGGCAACATGCAATCCATAATAGTTTTGGCGTAACGGCGACTGCAAACCTCCTCAAAGAAGCAAGCATATGATCCACCACCAAAGTAACTTAACTCGTAGCTTGCATTGTTATAATTCATAGACCCTAAGTAATCCTTCAAACAAATCTCTCGCTCAACATGTGTGTCTTTGCTCACATTGGTGTATGAAAAGAAGGCAACAAGGCAAACCTAGAGTACAAGTTTGGCCACGTGTTGCCATTACCATACCCAACAAGGTGAAGAGATTATCAGGCAAGCTACTTGAACCCCAGACAAAACTTGGAGCACAAAAGGGCACAAAGCACATATTTTCCGAGAGTAGTATACCATATGTTATACCAAGACGAAAAACAACCATATTGCTTTGTCCATATCATGTTACGTCATTGTAATGCAACATCATTTCAGGCACTTATGGGCATCAGCCTTTCAAAGCCTATGATCAAAATCCCTAAAGTTCTAAATCAAAAACAAAAATTGCACTGCCTTCAAATGACTCATACTTCGCTCCTCCAATGTCAGTAGTAACAGGCACAATACTTGCAATCTAAAAATTATGCTTCCGAGAAAGAGTGTTTCTGACAATCAAGAAATCCCACATCTTTATATTAACTGGTATTTCAATCCGAAAATTAAGCACCGACCCATGTCATGACACAACTAAGGCCATCCCTCGCATCGAAAATTCGAAATTATGACAACTGATTTTTACACTACAAGTAAATATCACAATTTCTGTTCATAGATAGATCCCTCAATGAAAGTATTTATTCAAAATCTACTCAAGAGTCAGAAGATGGGGGTGGAAAGAAGTAAACTTTCATGGTTGCAGAGGAAATTACAAGACGGAATTGAAGAAATCTGGAACAACTGAGATGAGTAGTATCTCAAATAGAAAGAAAGGGGGAGAAGAGAGGAGAAAGACTTACCGGGTTATCCGAAGAAGTAGGGTGCCGGCAAATCGGAGATGAGGGCCAAGATTTGTAATTCCTAGATAATCACGGCAAAGTCGCCGGAGACTAGAGAGGGAGAGAGAGAGGCTTGCACATTTGATTTATATTCTCTTTGCTTTTTTTTTTTTTTTTCCTTAATCAGCAAGACAAGGCAAAATCTGTCCCATGCAGACAATGCCCAACACTTGACGGTCAAGTATTTTGGAATTAAAAAAAACACATGGCTCGATATGATATTTTTCAAATTGATAAAAAATTGTTGAAAAAATACGAATCAAAGCATAAATTTGATATGAAATTAATACGAATTATCAGCGTGAAGACATAATTATTATAGGAGCATGTTTAAAATAACATTTATACTTGTAATTATAACAGTTTCAGTTTATTTTAGCTTATTTTAACTTATATCACCTATTATAATTAACTATTTCATCTAGTTCTTTCTATAACAACTAGACTAATTTTAACTGTCGTTTCAAACAGAACTTAAATCTTACAAATTCTAACTTTTATTGTAATGCAAGTTAGGTCATCATCTGCTATCAAATTCACATGCTATTGAAACAGATAGCTTTTTTTAAATTTAGTGCAAATAAGTTATAAAAATCAATAATATATGATAATAATTTTAAAAATCAGTTAATTTAACTAATATTCATATAATCTATTTATTCGTATTTGATATTGGTTCTCATTTTCACATCAATTTTGGTGACAGTGCTAAAAGTATTTGTTACTAAGCCCTGATAAGGTACGTATGCTACACTAAACCAATATTTACAAGAGAGAAATTATTTTTAAAAAAAAAACTGGAAAGGAACCAGAAAAAGAGCGGAAGAGCAGGAGGGAGGGGGTCGAAAGTTGGCTCTAATTTTGTTTCTATCCGGGTTCACTTTCTTCCGCGGCAGTTGATTTGATTAGGGTTCCCTACCAGAATACGAATTCCTCATGGATCCCAGAAACACCGCGGAGATGCTCAAGTAAGATTTTTTGTTCAACTTTTCTTCCCCAATTCTGTATTTTTCCTCATTCATTCGGTTAAATTGTTTGCCATAATCCTCTCCGTTTGATGTAATTAATCTTTGTTCTATGGTAGGCATTTGGAGAAACAGAGTGAGCTGCTTCAGCGTGCTCATAAGCAAATGTCTCATGAATTGCATAGGCTTCAGGTAACTGTGATTTATTTGAATTTTATTGCAAACATCAATTTCGTGGTTGAAAGAGCTATTAGGGTTCAACTTTTGTAAATTGTGCTATTCTTGGATTAGTTAATGATTGTTGCTGCTGGAAACTTTGGGGATGATAATGCAACTATGGAGTCTTTGATGATGTTTTGGTGAGAGAGATTTTTGAGCATGATAAAGATGGTCTATTTTGATGTGTAGGTAGAAGAAGAAATGCTGATGCGCAAGTTTTATGAGCTCACATCAGCTTTGGGCTTGAATAAGAAGGTAACTTTACTATATTCATCTTTGTATTCGGTTTCAATTCAATGTAGATTGTGATGGCTAGCAACTTACGAGAAGGGGGTTTCAAATTTCTTGCTTAGCACTAAGAAGAATCGTTCTGTTTTGTGATGAATTTTTCTTGCCCAGCATTGTGTATGGTTATGAGTCAATGACATGTGTTGATCTATGGACGAATTAATTGATTGAGAAAATATTGGGAAATCGTAGAAAAGAGTTTAGAGACCTGGGGAATTGGTGTTGTATTTTATTATTTGCTGGAGAGGCATGGATTTTGAAGAAGCAAAGCACATATGTGGATTATGATTAAGGAGCAAAAGTATTCAATTTTCTTTCCTGTTGTGTAGTATGGTTTAGGATGAAATTAGGCTCCAATGGTACATTACCTGTGTCCCAAATCCAAGAGTTTCTATTCTTCAAATTAAGTTACTAACTTTCCCCCGCCCCAAAACACTCCAGAAAGGTGCATTTGTTACCTACAAAGAAAATTGCTTTACGTTCAGCTTATTGGCCTCCTTGGAATTGATTGGCTCTGAGAGTCTGCTTTGAAATACTTAGCACAGCTGTAGATGGTCGGGATATATTCGGTGCTTGGAGGGTTTAGGGCAAAATGCTCAGCATCAGAATGTTTTCCAGATATCTGTACTCCCTCTCCCGAGGAAGATGTTTGGGGTTCAAATCCTTTACTGTCTAGATTCCACCATTCTTACCTGGTTTGCAGTGGACAACCTTACTCTCTTCCTCCCTCCCCCAACACAAAAAAAATAAAAGAAAAAAAGAAGGTTGTAGAAGAGATGATCGCTGCAGTTCTTGAGATCACTAATTGGCTGTTGGCCTGTCTACATGTCTCCCTTTTGAAACTTAGGTCTCTTGTGAGCTTTTTGGGCAGAGTCTGATGAAAGAGATAAATGATATAATTCTTGATTACTTGATTATTTGCAATTTTCTTGGTTTTTTTAAAGATGAATTATAACCTTGTCTCTCCTTGTGCTGCTTTTCACTTTACAGAACGTAATGAGCTCAGTTGCGTCTAATGAAGAGAACCAAGAATCTGACACACTAGAAAATATGCAAAGAAGTGAAGGACAGTAACTTTTGAGACCATACCTAGATGCTCGTGATTTGGTTTAGCGATTCCAGAAGGAACAAGATTGTGAGTTACAAGATGATTGTTCATCAGGAGTCTCAGTGAAATGAAACTGATAAATTCCACAAACGAGATTTCTTTCAGATCAGTGGTCGAATTTGGGTTTGATTTCAGCATGTAGATGGTCTGAGATATTAAAGCATATTTGACCTTGGCTGTGAAAACTTAAGTGAAGGTTGATAGTGCTGTGAAACCTCAGCAAACTATCCACTTGTTCTGCCCATGTTTTTCCGATCGATGAATGAGGAGATGCACACATACCTCTGGTTATGTTTCAGATTGTGATCGTATTGCTTCATTAGTTTTAATTTCAGAGTTGCGCTTTTTTTTTTTTTGTGGTTACTGATGTAGAATTGTATTTTTGGGCTTATTCTTGCTGCATGTTCTTATGTTTGACTCATTCACAGGCTTAAATTTAAAAGTAGTTGGGAATATCAATGAATGACAACTAGTTTGCCATGAAAAATGAAGACGTAATTTGCTCATAATACCAAATTATGATAACAAATTTACAGCAAATTATCATCATCGAATAATTGGATTTATAGACTTATATATGTAAAACCAAAAAAAAAAAAAGAAAAAACAATGGATGTTTGAAGTATAAAAAAATTGTCCAAGTTTTGGTGTAAAAGTGATCATATTAAGACAATATTGGACACCTTCATTAATCTTGGGAAGCACAAATGCTAAATATTAGACATCAACATTCCGTAGATTTTTTTAATACAGTCTTGGAGAGACGATACCTTCAACAAATTTTTTTATTTTTTTGAGGAATCTTTAACAAGTGTTGAATATACAAGAATCGGAATATTACTATTTGATAATTGTAGGACACACATGCTCCAAATACTTGTGGTTAATTATCCGCATTTAAATACAAACCTTTTTTTATAGATAACTATATAAAATAGATATTAAAAAGTCAAATAAGTAAATAAATTTTATTTTAAGTATCCACATTATCCGTCAACTGAACTTATTGTAACTTATTTTGTATTTGTTTTTAAAAGTGACATATTTAATGTATATATCGACATTATGTTTCGTACAATATCTACTATTCTTTAGATTTATCTATGCTACTGTTGATCATCATTCAAACATAACAAAACATTCAATGGAGCGATGATTCCAATATTTACTACAGATTAAATAAATATTACGGGATGCAGCATCAACAAATCAGAGTGGCGCAGCGGAAGCGTGGTGGGCCCATAACCCACAGGTCCCAGGATCGAAACCTGGCTCTGATAAAAAAGTGTAGCTTCTGCCTCCTTTTTTTCTGGTTTTAGAAAAGTTTGACAGACAATCAAGGAGCTCTTTTTTCCCCTTTGATCCTTATTGACCGGATTAATGAAGGTAAATGCCATATTGAAAAACTTATGTGAGTTATTAACATGCCATATCGAATGCATACCTTTGACCGTTCCGACCGAAAGAGAGAAAATTCACAATAATACATAAGACATGGAAAGATTGATATAAACATATGGGATGATTATTATGACAATTCCTATTTTGCTTTAGGATGATGAGTTGCCAAATTGATTGCATTCATGTTTGTAATGGTCTTGAAAAACCAATTGGATTTTCCAATCAAATCTCACCGTCTTGTTTTGTTCATCCTCTTCCCCCAAAAACCACAAGATCATTACATCGTGGGGGCTGCCATTGGCTGTTCTGCGACGAATTGGTGATTTTCATTCTCAATCTTTTTCAAAATTATGTGAGTTTCATAAAAAATATGCCTGTCTCGCTATCTTTAAGCATCATATATGATAACTAAATAAGAAAATTTGATGTGATATTCATGCTGTATAAAATAAGTTATGTGTTATGAAATTTTGGTTTTGATAATAATAGCACAAATCAAGATCAGAGAAAATACAGATCATGAGGTATTGTTTAACTAAGCTAAATTGAGGACATTATCTCATAGCTATGATCAAATAAGATTTGTTGAATATCAGAAATGGGTGTAGGTGAATTACTGCGAAAAATTGTCACTCTCTATGATTTCCTTGACAATGCTTGATTGCATAAAATAAATTGATTGCTTCAACAATCATACCAATAACATCTTGATTCACTCTATTTTGTAGGTCTCATTTTGGATTCTAAAAGATGTTTGATCTAACTCAAATGAGCCCAGCAGAAATCATTCTTCTAGGTTCGGGATTATGTGTGCTGCTCACAGTCTATTTCACAGTACAACTTCTATTACAGCATCTGTTTCACTGGAAACACCCGAGGGAGCAGAAGGCTATTGTCATCATCATACTCATGGCTCCTCTGTATGCTGTTGTTTCTTACGTGGGTTTGTTGGATTTTCACGGCAGTAAGGCATTTTTCATGCTTCTTGAATCGATCAAAGAATGCTATGAGGCCTTGGTATCCAATTTGCCGTTTATAATTGCTCCTGTTGTCTTCCCCATTTTTTTGGTGTATTTTTCTGATGAACTTTCAGTAAACCTCAGCAACTTTATTTGCAGGTTATTGCTAAGTTTCTGGCATTGATGTACAGTTATTTGAACATATCCATAAGCAGAAATATTGTGCCAGATGAAATTAAAGGAAGAGAAATACACTACTCATTTCCATTAACTCTTTTTCAGGTGATTTTGATGACAGTTTTGTTTTTACTTTTCTTTCAAAAATCCAGATTTAGAATCACGTAATCGCATATACTCAGCTGATGCATAACTATTTTGCTGATATGTGTGACTATATGCAGCCTCCCACAGTCCGTTTGGACCAACGTACATTGAAGCTTCTCAAGTATTGGACATGGCAATTTGTTGCCATTCGGCCAATATGCTCCCTCTTGATGATAGCTTCTCAACTTCTCGGGTTGTACACCTCTCTAGTCAGCTGGACGTTTACCATTATCCTTAACCTCTCTGTGTCTCTGGCTCTGTATTCTCTTGTGGCATTTTTCCATGTCTTTCCTGAGGAGTTGGAATCTCACAGCCCCCTAGCTAAGTTCATGTGCATCAAAGGCATCGTTTTCTTTTGCTTTTGGCAGGTAACTTGCTAAATGCTAGCCAATTTTTGTTGATGATGTTTTTTATTTATAGAATCAGATTAATGCGTTAATCCCTTGTTCATTATTGACAGGGTGTGGTACTCGAGATTCTGGTTCTAATGGATGTGATAAAATCTCCGCATCCCTGGTTGGATGTGGAGCATATCGAGGAAGGCATCCAGAACATCTTGGTGTGTATAGAGATGGTCATGTTTTCTGTTCTTCAACGGTATGCATACAATGCTGAACCTTACAGCGGACAAGTTAGTAAATGGAAATTGAAGAAAGATGAATGAACAGACGACTCATGGATTTTCAAGTCCAATTTTGTAGCTCAGAGAAAATTGAGGCGATGTGCCCCGTAAAAGAAAAGAGTTGCGGCAAAATCAGGCGTAGCTCAGATAGTTTGGTGTATTTCCAATTGTTTGATACGAGTAATCTGAAAATTATGCTTTATTGTAACCAGAAAATGTTTTATTATTCTAACTAGATGGAATACTGACTTGAACGCAAAGTTTTGAACTAAGCCTATTGTTCAATGATTAGGCTTAACTCGGACATTGCAAATTCAGATGTTATCCGAACTCCAAATGAGCCTGCTAAAAAGCCTCCAACTTGAGTAACATTGAAATGCCCAATTGTACATTATGCATAACAATCTTCAAGTACAACCAAATAAAAGGAATAGGGAACCTAATAAAATCAACCTTCGCCAAAACTATCTCGATTTTCAAAACACTATTACAACAAAAGGCAAAACTCAAAAAACTAAGTCCGAGTAGCATAGCTTTCCCAGTTAGTACTATGTACTATCAGAAAGGAAACTTCAATTACTGTCTAAGGCCACAGCCACAGGCCCTGGTCAAGGAGGGTTGCCCAATTTGTTGTCTGCTTTACACAGATTTCCTGTACTGGACCTGATGTTATGAGCAGACTTGTTTGAACTGCCCGGTAAGAGGCAGATTCGGTTGCATAAGCATGTGTCTCTTCCCTTGGTGGCCAAGCATTGGCCTCAATGCTCGAAATTGACAATCAAGTAGTTTTTTCATGCCTTTGAGTCCTTCATCTCCACTGAATTCTCCAAAAGAGAACCTGCAGATGCAGCAGTATATGAGAAACATATGTTGTCACTCATAATTAGCGAAGTGGAAGATTTGCATCCAATGAGGATTAAGATTGCTTTCTGCAGAACAAAGGCTAGCAGATTTCATAGCATCTGAAAAGGGTTCAGCTCCAAATATGAATCAAAATTCTTAACGAACTACAGTTCCTAGACCGTTCACCTTCATCATCTTTCCGATATTAGGAAAAGCTGAGATCCATCAGTCTGCTGTAAACTAATATAGCATACAGACATTCAAGACAGAATGCAACTAAAACAGATCTGTATGAAATGGGCGTTTTCCTGTCTCCATAACTCTATCTGCCTTAGAGCTGGTATCTGAGAGCAGGGATGTGAAGCCATACTTCATCTGAAAGACTAATACAACTATAACAAGATCAGTTTCCTAAAGCCTTTAAGTACTAAGTAGCTCAAAGGCTTTAGACTTAAAAAGAACGAAACAGACTTCACCATTTGACAGCAGGTCTTAAGATTTCATTTGTGTTTCAATAATTCAGGTAAGAAGAAAGTAAAATAGAAAAAGAGCACACCCCCCAAAAAAAAGGAGGAAAAAAAGCACGTTATCAAAGATGGAATGATCCATAACGACAGAAAAGTCAATTGAAAGTATGGCTTGTGGGCATCAACTATATTTGATGTCATATACAAAATGGTATATTAAGTATTTTCTAATCTGTTCCAAATATAGTAAAGCACGAATAATTGTGAATCCAACTGCTCCTCTGTGCCCCCTGATGGAGTTCATGTTTATACATCTCAAAAAAGGCCTCTAGTACAAAACATGAATGATTAGGCAGGACAGACTTTTCCAGCTAACTTTTGTAACAAGTACAAGCTAACTTCTCAGTTCCCAAGAAAATCCGAAAAGAAAATAGCATCCACTGAAAAACAAACAACATCTTTTACAGGCCTGTCAGGGGTGAGGGGAAACGGGCCTTTGCCAGACAACATCTTGTCATGTTGGCTCAAATTATTTGTTGTATGCAGATGAAAGAATAATAAATCATGTAGAAAGCTGATAGATCAGCTCTTATTCCTTAAATTGATGCTTTATTTAGAGATTGATTTCGGATTGACTTGTTCTGACACACACACTAATGCGACAGTATAACAACCCAGTGAAGAGCAGAATTCACAGTGCATATTGCTAGCGCTGTGTCATTCTATTCATCCAAATAATAACACGATGACACTAACAAGAACCATAAAAGGGCCTCAAAGAAAACTCATAGACATATCCTAAAAGAAATTTACTGACCTTCTTGAAACACTTTAGAGCCTTCATAAGAAAACAGGCGTATTGCATTCGAGTAGCTTAGTTCTGCAAGTTCTTCATTGGTAATCTCTAGCATGGAAGCAACATATGAGAGTATGTTGTGAATATTGGCAGGATGATTCAGTATTCCTTTCGGCAAATTCGATTCATCTTTCGACTCATTTGACAGCACATCAGTTGCTCTTGAATGTGGATTTTCTCCAAGTGCCTGGAGAGCTGGAGGAAGAGATGGATCACCCTCCACCAAGAACAAAGAATCCAAATTACATCTAGGCAAAGCATCAGGTGCATCAGTCTCCAGTAAGATTCTATCAGAGGGCAAAGCCTTGAGTAACTTCTTCACCTTTTGTGATTTCATCGACATAAGAAACCCAGAGAATGAGAAGTAGGAGCCAAGCTCTGCCAATTCCGAGACCATCTCAGCAGATCCTAAAAATGAGTGAAGAATTACTCCATGAGGGAAAGGCCCAGATTCCTTCATTACATTGAGAAGGTCACCGAAGGCACGAACACAATGGATAGAGGCCGGCCTTTTCAACTCTTTGGCTAGCTCTAACTGCTGTTTGAACACTTCAACTTGAACATTAAAATCAATCTCCTTTCCCCGAGATCCTTTGTCCAGACCAATTTCCCCAACAGCAGCAGAGGGAGTTGAATTGATGTACTGCCTCAAAGTTGTAAACCAGTCTGGGGTCCTCTCAGTAACATACCAAGGATGAACACCGAAGCAAGGAACAACAGAAGCATAAGAGTCACTCATCTGCTTAACCAAATGCCAGTCTTTCTCTGACACTCCATTAACAGCAAAATGGACTATGCCAGAATCAAGCGATGAACGGATTAACTGTGGGGCCAGGTTGAAGATTCTAGGGTCTTGGAGGTGACAATGAGCATCAAACAATCTCATAGTTTGCTCAGCCCACAGCTTATCAACCTCCTATACCTTCAAGTTACAGTATCTTTACGCTTAAGTGCGAAACTTCAGCTTGGTAAGAGAGACTCTATCCATTCAAAACTCGCAAGTTGAGTTACTTCCTCGTTCACTGCCAATCATCCTCACAAACAATGCTGCAAGGATGCAACAAATAGGCTGGAAGAAAAGGGGTGAATTGCTTACTAAATATGACTTTTTCAAATGTAAGAAACAGATTGGGAAATCTCTAAAGAACGAAATTGCAAGAATATAGTTTGAAACAACAGCAACAACTCCCAGAGTAAGTCCCACTTGCAAGGGTTGTGGGACATCCAGATGTAGGAGGGTCCTACCTCTGCAAGGATAACTGCCCTTAGAGAGAACAATTACGTAAAGCACCTTAAAACCTAGAAAGATATCCCCTCGATCAAAGAAATGATTTCAGCTTCATTACAACAATCCCAAACACACAACATTCGATAAGCATATCTACCTCCAAAACCGGTCCACAATTCCCAAATTGAGACAGCCTAATATCCTAATCTCAGTCAACATAATGAAAGCAACACAACATTCCAGTTCCTAAACAATTGCAATTATACTCTTCAATTTCCCCATCATTTATGTCTGCATTACTCATCTAACCAATCGAAGTTATCCAAATAAAACCTAAAGCATCCAATTAACCCAAAACGCCAACTTTTAAAGCAAACACAAAAACCCATATCAAAAAATGAATAACCGAAATCATTCAACAGATAAAGAGAGACACTGATTTTTCTGTTTGGGTTTTTCAATTGAAGGCGTACTGTATTCGGGTTTTAGGAGCATTTGAATTATTCATGGAATATTGAACTCTAATCAATCACTAAAAGCAATACGAATCGTACCCTGAGAATTCTTAAAGAACCCGGAAACCTTGGCTGTGTCTATGAGAGAGAGGGAGGGAGAAAGAGAGGATACCTTGCGTCTTCTTGCCAATGTTATGGTGAGAGAAGAGGGCAGATGAAGCTTCAACCTCTGTCCTCTGCCACTGCCACTGCCACTGCCACTGCCACGACCAGGGAGATTCAAGTAGAAAATCACGAGTGATTTATCAGAATTCATGTTTTTTAATATTTTTTTCTGATGGATATTGTAATTTTGTTATTAAAATTTATTCACGAACAAAAGTATTCACTCGGAGCATCTTTTATACTGTAATTTTGGATTTATGGACCCAAAACAGTTTAAAGATTTTTAAAAATTCTATTTTTTCATCTTCTAACCCTTTATTTTTCTTTCTCTGTTATAAATGACGTCCTTATATAATTTTTGACCTTCAAAATCATAGAAAATCAATTTTTTTGGTGCAGGAACCATAGAAAATTAATGGAAACAATATTTTGGAACCGAAGTAATATTTATTTGTGTTTGTCCAGGAGGTGGTTACTGACCTATCTTCCACCCTCCCCCAATATAGGGGAGCAATTTTTTCAAATTGAGGAAATTGTGTGGTGGGAGGATATTTGGGCCTTGACTCACGTAACAACCCGACCCTAAATCACCTTATTTATTTTAAATCACATTATTTATTTTATTAATTACACTATTTATATAATTGAGCGCGTGCACTTCAATTCGATATCTTATATTTAAATTATTTTTATCCGTATGTTATGCGGCTAAGGCGACGAAGTGGCCCTAATAAAAATTTCATGATAAGATTTTTATTCGTGAACATCGTTATTAAAAACAAACAAAATTAAAAGTAACAATAAAAGAAAACAAAGTAAATAAAGAAATAAATCAAAATAATAAAATGACGAAATTAGATTTTTCTAAAGAAAAATCCAGAGAAAGAATTCTCTGGAACGTTCAACGACCTAAAATATATTCGAGCTCATTCCCTCTCTCTCCGGGCTCCTTCGTGCCTCCCTTTCCCTGCTCCCCTGTTTCCTCTGCCTCTCGCTCTGCTGTGGCCGGCTCACGGCCTGGCCGCCGGACGCCACCAACGCCGGCCGAAGCCGGCGCTAGGCGCTGTCCGGCGAGCGCCGGCCCACCCTCTCACGCGGTGGCTCCTTCTCTCGCTTCCTCGCGTTACCACTGCCTCTGCCTCACACCCTTACGCTTCGGCTCACGGTTCGGCCACCGGACGCCGCCAACGCCGGCCGAAGCCGGCGCTGGCGCCGTCCGGCAGCGCCCTCTCACCCTCCCGTGCGGTGGCCCTCGCTCTCTCACGCCATCGCTTTTCTTCTTCCCTTTCGCGCGGCCCTGTTCCTCCGCCCGGCCGCGGCACTTAACAAGCCAACCACCAGCAGCGGCGGCCGCCGGAGCCAGCCGCCGTCCCCGCCCGGTGGCCGCCGGTGCAGCCGCCACGCGCCACCATCTCTGCCTCGCATCCTTGGCTTCCTCCGTGAATTCGAAGGTAAAATCTCAAACCCTAAATTATTACAGACTTGTCATTTACTCGGTTGTTGTAGTTGTGAAATTGAATTATCGGATTTATAGACATGTTTGTGTAGTAAACTTAAAGATTAATTTGGGGAAAATTCGAATTAGCGTGGAGGATTTAGGTTTGGTGTTGTGGTGAATTGGTTGCACGAATGTGAATAAATATGATTCCTTTGGGGAAATTATGAATTAACGAATGAGATTGAGGAGGTTTTATTAGCAAATGGAACAATTTGGAGGAACTATTACATTTTGGAAATAATTGAGCAAACGAAGGAGAAGGTGTGCGTAGAAGTTGAAAGTTGATAATGTACAAGTGTACGGGCATAGAAAATAATTGAGCATTAGGGTTGCCTAATTGCGATTGTGAATGTGAATGTTATTGTGAGAATAAGGCTCATGACCTTAAGTTGGCGTATGAATGAAATTTTGAGCAATTTGGGTAATTATAAGGCCTACCTATGGAAAGGCATCGGTAGACTGAATAATCACTCAGCTGTGGGCTTAAATTCGATAAGTGAGGAATAAATTAGGAATAAGTGTTGTTGGTACATTTATATATATATATATATATACCATTTTTCAATTCAAAGCCGCTAATAAACGGAATTACACCAAAATCATCGAGTATCTAAATAGCCTAATCAACTTCTTTAATTAATATAAATTATATTCAATGAACGCAGTAAAGTTAAGTAATACAAACATTAGTTTAATCGATCTTCATGCGAATATAGGAAATTAAATAAATTTATACAAATTCAAATATTAAAACTCAAGAAATGCGTTATTAACAACATAAACTCATTTTAAACGAACGGAGGCCACTTCCGTTGCCGAACAGTCGCTGACTCAAATTTCTGCAAAAGGGGAGAAACAAATATTTTCAACTCAGAGTACGTTCATTGCCTGTACCTTTCAAAAATTCACATGTTTTATCAAATTTCAACATTTCTCATATATACAAATAACAATGAATCATTTACAAGGCAAGTTTTGCCACCTAATTAAGTGGTCCCCGCCCAATTATCAATTACCAAGGGCTTAGGCCCGCCAATTATACTCGCGCGCGGCGTCAACTCGGGTTACCGATCGGCCCGGGGTGACACTGTTCAACGATCGTATCAATTACCAAGGGGTTCCACTTCCGAGATAATAACCGGCAAGCATGTTTTACTCATATTCTCTCCCCCGATTTCAAACTAAAATGAATTGAAATGCGCGCGCTCAATCAATATATTCTTCAAAGTTATTTTACAGATACAGGAATGTGCGTATCGAGTTTCGACTCACTTTTCCAAATATTTTATTGTTTTTGTTTTAGGAAGAAGCACCGCGAACAATCAACCATTTCTTAAGTCGCGACGCAGGCAAACCCTAGCCAGCCTCGTGGCATTCACAAACCTAAAGGTACATAGACGCTCACAGTGATTTTACTGTCACCCGGGGTTAGGTATGGCCTTGGGAATCATTGTACACTATTTTGTGGATTAGAGAAAAGTCTAGGTTGTTTAAATATTACATTGCTAAACCCGTAAACTGTACTTTGGGATGTCCTAACTACTTGGGTAATGAGTAACTACTCCTAACAAGATCATTGGAAATATAACGGTGGATGAACCAAATTATATTTCACTTTATTTCAATTATTTAGCCTTGTCCTTTTTTAGGACGGCGGTAACGCCTTCGATTATTACCTTCCGCTGCGACATTACGTATTAGTCCCTAATGAAGGGATTATTAAGTAATGGTGATTGAGGGCGTTACAACTCCCCCTTCTTTTGACCTAATTAAGGAATCTAATATGGGTGGGTCAACTTATCAAAAAAAAATTATGTTCAATATGTGCCTATAAATGCCGTATGACCAATCATCTAAAAATTTTTTCCTTTTTCTTAAAAAGAAAAAAGAATAAGAACATTCCTACTACAAATTTAGTCCTCTATAAATGGCCTTTGGGAAGAGGCTTCTCCTTGCTTGGGTTGCTTATGCTAGCCATTTAGGTTTAACTCTTGTTTCATTTAACTTTATCTTACACTCCTACAGTTTCTTAAAACTTATTACAACTCCTTATAACTTTTTTATAACTAACTTAACACTATTTTACATTCCTTTACAACTTCTTACAACTCCTTATACCTGCTTACAACTTGTTACAATTTTCCTTACAACTTTACAACTCTTTACAAGTAAATGAAACAGGGTCTTAATAGGGGGCTTTTCCCCTTTTGTTTTTCCGATTTTGCTTGTATAGGTTAGTACTATATATATAATCAAACCCTCTCCACCAACTCTCGACTAATTAACTCAACGATTTTGTTAGCCTTGTCTTTTTTACTCTACTATTGCAAATTACTTATGAGAAATTGCGAGATTTTTCTATATAATTATCTTGTAGAGTTTTTAGACTCTTTGAGATCTGTTTCTCTTTATATTTTTCGATCTCGTTATTAATTGTACGCTTCTTAAGATTGCTTGTACTCTCATCTTATCATAGTAGATTTATGCCGTTATCGCCCGTAGTTTTCTTCAATATGGTTTCTATGTAAAATTTGTTGTCCTTTTCTATCTTGTTCTTGAACAATTTCTCTAATATTTATACCCTCCTTTCTGCTTCCGCATATTTATCATTCTATATTTTTCGTAACATATCTCATAAAAATCATCTGTTGCTTAACAAAAACACCCCGCATAAATTACTCCTAACATATTTTTTAAATTGGAGCATATTTAATTTCTTATTAAATTCAGGGTAGGATGTTGGACCAATATATGTGAGGATAATTTTCCGCATAATCTAGTTGAGGTTGTTTGATATTTTTATAATCTTAATATGTTTGGTCCTTAAATCATGATTTTTGTCGAGACTTCTATTTTAATCATAAACAAAAATATATCTTGGACTGTCTGCGAAGCCTCAAGTTTAGAGTGATTGAGAGCTTGAAGTTCTTATTTTTTATTGGAAATATTAACATTTACCTCCCTCGAGTTATTTGAAAATCATTTATAAACCCTTCAAAAATTGGTATTTATTTCTACCCACACTGGATTTAGATATAAAAAAATTTAAAATACAAAGACGATAAAAGGGTTAATCAGAATTATAAAAGGATAAATTTGTCATTGATTTTTAAAATGGAATGACTTTGTTACCCCCATATTAATTTGCTACCCCCATAATTGGTGGGGCTGTTGACATTGGGCCGACGGAATGAGCACCGGCAGGGAGCCAATGCCGGTGGTTGGTGTCTTAGCCGGAGCGGTGGTCGCCGACCGAGCTGACCGAGACGACAGGGAAAGCTAAAATTGAGGCGATAAATGCTTTGTCCATTGCTGTTGTCTGCTTCGAAGAAAGAGAAAACAAAAGAGGAACAATTTTGACACTCGTATATCTTATTTTTATGCCACATCAGTACACATATCATCTTTGAATGTTATTTATTATTAATAGCAAAGGTCAATACATTACTCAAATATTAATTGTTTCGACTAGAATGGTAAAAATAAATATCAATTCTAAAAGGGTTTATAAATAATTTCTAAATACTTCAAAGGAGGTAAATGTTAATATTTCTTTTTTTATTATTTTATTCCCAAAAACAATTCCTCATGCCAACCCAACCATCCCCTTGTTGGGTAATGGAGCCTAATGGTCGGGTTGGGCTCGGTTTTTACAAGCAATGAAGATGGCATGAGTGGCATGAGCAAGACGTTGCTTGGCACGGTCATGACGAGCGCAAAGAGAGCTGCAGGAAGTGGAGGCCGAAAGGTGGCGCGGTCAAAACCGTGCCTAGTTCATGGCATGACCGTGCCATGTGGTGCTGCCTCGGATCATTGTTTTTCTCTGGCGTTTTCGTCGGTTTCTTGTAGTTAATGTCTTGGTTAATGCTTGTAAATGTTGTTTGACTGATTATGCCTATTTAATCGGTGATAGAAACCTCCATTGTAAGTGTGTGAGTAGTGAATTACAAGTGTATAAGTTAGGGAGAGCTTGAGGGAAATTCTTGTAAACTATTCAAGTCTAGTGCATCGGTTTCGTGGTTTTTTCCGGGTTTGGGTTTTTCTACGTTAAAATCTTGTGTCTCAAATCTTCTTCATTTTCTTTTGTCCTAAGTCTCATTGTTGTGAACCCCGATTTCTAACACCCCTCGCCCCTCCCTTGCCACCAACCAGCTGCCATCCCTAGTGCCACCAGTGGACTGCCCCATGGGCCATGGCAGGAAACCCTAATATTGGAATTGTTGGCCATCGAGTCCACCATGGGCATTAGCCAACAGGGGTATTTAAGTGATTAGGAAAGATATTTACAGTAATTAGAAAATATACCCTAATGAGGGGTTAGCACCGGCGTACATAATTTTATTTATTCTAAATCCTTTTGGGCCAAGAGGCACCCTTACAATGACCAATTGCCCACATGACAGAAAGTAAGACTAAAATTTTTTAAAATTTAATATGAGGTGTTTAGATAATTTCATAGTATCTGAATAAAAAATATTTTTTAAGTCAGCATTAGGTATGATTTAACAAGTTATTCTAAAATTTTAGTGAAAATATTTCAAAAATAAATTAATCCATGTATTTTATACTTTTATTATTTTAGAGGTTATGTGTGCATGAAACCCACAAAAATATGTATTCACTACATTGTTTACAAATGATGTTATTTTCAATTAATCAAGGGAGAAATGAGGCTGAGGGATGGCTAAAATTTAATATTATCATCTCTTATTATAAACCCTTTAATTTTGTGGTCCATTTAATTAAGGAAATATGTAAAAAGGCAACAAATATTTTGCAATTATATGCAAATTGCTTTTTTTAATCCCAAATATATTTATTACTATACAAATACAGAATTTATTTCTTTTGATGTGATTCTTCTCATGGTTTAGGCCCTGTGGTTGGTTGAAACATCAATAAAAAATCCCAAACTTTTTTCTGCAGTACTCCCTTAGTTCTATATTGATAGGCAATTGTAGGGAATATGTAAAAATAAACATTAAATGTATTTTTACTGCTAAAATGAATTTTTAACAAATTAAAATAATGTTGAGTTTTTGGAAAAGCAAACTTGGTTTAGCAGTAGACTTTGTGATGTTCAAGGATGAGAACTTCAGCATCTAATGTGCCCTTATGGGGCCTCAGCAGAATGAGGAGATAAGATTTTAGATTAAGAGTATTCAATGATAAATACCCATCATTATATATATGTATAATTTTCTTTTTATTAAAAAATATGTTCATATCAAACTAATTTTTTTGAATGTTTTTTTTAGATCAAGGGTGTCCATTAACATTCTTAACCCTTAAAGGTTCCGCCACTGGCCTCGGGCCATGGGTATTTGTACAAACACCACAAATACATATGCACGCTTTCGTTGTACTGCAGCCACAATTTCGTTGCACTGTAGCCACATTTTCGCTGCTTTGTATTTATTCGTTTACTTTCCGTGGCATAGTGACACTATGAATGAGTTGTCCCAAAAGTTTTATTCAAAGACAGTCTACAAATATTTTGCATATTTTATTATCACACGATCACCCTAAAATAACTGGCATTGTGTCAATTGGCCAAATTTGTTTCACAATTTTCTAAAGCTGTGGTTTTCTGTAAAGAATTTGGAATAACATCATGAATTATATATTGGTAATAAATTATATAATTTACAGTAATATAAATTCTGTGAATCTATATTTATTGGATTTTTTTATTTTATTAAATCAGCATTGAGTTCAAATTTGAGCATCCCAAATGACTATATCATATATGAACCTAAGTCTTGACCTCCGACCATTATATTTTTTTAGTTAGTTGCTCGAGATTTATATTTGAATTCTAATTACACTATTTATCCAAGGAAAATGCAGAATTTTCTGCAAGATTGCCACCGGAAAGTACTTGAAAATGAAGTTGTCTTAAAAATGTAGCTTATCCACGATATATGTTCAATATAACTTTGTAAAATTGTGAGCAAAGGAGGAATCGTATGTGTACATCGATACCTCTCATATGGATTTCATTGATGATGATAGAGTGCGCGCGCAAACACACACACTGTTCTAACTTCTGAGTGTTTTTTTTTTTTTTCATTTTCCGAGTTTAATATCTCTCATGTGGCTAATTATTGCTCGATTTTTGATTTTATTTTATTTTTTGTTGAAGAGTTATCTTTTGGGTGTCCATATATTGGGTTATTTTGGTACTATTGTTTGCTTCATCTTTTCCACTCTACTATTCCACATTTAATTGAGAGTGATTGAGAGTCTATGTAATTGTCTTCTTGAGTTTTTAGGTTATTCATATCCATTTCTCTCTATTATTTGATCTCGTTGTTTCTTGTACGCTCCTTGAGATCGTTTGTACTTTTGCTTTTATCATAGTGGATTTTCTGTTGTTATTGCTTGTGGTTTTCTTCTTATATGGGTTTCCACATAAAATCTGTTCTTTTCGATCTTATTATTCTTATCCAATTTCTTTAATATCTATATCCTCCTTTTCGTTTCCCCATATTTACTAGAATTGGAAAAAACTGACCCGACACAATTAACGACGCAAAAATAAGCGGGTTTTGATAGAAATTTTTCACCTGTTTAATTAATTGGGTTTACACGATTAAACCGTTTAATTATATGGACTAGGTTTAGATCAAGATTTACCGCTCTAATATTTACCGCTCTATATTTTTCCCATCATGTTTCATAATCATCTATGTCTTAACAAACATATCCCACAAGGAAGCCAAGTTTAGAGTGATCGAGGGCTCGAATTTTATTTTTCATTGTTTTATTTCCTAAAACAATTCCTCAAAACCATCACCTCTCCCCTCCTTGCCACCACCCGACTGCCACTCCTAGTGCCATCAGTGAACTTTCCTACGACAGGAAACCCCAATATTGGACTTGTTGGCCACCGGCGAGTGTGAGCATTGTACCGGTACACATAATTTATTTATTCTAAATCATTTTGCATCAACAATCCTTCTACCCTGTTCGGTAAAATTAGCTGTTTGTGTAGCGGATAATTATTTGACAAGCGGATAGCTGTTTAGGTAGCTAATAACTCGTTGTAGTTTAGCCGTCAGCATATAACTGTTTAATTAACTGTTTGAAAAATATATGTTCGGTTATATTAGAAGTTACATTAGCTGATGAACACTAAATGACGAAAAAAACATGCCTTTTTGTCATTATTGTCATTATTATTCTTACTATTAATATTAATACTGTCACCACTTATTATTATTACTATTAGTTTCTTTAATGGCACTCAATTTAGACTCTTAATATATACAATGTAGACTCTTAATTAATACACATATATATATAATCACTTAAAGTTTCTCAATTCTCCCCTTGGCAGCAAAACAATAAAGTACTTATATCAATTGTCATCTTCCATATGTTGATACAATCATTGATTAAAAGAAGTTATGTTGATGCTGGGAAATGCAAGGGTATGTTTGGAAGCAAATTGGAAACGATACTTTATTTTTCTCAAAAGTTAATAATTTTAACGTTTCGTAAACCTGTTTCTCAAAAGTTAATAATTTTAACGTTTCGTAAACCTCGCTTCAAACGCTACTTATTGATATTAAACGCTTGTTTACCGAACAACTAAAATTGTAATAAATAGTGTTTTGACTAGCCAAAACACTAAACACTACCTAAACCGTTGTTGCCGAACATGACCTACATTTCACAACTCAGTAATAGAGGAAACTAGTTTTAAAACCCGTTCTATGCACAGGTTATTATAAAAATTTATTTAAAATAATTAATAAAATATTAATCTACATAAATTATCCTAACTAACTTAATTGGATTTTTTGAATTTTTTTAACATTATATTATATATATGTACCTTAATCAAAATATTTGATATATATAATTTATGTCATATTGATTAATGAATTTCTAATCAAGTATAAACAACTAACATTAAAGCAATTTAAATATCACAAAAAAATAATAAACTGAAATAAAATAAGAAAGAGCAAAAAATTTCCTTAATTGAAGTAAGTTTAATATCGTGTTATTATTATTATTATTATTATTATTATTATTATTATTATTATTTAATATATTGGACCTAGTGTTCATTTCACAACTTTTATTACCATTTAAGGGTATAAAAAAAAATCATACAAAGGTAAAAAAGTATGTTATTATTATTATTATTATTATTATTATTATTATTATTATTATTATTATTATTTGATATCGTCGTCGTAGTTATTGTTATTGTTGCTGTAATTGTATACTAATATGAAAAGGTATACAGATATTTCTATCAAATGAGCTACTACTGTCATGATATGGATTCTAATTACATTGTTTTTCATTTCTTGAGATAAGTATTTAAGGGAGCTATTTTTTCTCCAAAAAATTTCATATAAAAATTAATTATGATTATATATGAATTTTTAACATAATAAATAATTAACTATTAAAAAATATTTAAATATTCATTGTTGATCATTATATGTTGTTTGGATCAAATATATAATGAATAATATCACTAACGGTATCTTCAAAACTCATAACAACTCGTAACAGCTTGTAACAATTATAACAACTAATCATAATAACTCATAACATGTACAACAATTAGTTTTAACAGTTGAAATGAATACATCTTTAGAGTTTCATTCATATATTTCGACAAAGCTAAGGAATATTCAATCTTAAAAATTGATGATTAATCATAGAAATATTGATACTAAACTACCCTGTGACAAATAATAAAAAGTACCTTAAGTCTCATTAAATTATTCAAGATAGTAAAACTATTAAAAAAATAAAATGATAGGATACTAATTTATCGTTTACGAGATATGAGGAGTTTTTTTATTATTTATTGATGCTAGAGGAAAGTAAAGTATCAAATATTATTAATTATGAGCATTGGTACTATTGTAATTTTAATAAAATGATAAGAGGTCTTGCTTGATACAAGACCTTTACCATCACCCTTAGCATTTAATAATAAAGAAAAAGTGAGAGTATAGATTTTTTTCTATCAAGAAAAAATTATATATATAATTTTTATAATTACAAAATTAAGACTGATTCTTACGTTGATAGAGCCACTCTTATAAAGATATTATTTACATCCGCTAACATATCCTACGATTCTATGAACACTAAATTTAATAATTAATAATTATTTATAATCTATTATTACTTATTAGTAATTTAGTGACTTCAAATCATATGTAATATACTAATTTAAGTCGTGTAAGATACATTGTAAGCATATGTTTTACCAGAGTCGAGTTCCTGTTACCTATAAGGAGGTGGAGCTCTCCTGTAACGGAATTTATTTTGTATCATCATTGATAAAAGTTTGTTTACTTTATATTTTATTTGGCTTTTTTTGGGGCGATATGATTTACTAGAAAACAATGAAGATATTTCATACGAAAACCGTACGCCTATTACATTGTGCATATATGCAACAGTAAGAAAAACTTGTTTGTCGGCCCAATCATATTTGGGAAAATATTTATATGATCCTATTAAGGATTTGGTAAATATTTTTTAAACCAATATTATGGCGGAAAACTATACATAGTGGGCATAAAGATAACATAATAACATATAGTGACCAATTTATCCTAAAATAAGTTGATTTTTCACGTAATTGAAACTAAGGCTAAAGTGGTCATTTCGCATCACTTTTTTCATGAAATTAATAGTTTTCAACTGTAATTACTTCAAAAATATTTACCCAAACCTTAATGTACCTAGAAATATTTATTAAAAATTGATAGATTAAATAATAATTATCCAAATCTAAATAGACCATTAAGCAAAATTCGTATTTTTCAGAGACACTGACAATATACATTACCGTACTTATACTTTTAGCTAATAGAACACATCAATAGAATACATACACAGAAGGATCTGGTTCACGAATAGTTGCATGAAATTTCAGATTAGCCATGGTGGTTTTGGACAGTGGACGGAAATGATTTTCAGGGACGGTTGCAGGAAGCGAGAGGTAGCTCATAGACGACATAGCATTGGCTAGCGGTGAGCTTCGTGGTGGTTCCAAGGTTGTAGGCAGTGACATGAACGAGAATGATGGAGACCTGGGGGAGGAGAGTAGGGTGGCAAAACATAAACCCTAGCTTGGTAATTGATGACCAAAAATAAATATTCTCATTTAATATCGTATATGTGCATTGAATATCCGACATACACTTTTGTGGTCCATTTAATTGGGGAACAAATTTTTTTTTCCCTTGTGCAATTTATCTCTTATGATGTGATTGTAGTACGATGGATGGAGATGGTCTTGTCTTTAGCTTCGGCCCACACATGTGCTTCAAACATCAACTTGTGAAATTTTAGACTTTTCTTAGGTTTTTAGCACACATGTTGAAAATTAAAGATCCTATTATTTATTTACTTGACACTACTTTCGTCCTGATTCGTTAAAATTCTGATATATAAAAGATCTGCACATGACACACTTGTCTTGAGGTGTCCTATAAGTTATAGACATTTATTGAGAAATTACCAAGTGTCAAACTGATTAAAAAATATATAGATTTTAAAAAAAATTTAATACGAGGTGTTCAAATAATTTTATGGTACCCAAATACACAAAAACACAGTTTTTAGGTCGTACGAGGCATGATGTAACAAGTTTATTCTGAAATCTTAGTGATAATATTTTGAAAATAATTAGTCTATGTATTTTATAACTTTATTTTAGAGGTTTTGTGTGCATGCAATCCACAAAAATATGTATTCATGATTGTTCACACTGCATTGTTTAAAATGCTGTAATTTTCAATTAGACTTTGAATAAAAAAAAAAAACCCAAAGGGATGTGGAAAAATTATAAGAGTAGACCCTGTCAGGTAGGGCATGAATTTAAGACTCTAGCCATCGTAGTTTCCGAGGTGGTTGGAAATAAATTGAGGCAGAAATGAGATTGTGGGGATGGCTAAAATTTAATATTATTATCTCTTATATAAACCCTTTATTTTATTTTTTTGAAAACATAAACCCTTTATTTTATTTGATAAATATCACGCATATATGGTATACAAAAATAACACGTGTGTTGTATAAGTTACACCTTTAAGTGTATTCTTCCAACTTAAAAATTATTATATTATGTATGATTGAATAGTGTAATTGTACTAAATTTATAAACTATGTAAAATTGATATTTTATTCATTATTTTTTATATTTGTAAAATTATGTGTATGACACACCTTCTAGGTAGGGTTAATTTAATTAGGGTGTCATTTGATAGTTGTTAAGCATACCCATCGATTATTAAAGTTTTACCTTCATAATTAATCTAATTATTAAAAAATAGTGATTTTAAATCATAAAATACATCAATATAGATTAAAACAAGACATTTTAAGAGTGTCTTCATACAATATTCATATCATCATCGATTTTTATATCCACACACACAAAAAAAATTGTCTGTGTATATTTATTACCGTACAAACACAAGAATTTATTTCTTAGGATATGTGATTCTGGATATTGTCTTGGTTTTAGGGCTATGGTTGGTGGAAACATCAATTCAAAATCCCAAACTTTTTCCTAGGTTTTAAGCATGTGCAAATATATTTCATGGGATCGTGAATTCATGGATGTTTAGTGGTCCAACGGTACAATTTTATCTGTAGTACTCCCTGGGTCCTACATTGATAGGCAATTGTAGAAAATATGTAAAAATAAGTATTACATGTATTTTTATTGCTAAAATAAATTTTTAACACATAAAAATAATATTAAATTTTTTAAAAGAAAACTTTGATAATAATATAAACCAAGAGTAATGGATGTTTTGACATTCAATATGGGACAAAAGAAGTATTAATTACAGCAAGATATTTTATCTCATTTATGAATATAATGGTTCGGTTAGTGACATTTTAATTTACTATTTATTTAATTACCATTTAAATTAATATTTTTAGTTACAAGTTACAACGAACTAACAGAGGATAGTGTATTATTGGTCACTTCAGTACCAACAATTTTTTTATTTGCAATAATTATAAAGATGCTCAATTAAAAAAAAAAAAAAAGAAAGAAAGTGTCGTGAAGTTTAGATGCGACAATAATAAGTGCGTCAAATTGATTTGTAGACGACATTGCTTGTTTTTCTATCAATTGTTGCCTAAGATGGTGTCAATAACTTGTCAATTGGATTCCGGTTGGCTTTGATCTATTTTCCGATTTCTGGTAGCTAGATGTATTACGTGTTTCGATTAAAATTTTATGTCCAAAACTCATTCGAGTAGATTTATGACGGATTTTCTTAACAAGTTTTATTCATCTACTTACTCTCAGACCCTCAACTTCACCTTTATATTTATTCAAACATAAATAGCTTAAAAAATAAAAAGCTAGTAAAAACACTACACTACGGTACAAAAATGCAACCCAACTTATCGATATAGTTGAGGTTTGGAATCTCAAACTTTCCCCAACTTTAATCCAAATTTCACTGCCATGAATGATGGTTTTCAAGCTTTTAAGATAGAGGATCGTAATGAGACTCCATGAGTGAAAACAACAAATTGATAACTTGAGGAACAGGGAAGGCGAGAGGGTCGAGGAAGTCTGCTAAACCCCCACCGGTTATTAGCAGACTAGCTCTTCTTCTTGCGTTAAGCAATTGTTCGGATCAGATAGCCCTTCAGCAATCCACAAGCTAGCTAGGGTTTGCGGTGAAAGGGGATAGAAGGAATAAATTATAACTAATTAATACAAACAAATACTTTTTATTTTATTTTGAGTACAATTGAAATAAAAGCTTGTAGAGAAGCAAGCATCACACAGTTGTGATTCTTATTGTCATATTTAAAACAAAGTAGTGATAGATTATGGCCTTATAGTAACGTCCATACATAGACGTACGACCATTTCATTCATCCGATCATTTGGATTCTGGATAGAGATTCATTTACACGTCAACGCATATGCCAATAACGATTGCTGTAGGAGCGCAGACTCCACAACAGTTGGGTACTAGAGTACTGCAGGAACTTCCTGCTGGTTGACACTTGAGCACTTTCTCTACCTTTGCCTCTTTTGGGATTCGGCTTAACTCTTTTGCCAACAGATTTTGCATCATTGCTTGCATAATATAGACCGATGGCAGTGGCATAGTGTTTCCTGATTGCATCTCCGACTCTGCCATTGTCACTGCTGAGGCTGCACATATATAAACATAATTAAGTATTCGCTTTTAGAGATATATACATATATATATGGTATAATTCACTCCACTCGATCTGTATGTTTAGGTTATTCAATTTTTACATGTGACTGTGATCAACTACACTTAGAATGAATTTGAATAAAAAGAATGTAATAATTAAATGTGTTTTTAACTAAAAGTCATCTAATTTAAAGCGTATTTTGACACAGGAGACACTACAATTATCCTCTTTTAAGCTTAGCCTAAGCTACGGTTTATGAGATCGATACACGACACAAATTGTGAATTGGTCTTGGACTTGGAAACATGTACAAACTATAAGCATAATTTGATACTTTTACCTGTGGTTTGTGAGATGTCAAAGAAGTAAAATTCAATTCATGATGTTATAGTTCATGTCTCAAAAGTTCCCCTATATATGAGGTGTGAGGGTCGACATAACAGTTTTACATTTAAATTATAATAATTATAGCAGAGTAGTGAAAGAAGCAAAAAAAAAAAAAAAGTAATTAAACCTGAAATAGTCAGCAGCAATGACACGAAAATAGCCACTGAAATCTTCATTGGGGAAGTTGAACACAATTGTTTTTCTTGCTATTTGATATTTGATGTTCAAGGATGAGAACTTCAGCATCTAAATGCCCTTATTTATATACGCAAGTTCCTCTAGTGGGGGCCTCAGCCCTAGCTAGTGGGCTATGAATGAGTTGTCAAACAAGTTTTTCGGCTTTAATTTTTGAAAGGAATATTGGACTGGAATAATATAAATTTTAGGGTTATTGGTCAAATTTAATACGAACAATTTTCTTGACTGCAAATATAACAAACTTTGGGAGTATTTTACAATATCGAACACCACCGAGTTTTATAGACGGTGACTCGTCGGAAACATGACGTGATAAATTTTTGGGACACGTGTATGGCGGAGTCAATTTTTTAACTAGATTTGTGAGATTTTAATGCTAGCTATGGAAGGATTCTATTTTAAACAAAAAAATTGAAAATCCTTCTAACTATCATTAACTCTGCTACTCTCTCTCTCTCTCTCTCTCTCTCTCTCTCTCTCTCTCTTCCCCGCTTTCAAACCCGACTCCAAGCCTCTCTCTTCCCCCGCTTCCGTTGCTCTCTCGGGTAAAAACTTTTTCCCTCTCTCTCGCTCATCCTCCTTCTCGCTCTCTCTCTCACTCTCCTCCTCTACTCTCTCTGTTCTCCTACTTTATCCCTCTCATGCTCTCTCTCTCTCTCTCTCTCTCTCTCTTATCTCTCTATAAACCAAATTTGAACCCATAAAACTCTCCTCCCTCTCTCTCGCTGATCCTCCTCCTCGCTCTCGCTTTCCCACAAAATCAAAAACCATAAAACTCTCTCTCGTTCTCCTCCCTCTATCTCGCTCATCCTCTCTCATGCTCTATCTCTCTCTAAACCACACCGAGAGCAACAACAGAAAGCGGGGAGCGACAGAGAGAGAGAAGAGTGAAGAAGGAGAGTGAGAATGAGACAGAGGGCTAGAGAGCAATAGAAACAGAGAGCAGGGAGTGAGAGAAACAGAGAATGAGGGGACGAGAGAGGGCTGAGAGCAACGACATAGAGAGAGAGAAGAGTGAAGAGGGAGAGTGAGAATGAGAATGAGACAGAGGGCTAGAAAGCGATAGAAACAGAGAGCGAGAGAAACAGAGAACGAAGGGACGAGAAAGGAAAGAAAGCAGAGAAGAGGAAAGAGAGAGTGACGGAAGTAAAGGCAGAGAAAGCGAGAGGCCAACATAGACAGAGACAGAGCGAGAGCGAGGCCGGAGTAAAACCGGGAGAGTGGGAGACTGGGAGGCGGAGAGCGAGAGGAGGAGAACAACGGGCGACACCGAGAAGGGGGCGAGAAGAGCAATGAAGAAGAAGAAATGGGAATGCAAGAGTCAAGCTCTCAAATTAAAGATTTTTAAAGATTTTTTCTAAAAATAAGAAGAAAAATATGGATGAGATGAAGAGAGAAGGTGGTTAATTGCATTTAAACATCGTTAATTTAAAGGGAAAGCAAGCTTTTTGATTTTTTTAAAAAAATTTCTTCCTTAACTGGCAATAAAATCTCATAAATCCAAGTCAAACCCATGACTCCGCCATACACGTATTCAAAAAATTTGCCACATCACGTTGCTGATGAGTCGCTGTCCATAAAACTCGTGGTGTTCCGATATTACAAAATACCCCCAAAGTTCGTTCCGTTCGCAACCAAGAAAATTGTTCGTATTAAATTTGACCAATACTCCCAAAATTTGTATTATTTCCGTCTAATATTCCTTTTGAAAACCTTCATTCTTTTATATTAATTTTCACCCCTCTTTTCAATTTTGTATAGAAAGGTCTTAAATACTATTAATCGAACTTTTAAAGGTATTAAAAACACTATTAATCCAACTTTCATTATTTAATATTAATTTTTACCCTACTTTTTAATTTTGTATAACAGGGTTATTAAATACTATTAATTCTACTTTTAAAAGGCATAGTTAACTATGAATGAGTTGTCCAAAAAGTTTTATTATAAAATATTTTGTTACTTTCCCACAAATTCCTCCATTGGAGGAATTTGTTTTTATGTCACTCAAATTTAAACCTGCGTGGGGCATGTGGGAGGAAGGGTGTGTGGCCACTGGGTCACACACCGCTCGACATTAACAAATTACATGACTTTACTCTATGCATGTTTTTTTTTTAATTTTTTATTTTTATCAATACTCTATGCATGTTTATTACTATGTTGTTTAAAAATCAGTATAGAAAACTATGATAATGAAATTGTTAACTTTTCTTCATTAAGTTATTTGTAATTTATTTTTAATATAAATTTTAAATAGTTTAGCTAACTAAAAAGAAGAAATAAAGAGAAAATGGCTGCCTTACCCAGTCATGTGTAACTGTGAGAGTAAGCAAGCACTACTGATCAACATTCATTTGTACCGGTTAGCACTTAGTCATATGTTTTAGTTATAACTTCAACGTTGATCAACACTTGTTAACACTTATCAACATTAATCAGAACTTATCAACAGTTATCAATATTGACAATACTTATGAATGATTATTATTTAATAATAAATTATTTATAATAAGTTGAGAAAATGCCTTATGTGGAACGTATCACCATTATTAACCTAATTACAACTATTCGGAGACCCCTAGCTGAATGCACCAATCCACCTAACCCATAACTCATTCGTAATGATCTTGTTCTAATCATAAAAGCAACATATATTATAAAAACTGTTGAATATTATTTTTGGGAGTCAAGAGAGGCATAACGGTCGCATGGACTAGGACGACAAAACATAAACTACTTTCATTTCTCTTATTCTCCACTAAACTTGTGAATCTATAAAAGAACTGCAGAGGGTAAACTTCTCTGGAGGCGTTCAATATAGATTGAGTCCTTCGGATTTTATAATTTAAAAAAAAAAAAACTAAAGGAACGTGGAAAAATTAGGGAAAGGATAAACCCTGTCAGATAAAGCATGAAATTTTGGATTAGCCTGGACAGTTGTGGCGGTGGTTGGAAATGATTTGAGGGAGAGATGAGGTTACAGATGCGATTGGGCCACGAGTAAGTTTGTTGATCACACGGTATCTGGGAGATGAAGTTACAGATAAGGTTACAGATGCGATTGGGACACTCAAGACAGAATGCAACTAAAAACGTTCTGTATGAAATGGGCGTTTTCCTGTCTCCATAACTCCATCTGCCTTAGAGCTGGTATCTGGGAGCTGGGATGTGAAGTCATACTTCATCTGAAAGATTAATACAACTGTAACAAGATCAGTTTCCTAAAGCCTTTAAGTACTAAGTAGCTCAAGGCTTTAGACTTAAACATGAATGAGACAGACTTCACCATTTGACAGCAGGTGGGAAGATTTCATTTGTGTTTCAATAATTCAGGTAAGAAGAAAGTTAAAAAGAAAAAGAGGACGAGTAACGGTGCAAATGCTCTTAGGCTGCTTATGCTAGTGACCCAGGTTTAATTTGTTGGGCCTGAATAGTTGGCTTTTCTCCTTTTGCCTTTTCCGATTAGTAAAATGCATTTTATATATAAAATCAAACCCTCTCCACTAACTCTTAATGACTTCTCTAGATAAGTTAATTTTTTTATTTATAACAAAATGCAAAGGTCATGTAAATGAAATTCGAATCCAAAAATTTAACATACGTCAGATTACAATAAGCTAATGAAAAAATCATACGAACGAAGTTCAGCAAAGACCTTCATGAAAATTGTCGATAAACATAGCAAACATCAGAATGTCACGTCCTTGAAAATACTACAGTTAACAGTGCGTAGACATCAAGCTAGGCTACGGCACACACTCTTCACACTTATTTTTGAGCGCAATTTGGCTAATTAAACTTAACATGGAGCAATGGAACCTTAAGTATGGACAAAGCAAGTTCCTCCAGCAAATGGAAAATTCCACACAATGAAAACCTTTACAGCACTCTTGCAGTATTCAGAAGCTCTTGCACAACTGAAAATTTGTTGATTGTTTGTTGATGCCTTCTGAATACTTTTTTCTTTTTAAAAATATGTATCATATCATTTTTTTATAGATATATTATATTATTCATATGCTATAATTTATTTAAGTCTCTTCTTTTCATTTTTCGGAAGTGTTATCTGTTTGTCCCTTAGCTCGTTGCATTATTAGGGGGCGTAATTTGAGTGAATAACAACAAAGAACTTTCACTGACATTGACGATAAAAACAGCAAATTTCGTACCATTACATCCTTATTCCTCAACAATACTACTATATTAAGAGTACACATATATCCTGCACTCTTAATAAAGATTTATTCTCGATCAACATTATTATCAGGCTAAATGTAGACATGCAAAAATCTTAATAAAACTCGAACTGAACTAATCCGTTAAACGGGAAAGCAATATCTTGCAGTTCCTGATAAAGTAACGCACTCGTAACCAGTACAACAATGAGGTCTGACAGTCACGGTACACTTGCCAATTGAACAACTCAAACTTGGCTCATTTGTTCTTGCTCTGTTATTATTTGGCATCGCAACTAGAGCTTCTGGTAGACCTATCTTTAGTTTTTCACCTTCGGGCAATTTCTCAAGAACCAACTCTTCTATAACGATCTCAGCTCTCAACGGCACCCGTGCAAAGCTCGGACCTGCTAAATGATAACACATTAATCATTCGTTACACATTTAGGCAGTGTTTGGTATGAGAAAACTAGAGCGGAACTTAAAACCTTAAATTTTATGTTCCTTTTTCAACTGTTTATTAGTTGAGATATATTTTAAAGGTGCAATTTGAAATTTAGAGATTTTAAATCTCAAAAAAGAAACTTGAACAAAAAACATATTTGACTCCATTCCTCAACCAAACCAAACAGCAAGAATGGAATATGATTCTATTATCATTATGAACCAAACACGTGATATCAAATAACGAGTTTCATTCCATTCCATTTCTGATAAATCAAACAGAAATAATAAGAATCACCAAAGTAAAGAAAATATATTCGGAAGTCCTATAGAGGTTCTCAACTTCCCATTTAAATATATTCCAAGTTCTAAATTAGGCATATTGAATATGTACGCACCATAGTAACTCACAATAACAAACATAAACAAGAATGTCGTTTTATTAGGCGATTTAATCCCCACCAAGCCAATTAGCCAATCACACAAAGAAGAAAAGTGAAGGACTAAGTCGAATGCAAAAAAATTATAATAATGGTATTAATTATATTTCACATACCTGTGGTGCTATGCTAATCAAGAGAATCACCAAGATAGCCAGCTTGGGGAGTACTGAAAATGAAACTTTCTCCAATTTTTCTCTCTCTCTTGTTTAATTAGCTTGTTGATTACTCTTAAGGTTATTGTTATATTCATGCAAATGAGGTATTTATCATATTGCCGAACCCTAACCCTAGCAATTATATTTGAACTTTCAATATGGGAATAGGTCATAAAAAATACCTTAATCTCCCTATTATTTAATACTTCTTTTACCTCGTAAGAATTATAAAATTTTTATTTTAAATGTCTTAAAAATATTGTCAAAACTTTTTATAGTAAAAAATAAACCTCTTTAATAATTATGCGCAATAAATAATACTTTCTTAAATTTTTATCTTGCTAAAATTTGACAAAATTTTAAAAGCCACGTCTGATAATTTTTTGGGGGCCCTTCTTTAATGCTAGATCGAATCTTCTGATTCTTGTCTGCCCATCATGATCATATTATCGGCAGGACTAACCCTTAATTTTTCAATACAGCACTTCTTTAATGCTACTTTAGAATCCAGTTTTTAAAACCAGTTTCCTCATTTGACGCCATAGATAGACCTTAGGAAAATGCCATTAACTCTGCTCGAGAGGAAGTCGTCACGTGATTTAAAGACATTTCAAATTTGTTTTTTCGTGGGGAAACGTGGGTGGAAGGAAGATTAGCACATCCCATACAATGCAATTTTTTTAGTTGTTTGTGCACCGGTGCGTTCTTGGGCTTACATTATTGGATTACATTTCTCACTTTGAAATTGTTAGGATAGGGGATAAGAATCAAGGGAATTAAAAAAATAATTTGTAAATTAAAATGGTGAGGACATTGAAAGTTGTGTAAATTGACATTAATGGTGAGGACATTGAAAGTTGAAATTGGTTGCTGTATTAATACTCATGCATGGTAGTGTGAATGTAAGAATTTGCTAGTAGATTGTGGGGTGTAGCTAGGTGGCTAATTCTTTGATATTGCACACTATCTCCACAATTATAAAGGAGAGGAACTTACTGTTATGGGATGCTCCGGGATATAATAAAAAAACACCAAGGGGTTTTAGCTTGGTAGGTTTAACAACTAGTAATTAGTTGATAGGAAACACATTCGAGTAAGGGGTGTGAAAAAGCATGTTTATACGTGTTTGGTAATTAATATTTGTAAATAAAAAGAGTTGTTTGTATATTGTTTTGAAATAGTGAAAATATAATTTCTCTCAAATTTCCTTATTCTATTTGATGGAGGGGTGAGGCTAGCAAAACCACAACCGGCCAGAATGGGTCCTAACCGTAGCAGTGGGAAAAGGGGGTGATGGGGGGCTTTTTGTGGGAGTTTGGCTTTGATTTTTGAGGGGGAAGGCTTAAGAGGCAGTAAAAGAAAGCGGGAAATTTTGGAGAGCAACCACAGCAAACAACTTGACCAAGCGCATGAAGATCCAAAACTGGCAGCACCGCTTGTCAGTAGGAAGCTCTTACAGGTGGGGAAATACAACCTCACACACCGAAGAACAAGTGGTAAAATTTTCAAAAGAAGACGAGGTAGAATTTGAGAGAGGGGGATTTTGAAACTCAACAAACATAAACTAAAACCTAGCAAGGATATGGCACACCACCAAGCTGAATTTTAGGGCTTCTAGTTGACACTAATGGGTAAGGCACACCACCATTAACACTCAATTAGTCTCTTTGATCACCACCTAATCTAGCCAAGATTAGGATAAGCAAAGAATTCAAGAGTTGTAGGTGAGGAGTCTAAAATCAACTTCATGAACATAACAATTAGGTTTTTACATGGCTGCACTACTAGTATTTATAGTGCTTATAAACAATGCTTAAAACTCCACATCTAACGGCTCTAATCACTTGATTACATCCAAGATAACCTAATACAAGCAGCTAAGGGGACAAGAAAGTAAAAAGCATAAAGCAAAAGGTACAAAATTTAGCAAACACCGTTGAAAACTACCTTTGCATGTCGCTGTCAACTGGAACCTGCTTCCCTTGGGTCTGCTTCTAACGTCCGTATGTTTCTGGATATACCTCAAACGAGATCCAAAAGTATGCTTGCAAAACTTAGGAAGTAAGTTTTCCAAGCATATATGGTTTGCTAATTTTGACCCAGCATTGAGAGAGATACGCTAGTTTAAGTGGCCAAAGGTCAATCTGCTGACCAGAACTGCAAACTTGCACAAAATGGATCAAACTTATTTTCTCCGAATTTAAATGAGCTAACCAAGATTCCCCTTTGTTAGAGGACTCATCAAGGAAGCTCTCTTCAAAATTTGGGATCCCCCTTCCATCTCAATCTCGAGATATGCAGCCCAGAACTTGACTATGCAAACACCTATTCTGGCTTGACTTAGACTGATTCAACGTGAAGTCCTTAGCATGGCTCTCTCCTTTGGATCATGACCTTCCCTGGTCTCCCCTCCATCAGTATCATTTATGTATTTTATTGCATTTTTAATAATCACTACTACATAAATCATTTTTAACGACAAGTCTTTAACGATGGTTAAAAAGACAAACCGACATGAAAAATGGATCGATGACATTTTTAACTATCAGACATTGTTTATCACCTCTGACGACGGTTGTTTCAATGAACCGTCATCATAGGTGAAAGCCCCAACCTATGGCGACGGTTGTTTAAAACAACTCACGTCATAGGGCACATTTAACGATCGTTAAATGTGTTTCACATATCTTTAAAAAACCCAAGACCAGCTCTTTTACATGCCTAATTCATCTTTTCTATTTTCTATGTCTTATCACTCTTCCACAGTCTTGTCGTCCATTGTCCTCAAATCTAGATCTCCACGACTTGTCACCGGAAAGCTCTCATCGCTCACTCTCGCCTTTGCCTCATAATTTCCTCTCGTTTGTTTTAGGTATAGCTCTCCTATTTCCTTTTGCTCACTCTACTTGTCGCTGGCTTGATACACGCCCAGTTAGACCTCCCGGTCCTTCTCTCCGTTGTCGTTGTTCTTCCGCTATGATTCTCTATCATCTTTTATTTATTTTGAGAACTTATCAGTTTTAATATTTATGAATTGCCAACTAATAATTTATTTCTTTCTGAGCTGATAGGCAGTCTCTTGCTGTTATTAATCAATCTAAATAAACAATTGAACCACTAACAATTGGCCAATCAAACAACTAATTAACCTCATTCCACAATCGAGCTTTAGAGATGGCTCATTTCTCTGGCTTTGCTCTTATTTATCTCTTATGCAAAGACAAGATAAAAGAACAAAGAACTCCTATCATGAAACTTAAAAACTCTTTTGCACAAATGGGATTTGATTGAAGCACATAAATATAAATTATATCTACTTGTAAACAAGATATTAAACAGCTAAAATGCAAAGAAGATCAAAGACTTGTAAAATGAAATACAATTCTATCCCATAGAACATGTTAGACAAAAACTTCTTAGCTTTTATTAAAATACCTGCACAAAAAAATTCCTCTGAGACTCTCTAAACACATAAACTTTGATAATTTTACTTGCACGAAAACTAGGGTTCTAACAAAAAAAAATTGCCCAGAAAAATTAATCCATAAACTGCAAATTGAAGGCACCAAACCATGATTAGATATGTAAAAACCAAAAGCCCTGACTCAATTTTTCCAAAACAGAGCAAAATCAAACCCAAATTTAGGATTAAACGACCGAAAACCTAGGCTTCTTGTTCCCTTGACCACGAATACTTGCCCAGAAAATTTACTTCATGAAATTGCAAATTGAAAGCAGTAAAACATGAGAAATCATGTAGTAAGCAATATCCCCAGAACAATTACCCTAAGCGCAACATAAATATGCCGAATTTCACATACAAGGGTGGGAAAGGTAGGGAGAGAGACCGTATGAGTGAAGGAGGGTGGCCAGGCAAGGTGGTAGGCGGCGCCAGATAGCTCGGTGGAAGGCGACGGCCAGGCAATCCGACTGACGATTAAGCGTGAGAGAGATACCAGGTGGAGATGGTGAGAGCGAGAGCAATAGCGAGAGCTCAAGTGAGAAGAGATTGAAAACGAAGCAATTTCTATTTAGTCATCCCTTTAAAATCCTAAGTAAATGTTGTGTAATATTTTTTCTAATAATTTTAACTTACGGTGGAAAATCTTAATAATTAATTTTTTAATCTTAATTTTTATTTTGTATGTATGTTCACTCGTATTAATAATATTAATTACGAACATTATAAAAGTAATAATGACTTTATTATTTATTCGTTGTCCAATAATAATTACTTGATGAAATTTAATGATAAAAACTTAATTTTGTTGTTATTAGCAATTTTTATCCACTAATTTTATGATTGATTATTAGAAGTCTAATTTCTATTAGTAGAGTAAGTCTAATTTCTAGTAGTAGAATAAAAAAAAAAAACCAAGGGGATTTTAGCTTGGTGGCTTTAGCAATTGGTAATTAGTTTATAGGATACACATTCGAGGAGGGGATGTGGGAAAGGTATGTTTATAAGTGTCTGGTAATTAACATTTGTAAATGAGGAGAGTTGTTTATATATTGTATTTAAATAATGAAAATATAATTTTTCTCTCAAATTCGCCTATTATATCTGTTTATGTATTTTATCGCATTTTTTAATAATCTTCGGATTTTACGCACTTAAAAAAATCCAACATAAATTGACTTTTGGGAGGGGTAACGGGCCAATTCTTATAATAGAGACCTAGATTTATATTACAATATAAACGCAAAGGAGGTATTTATACCATAAAACACTTGTCATATGCAGGTCACCTCCAGCACATCAATTCAGTAGTATTCTCTCTACATATTTACTGGACTACTTTATTTGTACTACCACAGGGTGTAATAAAGAGAATTTGAAGGTCTGTGTAGGAATTTTCTATAGGGGCATAAGGCTGATTACAACAAAACTCCCCAGTTGCTTGAAATTTTGTTTGTCAACCTAAGAAATATGGAGGTTTGGGAATTAAGCAATGCACAACATGGAACACTACAGCAGTTGCAAAACACTTATGGTTCCTGGTTGCTGAAAAAGAAAGCTTGTGAGTAAAATGGGTTAGCGGCATCTACTTAAAAGGCTTGCACATTATGAACGCTTAGGTACCTTCTAAATTTTATTGGTATTGGAGAAAGATAGTAAAAATTAAGACGGCGAATCATAAATAAAAAATCAAATTAAAATCTAAAATTTAGAGTTCGTCTCTGTATATAATGGACAGCAATGGAGCTCTACAAAATCTGTTGAGTATACTATATCAAATGGTTATAATTGGCTCATTGGGGTTGGAACCAAGTCTTCAATTGCTAAAACCACATACAATAGATTCAACCTACCCAAACATTCTTTCTGTTTCTGAGAATGTCATTGGGTAGATTGCCCACCCTAGACAGATTGACAAACATGAACATCAAACTACAATATGTGATCTGTCAGCTATGTTTTCACACCAAGGAAAGTCATAATCATGTTTTCTTCATGTGCGCTTTTAGCCAACGCATCTTGTAGAATGTTCTAGCAGCATTAAGGCTAAATATTCCAATTATAGCAATAAAGGACATTCGATCACGAGATAGAAAAGCTCGCAAGCACAAGATACGAGGGATGATACTACTACTCAGCATCACAACTATTGGCTACTGCTTATGGGCAGAGAGAAATGCAAGGTTGTACAAAAAGGAGGAAATGGATGCAGTTAATGTCACCAAATCTTGCACATACAAAAGCGAGAACAAGGATGAGGTTTTTAGCCCACAATTGTAAAAAAGAAAAAGCAAAGAGACTTTGATGCAGTTCTTGTCTTGAAGGCTTGGGAAATATTCCCTCCCCTGAAGACTTATGTATTTGTGTTCTAAACCTTTTCGGTTGATAATAGAATCAATATTCTTACCCAAAAAAAAAAAGAGGTATTCATATGAAATTGACTTTGATGATACATTTTTAAAATTTTTGTTAGTTGATACTTTTTGTTAGTAGATGCCTAGAACATACAAAATTTCGTCCGATCCAAATATTTGAGTTTGTCCAACTTGGAAAGAATCGAGTATAGTCGTCAATTATTCGATCGAATTTTAAATTTGGATACAAAATGTTTCCTATTTATGTTATTTGAATTCGATTTTGATCCGAATTCAAGCTTGTTTGGTTTGTCCGATTCAAAAAAATCGAGTATCGAATAAAATATTTTTCCGAATTTTAGACATTATCTATTTATTTGATCCGATGTGATCCCGACTCGAATTTTTGTTAGCACTATCGATGAAGTATGGTGATGAGGAATTCATGCACAAAACAAAGTCAAAATGGCTACCCAGCCCAGGTCCATTATGAGTATATGTGATCTACGGACTATGTTTCATTTAAGCTGTAAGGAGTTGTAAGATTGTAAGAAACTGTAAGTAAAGTTGTAGCAAGTTGTAATGAGTTGTAAGAAACTGTAAGGTCTTGTAAAGAATATAAAATATTGTATATAATTTGATAAAAATGTTTAATGTATTTTTATATTTTTGTGCAACATATTTCTATTTTTATTTATAAATTTACTGTAAATTATAAAATTATAAAATTTATATATTTGTAATGTTAAATGCATATGTGTCAATTTGATGATTTATTTTTTCTTTTTTTTTAGAAAAAAGAAATTATCTTTGATATTTATGAAAAGAGTTTTTATAGATACATAAACGATTTCCATGACATGAATTTCAAAATAACCTTAATTTTACTGATTTTTTAACTTGTCGGACTCAAATTATTACCTACAAAAGTAAATAATATAAGTAAAAATCCTAAAAATTACACTTACAAGTCAAAATTAGATAATAAAGGGCTTGAAAAACACACAAATTCAAACCGTAACACATTAGAAAATTATAACCAAACATGGTAATATAAAAATCACTACAAATTTAATTTTATCCAACCAAAAATGCTAAAAATATCTCGAGATACTAACATACCAAACACTTCGTTGATCAAAAAAAAAAAACCAAACGCTTCAAATTTCCACTCACTTCCCCAAGGTTCGAAATTTGGAGGAGATAATATTGCAAGTTGTGTAAATGAGTTAAGGTGGGTTGTGGACATAGGCTTGAAGTTTAGGCTTGGTATCCTTACCCCTCATGTGACTTGAAGTATGGTTGAAGTTATCCTTGAAATAGGAGTCCAGTTGGGTAGCATTTTTTAAAAAAAAGATACTAATCATTTTTTTTTTCAAATCACAATTTTTAGTGTTATCACTTTTGTATTTGTTTGTTATAATAAATCAGTCTATAAATTGCAACTAAACCCTTCTTACAAAATATGTTTTATTTTTTTATAAACAACCCCCCAAAAAAAAAGAAAAATAGAAACACAAACATCAAGGGAAGAAAAGGAGGTGGGAGTACAATGTAAGCGTACGGTGCACAAAACGAAAACCGAACACCAACGAAGAGATTTTATTACGGGTTTAACCTTACACCCCTAACATACCAACGAGGAGATTTTATTACGGCTTTAACCTTACACCATTAACATGCCTATAATATTAGAGTACACACACTCCATTGCACGTTAGGGGATACATAAGATGAAGTACATGCAGTAACTTTAATAGGTTATGTAAATAACCGCAAAAAGGTTATACACCCTTTAACATTTATTTTTGATTAGGCGACGCACACTCCTCCGAGAAGACCATCAGGAATGCAAGCCAGAGGGTTAAAACAACATTGAGGTCCAAAATAGATGTTACAATACAATCCCGGGCCAACACATTGAAGTCGCTGAGCCATGTTCATTACTTGAGGTTGGACTTTTCTTATTTCTTCAGCTTCAATGACCGTTTTAGGCTTTCTGATGAGCAGTTCTTCAACTATTATTTTAGATTCCATCGGCATTCTTATGGTAGTCTCTGTCGTATCTCCAAAGATTGGAACTAGGGAAAATTAAAATACAATATTAATGCGTTTGTAAATTGAAAGGAAAGAATTATGATCATAACAAAGAAAAATAAAAAAAATACAAAGCATCAAATGTGGAGTCGACGTTGGAGAGATGGGAACCTGCTATAACACAAACAAGGAGAGCAACCAAGAGGGCAAGGTTGGGAGTGGAAAACAAAGTCTTGTCCATCGTTGTATGTACTCTATGCTATTTTTGTCTTGATTTCGTGCGAAGTTTGCGCTTTAATTTGATGCAAAATGTGTAGGTATTTTATAGTGCGTAGTCTTGCCTACTGGTCCTGCACTTTTGCTGCTATCAATGATTCTCGTGTGGAAAACGTTCAACATGTTTATATCGCTTTAATTTCTATCGCTTTAGTTCCTGTCATTTTTCCAAGCAAAATAAATAAGACATGAGGCACTCACCATTGTGATAACATCATCTCCTAAAACAAGCAGAAAGAGAAGAACAAAGAGTTGTAACCTTCTTTAAACTTGTAGCATCCTTTTGGCTACTATCCGCATTATTTAACATCCTTGTATCTTTTCCGAAGATCAGCGAGATACAACATACATAAGTTCATGGAACAGGTATCTATATGACATGATAGATATACTTGAAAGCAAGACCTTTATGAAAGAACCTTATGAAATGTCGTAGATTCGTATTCCAATTATAATAAGTAGTTCTAATCCAATAAAATTTGACTCTCATCCACAATACAATGACAAGAGAGAAAACTCACACAAAATTAAGAACTCAAAATCCACACTAAAAGCATAGGAACCCTAACTCTCATGAAACAGACATAATTTTGAGTCTCATATTTGAGTCTATTTGAATTGACGTTTATAACCGCTAACAAATTAATCTAATGATAGTCACAACTTCATGGACAGGTATTGACAATTGTATTATTGAGGTTAATTTAATAAGACAAGAAGGGTGGGTGCATAAAAGGACCATTTTTCCTGCAAATTAAATAAATAAGACAAGGGGCACTCAATATTGGGCTTAACCAACCAATGTGATAACATCATCTCCAAAACCAAACAGAAAAGTAATAATAATGATAGATGACAAAGATGTGCTATTACCAAGTGAGTGTTGATCTGGAGGTAAATACTTCACATTTTTATCTTGTCCCTCGTAAACTTAAGCTTTAAATCTAAGCTTCGTATCTTTATTTGCATTCTTCAACGCCATTATGCATTTCCCAAATGTCACTGAATTATGATAAATATAACTTTGTGGAGCTGAGGTACTTATGGTGTTGGCTATTGTATTATTGAGGTCAAAGTCATCGTGTCTCAAATGTCATTGCAAAATAAGACATGGGCACTCATTATTGGGTTTAACTCACCATTGTGATCACATCTTCTCCCAAACATACAGAAAGAGAGTAATAGTGCTATGTAAAAAGAGTAGTATTATTGATCAGCTCTAAACTTATAGCATCTTTTAACTACTATCCGTATTTTTCAAAGTCATCGTGTTTTTCTTGAATGTCGATGAGGTATAACGTATATATATATATATTCAGCAAGCAAGTATCTATCTGATACTGTAGATTATACTTTAAAGAAACACCTCTATAAAAGAATCATAAGAAATTTTATCACAAATTTATATCCCAATTAAAACACGTAGGTCTCATCCAATAAATATTGGCTCGTGCGATTGGGTGTTTTTTATGAAGAAAGACGATTAATATATAAATAAAAATGGAGGAATACAAAGTTCAAGCAACATCAAAGGAACAACAGCAAGGGATCAAAGTGAGAACATCCCAACAAAAAATAGACAGAACTAGAACCGCTGAGTAACCAGCAGAACTAAGGCAAAGGGTTAACAAGTACAGAACAAGACTCTCAATTATTAATGGCTTCCAGCAGATTGAGGCTGAGGAAGAATGTGAATCCTGATGGGTTCCATTTGGTCCTCTTTGAGCATGGTAAGGACAGAGGTAGCCAGGTTATGTTGTTTGATCACATGATTGACTTTAACGTCCCACGAGCTCTAAAGTTGTTGTTTAACTTGAGCAACCACGTAGTCCTTTACACCTTTCAATGGCTTCCATTTCTAGATCAACTTCAAGTTTAGGAAGGTTGTAATCCCATGCTTTGACCAGTGATTCCTTCAGCCGCTCCAGCATGGCCATCACTTTGTCTCCTCCATAAAAAGGAATAGTTAAACCAAAGAACCAGATGTTGTTAGCAGTTATGAGAACATCAGCAGCAACATATTGTTTCTTGCCATCAAGCCAATGGTAATTAAGATGTTGTAAGACTGTAGATTTCGCTGTAAGGAACTGTAAGAAAAATAAAATGTTATATATTATTTTGATAAAAATGTTTAATTTATTCATATGTATATTTTTATAGTTATGCGCAAATATTTGTACAACATACCGAGTCAAGTTAAGTTTGTGTAGATTCATGTTTCTAGTCGATAATTTAAGGATTATATCAATTAATGTTTTATTCAATGAGCTTATCCTACAAAATGAAGCAACTTTTGGGTTAAGTTCAACTCAATTTAATTAGGATTTATTAATTTGAGGCTGAACCCTTATTATGAGTGAGTCTATTTCGGGTGATAATTTGGATATGGCTATAATTACAAATCATTTTGCTCAAATTTTATGTCTCATATTAGTTTTGTCAGGTCTAATTGTTAATCATCTTTTGGTCTCAACTAGTGCTATAAATTAATTTAAAAGGAGGGGTCAAGTCACCAATAATTGTAGTGTTGATAATTCAAACAAAAAATCCATCTACTAGGTTTTTTGGTCCAACCTAGTGATCTATAAATTAATTTATAAATACGAGGACATTATTCATATCATATATAAGCTCATGTAGCAAATTATCCGATCAAATATCATATCTATGGAGAATGTTTCGTTTCCTCTTTCTAAGCTTGCCGCGTTAGTTTTTGCTTGTTTTATAAATCCAAGTGACGCTTTACTTTAATTAGTTTAATTAACTTCCTATCCCCTTGAAATAATAAGTAATCAATAGTTTACTAGATAAGGTTTAGCAAAATTAATCTTTTTATAATTTTGTGATTAAGAGGTTCGACTGTTATATTAGACTTCATATTTTGTCTAACAACGAAATTTACAGGATATGAATTTAAAATAAAGATTAGATGTTATCTTCTTTTATCGTTATTATATTAAGATGTTATCGCGTACGTGTCTTAATAAATGACAATGGACACGGAACATGTTGGTCTTTGTTTCTTCAACTTAACTATGATTACATATTTGTTTTACTAGTACCAATGATCATCGGAGAGAAGCCAGAAACTAGGATAAAACTGCCACCGGAAGCCAAAATTGTAATCGAAAAACTGATGATTGAAAAGCCTGAGGCAGTGATGGGAACTAAAGAAATAGACACAGTCCAACCCATTGATCTACACACGGATCAACGAGTTCTTCAACGTGCGAGCCAAGGGTCTTACTGTAACATCTATTTTGGAACTACGTGTTGTAATGGCGAGGACTTCAATTGCATTCCCCCTGCAATCTTCGGAGGAGTATGTGCTACGTAAATATTGGGGATTGTATGTTGTATATGTATGTATTATCTTCCAATGATGCTGTGCTCTTAGTTGTTCTACCATAAAATAAATGTTAGGATATATAACTTTATACGGTTATATATTACAAATTCCACAACGTAATGTGTATAACATCAATCCGAATGGGGTCTGTATCTCGTTTTGTTTTAACTCTATAGTTATGCTCCATACTAGCTTTTATGATAGTAGTTAGTAGTTTGGACGTGTTAAACCACTACTTATCTAGAAATATAAGTATTTAGCAAATTAGTCATTGACATATTGATTAGGAATTTAAATTAGTATTTTTTTAAAAGCTACTCAAACTAAAAAATCTATTTATAAAATCTTAAATCTAGAATCACATTCTTTGATTAGAATTATGAATTTTACACAAAAAAAAAACCCTAGTCTGCTTCTCCTCTTTCTCCCCTTCTCTCTAGAAAACTCTACCTCTTTCTTTTCTTAGGGGCTGCCATTGACTTTTTATCGGTGGTAAGCCTAATCTCTCTTTCTTTTATGTCTTATCTACTATTTTCTCTACAAATAATTGTTCCCTCTCCATTTGTGAGAGTTTCTCCATACCCTTTTCGAATGAGTGGTATTATTTCTCGCTTTTGAAGCGATTCTATCAATTTGTTTTTATAGGTCTTTGGTTGTATGTGGTTGAATTATTGATTGATTAAATTGTCATATTAGTCCGCAATGAGCATTAATTCTTCAAATTCGGACTACTGCAACAAATAAATCTATTCGAAAGGAAGGCTATACAAGATTTGTGGATCTCGCTCGTTAAAGTTGTATGATGCAACAACGATTGAATAGAAGAGGAACGTTCGGAAGAGTTTCAATTAGTTCTTCAATCGAAAGATTTATTTTGTTATTTTAGTTATGAATTTGTTTGAATTGGATTTTCCTTGTATATGCCGTATGACTTTCAATTAATGAAATTCATCCATTATTCTAAATAAAAATTATGTATTTTACAAACCTGAAAGATCTATTTCCAAAATCATAATCTAAAATCACATTTTTAGATTAGAATTATGCATTTTACAAAATACTTGTTTCAGTCTTCACTCCACAGTCGGAATCTATCTTTTGTCTCGACACACATAACACTCTCCCTATAGTCGGGGTTTAGGGTCCCGGGGTGACATCCCATATATACCCGATCTCGCACAACTTTCATCAACACTCAAAACCCTATATTGGATCAAGAGAAAATATGTCTCGTTACTTTTGGATAACTGTAAATCTATCACAAGAAAGAGCTGGTAGGGATGAACAACTAGCTAGCTAACTAGCTAGGAGGGGCAGGCCACTGTAAAATATATGAAAATGGCCATTAATTAATGAGAAATTGACCTTAGGGTGTTAGAGGTAAATTTGTAATGGACTTATAGATAGTAAAAGACATTTTTTTTTAAATAAGGGATGAATTTCATTAATTGAAAGATATACAACATCTACAATGAAAGTCAAACTCAAACAAATTCATAATAAAATAACAAAATAACTCTTTCGATTGAAAGAACTAATTGAAAATCTTCTAAACACTCATCTTCCATTCGATCATTGTTTAATCATACAACCTTTAACAATCAAATCTACAACTCTTGTATAACCTTTCTGTCGAATAGATTTGTTTGTTACACTAGTTTGAATTTGAAAATAGTAAAAGACATTTAATTGTTAGTTTGTCTTAAAATCCTCTCTCTCTTCCCCACTCTCTCTCTTCTTTTACGCCCTCTCCTTCTCTCCCCCTCTCTCTACCAGGCTCTCTCTCTCTCTCTCTTCCCTTTTTCAATTACTTTTTCTCTCTCCTCGCCTTTTATCTCTCTCCTCTTCCTTCGTATTTTATTTTATTTTTAATATATTATTTTTTATTTAAAAAATATATTATTTTTATAATTATTTTTATATTTTAAAATAAAAATTAAATATTTATATTATAGATAATTTTTTTAAAGTTTTTCAATTATATTTTTAAATAAAAATAAATTATTGATATTATAGATAATTTTTTAAAGTTTTTAAATGATAATTTAACATTTTAAATTTTGGTTTTATTATTAATTTTTTAAAGATATTATATATTTATTTTATTAGTTACAGTGTTTGTTAGTATTACTTACAATATATAAATTTATACGTGTTAATCTAGAAATATATATAGAACTTAATATTTATTAGTTTTTAAATAATAAAAAATAAAATTTATATTTAGCCAATGCCATCCTTTCAAGCAAGATAAGTATAGTAGAGAATCATATTATAAAAATATAATAAAGACAATTGTAAATATTGTAATTTTAAAATTTTGTATTCCTATGATTTGTAAGTGTTATCTCGGGTTTACATAATTAAAATTTCGAGATAACAGATTTTTTCCACTCAACCTAACATTTTAATATTTTAAAATAAAATAAAAATTATTTTATTTTTAAAACATACTAATCTTTTAAAGAATTTTATATTTTTTTCTTTAGATAATAAATAATAGCATAAAACACAATTAAATTAAGTTGTACAAAGGAGTTGGAGTGGGTTGTGAACATGGGTTTTAAGCTTGGGATTAATATTCCTATCTCCCATGTGTTTTCAAGTCCAAGTGTGATTACCATTGAGATAGGAGCCTGTTAGGTTTAAGCCACAAACAAACAGTAAGACAAGAGTAAAAAATAGAGAAAGAGAATCAAGACTCAAGATTTTTACATGCTGTAACGCCTCCAATCACCATTACTTAATAATCCCTTCATTAGGGACTAATTCGTAATGTCGCAGCGGAAGGTAATAATCGAAGGCGTTACCGCCGTCCTAAAAAAAAGGACAAGGCTAAATAATTGAAATAAAATGAAGTACGGTTTGGGCATCTACGGTCCTTTTTCAAAAATGCTTGTTAGGAGTAACTACTTAATACCCAAGTAGCTATGTCATCCCAAAATACAGTTTATGGGTTTAGCAATGCAATATTTATACAACCTAGACTTTTGTCTAAACCACAAGATAATGTACAACGATTCCCAAGGCCATACCTAACCCTGGTTGAAGGTAAAATCACCGTGAGCGTCTATATACCTTCGGATCTGCGAATGCCACGTGGCTGGCTAGGGTTTGCCTTCATCGGACTTAGGAAATGGTTGATTGTTCACCAATGCTTCTTCCTAAAACAAAAACAATAAAATATTTGAAAGAGTGAGTCGAAACTCAGTACGAACATTCCTGCACTCGTAAAATAACTTTGAAGAATATTTTGATTGAGCGCGCGCATTTCAATTCATTTTAGTTTGAAATCGGGGGAGAGAATATAAGTAAAACTTGCTTGCCGGTTATTATCCGAAAGTGGAACCCCTTGATAATTGATACGATCTTAGTAAGGTGCACACCTCCCGGGCCGACCGAGAACCCGAGTTGAAGCCGCGCGGTTGGGCATACGCCCGATGATTGATAATTGATGGGCATAAGCCCCGATAATTGATGATTGAGCGGGGACCACTTGATTAGGTGGCAAAACTTGATTTGCAAATGATTCATTATTAATTATATATATGAGAAATGTTGAGATTTGATGAAATATGTGAATTTTCGAAAGGTACGGGCAATGAACGTACACTGAATTGAGAATGTTTGTTTCTCCCCTTTTATAGAAATTTGGAGTCGGCACTGTTCGGCAACGGAAGTGGCCTCAGCTCCGTTTAAAATGGATTTCTAGGGTTAATAATGTTTTCTTGAATTTTAATGCTTGAATTTGTATAAGCTTTAGTAATGTATTTCACTTCTTATGCTCGTATGAAAATCGATTAAACTAATGTTTATATTACTTAGCTTTACTTGCGTTTCTTGAATATAACTCATATTGATTAAAGGAGTTGATTAGGCTATCTAAATGTCCAATGATGTTGGTGTTATTTGATTTGCTAGTTGACTTGGATTGAAAATGGTGAATATATATATACGTGCCCAAACACTTATTCTTAATTCCTTCCTCACTTCTCCCTTCTCTCGCACTCAAAACCTATAGTTAAATAATTAATTAATCCATCAAATGCTCTTCCATCGGAAGGTTTCACAACTTTGCCGAATTGCCCAAAACTCATACATATACACCAATTTAAGTGCCTAAGCGTTATTTTCTCGACAGAACTCGTATTCACATCCCAATTAAGCATACCAAATGTTCAAATGTCCCTCATGCCTCTTACACCATCTATTATCCGACTTCATCCTCCTCGCCTATTTCTTTCTCTTCCTTTGTGTTCAATTCTAGCTATTTGCAAAATGTAACAATTCCACCCAATTGTTCAATTCGATAACAAAGCATCCTCAAACTCATTCACTAGTTCATAATTTCCCCAAAGGAATCACATTCGTACAATCAATTCACCAAAACACGAATCCTAAATCCCCCACACCGATTCGAATTCTCCCAACTTAATCTTTAACTTTACTCCACAAACATATTTATAACTCAAATAACTCAATTTCACAATTATAATTGCTCAAATAAGTACTGAACTTGATAATTTAGGGTTTAGAGTTTTACCTTCGGATGCACAGAGGAGGAGTCAAGGAGGGGACGTTGGGGTGCTCGGTTGCTCCGGCGGCCAGGGCGGCACCGGCGTCGAGCCCCGACGGCCGTCGCTGCGGGTGGTGGTTGGCGGCATAGTAGGTTGCAACGGCGGCGAGCGAGCATCTGCCCGTGCGCGAGCGAGAGCAAGAGAGAGAGCGGGAGCGAGGCCACCGCGCGGGAGGGCGAGAGGCGCTGCCGGACGGCGCCAGGCCGGCTGCCGGCCGGCGTTGGTGGCGTCCGGTGGCCGAACTGTGAGCCGGAAGCAGAAGGGCGTGAGGCGAGAGGCGAGGGTAACGCGAGGGAGCAACAGCGTGAGAGAGGGAAAGAGAAGGCCGGTGGCCTTTGGCCGGCGTTAGCGTCGGCTACAACCCGGCGTTAGCGGCGGCCGGTCGCCGGGCTGGCCCGACCGAGGGAAGGCGTGGAGAGACAGGGGAGGGGCGAGAGGAAGACGAGAGGAAGGCGAGAGGAAGGAAGCAGGTGAAGAATTGAAGCTGAGCTTGCCTGTTTAATTCGATCTTAACCGCCTTTCTCTTTTTTTTTTTTTTTTTTTTTTTTCTTTTGTAAAGTTCCAGAAAAATCCGTTTCTGGATTTTTCTTTTAAAAATCTAAAAATTTTATTTTTATTTATTTATTTTGATTTCCTTTATTGTTACTTTTAATTTTATTTTAATAACGATGTTCACAAATTAAAATCTTATTATGAGATTTTTATTAGGGCCACTTCGTCGCCTTAGCTGCATAATACATGTATAAGGATAATGTAAATACAGAATATCGAATTGAAGTGCACGCGCTCAATTTTATAAATTGTGTAATTAATAAAACAAATAATGTGATTTAAAAGAAATAATGTGATTTAAAATAAATAATGTGATTTAGGGTCGGGTTGTTACACATGCAAAACCCAAATTGGGAAAAAATCACAACAATTTAATAGATGAATTTCTTTACAAGTAGAACCTTTTGTGTTTTTCAGGAATGCAACAATGGAGGTCTGCAGGCCTCAATATATAGCCAAACCCCACTTAATTACACATCAATACGCATTTACGACCAAGAAACCATAAAAAGCAATCGTCACCAACTGGCATGTGTCTGTGTCACGGCCAGCCCGTGTCCAGTGCTAGTTGTTATGGTTGCAAATTTTGGACCTGCAACACGGGCTACGCATTGGACACGGGTCGTGGTGGTTGTGATGAGCTGCAGCATGCGTTTTCCGAGCCTAAAGTCATTACTCCCAACAGTTGGGTAGCACATTAAAAAATATATTGAGATACTAACCATTTTTTCAAATCACAATTTTTTTAATTTAACTTTTGAGTATTCTCACTTTTCTATTTATTTGTTATAATTCAGTCTTTAAATTACAACTAAACTCTTCTTACAAAATATTTTTCATTTTATTTATAAAAAACCCCCAAAAAAAAAAGAAAAATAGAAAAAAAAAACACGAAGGGAAGAAAAAGAGGTGGGAGTACATTGTAAGATTGCAGTTGCACAAAACGAAAACCATACACCAACAAGGAGATTTTATTAGGGGTTTAGCCTTACACCTAACATACCTATAATATTAGAGATTACACAATAACTTCGAAAAGGTTACGTACACTTTATTGCACATTAAGGGATATATAAGATCCAACGCATGCATGATGCAGTAACCTTAAAGGGTTATGTAAATAACCGCAAAAAAGGTTATACACTCACTCTAACATCTATTTTTGAGTAGGTGAGACACACTACTCCGACAATACCAGTCGGAAAGCAAGCAATAGGGACAGAACAACATGCAGGTCCAAAAACCATGTTACAATACGATCCTGCGCCAGCGCATTGAAGTCGCTGATCTATATTCATTACTTGAGGTTGGACTTTCCTTATTTCTTTATCTTCGATCACGGTTTTGGGCTTTCCAATTATCAGTTCTTCGACTATTTGCATCAGCATTCCTACAATAGTCTCTGTCGCATCTCCAAAGGTTGGAACTTGATAAATTAAAGGGAAAAATTATTATTATAACAAAAAAATAAAAAGAATTACGAAGCATCAAATGTGATGAGTTGACGATGGAGATGAGAACCTGCTATAACACAAACAAGGAGAACAAAAAAGAGGGCAAGGTTGGGAGTGGAAAACAAAGCCTTTGTCCATCGTTGTATGTACTCTATGCTATTTTTGTCTTGATTTTGTGCGAAGTTTGCGCTTTAATTTGATGCAAAGTATGATTGACATATTTCTCAGGGTAATTCCAATCTTCTTCCTCCTCCCCCTCTATTTGAGTGATCTTTTGTTCTCCTCCATCTCTTTTTACTAATTGTGGTTGCATTGTGGACAATGTTATGTCCCATCATGGGGGAATGTGCCTACTTAGGTTGCCATTGTTGAATAATGTACAATTGCATTTCATTTAGATTAGAGCATGCTTTATTTGACATTTAGCTTGTAGTTTTGCATTTGAAAAAAAAATTCAAAAAAATTGAAAAACATTGAAAAATAAAAGAACATGTAGGATTGCATTTAGAGCATTTAGGACTTGCATATTAAAAAAATAAAAAATAAGATGAACCTCCAATGATGATTTTTTTCGACCAAATAAGTTTTCAATGGAGAATGATTTCAATGCAGAGCCCTAAGTGTAGAAATTTTTGAAAATCGGTTTTGAACTTCAAGATTTTGACCATATTTGATGGGTGAAAGTTGATTGCCCTTGATTCCTTGACAAATAGTGTTGGCATGTGAAACTCTTTGAGCTAGTTGAGATTGTGGTAGAGACCACGTGAGACTTTTGAGCCTTGAAAAGACTAAACATTATAATTAATCTCATGTTTTCTGCACGTGTGATTCTCCTCCATGATTGCATCTCTAGAACTTGTTTAAATTCTCTTCAAAATCACATGTGTATGCTTTGTGACAAAATGATTGAGGCATTCTTTGATTTTTGAGCTACATTAACCAAATTACCACCTTGTTACATGTTATTGACACTTTGATAGCCCTTTGAGCCTAATTACCTATTTCATTTGTTTTGAACCCTCTTAACTAGCCCTTGGCCAAACACATAACCTAATACCTAAGTCAAGTTTAGTGTAGCTTCTTACACATGTTCTTGGGTCGTTTGGGGCCTTTGATGTGTTGGTGATAATTTGGATCCTTTTGTTAAGTTGAGTGGTTATTTGTATTGAGCATGAGATGATTCTCCCTCTTGGTTGTAAGGATGAGTACTTTGATGTTAAATGAGCTTTTTGATTTGTTAGAAATTCCTAATGCCAAGCATAGAAAAAACAAAAGAAGAGAAAATCAAGAAAAGTTTTGAAAAAAGAAATAAAATAAAATTTAAAAAAGAGAAAAAAGAAGTAATCAATAAAATGTTTGGTATTTTTCGAATATTAAGTTTGATCTTTATTGGTAAAGCTCATTTTCTAAAGTACTTGTCGGAGTTAGATGTTGGATATAATGAGTTGTATTGTATTTTTGTTGGTTAGAATGTTGGAAGTTCTTTAATAATTGGCTTTTTACCTCCTCATTTTTCCCAAAAAGTACAATATCATTTTCTTACCCATTGCCTAGCTAAGCCCCATTACAACTATATGAAATCCTCTTTATTGTCATATGTTCCATTTTAGTGCTGGCGAATAGAGAATTCTACCAAGCTTATGGTAGTTTGCATGATTGTGAGAAAGATTGAGGTGAACCATATATGAACCTAAACACATGAGTGGAGTGTTTTCTCACATTTCCAAAGTGAGGTTCTACCGGTCTTTCTAATTCCATTATTCTACATGTGCCAATATAAATTATTTAAGTGATGATTTGGGTGATTGATCTAATTTGTAACCTTATGGTCTTTCAATGTGTTTTGAAATCTTCTTCTATCAGTTGTGAAAGAGTTTGGTGTGCTTTTCGGGCTGTTGTCGAATAGGCTCTCCTTGTGATGGCCATAGCTGCCCTAGCTGAGGAGGTTATGATTCTTTTGTTGGATTTAACTTTTGCTTTTTGACCTGCATGGACAAATAAAGGGTGAGGTCATATGATGATAAAGCGTACATGCT